>CM038223.1:1486329-2712345 GCA_021442155.1 Cymbidium sinense | reverse complement strand
TCTCAAAAGTACAAAATAATTCTTGACTATAGTTTTTTTAAAAATGTTAGTAATTTTCAAATCAATACTATCAAACTCAATATTACCATCACACTACAAATAAAATCCCTAATAAAATGGTGTCTAATCTCTACATGCTTAGTTTGTGAATGTGGGATGGGATTTTTTGTTAAACTATTTGCACTAATGTTATCACATCTAATGGGAATGTGATGTTGCTTAATTCCAAAGCCTTCTAATTGCTACTTTAGCAACACAACTTCCGAACTATTTACTCAACATGAAAGAGCAACAGTGTTTTGTTTCTTAAAAGACCAAGACACAAGTGATGATTTTAAAAATTATCATGTTCTTGATGTACTTTTCCTATATACTTTCAATCTACTAAGCATTAAAATAATCAATCAAGTCGCATGATAATGAATTTTAGACAAACCTAACTTAGAAGTTCCTATCAAATAACAAAATTTAAGATTGACTGTAGTGAAATGTGATTCCTTTGGAGCATCCTAAAAAATGACCACATGAGAAAACAACATATATAATATTAGGCATACTAGTAACAAGGTATAAAAGTGAACATATCATACTCTTATAAAGCTTCGGATCAATAGGTTTACCTAACTCATCTAAATCAAGCTTAGTAGAAGTTCTCATGGGAGTTGTACTAGATTTGAATCTCTTCAGGTCAAACATTTCATTTAAATTATTAGTGTACTTACTTTGATAGATGAAAGTGCAATTTTCTTGTTGTCTCACTTGCAAACCAAAAAAAAAAATTATGTTCTCTCATCATCTTCATTTCAAACACTTTAGACGTCAAAGATGAGTACTCCACACACAAAGATTCATTTATACTTCCAAACTAAATATTATCCACATATATTTGTACAATAATCAAGTCATCACCTATGATTTTAAGGAATAATGTGATATCTACTCTAAGCTTCCTAAATCCATGGTCAATAAAAGAATTAATCAATCTATCATACTAAGCTCTAAGAGCTTGTTTTAATCCATAAAAGGCTTTCTTCAATTTAAAAGCATAATCAGAAAAGTCTAGACTTCTAAAACCATGGGGGTTATACTAAAAAGACATCTTAATAAGTAAAACCATTTTGAAATGCACTTTTGACATCCATCTAAAATAGTTTAAAGTCTTTTGTACATATGCATAACTTCTAGTTTAGATACTGGGCCAAAGACTTCCTCAAAATTTATCCCTTCAACTTTAGTGTACCTTTGTGCAACTAATCTAGCCTTATTTCTAAATATGTACCTAGACTCATCAAGTTTATTTCTAAAAGCCCATTTAGTTTCTATATCATTCTGATCATAAAGTCGAAGGACTATTTCCAAAACATTATTCCTAACAAACTAATTCAATTTCTCTTCCACGACTACAATCCAATAATTATCTTTCAAAGCTTCATCCACTGACTTATGTTCAATTTTAGAAAGAAATATGGAGTAATTAATCACCTCCTTAGTTGTCTTCTAGTTCTAACATCTTGAGAGGGATCTCCATATCAAGTCCTTGGGATGATTCTTAATGAATTTCCATTCTTTTAAAAGAATCGGTTGCACTTTCTTTGAGTTAAATTTTTTAAACTCATCTACTTCATCACCAACTAAATCATCTTTGAGAAAAAAAATCATCTTTGAGTGAATCTAGGATTTTATCAAATATGAAATGTGCTGATTCTTCTAGAATCATCTTTCTTTTAGTGTAAGCTCTATAGGATCTACCTTTTGACCTCACTTTTGGAGTGAGGATTAATATTCTTCATCTTAGATCTAGGAACCTTATAGAAACTTGGATTTCCTTAGTGCTAGGACACTTCTAGTGATTAAAGGAATGCTAAACTTAAGCTTAAAGACTTATAGGGCATAACCCTATACGTAGACTCCACCTTAAGGCAAATAGGTTTTACCTATCATATGGCCTAAACCAAAACTCATACCCGTTCACTCATCCAAACTTAAGCTCATTTAGATGGAGCTAAACCAACCCCTAGTCTATTCAAATAATCTTTCTCGAATTTGATATTTTAATCCAAGCTCCAAGCCAAATTAACTTGGACCTTAATCGAAGTTAATACACCATGATCCTATGACTCAAATTAAACCATTTAAGTAAATTTAAATCCAACTTGAGTTTCTCAATCACTCTAATTATCCAATAAATCATTTCAAGCCCCTCCAACACTTGAAATCAAGTAAATTGAATCAAAGGAATGTGACTAACCCAAGTTATCCCATTTGACTTAAAGGGTTCAAATGAGCCAAAACCTAATTGAGCCTAAATCAATTACAATCAAAGGCACAAATCAACCTCAAATTCATCATTGAACACATCCCAACCATCCATAACCCAAATTGGTCCAAGTTGGCTTGACCAAGCCACTTAACCCAAAGTGACCTAAGAGTGGTGGGTAATTGATCCAAACTCCAATTAAAACTATATTGGACAAGCCATCCAATCACTTCATTAATGACTTTGGGTCATTAACACTTCTACAAACAATTGAACAAAAAATCAAGCAATTGGATCCTTTGACCCGTGTTGACCCAATTTTACCTAAAGGGTAAAATTGAATTGAATCAAATCTTTAGACAAAATTGGGTTGAAACTTATGCTTTCCAATAACTAATTTAATATTAAACATGATCCAACCTTCTATTGAATCCAATTTGGTCAACCAAACTAAATTAGCCTATTTATTCCTAATTTGACCTAAAGGGTTAAATACAATACCTCCATGATCTAAATCAATTAAAATCAACTCTTCTAATCAATCAACAATGACCAATTGAACATAGGCTAACCCATGCTCAAGCTAATTTGGACAATTTGGTCAAATTTGGTCAACATGACCCATTTGACCCAATTGAACCATATGTGCCAAATCCAAATATAACCCAAATTGAATCAAACAATTTCACTTCGGTCACTCCAAATGACCTATTGAACTCACCCAAGTCACCACTTTGACCTAATTTGGACAAAATGGTCAACTTGACCCATTTGACCCATACGGGTCAAATTGAAAACAACCAAGTTAGGCATGAATCATCCTTGGGTCACCATGAGCCTGACCAAGTGGGCCCAACCCATGGTGAACCTAGTTTGGGTCAAACCCATTGAACCAAGACACAAATGGGACAAATTCTAATTTGGGTGGGTTCTCCACCTCCTTACCCCATGACAACCACCTTTGTCTCTTCTTGGACAAGAAGACAACTAGCCCAACATAACCCAAAGTTGTTGGACTCAACATTTGTCCAAGAGAGGTTGAGTTCATCCATGGGCATCCATAGGTCCACCTAAAGAAGAGTGTAAACCTCATGCTAGCCTACTACTCTCCCTTAGCATCTCACCCACAACCACCTCAGTAGTCCTGTGCCATCTTTGGCCACGTACCCTAGCTGGACAACTACCAATGGTTGAACTAATCCTAGCTCTTGGTTGGGTTGAGGAGAGTATACTCCTCCCCATTCAACAGGGCATAGAGCTTCCAAGGCATTCCCATAGTCCCATACCTTCTCCCGAAGCTCCTCATGCACTCCATGCGAGACAAGCTCAGTCGGACCCAAGAGCGCCATCTGTCCAAACTTGCTAAACCTCCACCAAACTAAAATTAACTCTTCCCACACCATCACCTCACTTCGATGAGTTGAAATGAACCATTTCTTGAGTGATTTGACCACTAGATGACGTCTCAAGACCAACTTTGACAAGCTTTATGAAAACATTTTATCTATTGAGCGATCAGCATGGCTTCATCTCTTCAAGAAAAAGCTTCTCGGTGGACCACGAGTCTGTAGCTCTAGAGATGTAAAAATATAACAACCATAGCTTTTTCCCTAGGTGTTGGTATTTTCTTAAGTGAATTGTGTTTTCATGCGATCTCCATTATAGAATCTTCCTAAATTCATTCCATAATCATTTTGGAGTCTATTTCAACATCAAACAAGCTCTGATGAGCTTGGATCGAGTAGTAGAGGCAAGCGATTGTGTATTTTGGTTCTTCTAGGTTGACAGATCACCAGCCATCCATTCCACATGATTAAAATGGATGACTATGATTAATCACATTATAAATTTCAATTTAATCCCTTTGAAATCACAAGATTAATTCTGACTATCCAATCCACACCACCACGTTACTACCATGATGATTTAAGTGATCGATACCATATGTGGAAAGTGCTCTATCTCGTCTACATGGCTGATGATCTAAAGGGTTAATTAGGCTTTAAAAATGTAATTAAGTGGCCAAAACTTCAAAAAATCATAACTAATTGTAAAAAAATCCAAGAAATACAAATAAACCCATTTTGGAAAGGCAAGATATTGGAGAATTTATGAAAAATAAAATTCCTAATTTATGCCTAATGAATAGTCCTTAATTAAGGTTTGAAGCTTAGGCTAATTACCTTAACTATAGCCAAATTACATGGCTAATTAATTCCAAATTTAGTAGGATGATTCTATAGGAAGTCCTCCATATCCCATGTTTTTCTTGAAATTATTTTCCATGTAATTTGAAGAATTTGAAATTTCAATTGTAATTACCCTCTTTAATCAATAAAATTGGTGAACAATAAAAATTAAATGATTAATGTAATTAATCATTGTAGACAGCAGGAGTAGTGAGAAGAAATAATTAAGACCTATTTCTTAATTATTTTTCTAAATGTATTACTTTAAGAGGTTTAATTATATTTTTAATAATTAGGCAATAATTATGAAAATTAATGATAAAATAAAAATCAAACAATATTAATAATTGGTTCATATAATTTAAACATAATCCATTAATTTCAATTTATGTGTTTAATAACATAAAGTCATTAAATAAATTATGATTAACCCATTGGTACGGGAAAATCATTAGATTATTTAACTTAAATTATTTCCTCTCTAATATTATTCACTCTTAAGCATGAGCCTAATTACATTAAATTACTTTAGGTGCATTGTAAATTTTACTTTTCTAAAAGCATATCATTGAAGGCTCATGATCAAGTAGTTAATTAAATTAAATAAGTTTAGAAAGGGCAATTGAATTGATGTGCTTAATGGTTTGAACCTTAAAACCCATTTAATTTCTTTCTTTAAATATATTAAATCACCATGGGATGGGGTAAATATAAGTATCATCACTCCAATTTAGGTTTTAATAACTCAAACATCAAAATCAAATCTTATAAGAACTTTGGTTAGTCTTAATGAATATTTATTTGGCTTGATGATCCATAGGACTTAATGTAATTGAGTATGTTATTGGCAATATTTAATTACTTCTTTTCAATCATTATAAATGTGCATGCCATTTGTTTCACATGTTCATGTTTTCAAAAAGAAAAATGAATTAAAAGAATATGATTGCATTTAAGTTGTGTGTGTTGGATAAATACGATTATATGGTGTGGCTATTATCACTACTAAATCCAAACTATTTTTGAAATCATAGGCTAATGATGAATAAGAATGTGAAATTCAAGTTAATGTTGGCTATAAGTATTTAATAAACATTTGATATAGTTATAACTTAAAGATAGTAATGGATTGTTTTGTCTTCATGGTTGATGTGCATGTTTACATATGTTTGAGTTGATAAGTATATAGTCTAGACATCCTAGGAACACAAGGCTTTAAGTAGCCCCATGGAGGTCATAAATAATCTCACTTCCCTAGTTTAACAATGGCACACACTTGCTTAATTTCATTCATGTGTATGCATGTGCTAAAATTTGGGATAAAAGTTTGCTTTACATGAACAAAAGATTTTCTTTTATATAACCTTTGCATGATTTTCATTTCTATGCTTGTATATATGTTTACATATATTTAACTTGGCAAGTATATAGTATTGACATCTCGGGAACATAAAGCTTTAAGTAGTCCCAAGGAAGTCTTAGATAGTCTCACTTCCCTAGTTTAACAATGACACGTACTTGCTTAAATTTTTAATACATGTCTGCATATGCTTAGTTACGAAATAAAATCTTATTTTCTACAAAATTCATATATTAATGGTCATCAAGTATAAAAAGTATAAATATGTATATTAAATTAAATATCACAAATAATTAAAATGAGGAAGTGTGTATGCTATTGATGACGAAGAGAAGTTGTGGAATGTTTTTCACGTAATGGTGACTCAATTTTATTAATTCTGAGATGTCTTTCACGTTTGAATAATATTACTTAAAATTAATTAAACTTAGGCTTAGTAAAATATTTATAAATGGTCCCTAATGATACCAAAGTCATAGTAATATACCTTTATAAAATAACATAGGGTAGGGATGAAGGGGGTCAAACCTCTTCCTTGACTTCATAATAATTAGATGTTAAGTAGGCATCAAATGAAATAAGAAAGTGTAAATTTGAATTAATCAAATCATCAAAGATTTGAAGTGAAACCTCCCTTAATGTTTAACATAAACAAGTCTAAACTTTAGACAATCATACTCTTACAGCTTAATCAAGACACACCACATTAAACCTTAGCACACACATTAAAATGATAAGTCACAGATTCTAGTATAAGGTTATGCCGGGGTATGTGGTGGTGATATGTTTTGGTTTGTGATGTAATATATTAGACTAGATGTTAGGTTGTTATTAACCTAACGATAACTTATGCAGGGGATTATGCTAAAAGGGTCATTGTAATCATAATAAAAATATAAATATTCATGCTTGCGGTGCACATATGCTAGACAGGCATCCAATTAGGATAGATGGGCATGGTTACCCAAGTTCAGGGTGCTAAATCCAAATATGTGAAATATAATTGCTTGTCTTATATGTTCATTTATTTGTAGGTGTAGTTATACTTTATTTTTCATAAACATGCAATTATTGCAATAGGATTAAGATTAATGTTATGGGGTTTTGGTTGAGCAGTAGTTGGAAGGCAAAGACCTGGGAGGCCCAGTGAAGCCTAGAACAAAAATGGACCCAAGAAAAAGAAAGAAGAATAAGAGATTAAAGACCCTCATAACTTTTATTTTAATTTTAATATTCAACTATAATCCAAGTTGTATAAGGGTAGAGCTCAACTGCCCAACATTTTCTATTTTTTAGGTGTACGGTAGTACACAGCTTCATTAACATCTTATTCTTTCATGAAATTCATATGTTTGATTATTGTGTTTTTCTTGTGCATTAGAAATGTAATGATTTTCATAGGTTTCTTAAAGTGTGATGATTTTATGTGTGGCCTGGATGCGATTGGCCTTTAGGATAAAATTAAATTGTCCATCCTCACTAAAAAATTATAACTAAATTTTAATATAACTCATAACCTCACCTCAAAGCCTAGGTTTATAATCAAGGTAAATAAAAGATTTAGAAACCCTTTAGCTGAATGTTGTATGTTATCACACCATCTCATATTATGCCACTCTTGAATAGGGAGGGTCTCCACTCTTGCACGATTGGGGATTTGATTGACCTTTAAGGGTGATCCCTTATAGTGGAGAAAACCTCCTCCAATTGATTTAGCCCATGACTTAACTTCATCATGCATATAGGCATAATTTTCCCAAGCCTTGGTTCGAATGAATGTGTCAAAATGGTTTAAAAAGTTATAAATTTTCAACATTTTTCTAAGTCATGTTTGCATACCAAACATTATCTAGTCTCTTAGGGAGTGAGTTTAAGACACTAGTTTACTTTATAATTGAATAATATCTTAGTTATCTTGCATTTACATAATACCAGCCTACATGGTTTCAAACCATAGGAGGTATTAGCTGGTAGCCACTCCAAGCGGTTGTAAGTCCAGATCAATTGGGATGTGTCTATTCTATCTTATAGTGGTAAACCATTATATCCTATTTTCCCGATTAGACTCAGGCTGTGCTTCTAGCATTTGCAAAATTTAAATTTTGATCACATGCATTTTTAAAATCAGAAAGATAAATGTTGTTATATTGTTGACCTACAAACCAAAAAAAATTATTTATCTCTAATAACATAAAAAAGAAGTATGAAATTTAGCATTTAAGCTTTTATCACATAACTGACTAATAGAAATAAGATTATGCTATAAACCTTTAACAAAAAATACTCTATCTAAAGTTATTGAATTTTTTTGAAATAGGTCTAATTCAAATTATTTCCTTTAGCATTATCATCATAAACAACATATCATTCTTCATAAGGTTCTAAATAGTAAATCTAGATTTGTCACCTATCATATTCCTTGAACATCCATTATCCAAGTACCACATATCTTCTTTGATTTTGCTTTGAAGGCATTCATATAAAATAAGATCAAGGATTAACTTTTGGAACCCAAACGTGTTTGGGTCCACATCCCAAAAAAGAAATATATGGTGAATGTTGTGTCATTTGCATTGCTTTTTGAGTTTTATTTTTCAGTATCCAAATAAAATTTGACCTAGGAAATGCTTGAGATCTACATAGATGACAATTAAATGATATGTGACCTTATGTATTACAAAATTTACACTAGATATTTGTATTTGTATAAGGTTGATACTTAGATGAAGCATGTGAGTGTGAGCTTCAAAAAGTATTTAATCATTAATGTAATAACAAATTTTTTCTTTCAAGATTTTCTATAAGCAAAGATTGATCTACTAAAGTAACATTCTTAGCTTTCAACTCACTACATTCATTTTCTAAAGATAAAACATACATTTCTAGATTTTTTTCTTTTTCCAAAACATTAAATTTTCTTTTTAATTCTTTGTATTCATGAGCTAATTCATTAATTGCTTCATCTAATTCTTCATAAAAAGCTTCTTCACATACCTTACTTGTAGTTTCCACATTTACCAGAAGAGATGGGTTTGGATCTTCTTCTATAGTGTCATCACTAGACTCCTCTAAATGTGAGTTTGCCTAAATTGGCCCTTTTTTTTCTTTTTAGGCTTTTTATTTTTCCAACTCTTCTTTTATTCATCAAAATTTTTTTCTCAATAATATTAAGGAAATATTCTTTTACATGTCTAAGCCTTTTGTAGTTATTGCATACTATTTCTTCACATGTATTAGACTTTTTGGTAGGCAATTTATATAATTTAACTTTATCATACTTGTGCTTTTTCTTTCTTATCATATTTTCTAATTTCTTTGAAAGCATGGAAATCTCATCACTATCTTCTTCATATCTCAAAGTGTTCTCCTCACATATATCTTCCATCTACAAAGCAATTTATTTTTGTTTCTACTTCTTTTGCAAAGAGTCATTTTGATCTCTTTGCTATATATTTATAAGCTAAGATCCAAGAATCAAGTGTATATGTAGTTGAATCGTTAGCTTATTGCAGTTACTTTAGCATCCCATTCTTTTAGAAGGCATCTCAATATTTTATAAATTAAATCTTCATTTTTATATTTTCTTCCAAAAGAATTCAATGTATTAATTATTTTCATGAAATGGATATACATATTAGCAATGCTTTCATATGGTAACATGCAAAATAACTCATACTTATGTACAAATCTATTTATATATGCATCATTAACTTCATTAGTGATCGCTAAAAAAATTCTTTTTGTGGGACATATGTTATGTCAAATTAGAGTAATAAGACTACCCATTTAGCTAAACGACTTGTTAAAGTAGGCCTGGTCATCAAGAATTTGAGAGGATCAACTTTAGATATCAAAGTTATATTGTGTTATAATATGTATCAAAGTAGCAAATATTAATGTTAAATATTTTCTTCTCAATAGGAGAGTATCTTATCTGGCTCCTATTAAACATCTACTTATATACTAGAGGGCATTCTCTTTCTTCTTCATTATTTTGAGCTAGAGCTCCAAGAGATTCTATTAGTATATATAACTATTTTCCTACTATTAGTGCTACTAAATTGGTGGATGTAACAGATACTATTTTAGGCTATCGAATGCTTCTTGATAAGCATCATCCCATATGAAAGGTGCATTCCTTTTTAGTAATCAAGCAAAAGGTTGACATCTCCCCGAGAGATTAGAAATAAACCTCTTGATTTATGCTAATTTGCCTTATAGTGAATGTAGTTGCTTTAAGGTCTTAGGTGATGGCATCTATATCATTGATTTGATTTTAGAGGGATTGTGGTGAATAAATTCCTATAGAGGGGGGGAGTCACCTTTCAAATCTATTGATCAAAAAAGAAAGAGGACAAGACATATATAGAAATTCATCTTCTTAGGATGCCGCAGATCCACAGATGTACTTATTCAGGCAATTGGGTACGTCATCAAGGAAATAGTGTACTATCTCGAGAGATAGAAAACACTACCCTTTAATGGAACCAATCACCTCAATAAGGACTCTTAAGGATGGTAGGTCTGCATATGTACCAGAGATTCTTCCCCTACTTTATATGGAAAAGTAAAGCAGGGTTTTTCTAAATCGGGTTTGTTAAGCTCCATACATTGACAAGCCCCTATAGTTAATTATATCCTAAGGGATGGGATCCCTTAGGAAAACTCTCGATTAAGGTAAATGATCATTATCTTTAAAGATTTTAATAGAGAAGGACTATCAATTGATTAGTTTTATTTTTGAAAGATCAAATGGGATTAATCAAAAGACGGAGTTATTATCGAAGCCAAAATTGAAGATAAGTAGGAGGTTCCCACGATGCTAGGAAACTTAGCGAGAATCTCAAATTATCCTATAGTTGGGCTTTACATTTTGTAAATTGATTTAGTTTGTTTGAGTTGCATTTTTTATTAGAAATTTAGGACTTAAGATTCCTTAACACAAGATTAAGGAAATGCCTGAGAGGTGAGGAATTATGCTTATGGCCCGCAATGAGGAGAAGAAACCTCAGAACATAAATCTAGGGAGCTTTGGCGAGGGCCAGAAGCACAACCTAAATCTAAGGTGAAAAATGGGTAATTAGTTTTCCTCCACAAGAGAGGACAAATCACCCGATAGCTTGGACTTACAATCGCGTAGGGGTGGCTTCCAACTAACTCCTCCTACAATTTTAAATACATGTAGGCAAGTCTTTATTCTTACGCAAGATAGCTAGGTTGTTATAATTTAGAAAGAGACTAAGTCCTTAAACTCACTCCCTAAAGAGACTAGATCATGTAAAGGGGTATGCTTCAGATGTCCTAAATCTAATGAAATTTAAATTTCATTTTATTTTTATTTTGGATAATTATTTTGACTCAGGATAATAGGAGTCATATGACTAATGCATGAGAAAGAAGATTATTGGCCAAAATCAGCGAGAAGGGAGGAGGTGAGTTTCCACCACAGCTCTCAAAGGTCAAGCCGAGTTTCTCTGGCAAAGGTGTAAGCCCTCCAATCAAGAGTGAAATAAGATGCATTTGTGCATGGTATTATAAAATAAATGCTCATCCAGCTAAGAGGTTGCTAATTCTTTTATCTTGATTTTAAACCTAAGCTTTAGGTGAGGTTATGAGTTGTTTAATTATTATTTGAGTTGTTAAGTTGGGTAAAAGATTTTTTTCCTAAAAGCCTAATCCACATCCATACATACAGCAAGGAAGAAACTAGGACAATCATGCCACTTAATGCAAAAGCTAAACAAATCATCAATCAATTTATATAATAATAAAAGAATAAAAGGCCATTGTGGTGGTACCAAACCCATATCAAATGTGGGTAGGAGCTCTATATACAACCCAGATTACAAATGAATTAAATTACAATTAAGCAAGGAATTCATTTTTATGGGGGTCTTCAAGCTTCATTTCTTCTTTCTTCTTTTCTTATTTTTTCTTCTTCTTTTCTTCTTTTCTTCTTTGGTTCCTTCTTTGGATGGTTGAAAGGTAGATGCTCCAAGGCTTCACATGGTGCATAAGTTAGGATCTTACAACCAATGCTCATCTTAATCTCCATAACAATCATTCCAAAATCCTAATTGCATAAATTTACATGAAAAGGAAAAGTGGAAATCTAACTAATACCTGTAAAATAAAGGTTAGATAAAACACACCACACAAATCCCAAGCATGTATATTGGACCTATCACACCACACATGGGTGACTAAGTCCACGTGGCTATATATTATGCTTAGGGGTATAAAGCACCAAAGAAAGCATTTATATTTTTATTTATGATAGCCTCTAAGCACAATCCCTATAGAAAAGAATAGTTAGACTAAGAATGTCTTACCATTCATTCTACGAGCATACACCCTAACATCCAGTCTAAAACATATATCACAAAAAAATAAACATCAAATCATGCACTAACCTAAAGCTAGAAGTGGTGACTTAGGCTAATGTGTGTTTTGAAGGCTTGTGTGGTATGCTTAGCTATGGCTTTAGGTTCAAATTTTCTAAGTGTGGAAGATTATGTTCAACTTAGAGGAGGATTTCATTTAAGTTGTTTAGTTACTTTTGGGTTGATTTTATTTCTTGTTTTTATTTTATTTAAGTGAAACCTACAATTAATTACTAGGTTATGATGAGAGAGAGAACCTCTCTTTCTTTCCACCTAAGTAATTTCTATATTCACATTTTAGTTTCATTTAGGTGAATGTTTTGATTACATCTTTTAATTAATCCTAAGTTTAGATAAGCTCTAAACAAACCTATTCAAAAAGAAAGGTATTTTAATGTTAAATAAAATGAATCAAAATTCACATAACACACATTACTTCATATTTTTGTCCACATATATAACATGCTTATGGATGAACCCTAAGCATATCTATACATACAAATGAGGGTATTTAGCACACTTTATGATGCATGCTAATTAATTCCTTTAAGGAAATTTAGAAGTTGAATGTGCATGATTTTTCTCAAGTAGAAAGGGTTTTCCTTATCCAAATTCTCACATACATACATGAAAGTAAGAAAAGCATAAGTGAGTACAGCGTCATTGTTAACCATAGGTGTTAGGTACAAGACCTACTTAGAGCTACTTAACGCCTCGCAATCTTAGGGTTGCCCAGACTAATATACCACTTTCCTTAAATACAAACATGTATATAAAAGAAATGAAATAGAAAAGGAAAATGCAAAAGTTATTTAATGGATTCATTTTATTTTATGCAATTTATGTATGCAACTATATGCAACCCTTCTTAGGTGATAACATAGGGATGAATAGGGTATAGAATTTAAGTAAGTGTTGGGTTCTTTTCAATTGAACCCTACATCTTACCAACTCCTATTCAAAACTATGCTAACATAAGAGAAAGAAAACCTCTACTAAGCATGACTTTATAATCTATCACATGCAAGCTTATAATTAAAGTATAAGTAACACACTTTCAGATTTGGTATTTGATTTATATGTTTTGAAAATAATTTGGATTTAGTAGTGATAATAGCCACTCATATTTCTACTTTAGCCAACACATGAAAATTTGACATAAAGTAAACAATTTCATTTTAAAATTTGAATTTCAAAATTATGCATGACATCACATGACATACAACTTAACATGTTGGGAAAGATTCAAAGCAATGAAAACATGTAAACAAACTCACTTCACTTAAATCCTAAAGACATTCTTATGGAATAAGAAAGTTTAAATCAATGTGAATTTCAAAGTGATTTTTCTTTAGTTTGAATTTTGATTTAATTTTGAATAGGTGAGATGAGTTTGTTGTTCCTAACCCATTCCCACATGTGTTTGATATTTTTGTTTAATTTTTAGATAATTAGACCCATTTTTATGCATTGATTTGGTTAAGGTATGAATTAAGTAGCTTAATTAACCCTTACCTACACTACCTTAGAATAATTAACTAAATAATTATGAGCCAATGAGATGACATAAAACCCACAAGAAATTTAAATTTACAATGCACCTATTAAGGAAAAGGCCTAATGCAATTTGGCTCACAATTAAAAGTTAATTAAGCTAAGGGGTTTAACTTAAGTAATTTCAAAACACCCTTTCGTACTTATGAATGGGGTTTTGATTTCATAGTGAACTTATTAAACACCTAAGCATCTACCCAAGCTAGGTTAATTAAGTTCTGAAACTTTTTAGAATTTGTAGAAATTGATTAAGGGGATAATTAATGAATTAACCCTTAATTAAGAGGAGATTAAAAAGAGAAAAGGGGGTTTAGGGAATAGCTTAGGGGGAATGCCCCAAAATATTCCATAAACCTCATACTAGATCTGATAATTAACCCTAATCATAGGTTAAAATTAAAATCATGCCTTAATTATGCTTAATTACATAAGGAGGGTAATTAAGGAAACCATATGCAATTATTCTAATCAAGCCTTCAATAAATCCCAAGAAAATTAGATGATGCATAGGTCATCCCATAAAACTTATCCAAGAAATTTGGGATTAATCAGAGGCTTAATTAACAAGTAATTAGCAAAATACACTTTCTAATAAAATCCAAATTCAGAGAAAATCATAATTCAAGACTCATAAAAATTAATTTTAAAATGTTTTATGTTTAATTATATATCCATAGGATTTTATTTCATATCTTTTTGAATTTTGAAGCTAGAGTTATGAATTTTGAAATATCTCTAAGTGAATTAGGAATTAATTAAAGCATTTAACTAATCCCTGGCTCATGGTGTGTGTGGTGGTGGCTTTACATGCACATTGAGGTGGTCACTTAAACATCACATCCCAAATGGCGGTGGTGGTGCACGCGCTTTAATTCTCTATCGTTCGATCAAAGATCGGATGGCTAAGGATCTCCACGCATTTTAAATCGGATAAAAGGATTTCTAAACGTGCTAAAAAATCTCAACCATCCATGTAAAATGTGCGTATGGATGGTTGAGATCATCCAAGTTCTTCCCCTTGATCAACAGAGACTGTCCATGATCAAGGGGAAGATCCAAGCTAGAACTAGCATGGAATCAAATCAAATTAAACCCACACCATCTAAAGTCAGAGAGCGGCAAATACAACGATAAAAAATTGATGAGGTGAAAATTTCTTTCACAAAGCTCCATACCACATTGAGTTTAATGGTTGGAAAATCCCATACCTGCAGGGATCATGCCTTCGATTCCCTTGGAGATGCTTGATCAGTGAGCGAAGCCTTCGAGAATGAGCACTTGAGGTTGAGTGGATCAATGTATGGACCAACTCCTCCTTGGTGTAGCTTGCTTTGATTGAATTGGATCCTTTCCTGTGGGAACTCCGGGAAATGCACTCGACTCCTAGATGAATTGTGCAAGAGCAATTGGAAAGAAATTGAGTGAGGAAGAAATTGGCTAATAGATTGAGCTCCCCTATTTTTGCACTATGTAAAACTGAGAAATAGCCATTTCCAATCCTCTCTAGGAAGCTTAGGAGTGCTCCCTATTGAATGCTCTGAGTTCCTTAGCTTCAATGGAAGGAAGTGAAAATTTAATTGAATTAGGGGAGTATATCTCCCCTTGAAGGATCGGATGGCAATGCTCTTCTTTTTGATCCAATTGATCATAGGTGAGGGTTGTTTGATTAGTGGGTGTGCACATAGTTTTAGCCAGTGGATTTCCAACCTCCCATGTGCTTGAATTTGAGCTTAAGGGAGTTTGAAATTACAATTTTTGACCATAGGGGTTTTTGGTCTAGGGACCAAATGAGCTAACCAATTGGTTGGGTGCACCACTCTCCCCTAGGTCCCCCTGAGCTTTTAGGAAAGCCTCAAGTGAATGTGAAGAGGGTATGATCAAATTACCCATGGGTTAAGCCAAAATTTGTTCTATGTCCTAGGGGTAGGATGGTCATTTTTATATTTTTCCACTTTGGACATGTTGGGTATGTGAGAAACTAGGTTTGGCCAAGTTTCATTGGATTTGGAATTCATTTGAAAGGGTTTGGCTGGTTATTTGATGGGTCAACTTAGTCAATAGGTTAAATTAGGTCAAACCAAGATTTGGGTCAAGTTCATATGACCATTTGAAATATTTTAGTGCCTTTGGTTTGGTTCAATTTGGTATATGTTTGGTTTTGGCTCATATGACTTCATTTAGGTTAAATGGGTCAAGTTGACCTATTTGACCCATTTGATCTTATTTGTAGGTTTTTATTGGCTAGTCATATGGAGTGGTATCTTTGTTTCCAATCAATTTGGGTTAAGTTCAATTTTGGCTCAAAATGACCCCTTTAGGTCATGTTGGGTCTAAGGTCAATTGGGCTAGGTTGGGTCTAGTTGGCCAATTGAGGCTTTGGTCAAGTTCCACAAGTGATTTGGAATGGACTTGACCCATTGGTTTCAATCAATTTGGCTTAGATCAAGTTTTGACACATTTTGACCCTTTAGGTCAAAATGGGTCAACTTGGGTCAAGTGGGCCAATTGGGTTAGGTTAGGCTCAAATGTTGGCTTGGTCAAGTTTGAACATAAGTCATGAGTGAACTTAGATTAATGGTTTCAATCAATTTGGCCTATGATGGAATCCGGCTATGTAAGGTTTCATTTTAGGTTAAGTGTTGACTTGGTCAACCCTTAGGATTGACTTGGTTTGACCCAATTTGATTGATTGATCATCCCATGATGATTGTTGATCATGATGAGCGAGTTTGGTTCAATCCAATTTGGTTAGGATCAAAATTTGCTCATAAGGATACTTTAGGTCACTTAGGTCAAGTGCCTAAGTGGGTCAAAAATTTGGTCAAAGCTTGATTTGAATTGATTAATCTTGTATATGGACTTATGATTGAAATATAAATCCATTTACAAGTGGTTTGAAGTCAAATGGGTTTTGATCCATTTGAAAATTTTATATTCAAAGGAAGAATATGAAAGGGATTTGGGTTTGATTTTTGATTTGGGTTTTGATTGAATGATTAAAGTTTGGATTTATATATGAGCACATGATTGTATGGTTGATTGAACCATGAGAGAAAATCAAGAGTTTGGTTAAGTTCAAGTTTTGACTTGAAAGGCTTAGATTGGATTTTAAGTTGAAGTTTGATTTGGAGTTGGTTTTGATTGTTTGAATTTATATTTCATTTATATAAGTGAATATAAAGGAAAATATAAAAGAATTATGAGAAAATCCCATGACTTTGATATAGTTTGATCAAGATTTTGGTTAGGCCCATTAAAGAGAATTTAAAGGATTTAAGGAAATTTTTAAATTGAATTTTAATTTTTGAGTTGGATTTGGTTGATTTATATTTATACTTAATTTATATATGAGAATATAAATGAGAATACAAATAAGTTTTGAGAAAATCCCATGGGTTTGATTTGATTTGATCATGATTTTAGGTTAAATCCATTAAAGGGAATTTAAATGATTTTAGGGAATTTTAAATTGGGAATTTAATTTTTGCATTTGATTTCATTGGTTGATATTTATATTTCATTTATATATGTGAATATAAATGAGTTTTGAGAAAATCTCATGAGTTTGAATTAGTTTGATCATGATTTTAGGTTAAATCCATTAAAGGGAATTTAAAGGATTTAAAGGAATTTTAAATTAGAATTTAATTTTTGGATTCGATTTGATTGATTTATATTTATATGTCATTTATATATGTGAATATAAATGAAGATATAAAAAAGTTTTGAAAAAAATCCCACAAGTTTGAAATGGTTAAGAGTTGATTTTGGCTAAGTCCATTAATGGAAAATTAAGAACTTAAGGAAAATTTCACGAATTGATTTGGAATTTTGAGTTTAGTTTGATAGGTTTGAATTTATATTTCATATATATATATATATATATATATATATATATATATATATATATATATATATATATATATATATATATATATATATATATATATATATATATATATGAATATAAATGAGAATATAAATGAGAATATAAATGGATTATTAGAAAATCTCAAAGATTTGAATAGGTTTGATCATGATCTTGGTTAAGTCCCAAAGAGAAGATTAAGGACTTAGACAATATTTGAACTTAGGACTTTTTTATGGATTTTGATCATGGGATTCAATCATAAATTTCAAAGAAAGGATTTCAATCATGGAATTGATTTGAGTTTTTCTTAAAGCAAGGAAAGTCAGGAATGGTTTAAGCTAATGGTAGGAAATTTTCCTAACACCCCTAAGCATGACCTATTCTTATGGCTAACTCTTCTAAGTCTTCTAGGGCTAGGTTGAGTGTCCACCTAATCACTAGATGTGTCTTAAGACTAAGGAACTCTTAAGGTCTAAGAGAAGTCCTATGTCTAAGATGGAAAGGTTGAGAACTCATTCTAAAAATGAGGTCAATAGGGATCAAATTCAATTTTTTTATGGCACATGATAAAGCCTAGAAATTTTTTAAAAGTAACGCTGCATTTTAAAAAATACATTTTGAAGTTGAAACTTCTAATTCTATGGAATATAACTATTAAATCACTTATAACCAAATCATCAGCATAGTATTTTATATACTTATGTATAAGATCATCGAAGATGCTGGTCATTGCCCTTTAGTACATAAAGCTAGCATTTTTTAAACCAAATGACATCACCTTGTAGCAATAAGTGTCAATCGGTGTATGAAAGGATGCATGTTTTTCATATTTTGGAGCCATCTTAATTTGGTTATAACATGATGAACCATTCATGAAAGAGAACATCTAATAGTTTGATGTATCGTCTACCATGACTTCTTGCATTAGGTAACAAACTGTCATCTTTCGGACATCCTTTATTTAAATCCTTGAAATTAATGCATACATGAATTTGCACATTCTTTTTTCTTATTGAGACAATATTAGCAATCCAATTAGCATATTTTTCTTCTTGAATTATCTAACTCTAAGCTTTTTTTAGGTTTCAATAATTACTTGCTCATTGATTTTTGATTCCATTCACCTTGGTGCTTGCTTTACGGGCAAAACGTCAAGTTTAATAGCATGTTTATGTACAACTATGTTTTGTGATATGCTCGATATTTCACTGTAATTACATGAAAATAGTCTTTGTATTTGCATTATAGTGCCCTTAGTTCTTCAAAATTTTTTGATGTGAGGTTAGCACTAACAAAGGTTGGCCTAGGCTCTTCTTTGGTACATAGGCTGATTTCCTGGAGTTCATCAACAGTAGCTTGATTTCCTTCTTCAAACTCCTTTGGGGCCTATTTGAGAACTATTAATTCATCTTCAAGTATAGCTTCTTAAATAATTATGGTAGAGTATTTGATTAGATGGGTTGAACATTATTCTAAACCAACTTCTTTAGAGTTGATGAGAAGTATTGAGGAATTATTTTTTTTAATATCTTCTTCATCAAAATCGTCATCTTCAAATAGTTCTTAGGCAAGATTTATTTCTTTCTTTTCTATTTTTTATAAAAGAATCCCACGTTCATCATAGCCTTTGGCACTATAGCTATTTTCATAGCCTTGTTGAAGATTTTAGATTCAGCAGAGAAACATGGGTTTTCTCTAATTATTTGTTATATCACCAATACAAGATCCTTCTTCCTTTTAGGATATTTAGGCTTTCTTAGGTTGATAAAGTAATAATTCTTATTCATCACCCTCTGTATTACTCCAAGGTGGGAATTTACTTTAGGTTGTTTTGATTCATTAACACTTTTGTTTCTTGAATCATCCCCTTTCAACATTATTTTAATCGGTGGAGCCTCTTCTTTTAACCAATAATTTTTCTTAGTTTCTTAGGAATAAAGTACTTGGCATCATCATAGATCTTGATTTCATGTATCAAGCATGGATTCATGTCACCATCAATTCAACACTCCTCACCATTTTGAAAGTATTTTATATATTGATGGAGGGTTAAAGGCACTATGCAATATTCATTAATCCACAGCTTACCAAAGAGTGCTTCATATAAAACACTAGCTTCAATCATATTTAATTTAGCTTATGTATGCAATTTGTTGAAGTATATAGGAAAAATAATGGATCCTAAGGTTTATTGTCTTTGTTCATTGAATTCTTGTAAGAATATCATGCTTTTATCTAGGTAACAAGAATCTAAGATAATGTTTGAAGTGTTTTAAATATTAAGAGATTGACTAAAGCATATTGAATGATCAATATTTTTTATACGGTTGGAATTGATTTCGGCTATAACCTAAAAGGCCGATTATGTTCAGTCGTCCTTAACAATAGGTCAACATCACTAAATGTGATGGTTGCTGACTTTTCAGAGGTTAAGTCTTCTTTCATTCTCTCCTCAACAAAGAAAGCTTCAGATTATTTTGAATTTTATAATGCTTTAATTAATTTCTCACATATGTCTTTAAATAATATGAGAGCATCGTAAATACTTAATAGAGCTTATACCCTGCGTAAATGGGCCAGAACATTATAGTCTACTATCATTTTGGTAACCTTTTGAGGTTTAGTTGGTGGTGGGGGTAAAGCATCTTCATTAATTTGAATTTCTTTCTCTTTGTTCATGGCTTTCCTCTATGGTGATGGAGACATTCATTTTTCATTTCTTAATTGAATTTGAGCTACTTCTTCTATATAGGTAGAATAAGAAACCCTAAGGTTTTTTGTGCTTGTTCATTGAATCCTCAGAAAAAAAAACTATACTTTTATCTAGATAACGAGCATATAAAGCTAATGTTTAAAGCATTTTAGCTATTGAGAGATTGATTGAAGCGCTTGGATCGATCAATATTTTTTTTATATGAGTGGAATTACTTTTAATTGTGGCATAAATGGTCTGATTATGTTCTTTCATCCCTAATAATAGATCATCATCACTAAATTTGATGGTTGCTAAGTTTTGAGAGGCTAAGTCCTCTTTCATTCTCTCTTCAGTAAAGAAAGCTACATATTATTTTAAATTCTCCAAGGCTTTAATTAATATCTCATGTATTTCTAGAAATAATATAAGAGCATTATAAATACTTAATAAAGCTGGTAGCTTGCGTAAATGGGCCAGAACATTATTGTCCACCTATGTTTTGGTGGCCTATTGAGGTTTAGCTAGTGGTGGGGGCAAAGCATCTTCATTAATTTGAATTTCTTTATCTTCGTCTGTGGCTTTCCTCTATAGTGGTGGAAACATTCATTTTTCACCCTTTAATTTGATTTGAGTTACTTCTTCTATGAACTCTTCTTCATCAGAGGAAGTTTATGAACTTTATACTTTTTTAAAATTTTAGAGCTTTCAAAACTTTTAGAATTGCTCCCTAGTTTAGGGCACAACTTTTTTAAGCCTGATTTAACTTTTTGTTTGATAGGATTTTCTTTGGGAAAGCATAGCTCTTCCTTAAAGTTAGTTGGTATTGAAATCACATAGCATGCTTCTATTTGGGTTTGAAAATTAGAATTTTCACGTATGCTTATGATCAGACACATTTCTTTTGAAACCTCTTCTACGAGATTTTTTTGTGTCAAGTTGTAAGTGGAGCATATATTCCTTCATCTTAATTGGTCTTCATGGAGGTTGCACATATTCATCAAAAGAGTCATTCATCTTTTGTGTTTTATACTTTGGTTTTTGAGGTTTCCTCTTCTTCCTTGATTTATGAGTTTTGATGAGGAAGCCTAGTTTATTTTCATCTACTTCTTTGTATTATATAGAAGTTTCCCCATGTTGGGAAAGAGTATTCTTGGGTCTATTTCAGATTCTATGGAGTTCTTTCACTAAGTACCTTCTATGGCTAGAAGGATGTTGATCATTCATTTAGTCTTCTTTGGGATGAGGTCTCCCAACTACCTTCTTCTTTTGCCAGTAGAGCTTTGCCTACATTATTGTTTATATTCTATGCTTCTATTAGCTCATCATGTTAGTCTTTTATATTTTGATTTTGGGTACTGTCATAACATTCACCTTCTCCTTTTTAGGATGCACTAATACGCTATCAGATAGGGTGTGCTCCCTATTTCAATAACTCCTTTATACCCAATCTTTAAAGATTAAATAATCTTCGACTGGGTGACTTATAATTCTATGGAATAGATAATAGTTGGGATCATCGACTTTGTCTACTTGGTCAGGTTGGCACGATTCTGGCAATTGCAATCCCAACTTTAAGGATTGCTTGAAAGTTTTAGAAGTACATTCTCTTTTGAATGAATACTTCTTAGTCATTTTCTCTTCGATGGTAGGACCTTTTTCTTATCCTCCAAGGGTTTTATCACTTGTTATGAGGTCGTTGCATCTCCATTTCTTTTTTTGTCAACTATGAATGTGAATGTAGTACTCACATCAATTTTCTTTAAATCATATGACTTAGAAAATTTTCATTTCTTAGAGAAATTATTATTATAACTGGTATTGAGGCCCTTTTGCTTAGAAAGCCTCTCAAACTTGGCTACACGATCTAATAATTATTAAAATGTATTAATTATGGCAATGGCTAAGTATGGAGCCACTTGATCATCAATATTTCTTATGGGGAGTTCTAATATATGCTTCTCCGTGAGTTGTTTATCACATTTTATGCTCTGTTTCTCGATCTTGTAATATATTTTGTGACACTCTCATCCATTATTCTCTTTTCCAAAGTAAGATTTGTAATTATCACTTTCTTAGTTGCTCCTGCAAATCTCTTAATGAAGAGTATTTCTAATTAAGCAAAAGTTTTTACTAAGTCATTTGGTAAGTTAGCATACTATTCAAAGGTTGTGTAGTAGGGCTAACAAATTATCGAAGTAGTTAGGCATCATTTTCTTTGATATTCCACAAGTTACTTTGTATTGGGCTAGGTGCTATCGTTGATTTTCTATTGCTAAAAAGTTGTTCAATTTCGGCACAATATACCCTTTAGGATATTGCACCTGGTCATATTCAGCTAGGTATAGTCGCCTTTTCAAACTAGTTGTCCAACAGTCTTTGAGGCAATGACTGCTTTGAACTTTGGCTAATAAGATCCTCTACTTGGGATTTAGTAATGACATCAATTTCTTGGTGAGTACTTAGTCTAACTTCTCCTAGAGGTTCTCTCTTTTGCATTGAAGTTGTTGGTAATTTGGGTGAACCATTATGCATACCCCCAATTTCAGCATCTCTAGAGGATTTCTTGGAGGTGCTTGCTGCATTGTAGTTGCCATTAAGTTAAGAAAACCAAACAACTTTTTCATTTTCCCATTCATCTCATTGAGATGATTGAGTTGGCAAATTTCTTGATTTTTCTTCTGATTGAGAACTCATCTTGTTGTAACCTTGTTAAAACATCGTTAGTTCTTTAATTTTTTAATCTCCATTCGAGTGTCACCGGGCATTTGGTGACTTGGGCTCTTTTGATGCTAGTCTCATTTTATTGTTCAAAATTACATTCCTATTTCATAAATGTGTATCAACCATGCAAATAACTTCAACTTCCATGCAATCAATATTTTAATTATTTTGGAAATTAGGAGCTTACTGTTCTTAATCATTCTACTCTACAATTTCAACTTATTATGGTAATAGAATGTCTACTATATACAAAAATACCGAATTAACAACTTTATTATAGTTCATATCAAGTTAGTATGTCAAAATAATTCCATTATCAAAAGCATATGTCAAAAGTTTGCCTTATATTGTTTATATTTCACAAGTCAATCGAATCATAAAAAATATGAAATAAATAACTTATTTGAATACTTTATATGACTTTCCCCCTAAACCTTTATACCTCACAAATATACCACAAATATATCATTAGGCCCTTATATCTCTTAAATACATCACATGAACATCATCAGATAGTTATGCCTCCGAACAAATTTATCTTTGCATTTAAATATTCATTTTGGCCCTCATATCTCCTTATGAATAGCAGAATTTATATATTCTAGCCCTAATACATCCTTGTAAGCACACATATTACTTAGACCCTTATGCCTCCTAATATATTTTTTACACATAAAATTCATAATTAATGTGTCAATCAAGCCATAATTATCTACACTATGTATTGCATCGATAGCAATGAATCAATATTTGGAAGAGTAAGAGCAATGCACTACAATATATAAGAATTTTGCAAATGTAAGATAATAGTAAAATTTGTAGGATCTAATAATATACCAAACTTAATGTACATAATCATAAAATATTACTACAATCAACTTTTATAATACTAGGAAGGTAGTTTTGATGATTTATAATAAATCTTACAAAATTTTGGAATTTTTTCAAAATATTCAAAATATGACAATACCCAAATGAGCATGTAGTAGTGGATGTATTTAATCATTTTAAGTGTTGTATCATACACGAGCATGTGATTGGCCATTCTCTAGCCATAAGCATATGGGATATAGCTTTACGTATTAAAGCTTGCATAAAAAGAAGATTATTATTGATATAGCTTTTTTAATAAAATTAATTACAAAAAGAATAAGATATTAACATACTTAATTAGTTTTGCCATACAATGAGAACCACACAACCTAGTGATGGCAAGAAGAACTTCTTGTGGGATAACATCTCTTCCACACCTGCTATGACTATGACTACCATCAGCCATTAGGCTTGTGGGATTTGGATTTAATTTCATTGTAGTGTTAAGTTAATTATTAGGCTTGTGGTTTTGCTTAATATATTCCTTTTGTGTTATTATTGTGAAATGTTGAAATATGAGGACTAATAGTGTGTGTTTAAAGTGTAAGTACTATTTAAAGTCCTGTCTAAATTTTATTTAATTATTTGGAGAAGTTGTTCTATTATGACCTACAGTCAAACAAATACCACAAATCCTAGTATTGCATGTTCCTAGCTCGCCCATAGTATTTCAATACTTTCTAGTCCTAGGTCTACCTAAGCACCTTTTAAAGTTTGGTGGGAAAAGTTCCATAATGCCTTGTGATGCATCAAAGTCACACCAATAAGATTTATCAAAAATAATGTGAAAGCATGCACTTTATGTTCTCTTGTAATAGTCTACTATGTAATACCTAGATACATAAGGAAGATGGTTCAACTGGCATACACCTATTGCAGTAATGGCAAGTGTACAAGGTATGTGATATGTTTGTGGCCTATGACAAGAACATGGCAACTTATCCTTCTACAATTAAATCAATGAGATAAGAATGACATGAAATATCAAAAATTTCAAATTCACACATATTGATGCAAGTAAGAATTGGAAATCTACAGCCCTCATTTTCATTCTTCAGAAGCATAAGTTCAGTTCAAGGTGTAAATGGGGATTTATTTAAACTTTCTAATTATGTTGCTTTAGTTAATCTTTTGAAAATAAAATGGAACTAAATTGTAATAAATCAAAAAAATTAATGTTTAAATGAGTAAGCCTCTTGTGCATTTTAGAACACTATTGAAGCACTCAAAGGCATTTGTCATCATCATTTCATACATATCCACCATCATGAGTTACGGTCTATTTACAAAGATCCTGATTGACCAACAAGTTATAGGCCTCAAGTTTGACATTTTTAATATCCATCATGCATTTTGTAAATATACACATTTCATCACTACTTTTCAACCCAATATATTTTTTGACACACAAACTCAACATCAAGCACACCCATGCACCTTACTATTTTCTTGAAATTTTCACACAGATGTCTTAAGCAATGTCGATGTGCAACCCATAATAATATTTTTCTATAGCCACACACCAACCTAGGATGTCTATCATATATGATACAAAGATCTCCTCATGTACAAACTATAAGTATTATATCACTCATAATTTGTAAAAACCTCACCCATGACTCAACACACTCAGACTTAGCAACATCAAATGCTAATGGAAATAAACTATTATTTACATCTTTTCTAACATCATATAATAATGTACCCTATACTTACGTAATAAAAATGTTCCATCAAGGATTAGTACAGGTTGACGATATGCCCATCCAGCTATAGATGGACAAAATGCCAGAAGATAAGCGTTAGATGATTTGGCTAACCTACTTGATTTTTATACACAAAACCCCACATCACCGAACATATGCTTTCATCAATCTATACAATGATCGATAGAATTCTTCCCAACTACAAAAAATTGCTTTTATGGCTTTCCTTCTTTCATCCCAAGCCTTCATATATGAGATCTTTACATTAAACTTAGCTTCCACATGACTTATAATTTCTTTGGGTTTTAAGTCAAACTATTGACTAATGTTAGAAAGTATGAAATAGCTAATAAACTTAGAAGTGCATTCTCTATGTCCACCTAATATAATTTGATGTGTGCATGTGTGGTAGGCACTTTTATTTGAAATTCTCCAAGCATGGCCTAAGCATTTGCTACTTGATGCATGTTAACTCTAAGGATAAGGTCTAGATGGGTGGTCTTGAAGGAGACATGAAATTGTATGACAATTTTTATTAGAGTAAATCATTTTATATTCTACATTAACTTTTATGGGCCTATCATATAATGTAAATTGAAGCTCAGCTTTACACAAAAAAATTATATCCTCTTATAAATCATCTGGGATATATCCATCCATAGAAGATGTGATATTATCTAAAGGTCCATCAAAATAAGTATTGGTATTCCACTCCTGTGTCATTTGGCAATACTAGACGTAATCATTTGTTCATATCATTTCATCAATCCCATTTGGATTAGAAAAAGCTTGTCGACATACTAAGTCGTGACCTAAAAGTGTTTGTTTACCTACTCTATTGTGTCTTCCATTTTCAAAAATCTATCACTATCACCAGAGTCACAATTAGATTAACTGTTCATTATTTCATTAGCATAATTAGGTGAGTCTGAATTAATATTCATGTCTATCCTATCGCTAAATTGCTTTGCATGATGTACTTTCCCTATTTGAGTCAACTATTTGCACTATCCTCCTAATAAAGAATAATCAATAAGTTAAAAAAACATAAGTAAATATGTAAGAAATTTAAGTAGATTCATTAGTTAGAAATTCTTACCGGTATTTCATAATCTACATTGTGTTTATAAAGTCTTCTTATAGCTGATACCGATCAAGATTGGTTCCCACTAATCTCTATTCACTCTCAACATTTATTTCAAAGAATTCATTTTGTGGAAGTTGAAGCACCTCAACAAAAACAACTAACAGCTTATTACATATTAATTGTAAAACTACTTCTGTAATTTCATAGCCGGTGATATGTGTTGCAATATATCCATCATCTAGAGGAAAATGACACACCAAATTAATAGTGAACTTTGTAATATCATAATTGAAACATCGAGTCACCTTAATTTTTAATTCTTTACACGTTGTCTCAAATGGAACTTGAAATGGATGATTTTTTTCCACTAACATATTTGGGAATGAATTCCTTAGAAATAATTAGTCATAGCATCAATGCTACTACTTTTCCACTCATTTTTTTGCACTATAAAAAAATCTAACTCAAAGCAAAAAACTAAACAAAAATCAATTATAATTTTCTCTTACCAAATTTTTTGGGGTTATTTGAATCAGTAAACTATATATAATTGTGTGAGGTATATATCATTGTGTGGACAAAATACTTATTTAAATTATTATTCATATAAAAAATTATCATAAATAATTTAATTAATTTGTTAAAAAATAACATAAAAATACAATAGAAATTAAATAAAAGAAATATAATATAAAAAGCTAACCTCGAGAATTAGCACCAAGAATATTGACCAAAAAATAGATTTTGGCAAGAAAGAACAAGAATGAGTTTAAAGAAGAGAGTGAGAGAATGAGAAATAGAAAGAAGAAGAGAAAGCGTAAATATTGAGAAACTTATATAAGAGAAGCACCTCACCTCTCTCACTTCCACATATAGCCAACGGTTATATAACTTAAATTAAAATAAATAGCTATAGGTTTTAAAAATATATTTTTTATTTATTTATCCAATGGCTATACAAAGAAGCCCATATATAAAAAAAAATTAAAATAAAATACATAGGCATTTTTATTCTTTAGGTAAATCAAAAATTGTGCCACGTAAATGAAATTTCATTACATTTCTAAAGTCTTTCTTGTAGTTGTCACCTTCTCTGATTAAATTTAAAATATTCTAATGTTTTAAAATTTCATAAAAAAATTGTTGATGAGAAAAATCCTCTCCTCTCTTTCAGTTATGCACTATACAATCTTGACTCCTTTATTTTTTTGGCTAAAATGCAAGAACCTCGCCTCCAAGCATTATCGCTCTATCGATCCTACTACTATAACGTAGGACACCCTTGCTTTTGGACCTAGTATTCTCCACTATTCCTTCCTTCTATAACCATGAAACTTGTCAATCCCTCTATTCACTAACTTTAGTGAACCCAATCTCCATCTCTTGTCTCTTCCTCAAGTTCAAGCCACAATTCTCTATCAAGAAAATCTATGACACCATAAAGATTTTAGGAGTTTCTTATTTAGGTAATCAAATTTTCATTAAGAAATAAATATATTATCTCAAACGATAAACATATTATCGTATAATGGATTTAATCACTTAAACAATGACTCTTAAGACAACTGGGTCTTCTTAATATTTCAGAGATTCTTCCCTTGAACTACATGTCAAAAGTAGAATAAGGTTTATTTTGGACTGAGATCATAGTTCCCTATAAGGACAATTTCTTATAGTGAATTACATCTTTGGAAGGAGGATCTCTTTCTAAGAATACTCTTAATTAAGGAAATAAGCTCTAATTCCTATAAATTTCAAAGCTGGTTCCAAAGGATGGTTAAATTGGAATTTCAAAAGGGAACCATCAAAGGGGAGAGAGTTTTTTTTTAGGCCAATTGAGATAAAGTAAGAAATGCTTATAGATACTGAGATAGCTAATAGACATTTCAACTATCCTACCATTATGCTTTATTTTTTAGATAAAATTTACTGAGATTTGAATTGCCATTTTATTAGAAATCTAGGGCTTACATTATAACAGCACAAGATTATAGAAATACCTATGGTTGAAGACTTAATCCAAAAATGATGCTTTAGAACCTAAGTCTATAATTGCTTCTAACACAAGTCACAAGCTCTACCTAATTTAACTTTAAGGAATTATTGACTCTTTCTTTCACTTGATAAATGAAACATATCCCTCACTCTTTTGGACTAATAACAGGCCTGGATGGGCTACCAGTTAACACAACTTAAGTGAATTTTTAAATCCATGATGTCGGTCTTTATGTTATGCAAGATGGTTGGACTGTTACATTTTTGGACAGAATCAAGGAACCTAAACTCACTCTGTAATCCCTAAAATCAAGTTAAATATGACATGCTCCTAACTAATGCAATATATTGCATTTTTTTATGTCTTGACACATAATTCATTTAAGGATATTGGGGTATGCAATTTATGCCTACAATGAGATGCAATTAGAAATGATAATTGGCCAAATCAAAATAAAAAGGCACACTTCTCTGAGAAGGTGGTCATCTTCAAAAGTTAGATGCCCTTTATATGGGTGAAGCACCTAATTCAAGGAGTTAGAATAATATGCTAGCATGGTTCCCAAAAGTTAATTATTTCTAGTTGCTTTTAATTTTCTCCTGAGGCTTTAATTTATATGTAAAGTTATGAATTTTTTTATTTTTTTAAGTTATTTAAATTTATGTTGGGTAGAAAATTTAATTATTCTTATGAGCCTAACGTTCAGGCATTCATCATAGAAATTCTAAGCTTAAATTACACTTAAATTTCCAAAAATAATATTCCTAAACCATGCAAATCAGATATTAGGAAATACACACAACACAACAACAATTATATTTGCAAACATATGGGCTTAGCATTAGTTGCTTGCCAAGCCACTTGTCTTATTAGGCTGTCTTTTAGGACTTAAGCATACCTATAAGAAAACAACATTTATTTATTTTTATCACAATGACCCTTTTAACGCAACCCCAGAAAATAATATTTGGCTAAAAGATCATCCTACCTTCCAAACTAGCGAGCAAGCCATCCTAATCATCTAATCTAAAATAGTCCACCACAAAACAAGAAATATTACACATCCAAGCACAGAGTATCACAGAACATCAACCTAACATAATTCTAGTGTTTGTGACCTATTGATATAGTGTGTGAAGAAAAATGGACTTGTGTGGTATGGCTTTACTAGGCCTTTTAGATTTGAGTTTTATGTTATGTTTAATTTACCTTGGGTTGGTTTCAATTTAAATGATTTAGTTAATTTGTGATTTTGTTTTCAGTTATTTTAAATTCATTTTATGTTAAAGTGAAATTTTAGTTTTCAAGAATGAAAAATAAAATAAGTTCAACTTTGGATGGAACCCATTCTATTCAACATTCTAATGTATAACAGAATGAGATTTTCACCCTAAGGTGAAGATTCATTCTAAGGGTTCTAAGGGGGTCAAACTTAAGATTTTGAATGTCTTAATTAACCTCTTTTGAATTATTTTAAGTTGGATTTGATTTAATTAAAGTTCTGATTTTATTTTCAAATTTAATTAAGATTTATTCTTCTTTTCATTTCTTTTAATTTGATTAAATATTTTTTATTTGACTTATTTTTGAATGGGTTGATTCATTATATATTTTAGTTTTCTTTGGTTTTCATTAAATGCTCATTTAATTTCATGTGTTAGAATTATTTAATTTTTTTTATTTTAGTTGAATTAATTTTATTCATTAATTTAATGTTTACTTCTTTGAGATTATTTAGTTTAATTGATTATATTTATTTGACTTAATTATTTCATTAAAGTTTATGTGCATTAATGTTTGTGTTCATTTAATTTATTTGAATTTAACTTAATTCATTTAAATTGGTATTTCTGTTGATTCTTAGTTTTTAAGTTTTGGTTTCATTATGTGTTAATATCTCATTAATTAATTCAACCCCTTTAGATGAAAATTTATTTATCAATTCATAACCTAAGAAACTTAGGTTATTTTGGGTATCAAACCTAACCTAGGCCATTTCAAGCTTTTAAGTATTTAGGTTTAATTGATTTGATTAATCATTTTCATTTACATTTGGAATTACATTATTCATTAACTTGAATGGATATAAAAAGTTTATCTTATGCTAATGAATTCCATATTTGAATATGAAATTTAGAAGTTAATTTATTTTGCATTTCACTTGATTAATTGATGTAACATAAATTTAAAAAGTTGTTAACTTAAGCTTTAATTTTATTTTCTTTATTTTATTAAGCCCTAAGTTTATGATTAACTTATTTTTTGATTCAAAGTGTTAAGAAAATTTTCTTCAAGTGTTTTAATGTTAATGAAAATATTTTAGGTTGATTTTATGAATTTTCATAATTTTCATGATTTTTTAATTTATTATTTCAATTATATTGACCTAAGGATTAGAAATTCAATAAATTCATATCCAAAGGTCAAGTAACCTTGAAAGATTTATGGCAAGTGGGTTCCTTGCCAATTTAGGTTTTCTAAAGTTTCATCCTAATCAGATGTACGATTTAGGGTTAATTAAGATTTTAATTATTTTAATAAAATATAAATTAATTTTAAATAAAAATTGATTAGTCAAAGGTTTTATTTTTTCTTAAATTCCTCTCTAGATGATGCATTCATAGAGGGTTTATTTAAATTTTTTAGAGTCTTGGTTGATTTATTATGATTTTCCTATGTTTAAGTTAATTAATTGGATTAATTAATTTAATTAATCTTCAAATTATGCCATTTTATGGGTTATTGGACTTCAAAGAGTTTAAATGAAGTGTTTAGGTTCATTATGGTTTATTATGATTATTTAAGTTATTTTCATAATTTTTCATGATTTTCATAATTTGATATTAAATTATTTTATATTAGGGTTTAAAGTTGGAAATTCCATATTTTTAGATTTACTTTACTATAAATCATAAAAAATTTCTCTAAGGTGTGTTTTAACCCTAATTTTATTTCCAAAAAGTTACAAATTAATTGGATGAGTGGTTTAAGTTTAATTTATGTTTGATTATTTTCATTTACACCCAAATTAACCTAAAATTTATTAGGGATTTTGAGTATAATCGATTCCTCTCAGTGAGGTGAATCCCTAGAGGCCTTTTGTGCATTATTTTGCTGAGTATTTTATTTGTTATGATTTTTTTTAAGTTTTAGTGATTTTTTATCATTTTTTCATTAAAAATAATTTGATTTCCCTACTTATCCGCATCAGCTCCATGTGGAGCCTCTTTACACATAACGTAATGCCACTGGGCCACGTGGGATCCATGCAGATCCCATGTGAAAAGACTGGATAGATGCATGACTTATTTTGACCATTCGATTGAAGATCGGACAGTCATGATTTTACGTACAGATCCTATAGGATATAAATCAAATCTTACAGGTACTTCTCGGTCGTTCGTTCCTCACAGAAGCAATGAATGGCGAAGATTTATCCCATGTCCTACCATTAGAAAATTAAGAGCCATTGGCTCTTTGGCCTTAAATCATTGACAATTTCAGCATTGAAAGAGTGCAATTTTGATTAAAAATCGATCAAGGATCGATTTATAAGTGTTCTTTATGGTTTGATGTCAATGAGGATCGACCAGCCTTCACAAAGAATCAAATTAAAATGCAAGGGTTGTTGGTTTTGAAGTATATCTCACAAATATTGATCCTCAATGGTGAGTATGGTTCATACTCCTTCGTCATGATGAGTCGAAGCCATGTTAAAGAAATCTTGGCTTGCCTCCCCGCCAGATGCTGTGGAGACCAATGCTCCACCGATTGCCTTCAACCATGGTCATTTTCTGGCTTGCCGGTGGTGATGGACCTCAGGAAGCATTCATTTGAGTTTTCCTATATCCCTAGAATGTGTTGGGACATCCAATTTGGGGGAGAAACATTGTTCCTCCATTTCGAGCTTTGGCCGAGAGATCGGCCACTGACTTTGGCCGATTTCAGGCCTACAGGTTGCAAGAGGCTCGGGGAACATTTACTTCTTCTTGTCTTCACCTAAAGAGTGTGTGAGGTTGCTAATATTGCTTAGAGGATGCTTCTCTCTTTCCATATATGGCCAAAAGCCATGAAGAGGGATTTTGCGTGGCCGAATTTGGACTACCAGTGGTGAGAAGATCAACCAAGGGGTCAGCTAGGCCTCTCCTTCCCTTTAGAGTGTATTGGGATGAATTCCTTGAGGGAAGGAAGCTTCCTCCCTCCTTGCCTTGGTTGTGAGCTTGGCTAAGAGATTATCCATGGAATTCTTCCATGAGAGGGAAGTCAGCAATTGTTGGCTCCCAAGTGGTGGTTAACTGATTGGAGAGATTCCAAATCAGCTAAGGCAAAGAAGTGGATGAGGTATTGAGAAGAGGAAGTGAGATTTGAATTCTTTTCAGGTATGAATTGGGATTTGATAAATTATTGAGAGATTGAATTGATATTTGAGAAAATCAATTGAATCGAGATTGATTTGAATTTGGTTAAGACTAAGTCCAGAAGATGAAATCAAAGGGCTTAGGAAGAATGTTGATCTTGAATTTGATTATAGGTTTCAATAATTTGATTTGGATTTAGATTTTGTATTTGAGTTGGATTTGAGGTTTGGTTTAAGAAGGAAAGCATGGATTAGGTTTAGGCTATAGGGTTGGCAAGTTTTTCTAAGTCCCTAAGGCATAACTTATTCTTATGGCTAACCCTTCTAACTCTCAAGGCTTAAGTTAAGTGTTCAACTAATCACTAGATGTGTCTTCAGACTAAGGAACTCTTAGTGCCTATAAGAGTCCTAGATCTATGATAAGGAAGTTGAGAACTCACTCCAAAGTGAGGTCAATAATAGTTTAAAGTCTTCTTTCTTATGTTCATGTGTATAAACTTACATATGTTTGAATGTAATGAGTATATAGTTTGGACATCCCTGGAATACGAAGCTTTAGCTAGCTCCAAGGAGGTCATTTGATTACCTCACTTCCCTGGTTAATAATGACACGTACCTATTTAATTTCATTCCTATGTATTTTTATATAATAATTTAGATAGAGCATTAAATCAATATGATAAAAATGATTCAATCAAATGAAAGATCAAAATTCCAAAAGTACATGTTTACATCCATCATTTAAGTGTGCTAAGACATATTGCATGTATAGGTATGCTTAGGATTTAATCATATGCATGCTACATATGATGGAGAGAAATGGATGAACATATGCCATGTGATTGTAATTAATTCCAATGAATCTTAAGATGCACTTCTTATTGAATGAGGTCATTTAAAGTGAACCTAAACTTAGGATTACTTTAAAATATATAATAAGCCATTAACTAAAGAGAATTAATTAATTAATATGCTTTAGATGTGACTTAGGATAGAGATAAAAGATAGTAATCATCTCTTTTCTTCTCTTTATAATACTTAGTTGCTAACTGTATGTCAAATGGAACAAAAGAAAATGCTAAGTAAGACTCTCAAATCAGTTGAATCACTTAAAATGAAATCAACCTCTTATGATTAAACACCCTTTCATACTTAGAAAATCATAATAAAGCTTATTTAAGGAAAACCATACAAGCCTTAATACACACACTTGAGAAGTAAGTCACCACTTCTAGCTTTATGTCAGGTCGATGCATGGAGTAATGTATGTCTGGTTCCATGATGTATTATTTTATACTGGATGTTAGGGTGTATGCTTCATAGACTAGATGGTAGGTTGTTATTAGCCTAATCATATTTTATGTAGGAGATTATGCTTAAGGAGTGCTTAAAATAAATATAAATGCTCCTTTTTACAGGTTGTTTGACCCCTAAGCATAATCTAAATTAGGATAGGTGGGCTTGGTTACCAATATGTAGGGTGCTAAGTCCAAATTATTCATATAACTATTTGGGTTGTATAGTGTGTTGAGCTAACACTTATTTTGTAGGTGTAATTAGATTTACTCTTCCTATTTTTAATGTAATTTTGCATTAGGAATTAGGAGTAGTGTTATGAGGGATTAGGATGAGCAGTGGCTAGAAGGTTTTGTCCTAGGAGGCTCTGTGATACCTTTGAAGCAAGCACATCCAAATGGAGAAATGAAGGAGATATGAAGAATGAAGATAAGAAGACCCCATAACATTTATTCATTTGTAAATTGTAATTATTCTTTCATATACCGGGTTGTATAAGGGTAGAGCTTGACCACCCATTTTCTCTTTATGCGTTGTATGGGGCCACCCGACCGCACTGACATTTTATTCTTTTGCATTAGATTTATAAAATGCTTGATGTTATGTTTAAATTGTGCAATAAAAATGGCAAGCCTTTTCATTATTTCTTTATGAATGGTGATTTAATGTGTGGCCTGGATCCAATTAGGCTCTTAGGAAAAAATAAATTTTCTATCCCAACTATAATTCATAACTAAATTTTCTAAATAATTCATAGCCTCATATCAACCTTAGGCATTAAATCAAGATAATTAAAAGATTTAGCAACCCCTTAGTTGAATGTTGTATGTCTAATATCATGCATTCTGCTTCACTCTTGCTAAGAGAGGGTTTTCATCCTTGCATGATAGGGGAAGACTTCACCTTTGAGGGTCTCCTCTGTGGTGGAAAACATATCTTTCTCTCTGATTTAGCCCATAACTCATTTCAACATGCGTTTAGACATATGAAAATCTTATGGCCTTTATCAAAATGAAGAGTCCTAAATTAAATAAAATTAGACCAAGTCATTGCTCATATCAGTCATGCTCTAGTCTCCTTGGGAGTGGGTTTAAAGACTTTAGTTTCTTTCTAAATAATAATAACCCAACTATCTTGCAAAATCATATGACTTGCCTACATGGTTTTAAAGCATAGGAGGAATTAGCTGGTTGCCACTCCAGGCAATAATAAGTTCAGCAGTGAGGTGGTTTACTCTCTCTTGTGGAGGTGAATCATATACCCATCTTTCCTTAGACTTAGGTCATGCTTTAGCCCTCGCTAAAGCTCCTAGATTCAGGATCTGAGGTGGCTATTTCTTCCAGGCTTACAAGCATAAATACTCACCTCTTAGGCATTTTCACAATCTTATATTGATGGATTATAAGTCCTAGATTTCTAATAAAATTTCAACTCAAATAAATAACTCTCTTCAATTCCAAACATATAAAGCCCAACCATATGATAGATTGGAATGCTCACTAGTTTTCATAGTATCATGAGCATTCCCTACTCATCTCATTTAGCTTTGATAAGAAGTCTCTCCCTTTTTATCTATCCCACTTGATTTTCCAAATATAGCCAATTTATTGATAATCTTATCCATAAAATCTTTGGAGATAATAATTGTCTACTTTAATTGAAAGTATTCATAAGAAATTCATCTTCCTCAGGATATAATTAACTATGGGGGCTTGTCCCCATAGGGAACTTTAGAACCTAGTTTAATATAAATCCTACTTTATTCATCCATGTAAAGTAAGGGAAAAATCTCTATTATATTTGAATACCTATCATGCCTTAGGAGTTCTTATTAGGTAATTAGGTCCATTAAAGGGTGATACCCCCCTCCCAATCTTTTGAGATAGTACATCATACCTCAATGTTGTACTCGATCACTTCAATAAGTACACCCTGAGATCTGTGTGGTGTCCCCCATATACACATCCAAAAATAAACATCACAGATTTTTCTAAGGACTCTGCTGGGGATGGTTCCTCTCTCCATCTCTACTAGACAATTGTTGTCTCCAAGCATCAATAGTGGACTTGTATTTTATATATGTCTGGGACTATCTCTCTTTCCATTAGCACTTAACTTATTTCATTCTTATGCAAAGCTAGCCAACATCTTCTAGGTTTTAGGACATCACTCCATGTAGGTCTTGAAACCCCTATTGGGTCCCCCAATAGGTAAATGATAAAATTAACTAATGAAAGGAGATGAATAAAATATAGAACCTCTTTACCACTAGCTTGGCAAGGCAAGGTTCATCATATATTTAAGAAAATAATTCCCTTTTACAAAATAGCACTTCTTTCCCAAAACACTTTTTCAAAATTTACATAACAAAAGATTCTACACAAAATTCATAAGAAATTTTCAAAAGCATAAAATTCACATAACCAAACCTCATTTAATAATTCTTATAATTGTTACATGAAGGTTCTTTTCAAAATCAAAATCAACAATTTTTAAAATCCCTTTTTCAAAAGCACATTTTTGAAAATGGCTATCTCCATTCAACATACCTAAATTTGTTGAATGAAGATTTTATTTTCAAATAAAACCATGAATTAAAATTAAAACTCCACTTAGCATATTTCATATGTGCTAGAGTTGAAGTTTCCCTCTTTTCAAAAGCAAAAAATCACACCCAAAAATCAAGGCATATTTGAACCCCCATTTGACATACCCAAATTTGTCAAATGGGAGTTCCCCTTTCTTTTTGAAAATCAAAACAAATTGAATTCTATTTAACACACTCACATTTGTCAAATAGAATTTCTCTTTTCCAAAGTCTTGAACATGAAAACAATATGGACTCCATTTGACATACCTAAATTTGTCAAATGAGAGTCATATTTTTAAAAAAAAAAACCACAAAAAAACAAATTGAACTCTATTTAACATACCTAAATTTGTTAGATAGGTTTCCCTCATTCAAAAATCATGAATACAGTTGATTCCTACTTAATATACCAAATTTATTAAAGAAAGAGCCTCATTTTCGAAACAACACATTTCAAACACACTTGGCTCTTACTTACCATATCAAATTTGTTAAGTAAAGACCTCATTTTCAAATCAACACATATCAAACACATTTGGCCTCTACTTAACATACCAAATTTATTAAGTAAGAGCCCCATTTTCAAATTAAATTAATATATATCAAACACATAACCAATCATCACAAACAAAGATGTTCATAAAATTTTCAAACAAATAATTGAAAACTTTTTCAAATCAAATTTTCAAAAAAGACATACATCATTTATATCTCCAAAAGTATCTCCAAATATTTGAACCCTACTCAACATACTTGAATTTGTTGAGTATGGGTTCTAAATCAAAATCATATGGCCAAGTCACTCCTCCAATTGTCCAAAATATCTCCAAAAACTCTATGAACCACACCTAGCATACTTAAATTTGTTAAGTGTGTGTGTTAAAATTCCAAATCAAGTTTAGAAGTCAATGAGTGAAGACAAATATTAAAGCAAGGTTCTGACTCAGTTACATTTCAAATAAATGCAGTGATTTCGCAGGCCTCTTTCGACCAAGGTGATCATGGCTTCCGACAAAAGTTTATTTTCTTTCCCACTAGTGTGGGGATCCTGGGATCAAGCAAATCTCACCCCGACTGCCACCACACATCTGATTTACTTTGGATGTGATTTTTAGAGAGTCTGGTTTACTTGTGAGGGGACAACCCTCATAACTGTTAGGGAGGAGGTAGCGGGATAGATGCCACTTATCCAGTTTAACATGCCATCTGACCCTGAGTTTCACTCTTTGAAGAGGAAGGCTGTTTTGGTTCCCTCACTCAATTCAGTGTTAGTGTCAGTACCAGCTACTTCAGCATGGATTCAATCAGTTTCCCCTACCTTAGCCTCAGTGAGAGCTACTACCTCCTCTTTGGTCACCCGAAAGGGGAAGACTATCATAGCCTCCGAGGTAGTCTCCCCTACCTTCAAAGTAGGTTCCAGTTCTTGCTCTGCTTTGCTCACTCACGCCCAATGCCATAACAAAAATAGGAAGGTCAAGCGGTACCATGATCGAGCAACTAAGGAGCTCGATGCTGCTTCCCACATAGTTGAGGAGGGTTATCCCTATAAGACCTCTCCACTTTTGAGTGGTAGTAGGTTTCACCCCCTCTCGACCTCAGATAGAGAGGAGGATTATAGAAGGATCACCTCAACACCTCCACCACCAGCACATTTTAAGACATCGGCTAGGGAGCATAGGAGCCCCTATGCCAGACTTAGGACTATTCTACACTAAGTCGGTAGAGCTTATGGGCACTCAGAGTCTAGTATATTATTAGATCTAAGATCCATGATCCCTAAGAGAGTTAGGGGTCAGATCCATAGGGAGAGAGCCGTGGAGGCTCGGGTATCTACCAAGGCAGGCAAGAGAGAGTGATGAAGGTCTGTCAGGCAATCGACATCCTCCGCCCTGATGGATTTTCCTGATCATCGCCCCATCAGGGATAATCATTCAGATAATATTATTCTTACTAGTGTAGTCTGACACAAGAGGAGATCTCCAATTGAGTGGCAGTTGGTGTTTCCATCATACCGCTCCACTCATCGTCCACTATCACCCATTCAGCTTATAGAATCTACCACCCCCGCTAAGATTCAGAAGCCCCCATCTGAGGAAATACCATCTCCACTGGTGATCTGGCTATGGCCCAAAGATCCCACTCCATCCACTCCACCTGTTAAGGTGAGATCGAGCTCTCTTACTCGACCCTCTACCTCAATTATGGTTAGGAAGGACTGGCGACCCAAGAGTTTTATCGTCACATCACCACCACCATAGATAGAGGGAGAGTAGAGGAGGGGACATAGACATAGTCCCCATGATAGTTGATCCACCCAGTGAGGAAGTCTTGACAGTAGGCAGCGTCCGGTGCATAAAGATAGATGAGCATAGTCCTACAAGCAGTCATCAGTGAGTGTTCATGCCGGTCCTGCCATGCATAGTAGATCGATTGATATATGATATATTAGCAGACTACTTTGCCAAGAAAAGATGAATTCTTGGGAGTGACCATTCAGATTAGGAGGAGGATAGAGTCAGCTTTGATCTTGATGAAAATGACATGTTGGATGACACATCTGAGGTCCACATGGTTGACACATGGGGGTCCTTACAACAGGATCAGCTTAGCCAGGAAGGTGCTGTGCTCAAGGAAGATGACACTTCTCACTCGACTTAGCACCTCCTCCACCAGCTCAAGCAGAGGGATGATCATATTGACAAGATGGAGAAGAAAGTAGAGGAGTTGATGGCAGTGGTTTTAGCATTACAGGCCTTAGCCCCAGTTTCATAGCCTTCTCCTATGGTAGCTGACAGACCAGAGTTGGTGCATACTTTAGACCATCCTAGGTGTATTCTCATAGATGATGATGCTAGTAGCTTGCATAGGAAGGTCATAGATGGCACCTCCATGCATGAAAAGGATATCAAGCATATATTAGAGCAGTATGTGAGGGAAGCAATTGTGTAAGCCAGGGGGAGCTCAGCTATTCAAAAAGGTAGACCATACTCAGAGAAATTCGATGTAGTTCAATACCCCAAGGGTTTTGTGCTGCCTTCCTTCAAGATCTTTGATGGAAGTGGGAACCCGCGTCAGCATATTACACATTTTAGAGTCGATTGTTGTAACTATAAATGGAGTGTTCTCTACTTCACCAGATGTGCTAGTAACTTGTCTTGAGGTAGTTTTCCTATATTTAGATAATCCATGAATGGTTTCCTCCAATTTGACTCATCATCCTTTTTGGCAATGACAACCTCCCTTTGGTCCTTTGGTTTCTTCAACCTTGGTTGATCTCTTTGCTTAGATTCTTTGGTTTCTTGGTTTGCATGGGAGGTGAGTTAACTCACCTCCCTTTAGTCTAAGGTAAGTCCTAACACACTTAGGCTGGGCTAGGAAGTTTAGGAATGCTCCATTTAGAAGCTTGATGGTTGCCAAGGATGAGAGGAGAGTGGACTTTGCCATATGAGAAAAGAATCCAATGTGGGAGAGGATTTATAGAGGATTTGCATAGGAATTGGATCCAAATGGGTTTGGGCTAATTTTTGGCTGACCTGGGATGGGTTTGGGTCGGGTTAGGTTAGCCTCCAAAGTCCCATGGTTTGGTTTTACGGGTTTTGGCTCAATTTGGTCATATGGGTTCAATTTAGGTCATGTTAGTTTAGGTTGACCAATTAGTAAAATTGGGTCAAACCAAGGCTTGGGTTAGGTTCAAATGATGATTTGGAGAGTTTTGGTTCAAGTGGTTTTAATTAATTTAGCCTAGGTTTGATTTTGGTTCATTTGGAATCAAATTGGTCAAATGGGTTAAGTTGACCAATTTGATTGAATTGATCAAATTGGGTTGGGTTAGGTGTTGGTTCATGTTCAATTGGTTAATTGAAAATGATTGTAGGCTTTGGTTTGAATCAATTTGGATTTAATTTGGATTTTGGCCAATTTGACTCTTTAGGTCAATTTGGGCTAGGTTGGGTCAAGTTGACCAATTGGTCAAATTGGGTTCAATTATGGCTTTGGTCAAGTTCCATAATAAATTTGGAATGAACTTGAGCCATTATTTGCAATCAATTTGGGTTATATTATGATTCCCATTTTAGCCTTTTAGACCAATTTGGGTCAACTTGGGTCAAATAGCCAATTGGACTTGCTTTAGCTCAATTGAGAGTCAAGTCATGTTCAATCATTGATCCTGAGTTAGTGTTAATCAATGGTTTCAATCAATTTGGTATAGGATGAGTTTTGGCTAGTTTAGGTTTCATCTGAGCTAAAGGTTGACTTGGTCAAATGACCAAGTTGACTTGGTTTGACCCAATTCAAGACAATTGATCTTCCTAGGGTGATCAATGATCACTGCATGAGATTTGGATAATCTTGGTTCAATCCAATTTGGGTTGGATTGGAATTGGTTCATATGGATTCTTTAGGCTACTTTGGGTCAAGTGGACTTAAAGGGGTTAATTGGCTTGGTTTTGGCTTGATTAAAGTTTAGTTGGATTTATATATAAGCCTAGGAGTAAAATATAAATTCAACTACAATCAATTTGGAGTCCAATGGATTTTGGCTCATTTGAAGTTTTCAAGTTAAAATGGCTAACTTGGTCTTGACTTGAGTTTGGTTTGATGATTGTAGGTTTCATTTATATTTGGATAGATGATTGAAGGAATGATTGATTCAAGAGAAAATCTATTGATTTTGGCTTAGTTTGGGTGGACTTTGGCTAAGTCCAAGGAGATGGCTTAAAAGGCTATAAATTAGATTTTGGTTTGATTTTGGATTTCATTTTGGCCATTTGGATTTATATTTAATTTATATTTATGAATATAAATGAAGATATAAATGATTCATAAGAAAATCACTTGAGTTTGGAGTGATTTGGAAGCAAATTTAACCAAGCTCATGGATGCAGGTTGAAAGGGCTAAGAAGGAAATCAATTTAGTTTGATTTTTTTGTCATTGAAAGGTGGGTTTCATTTATATTTATGAATATAAATGAAGGTATAATTGATTTATAAAGAAACAAATTGATTTTTGGTTGATTGGGGTTAAGATTTGGTTAAGCTTATGGAGGTAGGTCCATATGGCTTAAGAAGGGTTTGACTTGGTTTGATTTTATTTGATTTGGTTTTGGTCATTTGAGTATGGATTTAATTTATATTTGTAAATATAAATGAAGGAATAATATATTTATAAAGAAATCAATCAAGTTTGGGATAACTTAGGTGGAGATTTGGCTAAGCTTATGAGAATGGGTCATATGGCTTAGGAAGGAATTTTGGAACATAGATTTGATTTTGGGTTTTAATCACTTGGAATTGAGTTTAGATTTGGATTTGATAAATGATTGAGAGATTTAATTGATCTTTGAGAAAATCAATTGAATTGGAATTGAATTTGACTTGGCTAAGGTTAAGGTCACGAAATTCAATCATAAGGTTTATGGAGAATTTTAAGCTTAGATTTGATCATGGGATTAATTATGAGTCTTGGAAATTTGGTTTGGATTTGCCATGAATTTGAGGTTTGGTTTGAGATTTAAATTTGAATTAGATTTGAATTAGATTTGAGGAAGGTGCACATCGATTAGACTTAGGGTACATGGTGGATGATTCCCTTAAGTCTTGAGGTATGGCCTAATCTTATGGTTAATCCTTCTAAGTCTCTAGGCTTCAGTTAAGTGTCCACGTAAATAGTAGAAGTGTCTTGAGACTAAGAAACTCTTAGTATATGTAAGAGTCTATTGACCTCACTTTTGGAGTGAGTTCTCAACTTCTTCACCATAGATCTAGGACTCTTATAGACACTAAGAGTTCCTTAATCTTAGGACACTTCTAGTAATTAGGTGAACACTTAACCTATGCCTAGAGACTTAAGAGGGTTAGCCATAGGAATAGGTTATGCCTTAGGGACTTAGAAAAACTTGCCTACCCTATAGCCTAAACCCAATCCATACTTCTTTTCTCAAACCAAACCTTAAATCCAATCCAAATTATAAATCAATTCCAAATCAAGATTGAAACCCATGATCAAATTTAAATTCCAACCCTTCCTAAGCCCTTTGATTTTATCTTATGGACTTAGCCTTATTCAAATTCAAATCAACCCCAATTCAATGGATTTTCTCAAATATACATTCAATCTCAAATAAAATTTCGAATCAATTCCAACTGTAATTGATTGGAATCCAAAACCAAATTCAAATTCCAAAATCTTTTCCTAAGTCATATGATCTGCTTTCATATGCTTAGCCAAAACCCCCTTTAAACCAAATCAAACTTGATTGATTTCTTCATAAATCAATTGTTCCTTCATTTATATTTATAAATATAAATGAAATCCAAATTCAAATAAGCCAAATCAAATTAAACTAAATCAATCCAAATCAAACTAAATCAAGACCTTTCTTAAGCCATATGGACCTACCTCCATAAGCTTAATCAAATCTCAGGCCAAATTAACCCAAACTCAATTGATTTCTTTATGAATCAATTATTCCTTCATTTATATTCACAAATATAAATGAAATCCACTCTCCAATGATAAAAAATAAATCAAACTAAATCAATTCCCTACTTAAGCCCTTTTGACTTACACATCCTTAAGCTTGGTCAAACTTGCTTCCAAATCACTCCAAACTCAAGTGATTTTCTCATGAATCATTTATACCTTCATTTATATTCACTAATATAAATTAAATATAAACCCAAATGGCCAAAACCAAACCCAAATCAAATCAAATTTCCAATTTTAGCCTTTTAAGCTAATTTCTTGAACTTGGCCATATGATGTCCAAATCAATTCAAAACCCATGGATTTCTTCATGGATCAATCATTCTGTCAATCACTCACCCAAATATAAACATAAACTACCATTATCAAATCAAACTCAAGTCAAGCCCAAGTTAGCCTTTTTGACTTGAAAATTTCAAATGAGCCAAAATCCATCATAGCCCAAATTGATTGTAGTTGAATTTATATTTCAATCCTAGGCTCATATATGAGTTCAACTAAACTTGAACCAAGCTAAAACTAAACCAATTGACTCATTTAGGTCCATTTGACCCAAAGTTATAATTCAACCCAAATTGGACTGAACCAAAATCATCCAAACCTCATATCATGATCAGTGATCATCCTAGGGTGATCAACTATCTTGAATTGGGTCAAACCAAGTCAACTTGGTCCTTTGAGCAAGTCAATCTTTAGCCTAAATGAAACCCAAACTAGCAAAAATCCACCATATACCAAATTTATTGAAGCCATTGATTCAAACCCATTCATAATCAATGATTGAACATGATCAAATCCTCAATTGAGTCAAACCAAGTTCAATTGACCATTTGACCTAAGTTGACCCAAATTGGCCTAAATAGCCAAAATGGGTCAAATCATGATTTAACCCAAATTGATTGCAACCAATGGCTCAAGTTCATTCCAAATCACATATTGAACTTGTCCAAAGCCATAATTGAGCTCAATTTGACCAATTGGTCAACTTGACCCAACCTAGCCCAAATTGACCTAAAAGGTCAAATTGGCCAAAATCCAAATTATACCCAAATAAAATCAAACCAAAGCCTACAATGATTTTTAATTAGCCAATTGAACATGAACCAACACCTAACCTAACCCAATTTGGTCAAATTGGTCAAATTGGTTAACTTGATCCATTTGACCTATTTGAATCCAAATGAGCCAAAATCAAACCTAAGTCAAATCAATCAAAATCACTTGAACCAAAACTCTTCAAATCATCATTTAAACCTAACTCAAGCATTGGTTTGATCCAATTTAACCAATTGGTCAACCCAACCCAACATGAACCCATTTGACCAAATGAAGCCAAAACACCCAAAAATAACCCATGGGACCTTAATGGCAGACCAAACCCGACCCAAATTAACCCTTGGTCAGTGAAAAACCATCCCAAAAGTAAAGTGGATGCCACCCAAGGGAATTAGCCATTGTACAAACCTCCCCACATAGGATTCCTTCCACATTTGGCAAAGTCCACTCTCCCATCACTTGGGCAGCCATCCCATTGCCAAATGGGGTATGCCTAGCCTCGCTAGCCCACTCTAAGCCCGCTAAGATCGGCCATGGACCAAAGGGAGGTGAACCAAGTCACCTTCCTTCATACTCGAGCATCTAAAAGACCAAGCAAACTCAATCCCCCCATATCTTACCTTAGGTTGCCTGCCATAACTTCCTCCACTCCTGACGCGCTATGTGGAGTCGATGGAGACCCCTCCGGCAAGTTGACGGTGGTGAATCGATATAAAATCTTGAACCAATCTCGTCCATCCATCGAGCCCAATTGAGGGGTAGACTCCCTCAATTTTCATGGGAATTATCACCATTCACACTAAGTGAGTTCCCTGAGTAATTTTGAAATTCCAGAGAGCTTCCTAGAGCACCCCGAACCTCCCTTGATCAGCTTTTCCCCTCTCTGTGTGAAACCAAAATAGGGCATCCCCATTTCTATTCATACTTCTTCTCCACTCTACCAAACTTCAATCAAACTTGCACACACCTTCCTTGGACCTAGTCGAAGCCAAGCAAATCATTTCCCAAGCTTCCAAGCCGCCGGAGATAGGAGTTGCATATGAATAGGAGGTGTATATGAATAAGAGGTATATATATATATATATATATATATATATATATATATATATATATATATATATATATATATATTGTGACTTTAGTTATATATACATAGGAGGTGCATATGAATACAAGCTTAGTGTATGAAGTGAATTCTCTTTTTTACATTCATATGTTGATTTGCATAAGTTTGAATTTTAATGGTTATATTAGTCCGGACATTCTGAGGATGCATGGCTTTAAGTAGCCCCAAGGAGGTTCCTACCTTACTCCGCTGGTGCAGAAATGGTAACATACCTATTTGATTTCATTATTATGATTCTTGACATTAGAATTATGATATAGATTTGATTCATTTACACGGATAAATCAAATAAATCAAATTCTACTTTTGCATGGTTTTCTATTCTTATAGTTGTTTATACATCCATATGTATTTAAGAATAGCAGATATATTAGTCTGGACATTCCGGGGACGCACGACTTTAAGTATCCCCAAGGAGGTTCCTACCTTACTCCCTTGGTGCAGAACAATGGTGACGTACGTGCTTAAAACTTTCATACATTTGAATATGTATTTAGCTAATGAATGAAGGCCCCCTCTTTCTATTAAAAAGACATGCATTCATACTTTGCTCAAATGGTTAGATTTATTAGTAATATGATTTAAAGTTCTTTTCTTATGCTTTTCTATAAGAATTTAGATAGAGCTCTAAACTAATAAGACAAAATAATTCAACCAAATGAAACATCAATTCCAAGTATATTTGCTCACATTCATCATTTAAGTGTGCTAAGATATAAATTGCATGCATAGTTATGTTTAGGACTTAATCATATGCATGCTATATATATGATGGAAAGAAATGAACAAACATGTGTCATGTGATAGTAATTAATTCTAAGTAATCTTAAGATGCCTTTCTTATTGAATGAGATTATTTAAAATGAACCTAAATTTAAAATATGTAATAAGTCATTCACTAAAGAGAATTGATTAATTAATTTGCTTTAGATGTGACTTAAGATAGGTATAAAAGAGAGTGATCCTCTATTTCCTTCTATTTATAACATGTAGTTGTTTAAGTGTAAATCAAATGAAACAAAAAAACACTACGTAAAATTTACAAATCAATAAAACCACTTAAAATCAATTCTACTCTTTATAATTAAATGTCCTTCACACTTAGAGAATAATAACTCTAAAGCCTAGTTAGAACATACCACACAGCCTTAATACACACACATTAAATTAAGTCACCATTTCTAGATTTATATTAGGGTGGTGCATGGTTTGATGCATATTTATTTTGTGATGTATTATTGTTGACTGCATGTGTATGCATCGCAGATTGGATGTTAGGTGATGATTAGCCTAATTATATTTTCTACAGGAGATTGTGCTCAAGAGGTGCTTAAAGTAAATATAAATGCTCTCTTTTCTAGGTTGCTTAACCCCTAAGCATAATCTAAATTAGGATAGGTGGATTTGGTTACCCATGTGAAGGGTGCTAAGTCTAAATTATACATATAATTATTTAGATTGTATGGTGTGTTTAGCTAACACCTATTTTGCAGGTGTAGTTAGAGTTACTTTTCCTATTTTTGATGTAATTATGCATTAGAAATTAGGATTTCTATTGTGGGAGAATTAGGATGAACAGAGGCTAGAAGGCTTTCTCCTGGGAGGCCCCCATGATGCCTTTGAAGTAAATAAATCCAAAGGAGGAATGAAGGAGACATGAAGATAGAAGATATGAAGACCCCCCATAACTTTTATTCATTTGTGTAATTATAATTATTCTTTCATATACTAGGTTGTATAAGGGTGGAACTCGACTACCCATTTCTTTGCTCAGGTTATACGGTGGTACCCGACCACACCGGCCTATTATTCTTTTATGTTGAATTTATAAATTGTTTGATGCTTTGTTTACTATTGTGTAATAGAAATGACATGTATTTTTTTAGTTTATTCATATATGATGATTTAATGTGTGGCCTGGATCCGATTAGGCTCTTAGGGGAAAAAGTAATCTTTTTTCCCCAACTATAACTCATAACTAATTTTCTAAACAACTCATAACCTTATTTAAAGCCTAGGCATTAAATCAAGATAATTAAAAGATTTAGCAACCTCTTACATGAATGTTGTATGCATAATATCATACATATCATTTTGTTTCATTTTCACTAAAAGAGGGTTTCTATCCTTGCATGATAGGGGAGGACTTGACCTTTGAGGGTCTCCCTTGTGGTGGAAAATACCTCTTTCTCTCTGATTTAGCAAATAACTCTATTTTATCATGTATTTAGACATATAAAATCATATAGCCTTTGTCAAAATGAAGAGTCCAAAATCAAATAAAATTTGATAAAATTTGTATTAGACTAAGTCATTATTCATATCACTCATGCTCTAGTCTCTTAGGTAGTGGGTTTAAAAACTTTAGTTTCTTTCTAAATAATAATAACCTAACTATCATGTAAAAAAATATATGACTTGACCACATGATTTTAAAATATAGGAGAAGTAAGCTGGCTACCATTCTAGGCAGTCATATGTTTAGTAGTCTGGTGGTTTACCCTCTCTTATGGAGGTAAATAATATACCCATTTTTCTCCTTAGATTTAGGAGGTACTTTGTCCCTCGCTAAAGCTCCCTAGATTTAGGATATAAGGTCACTATTTTCCTTCGGGCTACAAGTATAAATCCTTACCTCTTAGGTATTTCCAAAATCTTATGTTGTGGGATTATAAGTCCTAGTTTTTTAATAAAATTTTAACTCAAATATATAATTCTCTTCAATTTCAAATATATAAAACCCAACCATAGAGTAATTCTGGATGTTTGCTATGCTTCTTAGTATCATGAGCATCCCCTACTCATCTCCTTTTGGCTTCAATAACAAGTATCTCCTTTTGATCTATTCCACTTAATTTTTCAAACATAGCCAACTATCTTTAAAATCTTTGGAGACAATAATTTCTTACTTTAATTGGGAACTTTAGAACTTAGTTTAAATAAACCCTACTTTATTCATCCATGTAAAGTAGGGGGAAATCTCTAGTATATTCAAAGACCCATCATGCATTAGGAGTCTTTATTAGGTGATTAGGTCCATTATAGGGTAGTGATTTTTATCTTTTGAGATAGTGCTCTATTCCTTAATGTCATACATAGTCACCTCAATAAGTGCACCCTCAGATCTGTGTGGTGTCCCCCCTCCTATATATATTCCATAGAGTCCTAGATCTATACTGAGGAGGTTGAAGATTCACTCTAAAAGTGAGGTCAACAGTTATATTTAAGATTTAATATCAAATCAGATAAATTCAAATTTCATGCAAATACAAAAAATTATAAAAGAAGCTTAATATAAATGACTAAATAAAAATCATCAATCTAAAAAACTTAAAGATAAAATCGAACACACCTTCCGCAATTGTTAATCGGAGGTGACAAATTAAGAAAAATCTAGCTCACAAATGAGCTAATGTCAAATCAAGTGTTTTATTATGTTCACTCTTAAATAAACTCATGCTAATAAGGACGTGGCTTGTGTTCTCTATCCATGTGGTTTGGCAAGTAAGCTCTACATATGATGTGGTTATGACTAGAGTCCTCTGATCAGGTAGTTTCTGACAAATGACACCATTATATTATGGTCACGATTGTAGCTCGTATGTTCCCTAATGGCTATACTTCCTTGAGTTCTGAGCTATAGGGTGCACCTGATAGGGCAAAAAGCCCTCTGTCAGCTAAGGTGGACTTAAATATTTCTCCTTAGATAAACACCACCCCAGGTTTACAAGGATTACTTGGACGATGCAATCCATGGCTCTGCCAAGGATCCTTCAGTCAGGTTGGATCGACAACCTCCTCTGACTAAGTAGACAATGATCAATTACTGGGATGGCCATGATCGAGCGTCATCATTCTCCTAATCATCTACTTCAAGCTAAAAGATGATGAATTTAATAAACCTAAATTCATAAATCCACATGTTGTTACTATATGTTGTGCATTTAGCGATCTGACGACTAGCTTAATTAAAAGTTCTCTCTCAGCATTAAGAGAGGTAATTAACTATAGGTGCTTGCGCCTATAAGAAATCTGAAACCAGATCTAAAGTCCTCATAAATGAGAGCGAAATCTCTGGGTAGTGTCTTATCTACTATTTCATCTACCTTCAAAAAATTTGACCGATATTTAAATCAAATTCTCTTAATCGAGAGGTTGATGGTGAATTTTTAGAGCCCATAGATTTCTAGCGACTTCATTGGGGATAGGTTTCTCTTTCCATCTTTGGATGATTGAACCTAAGCTATAGTAGCAGTGGAGCATGATAAAAATTGAAATTTAAAATTAATCATCAATGAAATTAAATTTAAATAAGCCATATTCTTATGACTAACCTATTTATTCTCTATATCAGTTCACTCTATTGTATATCTGTGGAGTGATACATTAATTACTAATTGCTAATAACCTTCTCTCATTTAAATGATGGATCTTTAGAGCACACCATTCATCATGCAGTTAAGTCGTAGAGTTAAAATCTATCTAGCTAATGTTGTAATCAATACTAGAGATGTTGGATCTATCATCTAATTTGGTAGCATAGACTTCCCAACCATCACCATTACAAATAATCCTCCTCATGAAACACCTGTATATTGTACACACCAACCTATATAAGGGAGGAGGACAAGTAGAATGGCCACTACTGCTACTGAGGTTCCTCGAAAGAGAGCCTTTGTATTTGATAGATTGGGTCATTCTGAGGTGTTAGTCATGAAAAGAATCATTACTGGACAGAAAGTTTCAGTCATACCTATGAATGCGACCACTCTGCTAGTTGAACCTTTTGCGCTAGAAAGGCATGATGCTAAAGCCTTCTCTTCTGTAGGAAAATTGAGTATAAGGCAAAGAAGGAGAAGAAATGTTGAATTGTGAGGTCAACAATTGTTGCCTGAATCGCTAGCCATTCAACCAGACTCGATGCCAGAAGCAAGTGTTCTCACTCACAACAAGTTTGAAAATTTGAAATGGGTGAAAAAGAATAGCTCCACTGGTGATATTAAGCAGTCTTTATAGGCTCAATAGTAGTCAACTCAAACCTTGCAGAAGAAATAACCTGAAATTTTATCTGGTTGAGTATATAGAGTAGTGAAGGTTATCAAGAAAAAAGATCTTATGAAGAAGAGGTATCAAACGCTAATTATCAAATAAGCCAAAAATGCTCCACTACAAAAGTTACCATTAGTGGTAGTAAGAACACAAGATTGTTCTAAAAAGCCCTGCACAGTGAACATCGGGGCGTGACACCTGGATCGTATGTCGAGGAATCGGCCACCAAAAGGTCCCAAAAAAAAGAAAATAAATATGGAGGCCAAGACCTCGAGAAGAAGTAGTGACACATAAGCTTCTTTATCTGGAAGCAAGCTAAGTCAGAGACAACGGAGAAAGAGAAATGCTGAACTGTAAGCTCAATGGTTATTGTTCAAGCAGAAACTTGTACAACCAGTTGTGGAACTAGAAGCGAGTGTTCCAATCTATAATAGGTTTGAAAGCCTAAGATGTTTAAAGAGGAATAACTCTATCGGTCAAATCAAACATCCCTTCTGGACCCGATAACATCAGGTTCCAGCTTCTCCAGAAGGAAACTTGAAATTGTATATGCAAGAGTGCATCGGGTACTCAAAGTTACTAAGGAGAAAGAATTGATGAAATGAAAATATCAAGGTTCTGTCATCAAGGAGGCTATAATTGCTCCTCCAAGGAGACCTCCTCCTACAACTCCAGTAAGATGTCAACCAATTTAAGTCCTGCACAGTGAGCATTGGAGCATGACACTTAGATTGGATGTCCAAGAATTTGCTGTTGAAAGGTCCCAGTGAAAGGATAAAAGTATTTGAAGGCTGAAAACTGGTGAAATAATTATTATCATGTGTAAGCTTGATAACTGTAGCCTGAACCACAAGTTACACAACTAACATTGTAACTTGATGCTCTATTTATTAAACACACAACCAAGTTATAAAAAGAGGTGTTGAATTGCATGCTCAATAGCCATTGCTCAAGCAAAAAATTGTACAACCAACTGTGAAACTAGAGGCGAGTGTTCCAACCCAGAATACGTTTGAAAACTTAAGATGGGTAAAAAAGAACAGCTCTACCAGTAAAATTAAGCAATCATTTTAGGCTTAACAACGTCAAGCTCCGACTCCCCTAATAAGGAAACCTAAAATCATATCTGCAAGAGTGCACGGGGTTCTAAAATTTATAAAGGAAAGGGGACTAATGAAAAGGAAATATCAAGCTCCGCTAAGGAAATCATCTCCCATAGTAATAATAAGGCACCAATCCAATCAAGTTCCGCACGGTGAGCATTGAAGCATGACACTTGGACCACATATCCAAGAATTCACTATCAAAAGATCCCAGTAAAAAGGTAAGAAAATTTGGAGGCTAAAGCCTCAAAGTGAAACTGCCTTAAAGAAAGATAACGATGTGACATCTGGATTGTACTCCCATAAAATCCACTCCTTATGTGCTAGTATTTGGAGCTGAAGTAGTCTTGCCACTTGAAGTTAAACTACCTTCACTCCTAGTAGCCATTCAACATGATCTTATCCAAAATGAGAATGTCTATTTACGAATGGAAGAGCTTGATGTGCTTAATGAAGTTAGGCTCCAAGCTCAACAAAATTTAGAAATCTATCGAGGGAGGATGTCCAAAGCATTTGATAATACGGTACATCCTTGAGCTTTTAAAGAAGGGGAATTGGTCCTGGTGGTGAGAAGATCAATTATTTCTCACCGTAAAATTGACAATAAATTTGAGCTTAATTGGGAAGGACCCTTTGTCATTGAAAACGTATATCAGGGAGGAGTCTACCAGCTTATCGATTTTAAAGGTGAAAGGGCAGTGCTTCCAATCAATGTTCGATATTTGAAAAAGTATTCCACATAAAAATATAATCACAAGAATGCATTCGATCATATAGTGTGCCCTCGAACTTTTCAAGAAGGAGAATTGGTCCTAGTGTTGAGAATACCAATTATTCTCAACGTCATTATATGTGTAAGTTTTGCTTGAAAATTCTCTTGTAACATAAGAATGCATTTCTAAAATAAAGCAAACATCCCCCTATCAGACATGAGACATTTTTTTTAAAATGTTATAGCAAAATGTCAGGCTTTCCTCTATAAGATAGGGGGCCTCCTTTTGTATTTGGGTTAACATCACACCTAAGGCTGAAATCCCCATATACATGTTCAAATTATATATTCAAAGTTCTCAAGTCTCAAAGTCTTACTGACCAAAAAAGAAATTATCAATTATGCAAACTTCAACAAATTAAGTTGGAAACACATCTTCTATCAATACATCAAATCTAGGGCTCGAGTGGGTGCATTAGGTCAGACTCAATACACTCAAGTATGGCCAAGTCGCTGACAGGTCTACTTACTCAACATGCCATAAAGGTTGTAGTATGTGATCCCCCACCTCGTTAGCTTGATTATAAAATCCTCCGTCAATTGCTCAAGTCCAAGACTTAAGTGGGTGCATAAGGTCAGACTCAACACACCTAAATATGGCCGAGTTGTTGGCAAGTCTGCTTAATCAACATGTCACAAAGGTCACAGTAAAGGATCCTCCTACTTCATTAGTTCAAACTCATGAGCATCCAAAAACCCTCAAACCCTTCCAACTTGGTGAGTTCAAGTGACCCAGATGGGAGATCATCTCTAATAGTCGTAAGGTCATTTTTCAAAACTCAATAAAAAAATATCCTCACTCAAGAAGGTACTAAGTTGAGTTTGGTATCAATATTAAATGTGAAGTCTCAACTCCTTCAACAAGTATGTTAAGAAGAAAGCAAAGCTCAAAGGAAACTCTTCTTCAAGAAGTCCACATAAGCAAAAAGCAAGGGACCAAAGAGTCATCCTAATGTTTATACAAAGGTAAAGGCTGAAGTAAGGGAGTTATGTCATCAACATGTCCATTACGCACAAAGTGTAGGACTGATGACTCTTTTCCATTGACCCAACATAGGCTCTGAGGGCCGGTCATCTATTGACATCCTTCTATAAGTCCATGAAAGCAGAAAGCTAGGGCAGAAGGTAAGTTTGTATAACCTGACAAATATTCAAGATAATTCATGAAATTTCTCTGTAAAATCTATCAAGGCACGAAGCCAGGATAGAAAGAAATACAAACCACAAAGTCTTGAATTGAATCTTCAACAAGTTCGTCAAAGCACCAAGAATAGGACCAAAGACATTTTCATCTCAATAACAACTCATCAACTCCATCAAGTCCACTAAGGCACGAAGCGAGGACAGGAGAAAATTATAAATTTCAAATTTTCTGATTGAATCAAAGATTCCTCATTTTGCCAACAAGTCATCAACCCCATCAAGTCCACTAAGGCACGAAGCCAGGACATGAAAAAAAATACAAATTTTAAATTTTGAAATTAAATCTTCAACAAATCCGGCACAAAGCATATGATCGAAGACATTCTCATCTTAGAAACAAATCATCAACTCCAATAAGTATACTAAGGCATAAAGTCAGGATAGAAAAAATGCAAATTTTAAACTCTTAGAAGGAAGTCTTCAACAAGTCTGAGAGCATAAAGCATAGGATCAAAGACATTCCAAAATCTCTCAACAGTTACTATGAAAGTCCCCCTATTAAATAGGGGATTATTTTTATATATTTATCTAAGTCGATATCATGCTTTAAGCCGAGAGCCTTAGATTGATGCATATTATAATTGAAAATATATCACTTCTATTCTGCATTAAAGGAAATCAAGCTCTGTAATATATTTTTAAACTAGTTTGCAATCCCCTATTAGACAAGGGACATTTTTTAAAATAAAAATTTTAAGTTCAAGGTTGTTCAATCTTCTCCTGTGAAACAGGAGATCTACTTGCATATATTCAGGTTGACATCGAGCTTTATATATCTATAACTATTATTGTTAAAGTTGCAAGCTCTTGCAAGAACAAAAAGAAACCACTTTCATATGCATCAAAAAGATAGCCCTAAATATCAAGAGTTTCTCTCCAAGATTTTTTAAATGTTGAAGATCAAGTTAGAAGAACTCTCAATTTTGAAAGCTTCAATCAACTAAGTTGGAAAAGCATCAACCTCTATATATTCAAGTCTAGAACATGGATGGGTTCTAAAGGTCGAACTCAACAAGCCCATAAATGGTCGAGTTGCTGACCTCACTCAATACGTCGCAAGAAAGGCCACAATGAAAGGGCCCCCGTTTGTTATTCTGATAACCAAACCACCAATCCATCACAGCTTAACTTGAAGACTCGAGTAGGTTTTAAAGGTCAGACTCAACAAGCCCCAAATGGTCGAGTTGTTGACGCTCTACTCACTCAATAAGACAGAAGAAAATGTCGTAGTGAAAGAGACCATGCTCATTAGTACAATGATGAAAGATGTTCAATCTCAAACCAAATTCAGCTTAGTAATTATAAGCAACTAGAATCTAAAGGTTCTTTCTACTTGATCGATGAACCAAGATAATCGGAGGAAACAACCTTCAATTCAGAGCAGCCTCAAATCAATTTCTATGTTACCTGCAAGGTGATATTTCAATATCTTTTTAGATGATTTGATCAAGCACAAAACATAGATTAAATCCAATCTCCTCATCAAGTCCACCAAAGCAGAAAGCACAGGACCAAAGAAGCAATTTCATAGTTCATACAAAGCTGATGGCCGAACTAAAAGAATTTTATGGTTATTCAGTCTGTTAAAGCATACATTGCTAGACTAATAACTCAATATTATAGACCTAATATAAGCCGGAAGGTTATGCCATCGGTATGCATCCTTCAACGAGTCTGTCAAAGTAGCAAGCACAGGACTGAAGACATACAAACACTTCTTGACAAGTCAATATGGATAAATCAGATCAATCCTTCACCAAGTCCATCAAGCTAAAGCTAGTTTAGAAGAAATTTTAAATCTCAAAATAATCTAACCAATTCCTCCATCAAATCTGATCAAGCACGAAGCTATGTTCAGAGGAAATCCAAATCTATGAAGACATAAAAGAAAAACACCTTTAACGAACCTATTGAAGCATAGAGTAGATGGTGAAAGAAGCTTTTCAGCAAACCCATTAAAATCAAAGCTGAAGTAATTTGAGATCCATGGCCAGCCCAAAAGGTCAACTAGTTTTCAACAAACATGACTCGCTCCATACGCAAATCACATTTGTTGGAGGGCATCTTTTGACCTCCACATATGACCCACGAGTCAGATTATACTTATGAAACAAATTCGACGGGCTTCGGATGCGATATCACCCAAATTAAAGCCGAAATATGCTAGACGTCACCAAAAATTGCTCGAAATGACCTATGATCGATGAATGGAGTTCGCCATTACATTTAGAATATTGAAATTTATCATAATATACATATCACATAATCTAATGGTGGACCGATCAAGAGATCGAGCCGTCAATATGCCAACACAAGTATTAGAGTTTAGAGACTGTGATGATTCTCAAATGACCTCCGTTCATGAAATTGATCATATTATTAGCTTCAAAATATCAAAATCTAACAAATTAATATATGGCGATTCGACAAGTCACGCAAGCGCCGTCAATAATGCGCATTTTGAATCAAACTAATCCACTGACGACTAACCAAATGACTCCAATCAAAACACTACGTGTTCATTCTAAGATCAAAATTACCTAGAATAGATATCCAATTTGACTAAAATTATACCGCTTAAAATTTCATCAAAATTAGCATGTATTTCAAGATAAATTTACCTAATTACCTTCTAATTATGCCTAATCAGCACCTCGAAACTCACAGCCGCCAATTCTCATGCCTCCACTTCCCATTTAACCAATAATATGATGCCACATCACCTTTCCCATACGACCCTTATGCCTTATCCCGTCGTCACACACACAAGCCGAAGGGACGAACTCCCATTCAAGCACAGCATATCCTCGGTTCTCTGTTGGAAGCATGAGCAAGCCAAACAACTCAAGTCTTCTTCCTCCAATTCGATTGAATCGAAGGTTATCCACACACCTCTCTCTCCTTTTCTCGTGTGAGCAGGCCAAACCGGAGACTCACGCTCGACACTCTTATCCACAGACGAGCTTCATCCTCGAGTCCACAGGCCGAGAGGCATTAAAACCTACAAGGAAATTCGTCGCTCCAACTAAATGCAAAATCCAGCCCCCTCTTTAAGCTCCTTTCGGCTGCAGCTTGCATTCCACTACCTCTTATTCTCCCTTCAGGTTTCTTGCTATGATGTTTCGAGAAAAACTGTTATTTGAGGGGAAGGAGCTTTATTATGTGATTACAAGAGTCGGAGGAGCATGAGCTTTTCTTCCTCTCATCACTCGGATCAGACACCAGAGGGAAGACAAGAAGACTACTGGCTAAAGTTGAAATATCCATCTAGAGAAGGAATCATTGATGCTGCACCGTCAATAACTATTTCGAATGTAGAGATCCGTACTACCATTTTTCAAGGCAGAGTGACTGACAGTCTCTTATCATTAACGACGCATTCTAGACCTTCCTTCACATTGCGCCATGTCTGAGATAAGCATAAGCTTCTAGTTGATAAAGAATAACAGCGGGTTATGTTTGCTGAAGCTAGAGGTGATTTCACCGATGACCTGTTTTGGATCCTGACTCTGCTGCTGGGATTGGGATCTCTTGACAATCTTTACGCGAGTGTCGAGCAGTTAGATGCCAAGCACCTCCTGACTGAGAGCATTTCAAAGTCCTATCATATAATATTCTTGCAAACTATTTTGCATTAGACCATCATTTCAATCTATAATTTCACATATCTGATCAATTGGCTTGGGAGTGGCAAAAAAGAAGGCTTTTCATAGAGTTTGGACTATGGTCTCCTGATATTATGTGTCTTCAGGAGGTTGATCAATTCTGCGACCTGGAAGGGGAACTAACTATTCGAGGATATGCTGGCATCTGGAAGATGCACACTAGAAATGTGGTTGATGGATGTGCAATATTTTGGCAAACTAATAGATTTCAGCTTAGGCTTGAAGAGCGTATTGATTGTAGTAAGCTTAGACTAAGGGATAATATTGCTCAAATTTGTGTGTTGGAATCAAAGATGCGATCCCCCAAAAATGTTGCTTTGCCTTCGAGCTATAATATTCCAAGCGAAGCGAATCAAGTTGTTATATGCAATACTCATGAATTGTATAATCCAAAGTGAGGCAAAATCAAGTTAGGCTAGTTGTAAATAGCAAAATAAATTATGAGAGATGAAAGAACATACATATATGCTCTTTTCATGTAGGTGTTGAAGGCCTATGCATGTTTTTTTAAGCGTGGTGGGTTTAGAAGACTTCTTAAGCTATAGTCCAAAGACGACTACGACGCTTTCTTAAGTAGCGCTCAGATTTTCGACGCATTCTATGGGGAAAGACTGGCTGAAATTGTGACAGAGAACTTAATTAATTTAACGAAAAATAAATTTTAAGTTCAAAATTAAAATATGAATTGAAATTGTAGGTATTTGAGGGCCTATGCATGTATTTTTAAGTTTGATGGTTTTAATTTCTAAGTCTGCAGTTGTCGCAAAGACACGACTATACACGCTTTTCTTAAGATGGGAAGGCTAAAGACTCGGCGACTTATGTAGGACGACAAGGAGCTGCCAAAATTTGGATTGACACAAAGCCCAAAAATGATTAAATAAGAATATTGATAAGCTTAAATTAAACTTAAATGAAAAAAGATGAATTGAAGTTAAACCTACATACAAAGATTCTAAAGGTTTTTAAATAAGAATGAGCTTACAAGCGGACTCGATAGCTTATTGGTGAGTGCAAATGAACCTCAATAGATTTGAAAGCTTATCACCTAACAAGAACAAAATTCAAGCAAAGCTTTCATGAAACTTTTGGTGAATCTAATAGTCGCTTATGAGCACAATAAGAAACTACATTGGATTTGGAATATTGTCTCTCAATAAGAACAAAGCTCAGACAAAACCCTCCTGGTACTTATAAAGAATTCAACATTTACTTATGGGTATCAGCATTATCTTTCAATAAATATTTGAACAATGGTATATCTTGTGTCAAAAGAACCACATGAATTTGAGTTTACGCAAGCTAGCTTAAATGGGATTTAATGACTATTCTATAAACAAGAATAAATATCATACGTGATGAATTTATGAAGGTTTGAAAGCTCGTCAATAAGCATAAATCATATTTCTTGTTGAACAGTCAAATTATGTTACGATTCATACTAAACAATTGGGTTGTGCTATGTACCACATCAAAATTTTTTAGAGCAAAAAGAATTTGAATGACTTGTAATGAGCCTAAGAGCTTCTCAGCAATCACGAGCTAAGTTTCATTGTATTTTAAAGAACTCGATGAGCTAAGAACTTAAAGAAAACAAATAAATATTAATCTAAATAATTGAACAACAGCTGAAACACATTACGTCATCGGATTTGCAATACATCGTACAAGCGAACAGAAGGTGATATTGAATTAATTTTTCATAAATTATAGAGCCAGCTATCACTCAATTTAAGAGCTTCAAAATTTGTGCAATCATTTGAAAGAGATAATTTTTTGTACAAACTATAAAGCAATCGTCAATTCAATTTGATCTTTTCAAAATTCGTACAAGTATCCTAAACACCCGTATGGTTCCTCACACTATGCTAAATGCATGAATCTAGTATTTGAGGATGTTGTGCAGGCTGAACCCCGGTTGGGTCTTAGGACCGGATCCGGGTTAATAAAACCTAAAAATTCAATAATAAAATTATAATGATTTCAAGTTAGTAAAATATCTGAGAAGTTAATTCTATCAAATGACAGTAGATCTGATCCTCTATTATTAAATTAATAGAGTCAACAGGATCTGAAACTATAAACAAAATGATTAAACAAACTCATATACCATGATGATGGTTATTTTGAATAGAGACTTCAACCGAAGGGGATATCATCATCAAGTTATATTTAAGATTCAATATCAAATCAGATAAATTCAAATTTCATGCAAATACAAAAAATTTATAAAATAAGCTTAATATAAATGACTAAATGAAAATCATTGATCTAAAAAACTTAAAGCTAAAGTCTAACTCACCTTCCACAATTATTTGTCGGAGGTGACAAATTAAGAAAACTCTAGCTCACAAAAGAGTCATTGTCAAATCAAGTGTTCTACTATATTCACTCTCAAATAAACTCATGTCAGTAAGGATGTGGTCTGTGTCCTCTATCCACGTGATTTGACCAGCAGGCTCCACATATGATGCGGTTATGACCAAAGTCCTCTGATCGGGTGGTTGCCATCAAATGGTATCATTATATTACGGTCACGACTGTAGCTCGTATATTCCCCAATTGCTATGCCCCTTTGAGTTGTGAACTATAGGGTGCACCTGATAGAGCAAAAAGTCCTCTGTCAGCTAAGCTAGACTTAAACTTATCTCCTTAGATAAACACCACCCCGGGTCTACAAGGATTACTTGGACGATGCAACCCATGACTGCTGACAAGGATCCTTCGATCAAGCTGGGTCGACTACCTCCTCTGACTAAGTGGACTAGGGACCACGATAGCCCGGAATGATGGAACCATGTGATCTTGATTGGGCGCATCATTATTCCTCCAACCATCCACTTCAAGTTAAAGGATGATGAATTTTATAAACCTAAACTCATAACTCTACATGCTACTACTATGTGCTATGCATTTAGCGATCTAACGACTAGCTTAATTGAAAGTTCTCTCTCAGCATTGAGAGGGGTAAGTAACAATAGGTGCTTGCGCCTATAAGAAACCTGGAACCAGATCTAAACTCCTTATAAAATGAGGGTGAAATCTCTGGGTAGTGTCTTATCTACTATTCCATCTACTTTCTGAAAATTTGACCAACATTTAAATCAAACTCTCATAATCGAGAGGTCGGTGGCAAATTTTTGGAGCCCACAATATTATAGTCAAAATTTTCAACCACTTTATCAAATTATTTATATTAGTCATCTTAATTATAGATCATTTATAAAGCATTAAAGTACTCTATTGACATTGAAATTGAGCAGTTATTAGCTCATTAGTTTCCTCTTATCAAGGTATTCAATAATAAACATACAAGATTAAGAAATTTTGTGGTTCCTCAAATAATATCAAGATATTTTAATTATGTCTTTTAATGATTGATTAGAATTATTTAGACTAAAATCAAAGCACTTTTGATGCCATTATGATTATCTCATTGAAATTTCATTTTTGATTATAAATTCTAAAACTTTAATATAATAAGAGTTCACATGGCCATGCAATTAATTCTGAAGATTTTAATTTATCTATTTGGTCAATATATGCAATTGATTGAATGAATTTTTAGTGATTAATCAATTAAAATATATTTTATCTTACATTTTATTAAAAAAATATTTGATATAAGAACATGAAGTCATTTCATTGTTATGAAAGAAAAAGAATGAAAATATTTCTTCCAACATTAAAACACTATTGGAGTGTTACTATTATTCATAAAGAAAAAAATTATGTTAGGATTGTTAGAGTTATTAGAATAAAGTAATATGTAGTAATAAATAACTGAATATAAGAGATTTTAAGATATTCAAAAGAACATTATTTTTAAATTGATAAAATATTCTTTTTATGTTTCTACTAATTAAGTAATATTATAACAAATTAATGGTCAAAACAATTTTGTGATATTCAATAAAATTTAAAAAGTAGATGACATCTATGCAAATATAAATACTTGAAAATATTCTTGTAACTTCAAAGCACTGTTAGGGTATTATTCTAATTTAAAAGAAAAAATTATATGAAAATTATTAAAATTATTTGAATTATTTATTATCATATAAATATTAATTTGTGTATTTTTATTGAGAAATATCAGAATATTCTAATATAGATTTGATAAAAATAAGCTTTTAAATCATTTAATGTACTTTGAGGTTTGTGCTATGCAAGAATAATTTTGTATTGCATTCCTTTCAAAGTAAATTCAACTATTTAATTATATGACCATCCTAACAAAAAATTAATAAGAATATATGAATTTATTTTTTCTTTTAATAATTATAGTAGAAATCTATAGTATTTATCATTATAATATATTTTCATAATTTAGTATATTTTAAATTGTATTGCTTATTACTTTTTATTACTTTCTTTCATTACCAATAAATAGCTATTTTGTATTACATATAATTCAATTCAATAATTATATATCATTTTAATTTTAGTTTTCTATCAAAGATATCTTGACCAAAGTTTGATCAAAATGAATATCAAAATTAGTTGATTTTATTTTAGATAAACATAACATGTAAATATTTACTTAAAGTTATTTTTTATCTATCAAAAAATAAATAATTTGATAATCATTTAGATTAAAAAATTCATCAAAGTATTTTAAGGGAAATTTATTTCAGCATATTCACAAATATAATTATTGCAAAAAAAAAGTATTAGATATAATCCTTGGATGAATTTTATTTTTTTAATATTCACAACACTATATGAACTCTTTGAAATAATTTTTTTTTAGTGTCTATAATACAAAAAATGAATACAACTAAACTATTAAACAACACTAATTCGATGACAAGAAGGTCAGCGATCGTATCATTGTTGACCTCACTTTTGGAGCGAGTTCTCAATCTCCTAGTCATAGATCTAGGACTCTTATAGACACTAAGAGCTCCTTAGTCTTAAGACACTTCCAGCGATTATGTGAATACTTAACCTAAGCTTAGAGACTTAGACGGGTTAGCCATAAAGGTAGTTATGCCTTAGGGAATTAGGGAGACTTGCATACCCTATAGCCTAAACTCAATCCATGCTTTCCTTCTCAAATCAAACCTCAAATTCAATTCAAATTTCAAATTTCAAAATTCATAAACAACCCCATGATCAAATCCAAGCTCAAAACTCTTCTTGAACCTTATGATTGAATTCCATGGCCTTACCCTTAGCCAAGTCCAATTCTATTGATTCTCCAAAATCAATTCAATCCTTCAATCATTTATCATACTCAAGTCCAAACTCAATTATAAATGATTGAAAACCAAAATCAAATCCAACTTAGCCCAAATTGACCAATAATGATTTGAAGAGTTCTGGTTCAAGTGATTTTAATTAATTTGGCCTAGGTTTGATTTTGGCTCATTTGGAATCAAATGGATCAAATGGGTCAAGTTGACCAATTTGACCAATTTGACCAAATTGGCTTGGGTTGGGTGTTGGTTCAAGTTCAATTGGTCAAGTGAAAATGATTGTAGGATTTGGTTTGAATCAATTTGGATTTAATTTGAATTTTGGCCAATTTGACCCTTTAGGTCAATTTGGGCTAAGTTGGGTTAGGTTGACCAATTGGTCAAATTGGGCTCAATTATAGCTTTGGTCAAGTTCAATAATCAATTTGGAATGAACTTGAGCCATTGGTTGCAATCAATTTGGGTTGGATCATGATTTGACCTATTTTGGGCTAAGTTGGATTTGATTTTGGTTTTCAATCATGTAATAATTATGTGAATTGTTAATAAGGGTGATAAAATTTTGTGAAAAATATTTTATTAAGTGCATTTTTGAAAATGTGCTTTTTTGAAAAGCAAAGTTAATATGGAAGATTTATTTTTGTAGGGTGAACATTTCCTTATCATAAAAATGATAAGGAGGAAGTATTTAAAAAAGTGTTCTCTTTTTATTTAGATCTTTTCATTTTACCCATTGGAGAACCCAAAGGGGGTTTTAAGACCAACAAGGAACGCGGTCCTAAAACCTAAAGATGTTGGCTAACTCAACTCAATAATGAAATGAACTAAGTGTCAATGGAAGGAAGGATATACTTGGATTCATACTAAGTACAAACCCACTATCGATACTCAGAGACAATGATCATTTACCAAAGATGGAGAGAGGAACCATCCCCAGTGGAGTCGTCATAAAAATCTGTGGAGAAAATTTTCTATAAGGAGTCGCCTTCAAATCTGTGGAGAGAAAGAAAGACAAGACCTATAAAAATTCATATTTTTAGGATACCACGCATATCGACAGATGTATTTATTAAGGTGACCGAGTACGTCATCAAAGAAATAGTGTACTATCTCGAGAGACAGAAGTCACTACCCTTTAATGGATCTAATCACCTCAAGACCCAAGGACGATGGTATATGTACCAGAGATTCTTCCCCAATTTTATATGAAAAAGTAAAGTAGAGTTTATTTTAAACCAGATTCGTTAAGTTCCCTATAGGGGCAAGCCCCCATAGTTAATTACATCCTAAAGAATGGAGATTCCTTAGGAAAACTCTCGATTAAGGTAAATGATTGTTGTCTTTGAAGATTTTAATAGGAAAGGACTATCAATCGATTGATTTTATTTTAAAAGATCAAACAGGATTGATCAAAAAAGGGAGTTATTATCGAAGCCAAAATGGAAGGTAAGTAGGAGATGCCCATAATGCTAGAAAAACTAGCGAGTATCACAAACTATCTTATAGTTGGGCTTTACATTTTTGAAATTGATTTAGTTTGTTTAAGTTACATTTTTCATTAGAAATTTAGGACTTAAGATTCTTTAGCACAAGATTAAAGAAATACCTAAGAGGTGAGGAATTATGCTTATGGCCCATAAAGGGGAGAAGCAATCTCAGAACCTAAATCTAGAGAGCTTCGGCAAGAGCCAAAAGCACAACCTAAATCTAAGACAAAAAAATGAGTATTTGTCTCCACAAGAGTGGACAAACCACCCGATAGCTTGGACTTACAACTGCCTAGGGGTGGTTGCCAACTAACTCCTCTTATGATTTTAAATACATGTAGGCAAGTCTTTATGCTTATGTAAGATAGCTAGGCTGTTATTTATTTAGAAAGAGACTAAGTCCTTAAATTCACTCCCTAAACAGACTAGATCATGTAAAGGGCATGCTTCAAATGAACTACATCTAATGCAATTCAAATTTCATTTTATTTTTATTTTGGATAATTATTTTGACTCAAACTAATAGGATTCATATGACTAATGCATGAGAAAAAAGGTTGTTGGCCAAAATTAGCAAGAAGGGAGGAGCTGAGTTTTCACAATGGCTCTCAAAGGTAAAGCCAAGTTTCTCTAGCAAAGGTGGAAGCCCTCTAATCAAGAGTGAAATAAGATGTTATTATACATGATATTACAAAAGAAATGCTCATCTAGCTAAGGGGTTTTTAATTCTTTTATCTTGGTTTTAAATCTAAGCTTTAGGTGAGGTTATATTTTGAGTTGTTAAGTTGGGTAAAAGATTTATTTTTCCCTAAAAAGCCTAATCCACATCCAAGCCATACATAAAGCAAGGAAAAAACTAGAAAAAATATGTCACTTAATGCAAAAGCTAAATAAATCATCAACCAATTTATAAAGCTAATCGTAAAATGGATAAAAGGTCATTGTGGTCGAGCACCACCGCACAAACCTAAAAATATCAAAGTGAGTAGCCGCGCTCTACCCTTATATAACCCGGATTACAAATGAATTAAATTACAATTAAGCAAAGATTTCATTATTATGGGGGTCTTCAAGCTTCATTTATTCTTTCTTCTTTTCTTCTTTTCTTTTTTTGTTCCTTCTTTTGGATGGTTGGATGGTAGATGCTCCAAAGCTTCACATGGTGCATAAGATTGGATCTTATGACCAATGCTCATCCTAATCCCCATAATATTTATTCCAAAATCCTAATTACACAAATTTATATGAAAATAAAAAGTGAAAATCTAACTAACACTTGCAAAATAAAGGTTAGCTAAAACAAATTACACAAATCCCAAGTATGTATATTGGACTTATCATCTCACACATGGGTGATTAGGTCCACCTATCCTATTGAATTATGCTTTGGGGTATAAAGCCTGCAAGAAAAAGCACTTATATTTTTATTTATGATAGCGCCCCTTAAGCACAATCTCCTGTAAAAAAGAGTAGTTACCCTAAGAACGTCCTACTATTCATTCTACGAGAATACACCCTAACATCTAATCTAAAATATATATCACAAAATAAAATAAACATCAAACAATGCACCGACCTAACCTAAGGCTAGAAGTGGTGACTTAGGGTAATGTGTGTGCTTTGAAGACTTGTGTGGTATGCTTAACGATGGCTTTAGGTTAAAATTTTGTAAGTGTGAAGAACATGTTCAACTTAGAAGAGGATTTCATTTAAGTTGTTTAGTTATTTTGGATTGATTTTATTTCATGTTTTGATTTGGTTTAAGTGAAACCAACAATTAATTACTAAGTTATGAAGAGAGGGAAAGAGAAGGAGACTTCTCTTTCTTTCACTAACCTAAGTAATTTCTAAAGTAAATTCACATTTTGGTTTTGCTTAGGTAAATATTTTGATTAAATATGTTAATTAATCCTAAGGTTAGATGAATTCTAAACAAACATATTCAAAAAGAAAGGCATTTTATGATTAAATAAAATAAATCAAAATTCATATAATACACATTACTTTATTTCTTTCCCAACATATATAACATGCATATGGATGGACCCTAAGCATATCTATACATACAAATGATAGTATTTAACACACTTTATGATGCATGCTAACTAATCCATTTAAGAAAATTTAGAAGTTGAATATTCATGATTTTCTTAAGTAAAAAAAAAAAAGGTTTCCTTATCCAAATTTTCACATACACACATGCAAGTAAGAAAGGAATAAGTGAGTACAACGTCATTATTAACCAGAGGTGTAAGGTACAAGACCTTTTTAGGGCTACTTAAAGTCTTGCAACCTCAGGGTTGTCTAGACTATTATACCACTTTCCTTAAATACAAACATATGTATAAAAGAAATGAAATATAAAAGGAGAATGCAAAAGTTGTTTAATGGTTTTATTTTATTTTATGCAATTTATGTATGCAAGTATAGGTAACCCTTCTTAGGTGATAGCATAGGGATGAATAGGGTATGGAATTAAGTAAGTGTTAGGTTCTTTTCAAATGAACCTTACATCTTACTATCTCCTATTCAAAACTATACCAACATAAGAAAGAAAGGAAACCTATGCTAATCATATCTTTATATTCTTTCACATGCAAGCTTATAATTAAATTATAAGTAGCAAACATTCAGATTTGATATGTGATTTATGTGTTTTAAAAATAATTTGGATTTAGTAGTGATAATAGCCATTCATATTTCTACTTTAGCCAACACATGCAAATTTGACATAAAGTAAAAATTTCATTTTAAAATTTGAATTTTAAAATTATGAATGCATGAAATCACATGACATACAAATTTAACATATTGGGGAAAGATTCAAAGTAATGAAAGCATGTAAACAAGTTTACTTCACTTAAATCCTAAAGACATTCTTATAGAATAAGAAAGTTTAAAATAAATCAAAGTGAATTTTGTTTAGTTTGAAGTTTAATTTAATTTTGAAAAGGTGAGATGAGTTTGCTGTTCCTAACCCATTCTCACATGTGTTTGATATTTTGTTTAATTTTTAGATAATTAGATCCATTTTTATGCATTAATTAAGTTAAATGTATGAATTAAACTTAATTAACACTTACACACCACCTAGAGAATTAACTAAATAATTTTGAGCCAATGAGATGACATAAAACCCACAAGGAATTTAAATTTGTAATGCACCTAATAATAAAGAGGTCTAATGCAATTTGGCTCACAATTAAAATTTAATTAAGCTAAGAGGTTTAGCTTAAGTAATTTCCAAACACCCTTTCACACATGTGAATTGGGTTTTGATTTCCTTAATTGAACTTTGGCTATTAAACACCTAAGCATCTACCCAAAGTAGATTAATTAAGTTCTAGAACTTTTTAGAATTTTTAAATATTAATTAAGGGATAATTAATGAATTAACACTTAATTAAGAGAAGATTAAAGAGAGAAAAATGGGGTTTAGGGAATAGCTTAGAGAAAATGCCCCAAAAATATTCCATAAACCTACTACTTATTGGATCTGACCTTAAGCAATCCTAATCATGGGTTAAAATTACTAATCATACCTTAATTATCCTTAATTACATAAGGAGGGTAATTAAGAAATTCATATGCAATTCTTTTAATCAAGCCTTCAATAAATCCCAAGAAAATTAGGAGAGGAAAAAGTCATCCCCTAAAACCTTCCTAAAAATTTTGGGATTAATCAGAGGCTTATTTAAAAAGTGATTAGCAAAATAAACTTTCTAATAAAACCACAATTCAGAGAAAAATATAATTCAAAACCCATTGAAATTAATTTTAATATATTTTAGGTTGAATTATCTTTCCTTTGGATTTTATTTCATAATTTTTTGAATTTTCTAGGAGTTATGAATTTTGGAAGATCCCTAGATTAATAGAAATTAATTAAGGCATTTAACTAATCCCCTGATCACGCGCATGCATTGCAATGGTCGACTTTACACGCCGTGCCATGAGGGGTTACTTAAAGCCAAATCCTAATGCGGTAGCACACGCGGTTTGATCTCTACCATCAGATCAAAGATCAGATGATCAGAGATCTCCCCACAATTTTAAAATGGGTAAAGGATATATAAATGTGGGGAATTATCTCAACCATCCATCCAAAATGCGTGAATGGACAACTGAGATCTCTCAAGTTCTTCCCTTTGATCAATAGAGACTGTTTATGATCAAGGGGAAGATCCAATCTCGATTTAGCATAGATTCAAATCAAACTCAACTCATACCAGCTAAAGCTAAAGAGCAGCAAATCCAACGGTCAAAAATCCATGGGGTGAAAATTTCTTTCACAAAGCTTCACACCACATTGAGTTTAATGGTCAAAAAATCCCATACCTCACTGGAGGTGATCACCGACGCTCGATTCTCTCGAAGAAGCTTCATCTGGTTGAGACGAAACCTTGTTGAAGTTTTGAGCACTTGAGGTTGAGTGGATCTTCCTATGGGTCACCACCTCCTTAGCTTGAGCTTGACTTTGATCCAATTCAATCCTTCCTTGCTATGGGAACTCCAAAGGAAGCTTGGGTGTACTCAACTTAGCTCCTTGATGAAGTATGCATGAGCAATTGGATGGAAATTAAGTGAAGAGGAAGTTAGCTCTTCAATGGACCTCCCCTGTTTCAAGCTCTGAAAACCAAGAAATGGAGTTTTCAAATCCTCTCTAAGAAGCTTGGGAATACTCTCAAATGCTTGCTCTGAGTTCCTTAGCTTCAATCGATAGAGGGGAAGTGAGAATTGAATTGAATTAGGGGGAGTATATCTCCCCCATGAAGGATCGGACGATCGACAATGCACTTGTCATTTTGATCCAATAGGCAAAGGGATTTTGATCATTAGTGTGCACATGGTTTGAGCGAAGGAGTTGATTGCCAACCTACCATGTGCTTGAATTTGAGTTTGAGAGGGAGTTTAGATTTTGCATTTTGACCCATAGGGTCGGGTTTAGTCTAGGGACCAATTGGGCTGACCCAAACCCATTGGGTTGGGTGCACCACTCTTCCATAGGTCCCCTTGAGCTTTTAGGAAAGCCTCAAGTGAATGTGAAGAGGGTGTGACCAAATTACCCATTGATTAAGCCAAAATTTGTTCTATGGCCTAGGGGTAGAATGGTCATTTTGCTAATTTTTCACTTTGGATATGTTGGGTGTGTGGAGAAACTAGGTTTGGCCAAGTTTCATGAGATTTGGAATTCATTTTTTAGGGTTTGGCTCATGTTGACCAATTTAGGTCAAAATGGGTCAACTTGGGTCAAGTTGACCAATTAATCAAATTTGGTCAAACCAAGGGTTGGGTCAAGTTCATATGACCAATTGAAATATTTTTGTGGCTTTGGTTTGATTCAATTTGGTATTTTGAATTTGGCTCATATGACTTCATTTGGGTTTAAGGTAGGTCAAGAGTGGGTTTAGGTTAGGTTAGTCATATGGAGTGGATTGGTATCTTTGTTTCCAATCAATTTTGGTTAAGTTCAAATTTTGCTCAACATGACCCATTTAGGTCATGTTAGGTCTAAGGTTAATTGGCTAGGTTAGCTCTAGTTGGCCAATTGAAGTTTTGGTCAAATTCCACAAGTGATTTGGAATGGACTTGACCCATTGATTCCAATCAATTTGGCTTAGATCAAGTTTTGACATATTTTGATCCTTTAGGTCAAAATGGGTCAACTTGGGGCCAATGTTTAGCTCAAATGTTAGCTTGGTCAAGTTCAAACATAGGTCATGAGTGAACTTAGATCAATGGTTTCAATCAATTTGACATATGGTGGAATTTGGTTTTGTTAGGTTTCATTTCAGTTAAGTGTTAACTTGGTCAACCCATAGGTTTGACTTGGGTTTGACCCAGTTTGATTGATTGATCATCCAATGATGGTTGTTGATCTTGATGAGAGGGATATATGAGTTTGGTTCAATCCAATTTGGTTAGGATCAAAATTTGGCTCATAAGGGTACTTTAGGTCACTCTCGATCAAGTGAGCTTAATTGGATCAAATGGCTTGGTCAAAGCTTGATTTGAGCTTGATTGATCTTATATATGAACTTATGATTGAAATATAAATCTATTTACAAGTGGTTTGAAGTCAAATGGGTTTTAATACATTTGGCAATTTTATATTCAACGGAAGAATATGAAAGGGTTTTGGGTTTGATTTTTGAACTAGGTTTTGATTGTTTGATTCGAGTTTGTATTTATATATGGGCTCATGATTGTAGGTTTGATTGAACCATGAGAGAAAATCAAGAGTTTGGCTTGATTTGGAATTGATTTGGTTAAGTTTGAGATTTTGACTTGAAAGGCTTAGATTGAATTTTGGGTTGATTTGAGTTTAATTTTTGGATCATGTTCTGATTATTTAAATTTATATTTCATTTATATATGTGAATATAAATAAGAATATAAATGGATCGTGAGAAAATTTCAATGATTTGAAGTGGTTTAATCATGATTTGGGCTAAGTCCATTAAGAAGAATTTAAGGGACCTAGGAAAATTTTAGAGTTTGGAGTTTGAATTTTTGAATTTGGTTTGATTGATTTAGATTTATATTTCATTTATATATGTGAATATAAATGAGAATATAAATAATTTATGAGAAAATCCTATGACTTTGAATTGATTTGATGATGATTTTGGGTAAGTCCATTAATGGAGAATTAATGACTTTGGAAATTTTTAAATTGGAAATTTAATTTGAGAACTTAATTTGATTGATGTATATTTATATTTCATTTATATATGTGAATATAAATGAGAATATAAATAAGTTTTGAGAAAATCTCATGAGTTTGAAATAGTTTGATCAAGATTTTGGCTAAGTCCATTAATGAAAAATTAAGGGACTTAAGAAAATTTCATGAATTGATTTTGAATTTTGAGTTTAGTTTGATGGATTTGTATTTATATTTCATTTATATATGTGAATGTAAATGAGAATATAAATGAATTATGAGAAAATCTCAAAGATTTGATTTGGTTTAAATCATAATTTTGGTTAAGTCCTTAAGGGGAGATTAAGGACTTAGGCAAAATTTGAACTTAGGAATTTTGATGGATTTTGATCATAGGTTTCAATCATAGATTTCAATCATAGATTTCAATCATATGGAGTTGATTTGAATTTTGAGAAAATCAAATATAATTGATTTGGAGTTTGACTTGAAGGAAGGAAGGTGAAGAATGGTTTAAGCTAAGGGTAGGTAATTTTGCTAGCACTCCTAAGACATGACCTATTCTTATGACTAACTCTTCTAAGTCTCTAGGGTTAAGTTGAGTGTCCACCTAATCACTATATGTGTCTTGTGACTAAGGAACTCTTAAAGCCTAAGAGGAGTCTTATGTCTAATATGGAGGGATTGAGAGCTCATTCTAAAAATGATATCAACAAAATGCAAATATTCATCTCCCATTTTTTCTAAGTCCCAGATTTAGTCAAAATTTTAAAGATTTCAAAGATAGGGAAGCAACATCTAATGGTTTTGGCTTATGACGGATGAAGGTGAAGGTGTCTTGTGACACCACATCCAAATTTTATCTCGTCATATCCTGATGAGCATGACGAGGCCTTCGAACCTGCAAAAAGAAGCACATACACATATACTATTTTCACTATTTTTTTTCATCTGATAGACATCATTGAATTTAGGCAACTTTTAAACTTAGAATCTTTCTTCTAAGAAGTATATAGCGTGCTTACATTAGAAATTTTTGTTTTATGCTTTTTATCCTTGGGCAAAATCTCCTCTAAAGCTTTTCTCTTCTTCACAATGCCACCAACTTCTTGGATGGTTTCTCCATTAAGTTTTAATCTTAAAACTACCTTTAGAACCTTGCTTGATAGACTGGCCCTTGTTCTTGGGTCGGGCAAGATGAGCTACAACTTTGGAATCTCTATTAATAATTTGAGCTTTGTTAATCCCTTCCACACAAGCCAATGCACTTTCTCGGGAAAAGAATTCTACAAACCCAAAATCTTTCCTTTTTCTTGAACTGATATTCCAAGAAAGCAGCACTCTTTCTATTTGACCATATTCTTTACAAATTTCTTTGACTTTCTCCTCATTCCAAGAAAGAGGAATGCCATCAAAATACAGTCTTGACGTGTAACATATCATCTTCATTAGGATGCAATGAAGCATGCGCAAAGGAAACTTTTGCAGCCTTATCTCGTCCAAAATCAGCATCTGGTTTTCTTAAGCATTGAAATGCTAAAATTGGATCAGAATGAGAATTAAATTCCAAGAAAATAAAACCCTTGATTTTTTCTTCATTCTTCGGATTGCTGGATAAAATCAAGTTATCAAATTGTTCAACTCCTAAGCCATTTAGCCTCTCGATCACATTATCCCTATTCCATGTTTTGGAAATATTCCCCAGATAAAGCGTAGCATTATCCTGGCTGGCTTGTATGCGAACATGTCTTCTTTTATCTCTGTTCCATCTTTCAGGTTAGTAAGAGCCTTGATAGTATGTTCGCTATTTGCAAAGTTAACAAGTCCTCCAAATCAAATGCAAAGGTACAGCCTTCAAAGAAGATAAGCTGATTATTCTCATCTTGACTAACAGCACCAGCCTTCTCTGGAGAATAATGGCCTTTGGATTCCTTCCCTGAAGCAATGCTCCTATTATTCTTCCACATGTAACAGAGCACTAGGAAGATGGCAAATGCCACGAACATTAGAGCAGAAGCCCCGATTACAATTCCAAGAAGCACAGATTCACTGATCTTCCCTTCAGAAACATTGGAAATTGTTGTCGAGAGTCGGAAGGAGACAATTGTGATGGCAAAGGAGAAGGGCAGATGTTTTTGGTAAGATGGGAAGAGAGTTCGTGCGACTGGAGAATGGGAAGGGAAATCCAGGGAGAGCGAGTGCGGTTCTTGCCTTTGAAGGAGACGGAGTTGAGCGAGGGAACGATTTCGAGCATCGCACGAAGAGGAGGCTGGAGCGGTTTTGAGAGAACGTGCCTTCGGTTGAGGGGAAGGAACTGAGCGACAGTAGGGAGACCGATGAGAGAGGGCTCACGTGCGTGCAAAGGGGGAGAGCCGAGCAAACGAATAAAGAGTGGAACGAGCGGCTCACGAGATTTTTTGGACTGATTTGGGTTATTAAGAATAAATACGCATTTTTAATTAATTTCCCCATGGTTTAATTAATCTTAATATGAATTTTACATCTACATTAATATAGGATTAATATATATATTGATTCAAGATTATTTTGATGTTCGGATGCAAGACGTCGCTTCATTATTGTCATTTGGTCGTTTTGATCAAATCGGTAGATTGCCTTTAAAATGACGCCGACTTCCAATCGCCGACATTCGTGCGCATCATTAATCGAATCTCATTTGATAGATTGACGCTTCAAACTAACAACTCAACCAATTTCATAAACGGTCGAGCATCAATCTCTGACATCGATATTGCAGAAGCGTGGCTACGGCTCATTAGAAATATTTATAATCTGATTAATTTCATTGTTCTGAACGCAATGATGAAATCCGTTTATCGATCAGAGATTATTTCGACTACTTTTTGCACTGTTGATTGTATTTCAGCCTCGATTTGCGCACTATCACTTCCGATTTTTCGACATTCATGTAGACTTGTCTGAATTGAGCATGGACAGTTTTATTTGGTAGGTTTCGACGTTTTGAATCTAACGGCACAACCAATTTCATGAACGGAGGTTGTTTGGATATCGTCGCAGTTTTTTTTCTCGATATACGTGTCGGTGCATTGACAGCTCAATCACTTGATCAGTTCATCGTTAGATTATGTGATATTTATATTTTGACCAATTTCGACGTTCTTAACGCAATGGCGATGTCCGCTCATCGATCGGAAGTTGTTTCGACTGATTTCGGTGATGTCTAGTGTATCTTAGCTCTGATTTGCGAGCTACTACATAAAAAATTTATCGAATTTGAATTTTGAGCTCGACTCAACTGATATATCACGCATGAAGATCAACAATAGAATCATCTTCTTTATATAGCCAATTGCACGCAAGTCAATACTTTCACAACGTGTAACAAGTCTATGAATCAAAATTTTGTGTGCAACTTGAGGTTGATTGGCAATCCCATGAGTCCATACTATGTGCAGTCTTTTGTACCCTATTATACACATGGATAATAAGGGAACACGCTATTGAATCATATTGCCGTATATAACAGCATTTGGACCAATTAAATAATTTGGATCCAACTATTGAGCAACAATAAAGTATTGTGTCCATCGGAGAAAATCGAGTCCGCGACGTATTTACGCTACGGACTCCAATCCATGGACGACATCTGTCGTATTTTCCCCGTTTTACCGATTAACGAGAAAGAGATAACGACGGCTTTCTCGCCCAACCCGTGAACGCCGATGGCGATAACGGATGGCGCAAATACATTTCCTACCGACCCGCCTGCTTTGCTCAAAAATGCGGGAGGAATTTAAAAGAAATATGGCATTTAGGGTTCGGGTTAGTTTTTCCAAACGAAGTGAGAAGAGATACTGAAAATCTCATTTCCTTTTACAAAAGAACCATGAAGATGGAGAACGCTTGAGAAAAATAATCATTTTATGAGGATGTATTAAATACAAATCCATCTTAATGCTTCTGCATTTTTTCTACGGTTTATTAGTGATATTCTTGTTCTATCGAAAAGAATATGTTCATTTCTTCCAATTGAAGTAATTTGGATGTTTTTTTGTCGAATATTTAATTTTGAGTGTTATTTTGCATCTGTACTGTTTCTTTGAGGTGACATCTTTTGACCTCTTTGCCAATTTTTCTTGCCAACTATTTATGTTTAGAACATTGCATAGGAAGCATTTGATGTCAGTTTGGGTGATTTCTGGGTGGTTTAGTGCATTTGTACCCTATGTACCTCTTTGGAGGGTACAGACCATTTTTGACCCTTTTTACCCATTTTTTTTTTGCCAACTCCTTATGATTATGTTTAGAACATTGCATAGGAAGCATTTGATGGCATTTTGGGTGGTTTCTGGGTGGTTTAGTGCATCTGTACCTTGTGTACATCTTTGAGGGTACCATTTTGACCCTTTTTCCCAATTTTTTGGCCAACTTATGATTATATTTAGAACATTGCAAAGGAAGCATTTGATGCTTGGGTGGTTTCGGTGGTTTAGTGCAGACCAAATTACCTCTTTGAGGGTACTGACCTCTTTGATCTTTTGACGCTTTTTTCGGCCAACTCCATGATGATTATGTATAGCATTATAATGGAAGATGATTTGATGCTTTATTTACATACCACTACCTCTTTTGAGGGTAGACCATTTTGACCCTTTTTTCCCATTTTTTTGGCCAACTCCTTATGATTATGTTTAGACATTGCATAGAAGTATTGATGGCATTTTGGGTGGTTTGGTGGTTTAGTGACCAGACTGTACCTCTTTGGAGGGTACAGACCATTTTTGACCCTTTTTCCCAATTTTTTTGGCCAACTCCTTATGATTATGTTTAGAACATTGCATAGGAAGCATTTGATGGCAGTTTGGGTGGTTTCTGGGTGGTTTAGCCAGACTGGTATCTCTTTGAAGGTACAAACCTCTTTTGATCTTTTTTGACGATTTTGGCCAACTCCTTATGATTATGTATGAGCATTATAATGAAAGCATTTGAGGTGGTTTTGGGTATTTTGCAGACCTTTCCTCATTGAGGGTACGCACCATTTTGATCTTCTTTTCCAGCTTTTTTTGCCAACTCCTTATGATTATGTAAAGGCATTTGATGGCGCTTGGGTGGTTTCGGTGGTTTAGTGCATCGACCATGTACCTCTTTGAGGAAACCTCTTTGACCTTTTACGCTTTTTTGCCAACTCCTTAGATTATATTTAGGACATTGCAAAGGAAGCATTTGATGTCACTTGGGTGATTTGGGTGGTTTAATGCATCGACTGGTACCTTTGAGGGTATGGAACCATTTTGACTCTTTTTTTTTTTGCCAACTCCTTATGATGTTTAGGGGCATTGCAAAGGATGCATTTGATGGCGAGATTTACGGGTGGTTTAGTGCATCTCCTGTACCTCTTTGAGGGTGCACTTTTGACCTTTTTTTTTCCAACTTCTTAGATTATGTTTAGACATTGCAGGAAGCATTTGATGTCGTTGGGTGATTTCGGTATTTTCCATCCATATTTTCTAACATATTTTTGTATCTCTCAGATAAATAATGACCCATATTTGGAGAAACTCACCATGCTCGGAATGAAATGGAGGCATATTCAGACTATGCACATCAAATTGGCGTGTTAAGGACACTAATTATCCAAACTCAAAGAAATTGAAATCAAAAAATGTGCAAAAGGTAAGTAAATAGCTTGACAAAATTCGAAGGTTGATAAGAACCGGATGTCCACCATGATTAGATTCTGTTGATTTGGAGAGGAATTGGACGATTAAAAAACATTGAAAGTCATAATCATTCTTTGCCGACCTACATCTTCTCGTGACAGATAAAAGGCGCCCTTGTTGAAGACAGAGGTCGGTATTAGAGAACCGATGCATTCTATCTAACGAGGAAGTTAGAATATCGTTCACCAAAAGAGATGCTTTCAATTTTATTGAAAGAGAAAAGATCGAGGATTGCAAATGGTGATGGTAATGCATTAATACTTGAGAAGGGCAAGCATCGGATGGGATGTTTGCATGGGATGTGCAAGTTGATGAGTGGATTGCTTAGTAAGTTTTTTTTTGTAATGGCATGTCAATAGAATATGATTGTTTGGGATGTGATAATTTTTTGATACAAGCTATCGACTCAATAAATATAATCGTTCCCTCTTATTGGAGTGATCATCATAAAAATGTATTATTTGGAGTAGCCTTTTATCGAAGAGACAATTGAGTCATTCTCATGGCTATTTTCTTCTGGTTGATGAATGACATCCTATAACAATATTCACCGATCAAGATCGTATACGGACCATTGAAATTGTATTATCGCATACTCATCATAGGTTAAATGGCATATTTCAAAGAAAGCTCCTTCCAAGTTTCATTGCTTTAATAGATAAGATAGCCTATTTTATAAATGCATGAGTAAGTGTGACTCGAGGAAGAGTTTAAGCTTGGTATGCCATGCTAGAAGAAGGCAATTTGCATGATCATGCTTGGTTGTCGAGCTTTATAAGATTAGATCCAAGTGGTCCATGCATTCAACAAGGACTCATGGGCATCTTGTCAACGCAGCTGAGTCCAAATAATGTATACCATGGAATATCTAAACCAACAAGTTCGCCACGATTGTTTCTTGGGGTTGGAAAAGGTTATGGAGACATGGCAATGAACATGACGAAGACTTCAAGTACCATCGATTGTTGTATTAAGACTTCAATTCTAAAACAAGTCGCTATATTTTATACAAGAAAGGTTTGCTATGTTTGAAAAGAAATTTTTGCATGGGGTTGTCTTCATCAAGTATTAATTGACACCATGGAGTATTTGGTAAGAAACTTAGAGAATAAAATGCATTCGAACATGGGTATTTCGATAGACTACCCTAGAAGTGACTTTTTGCAAAAAATTTGAGATGATGGGATTACTTTGTGCCCATTGTATCGAGAGTTCTTAGTCGGAAGATGTTGATTCCGCATAAGTATCTTCGATGCGATGGTCTAGAGCAAAAGAGGGATATTTACAATGTTAGTGCATAGATTAAGAGATGTGACAAGAAGATGGAAATGCTTCGCATTATTTTCGAACCACATAAGTCGATATGCATATCAAATAAGCGCTAGGCAAGGCAAATAGGAGAGACTATATGCTTGGATCCCTAAAACTATATGATGATGTTGACTCTATAATAAGTGGGAATTCTCCAACCTAAAGTAGTTAGAAGAAGAAGTTAACCACGATAAGAGAAAAGACATCTTAAAAGATCAAGCAACGTCAAAGGTGTTTCCAACTCAAGGCTTAAGGGATATTGGGAGAGATCCAAGAAAGCCAAGAGTAATTTTTTATGATATTTTTTGATATTTTAAATATTGTTTAATCTTCAAACCCTTCTACTTTTTTTTGGTTGCGAAACCAAACTTCGATAAGGTCAAGGTGCTTCCTCATAAGTTGCATCACCTTTCTCTGCTATGCCAAAGTATTTTTCAGAGGTACGCACATAATATCATATATTGATCCAAGAATGTATCAACTACTTCTACATGTGAATTTAACTCGAGCTCCACAATGAAACAATCTGTTTAAGTCGATGATGGATATTATCTCGTGAAAATATTTTGATACATGACATTATCCAGTTGGTTTATAGATTTTGACCTCTGTTTGTAGCTCTTTAAGCAATAGTGAATGAGTTAATCCTCAGGAAATTGTAATCATTGACGATCAATAAATACCAATAATAGATCAATTTTGACTTTTGTTTTCCAGTTTTTTATTGCCAACTCCTTATGATTATGTTTAGGGCATTATAATGGAAGCATTTGATGGCATTTTGGGTGGTCTCTGGGTGGTTAGTGCATCTATACCCTGTGTACCTCTTTGGAGTGACCATTTTGACCCTTTTTTCCCAATTTTTGGCCAACTCCTTATGATTATGTTTAGAACATTAAGGGAAGCATTTGATGCCATTTTGGGTGGTTTTCGGTGGTTTAGTGCATCTGCATGGTACCTCTTTGGAGGGTACCATTTTGACCCTTTTTCCCAATTTTTTGGCCAACTCCTTATGATTATGTTTAGACATTGCATAGGAAGCATTTGATGGCATTTTGGGTGGTGGTTTAGTGCATTCAGGTGTACCTCTTTGGAGGGTACAAACCATTTTTGACCTTTTTTTCCCATTTTTTTTGGCCAACTCCTTATTATTATGTTTAGAACTTTGCATATGAAGCATTTGATGGCATTTTGGGTGGTTTCTGTGTGGTTTAGTGTATTTGTACCCTCTGTACCTCTTTGGAGGGTACAGACCTCTTTTGACCTCTTTTGCCAATTTTTTTTGCCAACTCCTTATTATTATGTTTAGAACATTGCATAGGAAGCATTTGATGTCAGTTTGGGTGATTCGGTTTAGTGACCAGACTCTGTACCTCTTTGAGGGTACAGACCATTTTGACCTTTTTTTCCCTTTTTTTTTGGCCAACTCCTTATGATTATGTTTAGAACATTGCAAAGGAAGCATTTGATGTCAGTTTGGGTGGTTTCTGGGTGGTTTAGTGCATCTGTACCCTATGTACCTCTTTGGAGGGTACAGACCATTTTTGACCTTTTTTTCCCATTTTTTTGGCCAACTCCTTATTATTATGTTTAGAACTTTGCATAGGAAGCATTTGATGGCATTTTGGGTGGTTTCTGTGTGGTTTAGTGCATCTGTACCCTCTGTACCTCTTTGGAGGGTACAGACCATTTTTGACCTTTTTTTCTCTTTTTTTTGGCCAACTCCTTATGATTATGTTTAACATCAAGGAAGCATTTGATGTCATTGGTGGTTTCTGGTATTTAGTGCATCAGACCTATGTACCTCTTTGAGGGTAACCATTTTTTGACCTTTTTTTCCCATTTTTTAACTCCTTATTATTATGTTTAAACTTTGCATGAAGCATTTGATCATTTGGTGTGGTTTAGTGCATCTCACTGTACCTCTTTGAGGGTACCATTTTGACCTTTTTTTTTGGCCAACTCCTTATGATTATGTTTAACATTGCAAAAGGCATTGATGTCGGTTGTGGTTTTGGGTGGTTTAGTGCATTGTACCTCTTTGGAGGGACCATTTTTTGACCTTTTTCCCATTTTTTGGCCAACTCCTTATTATTATGTTTAACTTTGCATAGGAAGCATTTGATGGCATTTTAGGTGGTTTAGTGGTTTGCATCTCTCTCTGTTGAGGGTAGCATAACCTATTTTTCCCTTTTTTTTGCCAACTTATGATTATGTTTAAACGAAAGGAAGCATTTGATGTCGCTTTGGTGGTTTAGTGCATCTGTACTTTGAGGGTAGACCATTTTGACCTTTTTTCCCATTTTTTTGGCCAACTATTATTATGTTTAACTTTGCATAGGAAGCATTTGATGGCATTTTGGGTGGTTTGTGGTTTTGTACCTCACTTTTGGAGGGTACCATGTTGACCTTTTTTTTCCCTTTTTTGCCAACTCATATGATTATGTAGATTGCAGGAAGCATGTCGTGGTTTCTGGTTTAGTGCATATGTACTGTACCTCTTTGAGGGCTGACCATTTTGACCTTTTTTTCATTTTTTGGCCAACTCCTTATTATTATGTTTAGAACTTTGCAGGAAGCATTTGATGGCATTTTGGGTGGTTTCGTAGTTTAGACTGCACCTCTGTCTTTTTGGGTACAGATCATTTTGACCTTTTTTCCTTTTTTGGCCAACTCCATGATTATGTTTAACATCAAAGGAAGCATTTGATGTCGTTTTGATTGGTGTGGTTCAGACTCGTGATTGAGGATGACATTTTGACCTTTTTTCCCATTTTGGCCAACTCCTTATTATGCTTAACTTTGCATGGAAGCATTTGATGGCATTTTTATTTTGGTTTAGTGATCTGTCTCCTCGTCTTTTGAGGGTACGCACATTTTGACCTTTTTTCCCATTTTATTTTGCCTACCCCTTATGATTATGTTTAAACATTGCAGGAAGCATTTGATGGCATTGGGTGGTTTTGGGTGGGTATTTTGATTGCCTCTGCCTCTTTGGAGGGTACACTATTTTTGATCTTACAGAGATATATTATAATCTATTATAAACAATTCGATCAGAATAATAAATTAAGCCTCTAAAGTGACAAAGCATAAATTCAGAGCTCATAAGTATGTTCAAAGTGAGAAAAAAGTATGACATGTTACAACTAAGCAAACAATCTATCCTAAGAAATAAATTACTAATCAACATTTACCTCACAATCAGAAATATAAAAAATATATATAGCTGCAACAAACCACACTACTTAATTAAATCATCACAGATATAACTACACTGCAAATCAACTAAAGATATATAATAGTCATTAATCATAAAACAAACAACAGAGCCATTTCCAGTAGCGAAAAACCTAAACATTTATTTTGAAAAGTTATTTTTATGATCCATCTCATAGAACAACTGGAATTATCAATCATCACTATCAAATACAATAGATATCATATGTGAAAATATACAATGCGAATCACTATTCATGACATGGATATGCTCCATATTGAAGGAAAATATACAATGCAATCACACTTTATGGCGGAAATCAATCTTTATTGGAATTAGCTTTAGAGCTTCAGATGATGCATGCACTTCAACAAATGAGTCAAAAGCGAATAAAATATCATCCAGTGCATGCACTTCAACTATGAGATGAGGAGAAGTTAAACAAAGCGAGTAAAATATCATCAGTCTAGACTTCAAAAAAAAAAAATACCAAAGCCACAGATGCATTAAACAAAATCCTATATCGATAAAATAATATTGTTCTCACTTCCCGATTTTAAGTCCCAAACAAAATGTAGCGTAAGTGAACTCGCCCTAAATATATTCATTATCTTTGGCCAATCGTTTGCCTACGCCCATCGGAGGTTTCTTGACACGCTTCCATGTATTTGGTGACAAACATTCCGACACACTATTTTCTTGGACTGGTATCCCACTCACTATGTCGATTGGTCATTTCCTTGGATCGCTCGCAAAAGCCTGCCCAGCATCTTCAACAAGTAATTTGATCTAAATAGGCAGAAAAAAATTTCAATAAGTTGGATCAGGGAAAAAAAAGTTAAGATGAACTAGATTTGAAAAAGTTCTTACACCCGTGAAGAATGCTCTTATGGGTTGGTTTGGGCAATGAGTCATTACCGTGCCTCTAATTTAATATGTCAACAAGAGTGTCCAGACATCTAACGCATTAAGATTAACTCACCGCCACCGTCTCACATGATGTCGGATGAACATCTTGCTTTCCATCTTGTGCCGCACGCATAACGCAAAGAGAAAGAAGAGAACAATTACACATTACGCCTTTCATCTAAGCAAACAAGAATGAATCGTAATGCGAAGCATTCATGCGGGTAACATACCCAATGCAAGCATGAAATGCAAATATGGTTCATACAACCCGAGAGCATTTCTGTAGAAGGCATCAATGTGTATCAGAGATATTGATCCGCCGCCAACTCATCGATCCTCGTGCAATAATGATATTCCCATGCGAATCCGACATCACCCTACAATTAATAAATATTTTAAAGTGATCAACCGAACGGTTATTTTACGATGAAGGACTGTGAGGCTTTACTTGTCTCAACCGGAGCACGATGTGTCAATAAGATCGAGCATTCGCAGGTAAACAAGATGAGAACTCGACAACATGAAGTGCCTCTATGCCCGCAAATGAAATTATGCATGACAAAAGCTAGCGATGAAGAGATACATTCACTATGAATAAATTCGACATCGATATGATGCATACCTCCGACTGATGCTCCTCCACCACGACAATGGCAGTCTATGGGTCATCGACCTCCCCGTGGGTACCATCCATATGGGAAGCTCTCGTGGTAGCCTCCTGAAGAGTTTCCCTTGTGGTGACCCCGGTAGGAACCTCCCCTGCATTTGGGGTGGTGGACCCGCTCTGGATGAACATCCTCGAGCAAAGAACCCGCAAATCAAGCCCATCTAACCTCGCTATTGTTGTATGGAAAGACGACATCGTCTCTCTCGTCCTTCAAACTCAAACATCCTATCCAGAAGTCTGTGTGTAAGAGGGCGTGCTAAACACCGACGGGAGCGAGGAGAGATATAGGGAGAGTCATGGGGCTTGAATTGGACTTAAAACGGACTACTATCGGGCTCCACATGTCTAGATTGTTGCGAGGACTCAATGAAGGAGCCATGCCTTCCAATAAGTCCTCAAATGAAAGGCGCATCATGGTAAAAGGATAAAAAATTTTGAAGACATACAACATAAATGGATACATTCTTATTTGAACTAAGTGATATTATTATATGTCACCGGCGTCTCCCAAACCAAGAAAGCATTTTTTGAGAACTCTATTTTAGCCCATCGCAAAGATAATGGTTTACGTTCATGATCGCTTATGATGCTTATGTGCTCATATCTACAATGAATATATTAAACAAGAAACTTCAAGACATTATATTTCACATTAATGGAGATATAAAACATACCATGAAGAGTGACAAATCCACTCATGTAGCCAACGCCTTCTCATTCAATCTTGATGCAATATCAAATTGAGAGACTAGAAGTCCCAAAATGGCATTCGCCTCCATCAAAGAATCTATCTATATCATCTAGAAGCAATCAATCGATGCCACCCTGTAATTGTGATATACAAAAAATAGATTTGACAGAAGAAAATGTATATACAATTGCACAAATCAGAAACGAACCATCAATTCTCAAGGCTCAGAAGTCATGAGTAATGAAATGGGGATTGCCATACAACCTTCTCCTGTTGCATCCCTATCATCAATGCAACTTCATCGTGGTGAAAGGAATGTCGCCACCCAGAAAGCTTGCTTTTTTATGTCCCAAAGAAGACAGATCGATGTAATGGCAACCGAAGTCTTGCTTGATGCCGGAGTCGATGAATTGATGGAGATGAAGCTTCTTTAAAATGTCGCTTCATCAAGAAAGCGTCAAATATTATCGAACACATTTCTCACAAATTCGCACTGGTTATCCTTTTCCACATGGTTAACTAAAGACAAGTAATTAGGTCAAAAGAGGTCTCAGACTCCAAAGAGGTAGTACAGATGCTAAACCACCAAAACCACAAATCGCCATCAAATGTTTCCATTGCAATGTTCTAAACATAATCATAAGGAGTTGGAAAAAAAAAATGGAAAAAATAGGTCAAAAATGGTCTATACCCTCCAAAGAGGTACACAGGGTACATATGCACTAAACCACCCAGAAACCACCCAAACTGCCATCAAATGCTTCCTATGCAATGTTCTAAACATAATCATAAGGAGTTGGCCAAAAAAAAAAAAGGGTCAAAATGGTCTCAGTACCTCCAAAGAGGTACACAGGTACTGATGCAAAATACCCACCCAAAACCACCCAAACCGCCATCAAATGCTTCCATTTCTATACATAATCATAAGGAGTTGGCAAAAAAAAAAAAAAAAAAGATCAAAAGAGGTGTGTACCCTCCAAAGAGGTACACAGGGTACAGATGCACTAAACCACCCAGAAACCACCCAAACTGCCATCAAATGTTTCCTTTGCAATGTTCTAAACATAATCATAAGAAGTTGGCAAAAAAACATGTGAAAAATGTCAAAATGATCCAGACTCTCCAAAGAGGTACACATGATACGATGCAAAACACCACCCAAAATCACCCAAACCGACATCAAATGCTTCCATTATAATGTTCTAAACATAATCAAGGAGTTGGAAAAAAATGGAAAAATGTCAAAATTGATCTCATTCTCCAAAGAGGTACAGTGGTACAAATGCAAAATACCCACCCAAAACTACCCAAACCGCCATCAAATGCTTTTGCAATGCCCTGTAATCATAAGGAGTTGGAAAAAGCAAAAAAGGTAGGTCCAGACCCTCCAAAGAGGTACAGAGGGTACGATGCACTAAACCACCCAAAACCACCCAACCGCCATCAAATGCTTCCTTGCAATGTTCTAAACATAATCATAAGGAGTTGGCTAAAAAAAATAGGAAAAGAGGTAAAAAGAGGTCTGTACCCTCCAAAGAGGTACACAGAGTACAGATGCACTAAACCACCCAGAAATCACCCAAACTGCCATCAAATGCTTCCATTATAATGCTCCATACATAATCATAGGAGCAAAAATGGAAAAAAGGCCAAAATTGATCCGAATTCTCCAAAGAGGTACAGTGGTACAAATGCAAAATACCCACCCAAAACCACCCAAACTGCCATCAAATGCTTCCATTATAATGCTCTATACGTAATCATAAGGAGTTGGCCAGGAAAAACTGTAAAAAAAATATCAAAAGAGGTATGTACCCTCCAAAGAGGTACACATGGTACAGATGCAAAATACCACCGAGAAACCACCCAAACTGCCATCAAATGCTTCCTATGCAATGTTCTAAACATAATCATAAGAAGTTGGCCAAAAAAAAAGAGAAAAAAATGTCATAAATGGTCTGTACCCTCCACAGAGGTACACAGGATACAGATGCAAAATACCCACCCAAAACCACCCAAACTGCCATCAAATGCTTCCATTATAATGCTCTATACATAATCATAAGGAGTTGGCAGAAAAAACTGTAAAAAAAGATCAAAAGAGGTCTGTACTCTCCAAAGAGGTACACAGGGTACAGATGCACTAAACCACCCAGAAACCACCCAAACTGCCATCAAATGCTTCCTTTGCAATGTTCTAAACATAATCATAAGAAGTTGGCAAAAAACATGTGAAAAAATGTCAAAAATGATCTATACCCTCTAAAGAGGTACACATGATACAGATGCAAAACACCCACCCAAAATCACCCAAACTGACATCAAATGCTTCCATTATAATGTTCTAAACATAATCCTAAGAAGTTGGAAAAAAAAAATAGAAAAAAATGTCAAAATTGATCTGTACCCTCCAAAGAGGTACACAGGGTACAAATGCAAAATACCCACCCAAAATCACCCAAACTGCCATCAAATGCTTCCTTTGCAATGCCATATACGTAATCATAAGAAGTTGGAAAAAACCGCAAAAAAGGTCAAAATGGTCCAGACCAAGAGGTACAGAGGTACGATGCACTAACCACCCGTAAAACCACCCAAATCGCCATCAAATGCCTTGCAATGTTCTAAACATAATCATAAGGAGTTAAAAAAACAGAAAAGAGGTAAAAGAGGTCTCATTCTCCAAAGAGTACACAGAGTACGTGATGCACTAAATCACCCGAATCACCCAAACCGCCATCAACGCTTCCTTTGCAATGTTCTAAACATAATCATTAGGAGGTGGCAAAAAAAACTAAAAAAGGGATTAAAATGGTCCAATTCTCCAAAGAGGCATGATAGACAGAAAATAACATATAAAAAATGTACCAATCTTTCATCAGATAATCGAAGAACAGAGTAAACCCTAAATTCATTCAAGTTCGGAATGTAATGTAAATACTTCATGTAGTCACCTACAATACCTCAATTTATGATTTGCTATACCATCGAAGCGACGTCCGACGTACCGATCGACAACGGAGCTAAGCCGAGAAAAATCCTTCGCGGACGAGGAATGTCAACGCGGTAATTATTTTTCTTCTTCTCCCGCTTTTGAACGACGCTTAACGGGCGGGTCGGGCCGGGAAATGTATTTAGCCGTCTAATACGCCATCGACGCTACGGGCCGGCCGCCGTGGAAAGCCGTCTCGATCTCGCCGCCCGACCCAGAAACGGGGAAAATACCGGGACAAATGTCGTCCATGGATTGGAGTCCGCACGTAAAGCTACGTGCGGACTCCGGACGTAATATTTTCTCGTCCATCGGAGGCTTATATATTAATCAAATTTCGTGGAGAACATTTCTTTGATCAATAGAAAGTCGTTTCCTCTTCAACTCTTAAGGACTACTCACCGTCTCTTAGCTCGCTTGGTGGTTCCGGGAACTCCGGCCCGGTTCGAATCCTCGCGGAGGCCTATGCAAAATGCGGAAATTAAGGGGGCCACGCAGGGGTGATGAATGTGGTCTCCCAGTGGGATTAGTCACAATGGCATCCTCATCCACAAGATGGGTGGGGTGCTGGGTGGATACCCAAAAAAAAAAAAAAAAAAAACTTTTAAGGACTGAAATAATATATATAATGGTTCGGGTGGATTTCTCGAGGACTTTGGGAAGCTTCTCGTTTTGTCAGCTCTGGAGCAGTATCTTGCTTTGCTGAGGTTAAATATTTATATTAAGTATAATTAAAATTTTAATTAGTTAAATGAGTATAAAAAATAAAAAATTTAAAAATAGGCATATTCGCCGGTTTAACGGGCGACTAAGCCTGAGTTAAATTTTTAAAAAAAAATATTAGTGCAGTCTCAGTATTTTGTCCGTATCGGACTCATCAGAGGTCAGAATCGAGTGAGCGGTATCCTTGGAAACATCACGAAATTCTCTACAACTTTCATGTTGACAATAATCTGCGATTCCAGCCCGGTAAGCTGCAATTTTTGCAAACACTTATAAAAATTGTGGTGCAAAGTTAAAAATTTTGGCACAAAATGCGACGTACTGGGCTAAAATCGTCAATTTTTTGTCAACATGAAAGTCGTGAAAAATTTCGTTACATTTCTAGCGATACCAAGTTCGCTCAATTTAGCGCATCAGCCTATCGAGTGCGATTGACGCATACGATGTTGCCAGCAATGCCTCGCTCAACGCACTTAATTAATTATATCTATTTTTAATTTTTTTATTTTTCATGGTTATTTTAATTAATTAAAGTTTTAATTAGACTTAATATAAAAATTTAATCAATTGCTAATGACTCTATTTAGTTTTTTGTTTTGAAATTTTATTTATTTATTTATTTTAAAAATAATGTTAGAGAAATTATTAATGAGAGTACGCAATTTTGTATTCGCTGTGCACAGACTACATGGACATGTGCTTTATGCTATCTCCGTCTAATATTGCTTTCTTTATGCAATATGTTTTCAGTTATGGTTATAATGTCATGAAATTTATCATAGCTTAGCTCAACGATATAAGAAATTAACCAAAGATAGTTCATATTTAATTTGTTTTTACATATTTAGCATACTTGATTTATTTATATAGCCTTCAAGTATAAAAAATATGAAGCCGAAGTCATTTCAAAAATAAATAAATAAAATAAAATTTTGCTCACTTCCTCCAAGTAAATGCATGAATCTTCTGTTGAGAAAACTGTTACAAGTTTACTTCAGCATTAATCAAGTTCCGTTTTTGAGCATGTCTCAATGTCACTTTACTCAAAAGGGGCTGTTTGGTTGCCACTGCATTTCAAATACACGCTTTTGAATATTTCAAGAGAGTGAAAGTAAAATTTGATATTTCAAATACACCGAAAGATTATTACAGTGTTTTGAAATTCGATTTACGCGAATTCCAAATACACCTACTAACGCCGCGGATGCCAAAACCTTCAGTTTATTTTACATTATATTTTGTCAACCAAACAAAAAAAAAAAAACATAATCATGAATTTCTAAAGCTCTCAACCAAATAACTATAAAGTAATCCTTTTACACTGAATTTTTTTTACACTATATTTCTTTTATACTGCATTCCAAATGCAGGCAACCAAATAATTAGGAGAAGTGGGATTAATAGAGGCTAGCGGCCGATTTCATCCTATATTGCACTAATCTTGATGACATCCTCTTGAACTTTTTTATTAGAAATAATGGTGCCTAACAGGGAATTGTGCTGTGAAATTCATTTTTTTAAAAAAATTTCGACCATCTCTTTTATTTTTTATTTTATATTTTAAACCTTTAATATTTATCTATATATATATATATATATATATATATATATATATATATATATATATATATATATATATATATATATATATATATATATTGTCTCTTTATTTTTATTTAAGAGATTTATTGTAATTTCAATTTTTTGAGATGAAATTTGATTTTTCATGAATTTTTAGAACATAAAATATAATGGACACATCACTTCTCATTGTAGATGATAAGCCCTCTAATTAAAATTAAGGTTAAGCTACATAATTGCTATAAAATTAAGTTTCATAAAATAAATTTAAGGCGTATTTGAAATTAATTTTATTTATATTTATATTTGTATTTTAAAAAGCATACTAAATTATTGTATTTTTTTTAAAACAATTTATTTTTTTACATTTTAAAACTGAATTAGAAATATTTAAAATATGTTTTGAGTGGTTTGAGTATTTTTAAAAATAATTATCACTATCAAATATATTTTATTTTGAATCAAAAAAAAAATAAATAAATAAAAATATCAAAAAAAAAAAACAAGATTGATTCTAAATGTCTCCTTTTTTATATAATTATAAACACCCATTTAATTAAATCAATTAAAGAATTGTATGAGATCATTTTTTTATTTTTTTTCTTTAATTTAATTTATATTTCAAATTGAAATAAAATACATTTAATAGTGATAATTATTTCTAAAATATTTATAAATTATTTTGATTCTTTTTAAAAATAATGTCATTTATTTTAAAATGAAAAATTTTAAAGAATATAATAAATATATATATTTTTTAAAATAACATAAAAATTAAGAAAAATATGATTTTATAAGAACCAAAATGAGATGAGTGTACAAATTAATGAACCAAAAGCAAAACCATGCACTTTTAGTGTGGCTATATTATCTAATTGAAATTCATTCACAAATATAAAATATAGTTGAAATTCATATACAAATTATAAAATAAATATATATTGTCTTTCATACATACATATATCTATATAAATATAAGGGAGATTTACAAATTAAGCACTTGAAACTTATATGTCTAGTACCTTAAACTTACTATTTACTTATATGATGCCTAAAATCTCTTATATACCTCAAAAATAGACTTTTATTTTCAGAGTTTATGTCTACTCACGAGTCAGCTCATTTAGTATAAAACAAATAAATTAATTCTGATTCAAATAATTATTATAATAAAAATGATAAAAAAATAATAAAATAGTTGAAAAATAATAAGAAATGATTTGATATAAGCAAAGGAGATGTAATTTCTAAAAATTTCGATAATTTTATACTTAAAATATTAAATTTTAATATATTTTAAGTATATTTTATATTAATATATATTAATCGAGCTATCTCATCAGTCAACGAGTCTAGTCAGAGCTAGCTAGAACTTGTCTTGCTAGCTCATTGAGTTCAATTCATGAATCATTTATCGAGCTGAACTCGCGACGGCTTACAAATAGGCTCGACTCACTTATATCCAACACCACTTTGTGTGTTCATACAAATGCAAAATTACTAAACACAACATCTCTACCAGTAATATAATAAAACCTATAAAATTCGAAATCAAACATGTAATTTCATTTATCAAAACTCAAATATCCGACCAGCAAATAGCTTACTTCCAATCAGAACCTCAGACAGGAAGAAATATTACGTCCGGACACCGCACGTAGATCTACGTGCGGATTGTCCAAAATAAAGAAGAAATCGGACTGTACTCTCATGCATCGCATCTCTCAGACTGATTTCCCTCGATTTCTTCTTTAGACAATCCGCACGATCTGATGTCCGACGTAATATTTCCCCTCATAATGGGAAACATTACGTGAGTCCGATATAGACTTACGTAAGAAGCAAAAAAGAAAATCGACTTCACTGCATCTCTATACCTCTGCATCTGCACTCCGCCTCCCGATTTCTTCTGGGCTGTCTACGTGCGGACTCTGCACGTAATATTTCCCCCAGACACAAATGTTGTCAGTGAGCTGAGTGATCTTATCCACTGCATGGACGGTCACCGAAGAACTTCCCCGCCATGGAAGGAGATCGAATAGAAGATGAGACTCAAGAAGCTTTGAATATGGAGAAAGACGACGGTTACCTTCGCCGGCGAGCTCCCACCGCGAATGATTCTTTTGCTTTTTCTTCCTCCTCAATGACTTTCGGGTAGCCGTAGCAAGTTGAATGCTTCAATTGACACGGGAGAATAAGATCTTTGTGGGGGGAGCAATGGAGGATGAACGGAGGATATGGAAGCCCATTTATGAGGTAATTAAGAGGAAGAGGTTTTAAGTCTTGTATAAGTAAATAGTAAATTTAAGAGACATTTTTTTTAAACTAAGTATCATTAGAATATTAATTACGTAATTAAGTATTAATAAAAAAATTTAAGAATATACCAACTAGCGGCAAATGTCACGCATGGAACAACCATATAAATTATACGCCACTAAAAAATACTAAAAGCCACAGTGGCCACCGACTTGACTCAGGATATATAATTATTAGCCAAGTAGCATTCTACAATAATTAATTGACAAATGATCGTGGATATCAAACCTAATTAAGGTACATCCCTAACTAATTGCGACATCAAAAAAAAAAAAAAAGAAGATTTAATCAATAAATCAAAATAGTTATGTTATTTGATTCGGTCTAATCGATTCAACAAAAAAAATTATCCAAATCAACCAAATGCACACTCCAACATGTAAAGGTTTCTTTTGATTTGCTAGTTTAAACCCGTTGTCAGTGCACATAATGGTTATCTTCTCAAATCATCATCATTTCCCTCATATATTCTTAATAAAAAATGAACCAAATTGCAGTACATTAGTGCACAACTTATATGAGAATTCAAATCCTCCTAAAATTGGGATTCAAGTAGTTCAAAGAAAGTGCACATGAAATATAACAAAGGTAAGAGACAAGTACGTGACGGCAAACAAAATGATTAATAAGCATAAATGATCAATGAATGAAATAGATAAAAATAAACGTAGTATAGATGCACAAATAGACTACCCTAAACATCTAACGCCTCTGACGTTTGTGTGGAATCGCACACTCCTGTTTGCCGTGCACAGATGGACACGCGCGATGGTGACCCTCCAGTGCAAGATCTACGGCAGTCTGTGTCGGATCATCCTGTGATTGGAAGATAGGTGGATGTGACTCATATGTAGACTGATATTTAGAAGGACCGGATCGACGTAGATGGACCCGGATGCGTAGATGGCCGGCCCCATGATGTGACACCCTCTAGTAACACTGTAATATGTGTCCCATATGTATACATCCGTGTCTCTACATACATCAGACCTATCAACGCATCTCAGGTGCTCATCCACATGGCGGCCGGTCAAACGATGTCCCGAAGTGCCGAGCTTACCACTAAAAAAATAGTATGAAAAATTAGCTTGCATAAATATTGAATTCAAATGAATACTTAGCAAGATTATATAAATACGCCTCGGTGCTCAGCATAGTAAGTCGGAGGATCTGTCCACGATCAACTAGGCGTATACCGATAGCGTCATCCGCCCCACATCCTCAAGCCCTCGACAGGCAATCCCTTCGCCTCTCCCAAGCTGTAATGTGTGGTAATCAACCCAACCGACATCCGCTTTACCACCATTGACCCTTTTGAAACTAGGGTAATCTACATCTACTGGGAATTAACTGCAACACTCTTTTCGGTAAATGCCACTCAACCCTCTTCCAGTGATCGGGGCTCGTGATAACCATATCTCGAGCTCGCATGTATCGATACGCGCCGTGATCTCGCCACCGCATCGCTCCAGGATCACCCGCATATTAAAAATTATGTTAAATTAGAATATGCATTATAGATATTTGAACTGAAGTGTTATCTGCAAGTCCAACTTGAGTATGCCGTAAGCCATCCAGCTCATTTTTTTGTATCTAACGCGCCATGGTCACGATCATACTTCGCTCCACCACACAACACAGTTTAAACACATATATAAGCTAAAATTAAAAGTACTTAACAAAATATACCTCAACCCAATGCCGAGATCAGTCAAACAAGATATGACATATAGTCGGCCCCACATAAATATGCTCCCAAGACCATATCTGAAGGAGGTGTAGGCATCCAGCCATGTTGGCCCTGGTGGGCCTAGTCGACTCGTACAGCTCCCTATATAGGTGGGCTAGAACTGCTGCACCCATATCCATCATACTGAATGTATCCAGGTCCTCTAGTAGATGCCGCAGTGGACCTTTGAACTCCCGGTAGTAAGAAACAACTAATAAGAAATAGAATGTTAGCACGCGAAAAAACTCCTTTGTGCTCAAGGTAATGCACTCTAAAGTCCACCCCACACCTGCATGTCAGCATGTGCCGCCCATCGAATGTCGATGTGATCGACGTCATGATACATCACATCTGGTATGGGGTGTCATCCCAATAAATCATCGCAGCAATCAGGCCAAGTATCCCATCTCTTCCCCTTGCCAATCACAATTAGGCCTATGATAGGTGGCCCATCAACCCGTAGTCCTAGGATCATCGCCACATCCTGGAGCATCACAGTCATCTCACCGATAGCAAGGTGGAAGGTGTTGGTCTGCGGATACCATCTCTCAACCAAGGCCAAGAAATGATGATCTAGTGATGAAGCAAAGTCTAACAGTTAGGCTACCGCCTAGCCCACGAATGAATCGTCTGCAGGTGATGGGCCACTCTTTCAACATAAGCAAGTGTGACACGGCCTCAAGTACAGTGCTCTACAAATAAAAAAAATTATCATTAACCAAAATAAAAGGTAAGCCGACATAACGTAAAAACATAAATTAAATATTACTTACGATTCGGAGCTCGATGCCTCAGGGGAGGCAATGTTGGATGAACCTCGCAGGTTCCGCTCTAACTTGGGGTGGCCTCTAGCATGGTTAGCCACCATCGTAGGCGAGTGATGCTCCTCCGCCATCATACAAAAAAATAAGCGAACGAAGAAAAAAAATAAGTGCAAAAATCAAGATCGCTTTTAAATAATGAAATGGAAAACAGTAGTGTTAATTAAACAGAAAAATTAGAGTACTACAAATTAAAAGGGAAATCTAAGTAACATCATATGGGTAAAATCAAACATCCTATAACTAAAAGGGAGAACGCATCATTTTGTTAATATTGTGAGGGAACGATGATGGTCATCAATTTTGCATGAGTGTTCGCTTACTAGCTATATTTTCATCCATTGTATTTTTTGAATCTTCGCATTTATATGTCGACCTTCTTCAAAAATTGGGTGGCTGCAATGCTATTAATCCATGCTCTGCATTGAAAGATGGTCATTCATAATGGTCAAGTAGTGTATGGAACTCATTTATGTATGTCAGCTTATACATGTAGTGTAGTATGCGACACTACTTCGTTTCAGTTTACGTATTGCTATATCCAATGCAGCAATCACATGTGGGCATGGCCAATGATATATGATTATTTTGTCACAACTGCAATTACAGAGGCCATTATTTAGCAAATCAACTCGGAATGATCGGCTGGACCTGTCAAAAACTTGCATCTCACGTGAGTTGATGTTCACAGGTTCAGGGAAATATCTAGCCTCCCTTTCAGTACGCTGTAACATTGTGGATACCCTTTGGGTAAAAATAGATAAGTTGGCAACCTCTTGCTGAGTTGCAGTGGCTAGTCTTTTCATGAACAAGGCTACTAAGTTGTAGTAGATAGCAGTGATTAAAGCCTAAATCGGTAAACCATGTGCTCATTTCAGGACACCATTAAAACACTCAGATGTATTAGTCGTCATTGTCCCATAATGCATACCACCATCATGCACAAGTGACCATTTAACAGGGTCACGCTCTACAAGCATTGTGTGCGCTTCTTCTTTTATATTTTTAATATCTAATATTAAACGATTGAACTGACGGATATTATCAGTATTTCCTGCCATATACATCTTTTGGCATAGAAATTCAACATCATCAATCCCCAATCTACTATTACCTTTTTAAAATTTTCCATAGATACGCAAAAGCGTGTCTGGTATGGAAATACTCTTACATCCACATAATAAACTAACATGTTTATCAGATATTATGCACAGATCATGTCTAACAGACACAACAGGCAACATATCATATAAGCATAGTAAGAACCACAACCAGGAATCAATCGACTGGTTTCGACAAGAGGCTAGTGGAAAAGAACCCATTATTTCCATCGATTCAAGTTAATAATGTACCATGATACTTGCTAACAAAAAGAAATCTTGTAGCTCAGCCGGGTCAACTACTCCATCCCATGATTGAAGGACCAAATGCCCAAAAGTCAGGCTATGTCTTTGAGTAGATTATACTATACCATGTAAACTACTACAAATTGATTCCATATAAAGACTTATAGTCCTGTAAGACTCTTCCCAGCTGCTAAATATAGTTTTTATTGCCTTACGCCTTGCATCCCAAGCCTTCATGTATGAAACTTTAATATTGAATTTCGACTCCATTCTACTTATGATCTCCCTAGGTTTCAGATCTATCTGATGCCTGATCACAGGTATAATGAAGTAAGCTATGAATTTTGAAATACACTGATGTGACTTACTAGTTGATACATATGGTCTTCACTCTTGATATTCTCCAAGCACCCCTGCGTCTGCTTCTTCTTCTGCTGGCGCCACTTACATGGTCTTGTTGGACTATGTTTGTACATAACCGTGTAGTTCATTTGGTTAGAGGTAACTTGGAACTAAACATTATTTACTATGCAATACAACTCTTACTTACGAAACACATACCTTCGACAAGGTCACCTGGGATTTCAATATCATCTATTAGGACAATTTCGTCAAATGGGCCATCAAAGTAAACATCGTTGTCCCACTCTCTTGTAGTTTGACACATCCGGACATACTCATTTCTGGACAACATATGACTCTCACTGTCAATATTTCAGAGTGAGTGATTTTTTAGAAGATTATGTCGATTCCCAAACTGGCTTCACCGAAACATCCTCATCACTATCTGCGGACTCATTTGCTACCTTGCTCGATACTCTTTCTCCTCTGGCAAGGCACTACGGTTCATCGAGCGCATAAAATCATCAGTCACAAAACTCATAAGTTGGATGATAACCTATCATATTAATTATTACGAGTGTAAACAGAGGAAGGTTAACTATATTTTACCTGTGAATCAACTCATCAAAGCTGCATTGTGTCTCCAGAGGTGCATGTGCGATGAAATCCTTTATATCATAGCGGTATATCTGCGATTTTATTACGATCGGTGATGTGGATGCAGATTAACATCCTCCACACATACAACACTCCGAGAAGCTTCATCCCGGTGTAAAACGTCATCGTCAGATATTACAGATACTATAAATCCACCACCCACCGGATAACGACCTGTAAGAGTGATTGTGTGATGCTCTGGATCAATGTGCAAGATTCTCATAATCCATTGCTTCAATTCCAGTAAGGTGCTGTGATGCAGAATCTTAACTGGACGATTTCGACCTCCCACATAACTTAGATTGAATTGCTCATTGATACTTAGTTCGCCTCCATAGAAAAGGATCAGTGAAACAAATTCTCTATTCATTCTTGCAAAATAAGCTATATGAATAATCAGAGATTTATATCAATCAACACCTAAATAATACTAGCTACTTAACACCGCGTAATGCAACACAAACTACAAATCAAATCCCAAATAAAAGTCTAACCATACTCTAATCCCACACGCATACTCTATTAATTTATAAATTGATAAAAATAGGGATTTAGTGTGTTTATGAAGAACGATGGGAAGTGCGCAAAAGTAGAATGATCCACGAAATTTCCTCGAACAAAATGAAGCCGCCGGAATCGTCACCGAAAGCTAATGTTGGCTTCCAACGGCTGCTAGATGGGAGAGGGAAGTTGTCAAACGGCGTGAACGCGGCTGTTGGAAAGAAAGGAAGTTTCTTTCTAATACCCGGAGAAGTCGGCGCAATGCATGCGGTTGGAGCTAGGCGCGGATGCTTCGAGATGGAGAGGCGTCGGAGGAAAAGCGGTCGAGTCATCGGGAGGAGAATCCGCGTGGCGAATCAGCGAAAGAGGAGATAGGGTCGGGCCGTCGTCCCAAATAATGTTGTCAATCACTTAGTGGGCGGCTATTCAAGCCCGGCCTCAATTTCATATCGACGCCACATCGATCGGCTGTGGCTGCCCACTAGTTGGGTGATTATACCTATTCTTAAAATTTTTTTTATTTATACTTAATTACCTAATTAATATTCTCATGATAATTTAAAAAAATTGCCAATTAAGATTTAGATATGTAAATACATATGTCCCACTATATATATATATATATATATATATATATATATATATATATATATATATATATATATATATATATATATATATATATATATATATATATATATATATATATATATATATATATATATATATATATATATTGTGTGTGTGTGTGTGTGTGTGTGTGTGTGTGTATTGTTGTTTAGCTCATTAAATATATGAGCATATAAAAATTTATTAAATTTGAGCTAATTATTGAGCTTAACATGATTGTACATGAATAATAAATCTTTTTGATAGCTACTATTAAAAATTTTATTATTAGTATTACTATTAGTACTATTTTTATAGTTTCATACACATTCCTATATCTTAGCTATTTGTCAAACTAATACTCTTTTATTTTCATTGATTAAATTTTTACTTACATATTAGAATTCATAATAAAATTTTGATTCATATATATTTTTTTTTCTTTCAACAAATTCATACCATGTTGATAAAAACTTGCATAAATATTTACATTTAATAGAGAGAGAGAGAGAGAGAGAGAGAGGGCTATAAATGGACCAAGTGTTCAACAACCTACTTGTGACTCGGCTCGATTAGAGTTCGTTCATGTTCGTTCATTTAACTAATCGAACGAGCTTGAACACTTTTGTAAATAATAGATTGGTAAATGAACAAGCTTGAACAAGTTATTGTTCATTTCAATTATGTTCATGAATAGTATCATTTAAAGCTCGCAAACAAACTCGTTAAGGAGCTCGATTACGGCTCAATTAAAGCTTGTTCATAAATAATCTCATTTATATTTCTCAACATGATACACGCAAACAAGCTCGATTAAGGCTCATTTATTTCATTAACGAGCAGCTTATTAACAGGCTCAATAAGTCAAATATGAATCGAGCTCGAACAAGATTTTTTTAAACGAGCTCGAGCTTGAACACCATCCTAAAAACTCGAATCGAGCTTGAGCCGAGCTCGAGCTCAATAATGATAAACGAGCTTGAACTCAAACAAGCATTTACTAGGCTCGGCTCGTTTGCATATAGTCCGAACTTCTCATACTTTTTAGTCTTTAATGGAAAACTAGCATGAAAAAGATAATATTTATTTAATCCTTGAAATAAATAGATAGTTTAAAAAAATAATTAATCAATTATTTTTTATTTTAAAATTAAAAAAAATCTGATTAATCATGTTATTTTTCAATCTATACTGAATAGAATTAGCCTTTCGATCAATTCCTTTCATAAGGAATTAAAATATAATTGATATGACACATAAAATATTACTAGTTGAAACGCGAATCTTGATGTTAAAAGCAAATTGATCCGAAGTTGAAATTGATGGAGATCGAGCACTTAAAATATCATTAGAAATTTTGGGATATCAGTTAAATCTCTAAATAGCCCTCAAACATGGAGTGTTTATAGTCAAATTGAGCGTCTCGACGAGTCGGATCTAACAAGCTCAAGATCTTAAAATTTTGACTTCATTTGAGCATTCAAATACACAAAATACATCATATAATCAAGGGAATCATCATAAGTCGTCCGATAGAGAAGAGTGGTTCGAATTTTGCATATATTTACAGAGATGTCACTCCTACAATTTATAAATAGCTCCTCATTCCTCATATGAGAGAAGGCCAAGCAAGAGAGAGGAGAGAGCTCTAAAGCTTGAAAATCCTCCAGCATGTCGTGCGCCACTCTGATCACGACAGTTCCAACCGCCCACCGGCACCATGCCGTCACCATCATCTCGTCGCAATTAATCGTCATCTCATGGTCTATCCTTGACTACCATCGTCCATCGTTCCCGTTTATCTCATCAGCATCAACCGTGTGACTATATGGCATTTGTTGTCACGATTTTGGGATTCATTATCGACCCTTCTCATATCTGATTATGTAATCCGTTATCGGAAAACTTATACTCAAAATAAATATATAGTGGTAGCTTTTCTTTGGCTCGTGATTTTTCCTCTTTTGAGGTTTTTCACTTTAAAATTCTAGAGTTTTCTTGTTCACTCCTTAAATACCTGTGTGTCTTTGGATTTCACAACAAGGCTAGTAAACTTTTACTCTACCATAACTAGTTTTAGCAATAGTTTGGCGTAGTCATGGGAAGAGAACCCCATCATAATTTCTGAACACCATTATGTCCATAGGCAATGCAGTCCGCAATGAGCTTCGCTCCAACTCCGTCACTCTCAAAATCAATCCTTGAACCAAGGGCCCAAGCCACGCCTCACTCCCCAATAGACATTACCACTGTGAAGGCGCGAGGATCTCTTTAGAAGATCGTGTTGAATGGAAGAGTCTCAAAATGAGATGATCCAACTTTTGAGAGGAACACAACGGCCATTCGGGAAAACACACCTCCCCAAGATCAATCGTTGGCGGGAGGTCAAAATGTCTCTCCTTAACAATGAAGTTCTCGCTTCCGTGGTGATCGCGATTTTCGACCTTCTAGTTTACTCATCCATCACGTGCTCAATGATGCTAATCCACCAATTGTTGCGGGTAGCTTGACACATTTTCGTCCTATTGATCCCACTCGTAATATTATACGTGCAAAATTATGACGCTTAATGCAAGACGAATTTCACCTTCAAGACATGAATCATCTTCCCTCTCACCGTGGCTATGAAGAATCCTCACCTTTAGCTGAAGCTATTCTTCAATAGCCTATTCCCGTGGGTTTCAAGCTTCTGAGCATGGATTCCTATGATGGGGCGACTGACCCACATGAACGCATCGATCATTACAGGACATGCATAATCAACAAGCTCCTGACACACTGCTTTGTCAGGTCTTTCCCGTTACTCTCAAGGGGCAAGCTCGCACTTGGTTCTACTCTCTTCCAAGGGGATCCTCCGTACCTTTGTGAACTTCAAGATTTTTGTGGAAGTTCATTTTCGGAGGATTATGAAAGATTCCTCCCACCTCTTTGGCATTCATCAAAATGAGGGTGAATCAATTAAGGAATACTTCCAGAGGTTCTCCTTAGAAGCTCGTCAAATACCTGGAGTAGACCCTGAACTATTAAGAGGAGTTTTCCTTGGAAGGCTCCGTCCAGGGCCTTTTTACTCATCACTAATACGAGATACGGTACACTCATATGCTGACTTGGTTCATCGCGTGAAAGCACAAATCTCTGCTGATGAGGCTATTATTGTCCATCGCAAATAATTTGAGCAATCTACAGGAAAACGTAAAAGCACCCAGGAATGCGGATGTCTATCAAAAGAAGTAACAATCAGTCTTGATCTCCCTACGGCCCCATATCAATGGCGTGAACCACGACCCGAAAAGGAATCAACACATCGTGTTAACCTCCTATTCGAGATGAAGAAAATATCAAGTGGCGCATCTACTGAAACCAAATTCGAAATCGAGCAATATTATCACTTCCATCAAGTCATGGACATACTACAAGCATGCAAACAACTCAAAGAAGAAATTGATTACAAGGATATCTACGTCGATTTATGAAGAATCAATCGACTTAGATAAACATACCTCCAACTGGGGGGCAACCAGGACAATCATCACAAAAATAATAAAATAATCATCAAACAGTTGGAGAAATTGAAACAATCACAGGAGGACCAATATTATTTAATCAAGTTCTCATCACCATCTTTGAAGAGCCAGAGTTAAAGAAGTCTCGTACTGATCATTCCATCACTTTTAATGACTCAGACTTAGAAGGAGTACATGTTCCTCATCAAGATCCACTTGTCATCAGCGCAGGGATCGGTGACCCATGCTATAATGTTAAGAGAATTTTGATTGACAATGGGAGTTCTGTTGATGTCTTATTTTACTCTACATTTCTTAACATGGGCCTGGTTAGGGAAAAGCTCCAACCTACAGGACCATTATACGGGTTTGATAATCGCACATGCAGTAGAGGGACAATCACCCTTCATGTTGTCCTTGGTGAATTTCTCGACAAGTGGCTCATTTAATCCAATTCATGGTGGTCAAGTCATTGACATATAACACTATCTTTGGAAGGCCCCTCCAATCAATTTTGGTGTAGTCACTTGATCTCATCTTAAGATGAAATTTCCAACTCGTTGGAGTTAGTGGTCTATGAAAATCAACAGATAACACGATCATGTTATCTCAGACAAGCTCAACCATGCCCTTCTGTGACCTTCAGCATCGAAAAGTTTAATTTTTGAGATGAAGAAGTACCCCAGAAAGCTTTGCCTGTAAAAGACTTGCTCTCTGTTGCATTATCAGATGACTAACCACTACGAACAGTGCAAGTGAGATCTTTGCTCTTAGATGAACAAAGGAAAAAATACACAGACTTCTTACACAGAAATCAAGACATCTTTGCTTGGAGTCCGATAGATATGCCGGGGGTTGACCCCAATGTAATCATGCACTCCCTCAAGATTGATCCAACATTCAAACTAATCATCCAAAAGAAATAGAGTTTTGCACCTGATCGTCTCCAGGCTATTGAACAAGAAGTTAACAAGCTCATAGAAACAAGATTCATACGAGAGGTACATTACCCTACATGGCTAGCAAATGTTGTCATGGTTAAGAAAACAAATGGAACATGAAGAATGTGTATTGATTACATTGACCTTAACAAGGCTTGCCTGAAAGATAATTTTCCTCTTCCTCGAATTGATCAATTGATTGATGCTACGTCTGGACATCAAATACTCAGTTTTTTGGATGCTTACTCTGGTTACAACCAAATAAAAATGAATCCAACGAATGAAGAATCTATAGTATTTCAAACATATAAAGGTTTATACTCTTACCAAGTTATGCCATTTGGATTAAAAAATGCTGGTGCTACCTATCAACGCCTTATGAATAAGATTTTAAAGACTACCACCTGATGGAGGTATATATGGATGACATATTAGTAAAAAGCTTTGAAGAATCACAACATATTTCTGACTTAGAAATATGCTTTAATCTTCTTCGACGTTACAATATGCGACTTAACCCAACCAAGTGTGCTTTTGGGGTTACGTTAGAAAAATTTCTTGGATTCATGGTAACCCACCGTAGGATAGAGGCCAACCCCGAGAAAATCAAAGCTCTCAAAGATATGACTCTTCCGAAGAATATCAAAGAAGTTCAACATTTGAATGGACGAATTGCTGCGTTATCCCGCTTCCTATCCCATTCTGGAGATAAATACCTGTCATTCTTTAAAATATTAAAGGAAGCTAAAAATAATAATTTTCAATGGACTGATGAATGTCAGTCTACTTTTGAGTAGGTAATGGAGTATTTATCATCTCCACCCTACTATCTAAGCCTATTCAAGGAGAGATGTTATACTTATATCTCGCAGTCTCTTCCCACGCGATAAGCTCAGTTTTAGTGTGAGAAGAAAATGGGATACAACGACCAATTTATTATGTCAGCAAAATTCTCTCTGATATAGAAAGTCATTATCCACTTGCCGATAAGGTAGCTATGGCTTTAGTTTTCTCAGCTTAAAAATTGCGTCCATACTTCCAAGCTCACACTATCGGTGTTTACACTCATTTACCATTAAAGGTCATCCTACAGAAACCAGAAGCATCTGAGAGATTAATCAAGTGGCCTATAGAATTGGGAGAGTTTGATATAAATTTTCTACCTCACCTTACTATAAAGTCTCAAGTACTCACAGACTTTATAGTGGAATGCACTGCCCCAACTATAGAGGAGCTATCTGCTACATGCCTTTCGTCTCCTCAATGGACCCTCTATGTTGATGGAGCTTAGAAGTCTTGGTCTGATGCGAGAATCTTACTTATTTCCCCAGCGAATACCTTAGAGTATGGACTTACTAAAATTTTTGCAACTAATAATATGGTGAATATGAGGCTCTCATGCAGGTTGAGACTTCTTATTGTGAAGCTCAAGACTTAGTGATCCACACTGACTCTTAACTTGTCGCCTCCTAAGTTGAGGGAAACTTTCGTACTCATAATCCTCAGCTGGCACAATATCTCCACTTGGTGAAGTCTTTTCTTGCCCATTTCAAGACACATCAAATCATTCACATACTGCGAGAGAAGAATACTGGTGGCCTCTCGCCAAGCTTGCTCATCACATTCTAGGGATCTATTTAAGAGAAGGCATATTGAAGAAATACATTTTCTTAGTATCCAAGGGTCATGGGTAATTCAAGTAATTAATGAGATAAAGGAATATTCGTGGATGGACCCCATCCTGTCTTTTCTACAAGAAGGAACCCTTCCTGAAGACCCAACTTCTATAACTCGTCTCCAAAGACAAGCTTCAAACTTTACTATTATCGGAGGTGAACTATACAAACGAGCTTTCTTTGGGGACCTCAAATGCCTCTCACCTTGAGGGCGATTACGCATTAAGAGGTTCACTTAGGGATATGTGGAGAACACCTAGGAGGAAGGCGCTAGCCCTTAAAATTATAAGGCAAGGGTTCTATTGGCCTCGATGAAATAAGGCTTGAGTTCACAAAAAATGTGCAAGTTGTCAGTTGCACTCTAACCTCTCTCACATGTTGCATACAAAGCTCTCATCTATTCAAAGCCCGTGGCCTTTTGCTCAGTGGGGAATTGATATTATGGGACATTTTTCGATAGCATCAGGGCAATGAAAATTTATCATTTTAGTCGTCGACTACTTCACTAAATGGGTGGAAGCCGAACCACTCGCTAAAATCACGGAGGCAAATGCTAAATAATTTATTTGGAAAAATATAGTATGTTGATTCGGTCTTCCTACAAAGATCATCACTGACAATGAAACTCAATTTACTGGAAAAGTCTTTACGTCCTTTTGCAAAGATCTTCACATTCAGCTGCTACATACAGCTGTAGCACATCCTCAAATAAACGGACAGACTAAAGCTACTAATATGACTATACTCAAAGGACTAAAAACACGTCTTGAGAAGGCTGGGGGCAATGGGTTGATGAGCTCTTTAATGTTCTTTGGGCTTACCGCACTACATCGTGCACCTCGACTGGTGAGACACCATATAACTTGTGTTTCGACACAGAAGCTATTATACTAGTAGATATCGGGGTTCCAAGTCCAAGAGTTCAATTATTCGATCATGATGGTAATGAAGAAAAACTCCGAACGGACTGCTCTCAAACTCATGACATGGCCCTTGCTTCCTATCACCAAAGGGTAGCTCATCACTTCAACAGAAGAGTAAAACCTCGTCCCATATCTGTCGATGACTTGGTCCTGCGAAGTCTCGAAGCTGCAGGCAAAGACCCTCAATGCAATAAACTCTCACCTCTTTGGGATGACCCATATGTGGTTATAGCTATGGTGAAGCCAGAAACTTTCAAGCTCAAGGATCCAAAGGAAAAAATCTTACCTCGAACTTGGAACACTGAGAATCTCCGAAAATATTATCAGTAATTCCTACTGCATAATTATTGCAACTTTATTTTGTCTCGTTTGCCATTTCCTCTTCATGTAGCCGACCCCACTTAGTGGGGTAAAGACTTACTGTTGTTGTCATCATTTCTTCTTGAAACTCATATCCATGTTAAAATCGTCTTATGATTGTATCACCGAACTTATTAAAGTAATGAATTTATGGCTTTTTTCTTACAAGCTTGTTTCTTCTTCATTTAATCCTCCCACTTGAGAAATATACAACTCACGTTGTATCTCAATCGAGGCATAATCAATCCCAAGGGGACTTGATCGGACCTCTTCCATACAGGTAAGAAGTCAAGTAACACTTTGGCTGATACCTAGGATAAGTCAAAAGGTCCTTGGTGGACATCCCGCGACCTCTTTCATATAGGTTAATGTCAGCAAGTAACACTTTGGCTGATACCTATGATAGGTCAAAAGGCCTTTGGTGGACATCCCGCGATCTCTTCCATACAGGTTAACATCATCAAGTAACACTTTGACAAACAACCTCGGATTGGTCAAAAATCCTCAGTGGATTTAATTCAACCTCATCCGTATAGGTTAGCGTCGTCGAATAATATTCCGACCAATTACCTCGGATAGGTAAAAATAAAACAAGAGCGTATCATCTAAAAAAAATTTTTTTGACAGCATTAACATGATGAAATAAGAAAGAATCAAGATTCTGATACACATTAATAACAATATATAGATAAAAAAAATGCATCCTAAAATGACGCTACATCATATCAGTTGGTGATATCAACGTCCTCCTTACCACTAGGAGATGCTCCCTTGGACTCACTCTCAACTCCTTCATCTCCTAAATCTGACGAAGAGTCTTCAGATACTTGGCTGGGAGATAGATCCTCAATACTAGCTCCGATCTTGCGATGCACTAAGTGAATTCCTTTTAGGAACCCTCGAAATGAAGCCCTCCTCTAAACATTGGTGCTCCAAATCCTTCACTTCAACATCAAGAATATGATTACGAGCTTCCTGGACATAGTCTTCGATGGTACCGTGATAAGCCAAGAAGTTCTTAAAGTCTTCCACTGCCTTCAAGGAAATTTCATTTGCTTCCGCTTCTGACATTATATGCTCCTTCTCAGAAAGACGATCTTGTAATGCTTTCTTCTCCAGTTCGAGAGCTCTCTTCTCTGCTGCAAGTGCCTTGAGTCTTTTCTCTTTCTAGTGAGTCTCTGTCCTCACCTCAATCAACTCATCATGAGTGTGCTCCACCTCCTGTCACTGGAGAGAAAGAGAAGACGATATGTTCGCTAGCTCAGTTCTGCACCCAGTTAGCTGATCCTCCAAAGTCGCCACTTCTTTGGCCTTAACACTCATCTTTCTCTCATACTCACCTTGTAGATATTTTACCTTCACAAATTCAGTATTCCACTCATTTAAAGAGACACCCAAATGAGCCATACCCAATGTTTGAGTTACCTATAAAAAAAAATCATCACAAATATTACACAAAAGAAAAGAAGGAGGAAAAGAAGAAGAAGAAAGAAGGAAGACAACGTGCAATTCATCGCTCGTTGGCCTTTCGCATATGTGATTTAACACCTCTTCAGGAATGTACGACTTCGAGAAACGAACTCTCCCATCATGAGTTGAAATAGCTAAACTCTCAAAGGTCAATTGGGGGCGAACATCTTCTTCGCAGATATCTGACATAGTCACTTCAGCGCATGTCTTCTTTTTCTTTAGAGAAGAAATATTGCTACCACCCTGATTTCGTGACGGGCTTCTTGAAAGAACCCTATGAATATGAGGAGACCTTTCATCACCTTTACTTGACCTCTTTAGTGGAAAAGAATGAGATCTCCACGGATGGAAAGGCCAACCTTGAACATTCTATCTTCAACTATATATTTGCTAATATGGCGTAACTCATCTTTGTAAGCTTTCTACATCGGAACATTAAGAGTTGCCAAGATCTCATTCTCTAATCAATGGATCGGAAGGTCATTCAATCTTCCCCATCTCTCGGGAAGGCCCACTCATTTTTCACAAAAGAATCCATTAGACCAATTTTTAGAGGAATCCCGTGAAAATTCTATCCAATTCTATAAGATAAAGCATCCACTGTATCACATGTGAATCTACATTCGACACAAGTATTTGATGTTCAAAGTAAACTCTCTAAAGAAGATAAAAACGATGACCACTAAAGCTCGAAATGAAAATTTTGATAAAGTTACACCACATATTTTGAAGATCTCAATCGACTCGGGAGCCAAAGGGAATCACAGTCTCGCACAAAGTATCATCTCGAAAGCGAAAGTACCACGGTGGAGGTGAGCAGATCGATCGGACTTTTTTGGCAACAATGGCCACCAACTCATTAGGGAAGTAAAATTTTCTACGGAACACCATTAAACTATCTAATGTGATAGTGGATGATATATCATCTGTAGCAGTCACGTTATGGGTTTTCTTCTGACCATCACCCTGTGAAAATACATGATAAATAAAGAGGAAGAAATGACAAAAATCTGAAAATTTTGTGAAGCAGCTTACTTACCCCAATACTTGGGTGTATCCTTTTTTGACTCTCTCGCTCACGGATAGCTTGAGATAAAATTTTTTGCCTACGATCTGACGAAAAAGATACACATACATATGAGAAAAAGAGAGAGAGAAGATACTCCCCTCTAATGATGCTCAGAAATTACCTGCCAAACTTTCTGAGTCATTCAAACGATGGTTCTTAGCTAACGCTTCTCTACCACCTTGGCGATTATCAACTGCTGAACAATCCATTGAAGTTTCAAGAAATCCAATTTCCTACAAAAAGAAGTAGGAACTACGGGTCTTGATCGCCTCCAAACCCGGTCGGTCCGATAAGGACAGTCAACGCCTCTTTCGAGGGAAAATTGGAGCCTCACCTTATGAACTATGACCTTGATCGGCGTCACCGGCCGAGGCGAATCATTGAAACCTCTTTCGAGGGAACCTTGTCATTATGAACTGGGTCTTGATCGCCTCCAAACCGGTCGGTCCGGCGAGGTCTTGACACCTCTTTCGAGGCGGAGTCCTGTATGAACTATGGGTCTTGATCCTCAAACCCGTTGGCCGGCGAGGTTAGTTGACACCTCTTTCGAGAAAATTGGAGCCTTGTATGAACTACGGGTCTTGATCGCCTCAAACCCGGTAGATCAGATCGATTGGCACCTCTTTCGGAGCTTTCTTTGTATGAACTAGGTCTTGATCGCCTCAAACCTAGTTGGTCCGACGAGGTCAATTGACACCTCTTTCAAGGGAAAACTGGAGCCTTGCCGTATGAACTATGGGTTTTGATCTCCTCCGAACAACCTTCATTCAAGAAAAAGAGAAATGCTAGAGCATTGAGGAAGTGTGTCTTCTCCCTTGGCCCTAAGGGTTTGTTATAGACTCTTTGTAGGGGCAAAAAGGTAAAAAATCATCAAAAACTGCTAAAAATAGCCAAAAATCGCCCGAAATCATCAAAAGCGCGTTTAATGAGTGGCTCGCCCGACATGCTTCAGCGCCGGCTGTGCCAACGCTGCGCCAACCAGCGTGGCATGACACCCGACGTGGCATGACTTCTGCCCGTAGCAGCGGCGCTCGCCAGCCCTTACCGACCGCGACCGTCGACCCTCGTGCACCGACCAGCGACGATCACCGTGACCACCGACGGTAGCGCGCGCATGACGTCGACAGCTGGTGCGCCCGCCTGACCCGCCCCGAGACCATCCATGGTAGCATGCGGCGCCCACAGTCAGCGCACTGCCCGGTGCCACAGCACCGTAAGTGCCAAATAGGTCTGAAATCTTTGCGCATACCTCACACATCCGCATCGCACTTGTGATCATAATCTTGTGCTCCCATGAAGATCTGTTCTCTCAAAATGTATGGTTAATGGAACTGCAAATTTCGTTAAAGAATTTGCTATTTTCAAGTATATGTCATATATATTTTTGGATGATTGAGATAACGCTTTCAAAATAGGGGCAATAATGACGAAAATTTTACTAGTTGAAGCCTTGAATCTTGATGTTAAAAGCAAACGATCAAGTTGAAATTGGTGGATCGAGCACTTAAAATATCATTATTAAAACTTTGGGATATCAGTTAAATCCTAAAAACATGGAGTGTTTATAGTCAAATCGGCGTCGAAGCGGATCTAACAAGCTCAAGATCTTAAAATTCGACTTCATTTGAGCATTCAAATACACAAAACATCATATGATCAAGGGAATCATCATGGCGTCCAGATGGAGAGGTGGTTGGATTTTGCATGTATTCTGAGCGCCCTCCAATCTATAAATGGCGCTATTATTACGTATGAAGGAGCAGAGAGAGGAGAGAAACTCTAAAGCTTGAAAATCCTCAGGCATAATAATCATACTCGACGGTCACCAACCCCGTTGGTTACCACCCACCACCGCCGATACCACCACCAGCATTCGATCTCGTTGGTCTCCATCATGACGCATTTATCGTCAATGGATGTTTTCATTCACCATCATCTTCTACTAGCGGCTATTCTGACGAATGTGATTATACATTTGTTGTTATCTTGTTTTGAGATTCCCATTATCAGCCCTTCTCATATACAATTATGTAATCCCGTTATCGAGAAAACTTGTACTCCAAAATAAATATATAGTGAAAGCTCTTTACTGGGCTAGGTCTCGTGATTTTTTCTCTATTTTCGAGAATTTTTACGTTGAAATTCTAAAATTTTCTTGTTCACTCTTTAAATACCCATGTCTTTGGATTTCACAACAAAACTTTTACTTTCTACAACTGTTTTTCTAGCACGCAACAATAATTAATGCTGACAATAAATTTAATTATCTTTATCATAAATAATATCTATTACAAAATATCAACTCATTTTCATTATATATATATATATAGAATAAAATAAATAATACTCATATTGATCTTTTTATGTCTTGTTTATTTATATATTATAAATTCTAATGATTTAATATTCAAATAATAATATTATTATTTATTTTTATTTAATTACTTTAAAAAATAAAGATAAAATTAGAAATTCAAAAATCAACAAAAACTTTAAAATTATAACCAATGTTCAAACAAATACTTCAATAACAAATCAAATTAAATGAATTAAATAAAATCAAATTATATTTACTTTTTTTTATTTTTATTTGAATAATGCACAATTTTACATTCTTAATGTACACAGGCCCAATAATTTAAAAAGAAGAATATTTTTTCAATTATTTTATAATTTATCTCCATTTTTTTTTCTTTTAAAAAACCTTATAATGGCAGGTCGGCATATAATGGCAAGTCGGCATCACGGCCGGCATGCCACTCAATAAGCGGAGGCAAGCGTCCGCCGGCGCCGCCTCTAGAATGACAGCAACTGGCAGCACAATCCCTGCAGAGAGACGAGAGGTCGAAGAACTCAAAGCTTTTAATCCTTGATACATATATAATCCTCTCACAATGTCCTTCGATCTCTCCCTCTCCCTCTCCCTCTCCCATGGCGTTTTCCTCTGTCGTCTACAGCGCCGACGGCATCTACCGCTCGCCACGCCCTCCAGTCTCCTTCCCCTCGGACCCTTCCCTCTGCATGATCTCCTTCCTATTCCGCAATGCCGATTGTTACCCCAATCGTCTCGCCATTGCCGATGCCGACTCCGGCGAATCCCTCACCTTCGACCAGCTCCGATCCGCCGTACGATGCGCAGCTGCTGGCCTCTGCCGCCTCGGAATCGGCAAGGGTTCCGTCGTTCTGATCATAGCCCCAAACTCCTTGCACTTCGCGGTCTCATTCTTCGCGATCATCGCCACTGGCGCCGTCGCGACCACCGTGAACCCTATCTACACCATCCCGGAGATCTCCAAGCAAGCCAAGGACTCCAACGCGAAGCTTGTGATTACGGTCCCCCTGCTCTGGGACAAGGTTAAATTTCTTGGCCTCCCGACCGTGTTCTTCGGCCCGAGGACACCCTCCGTCGCCGCTGATTCTGAGGTGCCGATACACTATTTCTCAGATCTAATGGCGGTGCCGGAGTCGGAGTATTTGACTCCGGAAGTCGGACAATCGGACGCCGCAGCCCTTCTCTACTCTTCCGGAACGACGGGGACGAGTAAGGGTGTGGTCTTGACTCACCGAAACATCATCTGCAGCAGTTTAATGGCTTCCAGCGATCAGGATTTAAGGGGAGAAACGCACAACACTTTTCTGATCTTCGTTCCGATGTTTCATGTATTTGGGTTGTCGATTATCACCTATGCGCAGTTGCAGAGAGGGGACACCTTAGTGGTGATGGCCAGGTTCGAGATGGAGGCCATGCTGAGATCGATCGAGAAGTACAGGGTGACCTATCTTTACGCTGTTCCTCCAGTTATGATCGCTTTTGCGAAGCAGGGCAAAGCGACAGAGTTCGATTTGAGTTCTTTGAGGGTTATTTGCTCGGGAGCGGCGCCTTTGGGGAGAGATGCGATGGAGGCGGCGGCCAAGAGCTTCCCAAAAACACTGATTATTCAGGTCAGAGTCTTCTTCTATTATCAATTGCATCCGTTTTTCAGTTTAAATATTAATGACAAATCTTGTAATATGAACAGGGATATGGTTTGACAGAGTCTTGCGGGGTTATTTCAGTTGAGTTTCCTCAAGGAGTGGATCGTCAATACGGTTCAGCTGGATTTCTTGCCGTGGGAGTCGATGGTAAAGTTATTAGCATGGAGACACAAACCCCTCTTCCTCCTAACAAGCTTGGAGAGCTATGCTTTCGTGGACCTAATATAATGCAAGGTTAGCCTAATACAATTGTTTGTTTATTTTGTTGAGCCTAAGGGTGTCAGATTCTAACAACAAAGTTTCTCCAGGCTATTTCAATAATCCAGAGGCCACTAAATTGACTTTGGATGAAGAAGGATGGTTACACACAGGTGATCTTGGATATTTTGATGACAAGGGACAACTTTTTGTTGTTGATCGCATAAAAGAGCTTATTAAATACAAAGGATTTCAGGTAAACTTCGTTGAGATAATTTCTATTTTTGTCTAAGAAAATTACTTCTTTTGCTGTTATGTTACTGCTAGATATGTATTAAAATTGATCAGTGTCTTGACAATACTAAAAAGCATGTATGAGTTTGAGTATATGCGAACAAGCAATAGTTTAGATGTACTTGATATATTAGACAAATGATAAGGAAATTAACTGGTACAGATCTAGTTGGAGTAGGATCAATTACAAAAGTGGGGTCGGTATTCATGTCATGATTATTTCGACAAGTTTTACGTTGGCTGTCGACTACCTATCGCAACCCTCCACTTTTCACATCCGGACTTGGGACCGATAATGGTAGTGTTACCGTGGTTATATAGGACACGATGAAGAAATAATAAGTTTTGTTTTGTGCTCTCAAGAGAAAATTTTATACACGATAATAGTAATTATCATAAACTAACATAAGCAACAACAACAAGCCTTTATCCCACTAAGTGGGGTCGGCTATATGAATCCTTCGTCTCCATTGTGTCATATTATATGTCAAATTCTCATTTAATTCAAGTATACTAAGGTCATTTTTTATACATCTTAACTAAGTCTTTTTAAACCTACCTTTCTTAACATAAGGCAAATCTAATGCATACTCTCCTAATCGGGTCATGTGACGCTTTATGTGGCCAAACCATCTGCGACTCTCTAATCTTATATGCCATGAGCTACTCCAACTTTTTTCCGAATATACTCATTTCACATTTTATATCTCTAAGAGTAAAGCCACTCATCCACGAGCATCCTCATCTCTTAACTTAACTTTAGTCTTATACTTATTATTCGCACATAAGTCATTCGGTCTTACCACCATCTTATAAAATTTTTTCTTAAGTTTAAGTGGAACTTTTCTATCACACAACAGGATAGATGCATTCCTCCACTTCAACCATCCAACTTGAATTCTACTAATAACATCTCCATCTATTTCACCATCATTTTGAACAATAGAGCCTAAATATCTAATCGCCACTCTTATTAATGACTTCACCTAATGTCACAACACTATCACTAACTTCTACAACTAAAATTATACCATATATTCGCTTTAGATCTACTTAAACTAAAAAACCTTTAGACTCTAATGTTGACCTCCGTAATTCCAGTTTCTCTTGGACTTCCTCTCTAATCTTATCAACAAGAAGAATGTCATCAGCAAAAAGAATACACCAAGGTACATCTTCCTGTAAGTGCCTAGTAAGAACATCCATAACTAAAGCAAAAAAAGATAAGGGCTTAAAGCTGATCCTTGATGTAATCCAATTAAAATGGGAAAATATTTTGTCAATCCTCCTTGTGTTTGGACACAAGTAACAGCTCTAGTATACATATCCTTAATGACTTGAATATAACCAATATTAACTCCTTTCTATTCTAGAACTCTCCAAAGAACTCTTTGAAACTTTATCATAAGCTTTTCTAAATCAATAAATATCATATGTAAATCCTCCTTACTTTCTATACTTCCATCAAACCTCTTAACAAATGTATAACATCCATAGTAGATCTACCGCATGAAACCAAACTGACAGAAACTTTGTATCACATCATAACCTATGCTCACTATTTCTCCCATAATTTTAATGTATGACATTAACTTAATTCCTCTATAATTTGCACACTCTTGTGCATCACCTTTATTCTTAAATATAGAACCAACAAACTCTTTCTCCACTCATCGACATCTTTTAGTCTTTAAAATAACATTAAAAAGATTTGTAAGCCAAGAAATTCCTTGATCTCCTAAACATTTCCACACTTCTATTGAATATCATCCTACTTCCACATTTCATTTTCTTTAAAGCTTCTCTAACTTTTAGATAAAAATAAAATTCTCTATTTTGTTTAGGTATTAAGGTTGCTAATCAATCATTTATATCCTTCATTGAAAAGTTTATCAAAATATCTCATCCACCTATTTTCAATATCTTTTCTAAGAAAAGCACTTTATTATCTTCATCCTTACACCTCACTTGAACTAGTTTTACTTCTCTATCTCTTTATTGGCTAACTTATACATACATCTTTCACCTTCTTTGGTATCTAATATTGTATAAATCACTAAAAGCTAAATTTTTTTGATCATATATTACTTTCTTAGAATCTCTACCACTTTATATATTTCCCAATTCTCAAGTTTTACATCTAAACCAAATTTTATAACAATGTTTCTTATTTCTTATCTTTTCTTGCACACTCGACTCACCACCAACTATTTTTTATTAAAAGAAGCTTTTTTTTTGATTCTCCAAATTTTTAGAACTTTAATTATCATTATTTTTCCCACATAATATTTAGCTTATTTATGAACATCCCAAATTCTTTTTAGCTTGCTCTTAAAAATATTTTTATTTGTGTCTTTAAGTGTCCCCATCTAATTAGGACAATAATTTATTATTTTTTTTTTCTCTTACAATCTTTCATCTTAAAATCTAAAACTAAACAATATGTGGGTACTTAAACTTTCACTTATAATGACCTTACAATCTTTACAATCTAAACGATCTATTTTTCTCATTAAAATAATCAACTGTTTTACTAGATCCATTTTATAAGTAATAATATTTCATCTCTTTTCTTAAATAAAGTATTAGAACTACAAAATCATAAAAAAAATCTAATATCCCTACCTTCTTCATTAGTACCCAAATCCATAACCACCATGAATACTTTTAAAATCTTCTACCACTCTACCAACATGTCCATTTAAATTTCCTCCAATACTTTTTTCTTCAAGAGATATATTTGTATTAATCCTCTAATTCATTCCAAAATTTTCTTTGAGCTTACATCCAAACCTACTTGAGGAGCATAAACACTTATAACATTGATAATCTTAGTATCAACAATAATATTTAAAGCTATAATTCTATCTCCACATCTATTAATATTTATAACATTATCCTTCAAATTTTTATCTATAATCACACCTACACCATTTCTAATTCGACTTTTACTTGAATACCAAAGTTTAAAACCTAAATTATCAATCTCCTTGGCCTTCTCCCCAACCCATTTAGTTTCTTGAACACATAAAATATTTATTTTTCTATGAACCATAATATCTATTAATTTCATTACAGTAAGAGTACCTATATTCCAAGATCCTAACCTAATTCTAGTTTCATGGACTAACTTCTTTGCCCGATCCGTCCATATGAACCCTTGCTTATTTAACGCACCCGGCCAATGAAGCTCTTGCATTTTTTCATGTATTCAAGTCATACGCTATGTGGGACGCTAGCATTAACACAATGATTTAAAGGATTCATGTCATGATTATTTCGACAAGTTTTACGCTCGCTGTCGACTACCTATCGCAACCCTCCACTTTTCACATCCGGACTTGGGACCGACAATAGTAGTGTTAAACTAACATAAGCATGAGAATTAAATAATAGTTCACTCTATTAATAAAATTTATAATGCCAGTCTAACAAGGAAACATAACAACATCTAATGATGACAAAGAACTAAAAATAATAATAATAAATAAAATAATACTATCCAAACCTAATACTTATTTAAATAAAATTAACACATAGACTTATGATACCGAAAAACTCTACTGTTGATAAATCAGCATAACTTGGTATAAATAAAAATCCTAAATTTCTACATACAAACCTAATTATATATATATATATATATATATATATATATATATATATATATATATATATATAATGTAAATTTTCAACAGGTATTTAACACATAATATGACCTATATAATTCGATATAATACCATAGGAGTTTATGTAGATGTATTAGATTTTGTCAATATTAAGAAATATAGAGGTAAACCTAAAAGACTTGGTTAGGAAGTATAAAAAAAAAATGATATTATTTTATTAGAATTAAATAAAAATATGATATTAGTAGGATATAATGAAGAGAAGATTCATGCAAATATACAGAAGATAAAAGCTATTGCTATTCTGTATTATCCAATTGAGATTTTAATACCAATATATCAAAAACAATTTTTTCTCATCCCAATATATGCTTAATTGTGCTTATTTTTAATCCCAAAGTGGTGCTCTAGTTATTTGCATGGGGCCAATTTCATCTCATGGTACCACATTATCTAAATTTCATTTTTGACTATACAAAATTGATCTAAAATGATTCATTAGAAACAAAATTGGGATCAATTTTGTATGTTCGTGAGACTAAATTGAGATCAATTTCGCATCACTATATTTACAAGAGGGATCTTTTCGAATTAATTTTTGTATAGTCAGAGATTACTCGAAGAAATGTGATATTCTGAGATTAAATTGATCATATACAAATAATTATAAAATTATTTTGAAGTTTAGTTTCTTTTTTTAAACAAATTATTTGACTTTTTTTTTTGCAAAAAAAAAAGTTTAAATTTATCTATTTATCATCCTAGTACCTCTCTAAGTTATTAACATAAAAATCTTAAAACTTCTTTTAGGTTGCGCCTGCTGAGCTCGAGGGACTGTTGCTTTCTCATCCTGATATATCAGACGCTGTCGTCATCCCGTAAGCGACTTAGCTCAATAAAGCTTTAATTCTTTTGCATTTATATATCTAATACTTAAAATTTGATATTTAAATTTAAATATTAAAATTTTAAATTTAAATATTAAAATTTTGATGTTAGATGCATAAATAGATAATAATATTGTGCTATGCATGTAAATGTCAATGCTTATACATAAATGTTTACATTGATGTATGTAAATGCCGAGATATATAAATATATCAATTTTTTATGTATAAAAATTTATATTTTATTTTAAAAAATTGATGATGAATTGATGATATTATTTTTGAAGTAATATTAAAAATCAGAGTGTAAATATAAAATTTTTGATGCTAGATGTATAAATAGATATGCTATGAATGTAAATAAACTTCAGATTTCCCGACGAGGAAGCAGGCGAGGTTCCCGTAGCTTACGTGGTGCGCTCTCCCAATAGCCCTCTGACCGAAGGCGATGTTCAGAAATTTATTGCAGATCAGGTAATTTTCAATTCGATCTAAATTTAATTAAAATTAATTAATTACTTCTTTAGTAGAGCAACTTAATTTATCTTTATTATTTTAACTAAAGATTTGTTTGGGATCAATTTTTATCTGTGTTTTATTTTTTATATTGTTTTTAAAAACATTTTTATTTGATATATTTTTTTGTATTTTGTATTTTTATTTTTAAAATAAATTATATTATTTATAAGAATATTAAAAATAATTTTTGGGTGAATCGAATATTTTTAGAAAGTAACTATTTAGTTAAGGGTGAGTAAAATTTTAAATAATTAGATAATATATTAATTTAAAAAAATAAAATGTATATAAAATTAATAATTAATAAAAAATATAAATAATTAGTAAAATAGTATCAAAAAATTTATATAAAAAAATAGTGAGTAAAATTATTAAATTTATAAACTTTTATTTTAATTAATTAATCAGTTATTTGAGAGTAATATGTTAGATTAGTTTTTTTTCGAGAGGTTTATTGTATAAAATATAAATTGAGAGGTCAAAATATATAAATTTTTTGTATAAAATATAAATTGAGAGGTTTATTGGATCTGCCCCTGCCACCCGCTGTCATTGTTGTCATTTAGGGTATTAACTATGCATTATTAACTATAAATAAAAATAAATTTTAGCATATTCTACATCAAATGTTACTTTTTTGAACTCATAATAATACAAATTATATATATATATATATATATATATATATATATATATATATATATATATATATATATATATATATATCATAATATCCTGACCTATTGTTTTCTTTCAATTTTAATTGCAAAATGACATTTTCTTACACTCAAATTGCAAATTATAATTTTAAAATGAAAATGAAATTATTATAACTTATTATCTGATGTATGAAAAAAAATAACTTGCACTAATGACCTTGCATCTTCAACTTTCTCAGGTAGCACCTTTCAAGAGATTAAGGAAGGTTAGTTTTGTAAATAGCGTTCCAAATTTCTGAAAAAGAAGGGAGCTCATTCTGAAGGTGAGGACTAAATCCAGTTTGTAGAAAAAAACCTATTTTTATAATAAATTGCAGTTCCACTATACTGCAAAAATAAGGTATTTCAAATGCAAATCATATATATATATGAAGATTTACGTATATACTACTCAATTCTAATGTATTTATATATCAAATATCTAAAGACTTTCCTATGATTTAGGGGTGATATATGTAAAAATAAAATTTTCAATGTTAAAAATGTAAATACATAAGAATTATGTAGTATGTATGTAAATCTCTCATATATATATATATATATATATATATAAAAAAATTATATATATATATATATATATATATATATATATTCACATGGATTTACTGTTTCATTAAATTTGGTGGTTATAATTTTTGCTTTGATGTATTTCTTGTGGTATATTTATTTGAAAAAAAATAATGATAATTTTATTTTTTACTCATTGGGTAAGAAATTAAAATTTTTATATTATAGACACTTAAAATGATATTTTTGTTAGATAGATAGAATTATAATTCTAATTGAACTGCATAATATGTTGATATAAGATTTTATATATATATATGATATATATATATATATATATATATATATATATATATATATATATATGCAAAAGAAAAAAAAAGGAGAGTAATAAAGAAAATATAATAAATAAAAATATATTCAATTAATAAATAGTATATTTTTTTAGTATAAATATTAGATACATATTTTGATATGATATTTAAAATACTATTAGTCGAAACTTTGATGCCAAAATCAAGTTAATTGAACAAGAGTCAAGGAGTGACAGTGACGGAGTTTGAGGAGGTAACGGCAATATTTCTTGGGAAGCCACGGAAAATGGTAATTTTAGTGTATTAAAAGGTTTCAGGTGTTAGATTAGTAAAATAGAGAGTTTAGGTGTTAAATAAAATAAAGTGAAATATCAAATCAAAGATTCGCGCACAGATCAATGAAAAACCTTTCAGTTTTGTTGATGCATCGCTTGGTCTTCGAAGCGCAGCTGTCGCAGTGGATATCGAACTTGAGAACGATGAGCTGATCGTCGTTCTCGCCGCCATTAACAACGTCCTTCCCCTTCTGCAAAAGAATAAAAAAAAGATCAGATCTTGTTTAAGTTGAACAGATGAAATCAATCGAAAAAATAACTTCAGTCTGAATTCATGTGCGCATTGCTCGATCTCACGTTTACGTCGGCCATATCTCTCTGAACTTCTCACAGCACGAGTATTTTTGTTGAAGGATAAGAAGAGAAGAGTTGGCATGAGAAGGTGGAGGAGAGAGAGAGAGAGAGAGAGAGAAGGGCCAAGGTACAAGAGGAGGGATGGCCATGTTGCTCATTGGCCCTTCATGATAAATTTTTAATTAGGATTATTTTTAAAATAAGTTTAGTATTAATCTTAATTAGTTATTTAGGCAAAAAAAATTTTATTTAGTAAAATAAGCCTAGTCGTCCGTACAGTTCGTGAAGGATTTTTTTTTTTTTTTTTTGCTTTTCGTTTTCGGTAGAGAGAGAGAGAGAGAGAGGGGTGGTGCGTTTTTTTTTGTTTTTTTTATTTCGGTAGAGAGAGAGAGAGAGAGAGAGAGAGAGAGGGAGTTTTTATTAATTTTTTAATTAATATAATTATTTAAAATATTTAAAATATATAATTTAAAATATTTTTATAAAATATTTAATAACTAAATATTTATATATTTAGTTATTAATTAATTCATTATATATATATAATTTAAAATATTTTTTATTATATATATATAAATTTAGAAATTTATTTAATACTTTTTTATTAATTAATATAATTATTTAAAATATATAATTTTTATTAATTTTTTTGTTAATATATAATTTAAAATATTTAAAATATATAAATAAATAATTTTTAATAATAAATAAAAAATAAATTATATAAATATTTTATAAATTATATAAATAAAGTAATTATATTTATATTTATTTAGTTATTTATATATTTAAAATTATATAAATATTTTTAAGTTATTTAATATATTTATAAAATATTTAGTTATTTATATATATATATATATTTATTATATATATATATTTATTCCTTTCTTTATTTATTTATTAAAATTATTTATTTATTATTTATTTTTATTTTTTTTATATATTTTTTTTTATATTTTTTTGTTATTATTATTATTATAGACTTATATATATATATATATATATATATATATATATATATATATAATTAAAATATTTTATAAAAATTATTTATAAATTATATATTTTAAATATTTTAAATATTTTAAATTATTTATATAACTTAAAATATTTATATAATTTAAATATATAAAATAACTAAATAAATTTAAATATATATATAATTACTTTTTATAAAATTTATAAAATATTTATATAATTTTATTGTCTTTATATAATAAATAAAAAATATATAAATAACTAAATATTTTATAAATATATAAATATCTAAGTATTTATATAATTTAAATTTTTTTATTTATTTATTTAACTAATTATATATTTTAAATAAATAAATATTTTAAATAAATAAATAACTAATTAAATAATATATATATATATATATATATATAACTAATTATTTATTTATATATTTTAAATATTTTAAATAATTTATATAAATATATTTATATAATTTAAATACATAAATAACTAAATATTTTATATTTATATATATATATATATATATATATGTATATATATATATATATATATATATATATATATATATATATATACTTTATTTATATAATTTATAAAATATTTATATAATTTATTTATTTCTTTATTTATTTATTAAAAAATTTATTTATATATTTTAAATATTTTTAAATTATATATTAACAAAAATTAATAAAAATTATGTATTTTAAATAATTATATTAATTAATAAAAAATTATTAAATAAATTTCTAAATTTATATATATAATTAAAAATATTTTTAAATTATATATTTAATTATATATATATAAATGAATTAATTAATAACTAAATATATAAATATTTAGTTATTAAATATTTTATAAAAAATATTTTTAAATTATATATTTTATATATTTTAAATAATTATATTAATTAAAAAAATTAATAAAACTCTCTCTCTCTCTCTCTCCAGAAAAAAACAAAACAAAAAAACGCTCACCCTCTCTCTCTCTCTCTCTCTCTCTCCCCTACTGAAAACGAAAAGCAAAAAAAAAAAAAAAATCCTTCAGTCATCTGACGACATTTCGTAACGTGTTTCTCAGCCGGTCATATGCACGACTATTTTTTTAAATAAAATTTTTTTATCGCCAAATAATTTAATTAAGATTAACACTGCTTTATTTTAAAAATAATCCCTTTTTAATTTCAACACCACACTCACATTCCCCATATTTGGCTTCCAAGTTCCATCCCTCCCAAAGATGTATATTATCACATAATATAAATATATTCACAACTAATATATATATATATATATATATATATATATATATATATATATATATATATATATATATATATATATATATATATATATATATATATATATATATATATATATATTAATTTGAAAAGATATAAAATGAGATGAGTTGGTATATAGATATTATGATAAGAAGGTCTTTGGGAGGGATGGAAATCAAATTTGTGGATAAGAGGCCCCTAATCTCACTAACTTCATTGGTTGGATCGGGAGACCCTTCAATTCATAAGCTTAAATTAGGAAAAATTAGTCTTTGGTCCCATAAATGTCAATATCATGTCATGTCTGTGATGGTGATTGACATAAAATAATCCAATGAAATAAGTGTTGATCTTCGTGATGAAATTTGAAGTAAATTAAAAAAAAAGTTAGTGAATTGAAGTAATAGTGTGGTCATCCCTAAGAAAAAAATGTATCATAGTAGTAGTGTGGCGTGTTCCCATTGGTATAGGCCATTCCTAAGAAAAAAAATATTTACAAATACATAACACTATAATGTTTACATGCATGAAAGCACACTAATGCATGGCATGCATGCTCACCCATACATTACTAAAATCTTAATTTAAATGCAGTATTTTTTAGCAGCAGTAATGAAACCGCTGTCTATACCTAACTACTGTAGCGATTTTAATTGCCCTTCACCCCATTATGAAATCTAATTCATCCTCCAAAAATATTTTTTTTTTAAGATTGTGTCTAGTCTTAGACCTTCCTTAGATTTACGCTATGTTAAGAAAAGTATAGGCAGAGCCAAAAAAGACTTGGTTAAGAACATATTGATAGGTCTTCCTAAGATTAAAATTAAGTTTATCTTTGTCAAATTTAAGATTAAAACTATTTGTGTATATACTTTTCTTATATAATTTTGTAGACAGAGTTTTACATAGTACATAATTGACATATACTTATATGAGTATAGTTGGCTAATCTCACTATCTTTATACTTAACAGAGAGTTTATACTTTACTTCTCAGTTAAAATGGATAAGAGTTGGATGATTAAATCTAAATGGAGACCTGAATATACAAAATGAGTACAAGGTTTTTTTAGAATTTGCAAGTTAAAGGAAGAATGTATCAGAGAAAATCTTATGTCCATGCAAAGTTTGCATAAACAGGTATTTTCATACACTAAAAAAGGTAAGATACAATTACTGAAGGCTTATAGAATGAAGCATCTCCTCCCATGTCTTACTACGAGCAAATACCAATCCAAGTTCAGCAACCTAGCACCAATAATATTGAAGGATTATTGAGGGATACGTTCAATTCAGTACAAAATAATATGATTGTAGATGATGTTTCTAATAATCAGTGTAATAGTTAAATTTTTTCTTGGATATATAAATTAAAATATACAGTGAATTTATTTATTAAAGATCAAGATACAAACTTTATAATTTTACCTTAAAGAGTATATATCTATTATTAGAAGAGAAAACAAGTTTGTGCTGAAATATTACGATTAAGTTATAATTATTAAATAAGAAATATAAATTAGAACTTCATGATTAAAAATTATTTGAATATAAAAGAATTGTTATTTCCTTAAATTAACACAATTTGTGTGCAAATGAGAAAATTAATTAATTTTTATTTTATCATTTAACTGCCATAAATCTATAATATAAAATTTTACAAAATTTAATATGGTTGTCATGAATTATGCAAATATTTTTAAAATACCTAAATTCATATAAATATTTTTAAAATATATAATTTTTTTTTTCAAAATATCTATCACCATGCATGTAATTCTTCAAAAATATCTGTAAAATGTGTCTCCATACATGAAAGTCTTCATAATTCATGCAAATATGTATCTTCATGCATGTAATACATGCAAATACTTCTAAAATTTAAATAATGAAAAGATTATACACTTGTTTATTTTCATTGCCACTTCTCCATCATCTAAACTAAGTGTTTATCATGCACATACTCATTTTCACCTATAAATATGAGAGAAAATTTGACTCTTTTATGTAAGAAATATTTTGTGAGATAAATTTAGTGGTGAAGTGAGGAGAGAAGAGAAATTAATATTGTTGGGAGGGAAAAAGAAAGATAACAAGAATAGATAAAGAGAGGAAGCTTTTAATATAAGTTCTCATAGTCTTACACTAATTGAGGATTTCTTCTACAATCATCAAAATCTTGGTAGGTAAAATATTGTTAAATTTATTTATTTTTCACAAGTTAGCTTAAGTGATATGCTTCTTCTTTTTTTACTTATGATGTTTATCTTATTATGCATAATTCTCTTCTTCAAATTAATTTAGTTGTGATTTATTCTAATATGACATTATTATAGATATTTAAAGATAAGATTAGATCAAAAATATTATTTTATGATTTTTTATACATACATAATTTTAAAATGAGTATGATAAGTTTCTCATTTCATTATATTTTAAGAAGAGATAATGAATAATGAAGATTACACAATTATTTGATTAAAATGTTTATATTTTCAAGAAAGAAGAACTTATTTTAAAGTATTATATTTTTGTGTATAAATAATCTATAAATTAAAGAAAAATTTATTAAGTTTATTTTGTGAGTACAAGTAATCTATATAATTAAAGAGCTTATTTAAAATATCATTGAGTATATAAATAATAATAATAATAATAATAATAATAATAATAATAATAATAATAATAATAATAATAGTAATAATAATAATAATAATATAATACTTTTTTGTCTCAACTTTATAACTTAAGTAAAGATGTTATTTCTTTTCTTTTAAAAAAACTATGTGAATCCTTGTATGCAATATATATAATGACTTGTAGCTTGCTATCTATTTTGATCAAGTTAAGTTTTTATACATTAACTTAAGCTTTGATATGATTTATTTTATAAAATTAATTATACATCGATAAATAAGAAGTAAGAATTAATATATATAAATCATCATATTTACTCACAATATAGTTCTCCCTTAAAGTTTAGATCTAAGTAAAATACTTTTTTATAAGAAGAATGAGGTCCTATTTATAGATATTTAGAATAGTATTTTGATTATTATAGTTGAAGTTTCTAATCACTCTATTTGATTGTTCATACTAATCCTCTTGATAAATCATTTTTAAAATTTTAAAATACTTAAGTGCTTTAAGAACATCAAAAATTGAAAAATCTTTAGCTTATTAGATTACTCTGGTAAAGGCATTCAATTGGAAGTATATAAAATTTAGAAATCATATGATTTCTTAAATATTATCATAAGAATAAAGAAAAAAGTTGTGTTAGGATTGTTAAAGTTATTAGAATATATATAGATGTGTAGTAATAAATAAGTGAATATAAGAGTTTTAAAGATATTGAAAAGTATACTATTTTTAAATTGATAAAATGTTATTTTTATATTAATACCTACTAATTAAGAATTGCTATAATTTTATCATATTTGAATAATATTTACAATGTAAATAACATTTGAGTAAATATAAATATTTATGTAATATTATAAATATATATGCAATTATGTAATTTATTAAAAACTTATATCCTACGAATTGGGTCATTTTATTTTTATGAAAAATAAAAAACTTTAGGAAACTGTGCCTTCGAACTTATAATATTGTTTGGGTATTATTGTAACTTAGAAGGCAAAAATTAAGGCAGGATTGCTAAAATTATTGGTATTATTAATTATTACATGTATACATATTAAGCATAAATTTGATAAGAATAAGCTTTGAAATGATTTGTTGTACTTTGAGATATTTGTGTTAAATAAGAATAACTAATATTGCACTCAACTCAAACAAAATTCAATAAATTTTACGCTTATCCTAAACAAAAAATTATATCATAAGATCCCAATGCTATTTTTGCATATAATATTTATAATATGAGTTTATAGTATTTTTTATTATATTTTCATTTATTACTTTATATATATATATATATATATATATATATATATATATATATATATATATATATATATATATATATATATATATATATATATATATATATATATATATATCTATATATATATGTGTGTGTGTGTGTGTGTGTGTGTGTGTATTATTGTGAGATATAATTTAATTCAGTCATTGTCATTTCAATTTTAACTTTCTAATAAGAATATCTTGATTGAAGTTTGAAATAAGATGAATAATGAATTAGGATATCTTATTTGAGATGAGCACAATATGCAAATATTCAATTTAAATTTAATTATATATATCACAAAATAAATATTATAGAATTATTTACATAAAAAATTAATAAAAATATTTGAGGAAAATTTTTTGCAGGATATTCATAATACATTCTATATTAAGATGAGGCAAAATTTACTATATAGATATCCCATATTTCATACGTCTCATTTTTTTTTGATATAACTAAATTCTTAAGCAATACAATAAAACTATTAGACATTCACAAGCATAATTATAGCAAAAAAGTATAAGAAATAATCTTTGGAAGAATTGTCCCTAATATTTACAAGATCACATGAAGTCTTTGAAAAAATCATTATTGGTTTGTTTGGTCACTCTCCTTAGATGAGGGAGATTATATACTAAAGAAATTAATATGAATCTTGGCATTGATGTCAGCCATTGGCAATTATTAGCAATGGTATTCATTAATATTGGTGTTAACAACTGCATTAGGCTTATTAGTGGCAATGGGTGATAAGGTTGATATTGATCATGTGCATTGGTCTTATTAATGATGGCATGCATCAACATTAGTGTTGATAATATGCATGCCCTTATTAATGATGGTGTGCATTAGTGCCAATGTTGATAGTGTGCATTTTCCATATTGTTGATGGCATGAATTAGTGATAATTTCGTAGTATGCATTAGTGTTATTGTTAGTTGCATGCATTAGTGTTCATTGGTATTCGAGTAATGGCAGTCAAGTAGCAATGATCAGATGATAATATTCAGGCTAATATGATTGGGTGATAATGGTAGTGTGACAGTGGGCGATTGATGGTAATTGTGTGATGGTGGTTAAACAATGATAGTCAGGTAATGAGAGATGAGACAAGCCGTAATAATAATCATTAATATCAATCATCGGATAATTCTATTTCCAACTCCAAATCTTGGTCTAGGTCACTTTTATATGTAAAATGGTTATAGATGTTATACAATGATATCTTGAATCTTATAGTCAAAATTTTCAACCACTTTATCAAATTATTTATATTAGTTATTTTAATTATAGATCATTCATAAAGCATTTAAGTACTTTATTGACATTAAAATTGAGCAGTGATTAACTCATTAGGTTCCTCTTATCAAGGCATTCAATAATAAACATGAAAGATTTAGAAATTTGGTGGTCTCTCAGATAATGTCTAGATATTTTAATTAAGTTTTTAATGCTTGATTAGAATTATTTAGACTAAAATCAAAGCACTTTTGATGTCATTATGATTATCTTATTGAAATTTAATTTTTGACTCATTGAAATAATATTATCCATACCACTCCTGCTCTAATCTCTTAGGGAGTGGCTTTAAGGACTTTTGTCTCTTAGGTAGTGGGTCTAAGGACTTTAGTCTCTTTTCTAAATAAATAATAGCCCAACTATCTTGCAATTTTATATGATCGGACCACATCATTTTAAAATCGTAGAAGGATTTAGCTGGCATCCACTTTAGATGGTTGTAAGCCCAGTAGTCGGGTGGTTTATCCTCTCTTATGCCTATCTTCGCTTAGATTTAGGTCGTGCTTTAGCTTATGCTAAAGCTCCCTAGATTTAGAATCTGAGCTAGTTGTTTTCTTCAAGCTACAAGCATAAATCCTCATCTCTTAGGCATTTTCACTATCTTATGTTGTTGGATTATAAGCCCTAGTAATCTAATTAAATTTCAAATCAAAACATATAAATCTCTTCAACTTCAAAATTATAAAGCCCAACCATAGGATAGATTGGAATGCTTATTATTTTTCCTAATATCATGAGCATTTACTACCTATTTCCTTTGGCTTCCAAAAATAAATTTCCTCCTTGAACTTTTCCATTTGATTTTCTAAACATAACCACTCCTTGATAGTATAACCTTGAAATCTTTGGAGACCCTAATTGTCTACTTTAATCAAGAGTATGTTTTGCGGAATTTCATTCCCTAAGGTGTAATTAACCATAGAGGCTTGCCTCCATAGAGAACTTTAGAACTTAGTTTAATATAAACTCTGTTTTATTCATCCATGTAAAGCATGGGGAAAATCTCTTGTATATTCGAAGACCCATCATGTCTTAGGAGTCCTTATTAGGTGATTAGGCACTGAAGGGTGAGGCATCTATCTTTCGAGGTAGTACATTATACCTCAATGTCATACCCGATCACTTCAATAAGTACTCCTTACGATCTGTGTGGTGTCCCCCCATACATCCAAAAATAAACACCACACCTGAATATACAAAAAGAGTTGAAGGTTTTTTAGAATTTGCAAGTTAAAGGAAGAATGTATCGGGAAAAATCTTATGTCCATGCAAAGTTTGTATAAATAGGTATTTTCATACACTAAAAGATGTAAGAGAACATTTAGTATCAAAGGATTTTTTTTCTGGTTATATTATATGGAATCGATATGGAGAGGAGCATGATAGAAGGCTTACAGAATGAAGCATCTCCTCCCATGTCTTACTACGAGCAAATACCAATCCAAGTATTCAATTTACAGGGTAAGTTTTTTGTTAGCATGATTTATAAGGGTTTTAAATTGTCCAAAAAAAATATTTTTATTCAATTTACTTACAATTACATGATTTACAAGATTCAACTTCACATAACTCACATCTCAAAGTGATAGTCTATGGCATTTTACTTTAAAAATTATCCAGTTTTAATTTTACAAATGATCAACTTTCAACAAAACTACTATAAAGTATTTATGTGCTTAACTTGTTGATATTTGTAGTCTTAGCTATACATTTTTTTTTATATAGGATTTTGTTTCTTTTAAAATTTTAAATTTTAATTTTTAAAAAAATTAGTTTTATACAATCTTTAAGAATCTTCATGTTTACAAGAATTATTGATAATGTTTTTATGGCAATGTCAAGCATTGAAATTTACTGATGATGGTATGCATCGATGTTTATGTCCATGGTATACACCACTTATGTTAATTATGATGAGCAACAAGGTGACATTAACAATATACATTAGCCTCATTGATGATAGTGTGCGTCAACATTGATATGAATATATGCATGCATGGCATTATTAATAATGGTGTGTATTAGTATTAGTATTGACATTATACATTTGCCTTATTGGTGATGATGTTCATCACTTTTTGTGTTAATGGCATGAATAAATGTTATTTTCAATGGTATGCATCAATTTTCTTTGGTATTCAGGTGATAGTCGAGCAATGGTGTTGTGTGACACTAATTGTGTAACGATGATCAATATATGATCAATGATGTTTGTTTACTGACGGTAGTTAGATAAGGACTATCATCAATAGTGATCATCATCATTACTCACAATATAGTTCTCCCTTCAAGTTTAGATCTAGGTAAAAAAAACTTTTTTATATGTAGAATATGGTCCTTTTTATAGATTTTTAGAATTGTCTTTTGAATATTATAGTTGAAGTTTTTAATCACTCTACTGGATTGTTCATACTAATCTTCTTGATTATAAATCATTTTAAAATTTTAAAATTTTTAAGTGCTTTAATAACATCAAAATTGAAAAATCTTTAGCTTATTGGATTACTCTGGTAAAGGCATTCAATTGGAAGTATACCTACTAATTAAGAATTTCTATAATTTTATGATATTTGAATAATATTTACAATGTAAATGACATATGAGTAAATATAAATATTTATGTAATATTAAAAATATATATATGCGATTATGTAATTAATTTAAAACTTATATCCTACGAATTGGGTCATTTCATTTTTTATGAAAAAGAAAAAACTTTAAGAAAATGCGTCCTTCGAACTTATAATATTGTTGGGGTATTGTTGTAAATAGAAGAATTATTGGCATTATTAGTTATTACATGTACATATTAAGAAACAATATGCAAATATTCAATTTAAATTTAATTTTAAATATCTCAAAATAAATATTTTAGAATTGTTTACATAAGAAATTAATCAAAATATTTTAGGAAAATTTTTTGTAGGATATTCATAATACATTCTATATTAAAATGGGGCAAAATTTACTATATAAGTATCCCATATTTTATACGTCACATTATTTTTTGATATAACTAAATTCTTATATAATACAATGAAACTATTAGACATTCATAAGCATAATTATAGCAAAAAATATAAGATATAATCTTTGGAAGGATTGTCCCTAATATTTACAAGATCACTATTGGTTTGTTTGGTCACTCTCCTTAGATGAGGGAGATTGAATACTAAAAAAATTAGTATGAATCTTGGCATTGATGTCAGCCATTGAAAATTATTAGCAATATTTATTAATATTGGTGTTAACAACATGCATTAGGCTTATTAGTGGCAATGGGCGATAAGGTAGATATTGATCATGTGCATTGGTCTTATTAATGATGATATGCATCAACATTAGTGTCGATAATATGCATGCTCTTATTAATGATGGTGTGCATTAGTGCTAATGTTGATCATGTGCATTTAACATATTGTTGATGGCATGAATTAGTGATAATTTTGTAGTATGCATTAGTGTTCATTATTATTCGAGCAATGGTAATCAAGTAACAATGATCATATGATAATATTCAGGTTACTATGGTTGGGTGATAATGACAGTGTGATAGTGGGCAATTGATGATAATTGTGTGACTGTGGTTAAACAATGATGATCAAGTAATGAGAGATGATGACAAGCATTAATAATAATCATTAATGCCAATCATCAGATAATTCCATCTCCAACTCCAGATCTTGGTCAAGGTCACTTTTATATGTAAAATGGTTATAGATGTTTACAATGATATCTTGAATATTATAGTAAAAAATTTCAACCACTTTATCAAATTATTTATATTAGTTATCTTAATTATATATCATTCATAAAACATTTAAGTACTCTATTGACAATGAAATTGAGCAATTTTTAACTCATTAGGTTCCTCTTATCAAGGCATTCAATAATAAGCATGCAAGATTCAAAAATTTTGTGGTCCCTTAGATAAAATCAAGATATTTTAATTAAGATTTTAATTCTTGATTTAGAAATATTTAGACTAAAATCATTGCACTTTTGATGTCATTATGATTATCTCATTCAATTTTCATTTTTGATTATAAGTTTTATAAGCTTAATATAATAAGAGTTCAAATGGTCACACAATTAATTCTGAAAGATTTTAATTTATCTATTTGGTCAAGATATGTATTTGATTGAATGAATTTTAGTGATTAATCAATTTAAATATATTTTATTTTACAATTTATTAAAAATCTCTGATTTAATAACAAGAGGTCATTTCATTGCTATAAAAGAAAAGGAATGAAAATATTTCTTCCAACATTAAAACACTATTGGGGTGTTACTATAATTCATAAAGAAAAAAAAATTTTGTTAGGATTGTTAGAGCTATTACAATAAAGTAATATGTAGTAATAAATAACTGAATATAAGAATTTTTAAGATATTCAAAATAATATTATTTTTAAATTGATAAAATATTCTTTTTATGTATCTACTAATTAAAGTAATATTATAACAAATTAAGGGTCTAAACAATTTTATGATGTTCAATAATATTTAAAAAGTTGATCACATCTATGCAAATATAAATTCTTAAACATATTGTTGTAACTTTATAGCACTGTTAGGGTATTATTCTAATTTAAAAGAAAAAATTATATTAAAGATATTAAAATTATTTGAATTATTTCTTATCATAGAAATATTATTTTGTATATTTTTATTAAGAAATATCAGAATATTCTGATATAGTTCTGACAAGAATAAGCTTTTAAAACATTTAATGTACTTTGAGGTTTGTGCTATAAAAGAATAGTTTTGTATTACATTCATTTCAAAGTAAATTCAACTATTTAATTATATGACCATCCTAACAAAAAATCAATAAGAATATCTGAATTTATTTCTAGAAATCTATAGTATTTGTCATTATAATATATTTTCATCAATTAGTATATTTTAAATTGTATTGCTTATTCCTTTTTATTAATTTCTTTCATTGCCTATAAATAGCTATTTTGTATTACATATAATTCAATTCAATAATTATATATCATTTCAATTTTTGCTTTCTAACAATGATATCTTAACCAAAGTTTGATCAAAATGAATATCAAAATTAGTTGATTTTATTTTAAATGAACATAATATGTAAATATTTACTTAAAGTTATTTTTTATCTATAAAAAATAACTAATTTGAAAATTATTTAGATTAAAAATTTCATCAAAGTATTTTAAGGGAAATTTTTTTGTGCATTCACAAATATAATTATTGCAAAAAAAAAGTATGAGATATAATCCTTGGATGAACTTTATTTTCTTAATATTCACAACACTATATGAACTCTTTGAAATGATTTTTTTTAGTGTCATAATATAAAAGATAAATACAACAAAACTATTAAACAACACTAATTTGAAGACAAGAAGATCATCGATCGTATCATATTTTATCGACTATCTAGTGACAATAGGGCCTCGACACGAGAAAATATTACATGCGGAGTCCTGATGTAGCTTTTCATCAGGACTCCAATTATATTCAGCCACGTGGCTTAGTTTCTTTAATTTATATTAAAAATAATATAAAAAAATTTTTAGAGTCATGTGTCCCACTTTTATTGGAGTCCGGATGCATTAGGACTCCGCATGTAATTTTTTTTCCCTCAACATAGAAAGGAATATCGTTCGATCCAAACTGCCAATCAACCAACTCGATCCATCCTAAATAATACTCATACACCACTAAAAAAGCCTCTAGGAAAACCTAAAACATGCCGTCGAGGTTGTATCGAAAACGAAATAATACGAGTTGAGGAGGAGGGCAGTGGCGACGACGAGGAGAAAGAGAAGGGAGGCACCAATGAGAAGAAGGAGAAGGTGGGCGGTGGCGAAGGACTAGATGAAGGAAAGAAAGAGGAGATTGTGAAGGTGGTGGTGGCTGTGGACCTCAGGGGCAGAATTAATCTCAAAATTAAGGATTGACAAATTTTAATGTGCATATAATTCAAAATAAAATCATATATTTCATTATATTGGATTCCATGAATTGGACAAATAACAATGTCTACAAGAATGATATTCCATTATAACTTCATTGGAAAAAAAGTCAAATACTTATTTCTCAATATAAGGGGCTAAACAAGTATTGAGCCAGCCATAATCCATTATATTATGCAATCTATGATTAATAATGCTCGTTATAGAAAATGCTCTTTATACTATAGTTGTAACAATTGATAAAATTATTGTCAATGCAATAAGTTTATAAACGGGGATATATATCATGCTTCTTTGCCTCAACCATTACCATTGTAAGGTTGACAATTCCTCTTAAAGAAGTGAACTCTTCACATGTGTGCAAATCAATAATATAGGTTGATAATTGATATTGAAGGGCCACAAGCTCCATTATAAAAAAATTATTTGTAAAATTATTTTTATATAATTTTGCAAGACATATTAAGCTATTTTTATCAAAATATGAGAATGAATCACTTAGATTTAGACATATCACACAACAAAGTAATTCAACATAAAAAAGCGATTATTTAACTTTGAAATTGCATAATGATGATAATGTAAAATAACTTAATATGATAATGATGTACGGTTATTATTTTTCAACTCTTCTTGTTGATCGTCAACGAGCCTTAAAAATGAAATTCATATTTGACACATCAATTTCAAGTACACTACAAAAATGTGACACTTCATCTAATAAAGTACTTCAATCATTTGCCTTCTTCATATCAATCATTGCTTTGATATTTGTACCAACCTCATCACATTCTCAATATCCTTATCCTATTTCTACAAGGAATGTGCTTAAAATATTAATCATCAAATGCATTTAAACAATGAAATCAAAAGCCTCCATTATATCCAATCAATAGGGCATGCACATATGTTTTTATAAAACTGATTATTAAAGTAAAAAAAAAAAATTGAACTCTAATGAGTCCCATCATTTCATTGCAAAGTAGTTTCTTGGTTCAAGCCATGATCACTAATTAACTTTCTACTTTTAAAATTAAAAAAAAATTATCATATTAGAAAGTTTTGAGATCATTACTTTTGTATGCTTCTATGGTATTTACAATTCTTATTGTAATCTCAAAAGATATTTCACTTACAAATTTTTTTTTTTACCATAAGAATGAAACATAGTTGAGACTTATGAGAAAAATAATGAACATAGAATTTCTAATGATTATCAGTTAGAGTAAGTGCCTTTAAATCATAAAATTTCTCACGCATATTAGAAACTTCACCATAGCCTTGACCACAAATTTTATACAATCTTAATAAATATGTACAAGCATAACTTCAAGAGCTACCTTGAGTGCAACTAAATTTGTTGAGAAAACATATCTAATATTAATAAATCTCTCAATACTTTATCTTTTTTTTTAATTATATCTAAAAGCCGTCCCTCTCTGATCACAACTTCCTGATCACATTCTCGCCTCAGCAAGAGTATATATATAGTAATTATTTTGTTTATTTCTTTATTTTCCATTACTTTTTTTTTTTGAGAAAATTGAGGGCATGAGCCCAATTTCATTCCAATAAGAAAATTACAAAAAGGAAATTACAATAATCCCATAGGGACTAAAATAAAAATATCAAATAAATAATAGAAAGTCTGAAATGAAAAAGACTTTATGGACCTAAAAGAAAGAGATGAAGCTTGAAACAAAAAAATAAAAATAAAAAGGACGCAGATCATAGGTGGGGGTTTCATCCAAGCATGGATGAGGGAAACAACCACAGAGCTAGATCATGGTAGACACCATAGCCATCCAAGGGATCACTAGAGAAAAAAACTTCATAAGAAGAGCAAAAGATCAATTAGTAGAACCCTGGTTGCAGTGGCACTTGCCAGGCGAGAGGTACCAGTCAATCAGCCACCAGAAATCAAAATGATTCATAGAAAGATCATCATCATCTATTGCAGAAAAATGAGAGAAAGAGAGAGATGCCAACCCCTTGTAATTAGATAGAAACAAATCAGAGGCTGTCATATAATTTCGACGTTTGGAGAGTTTTCACTACATCATTAGGCCAGTGATCTTTAAAGAACCACCATCTAAGTTTATGGGCAACTATAGATTTAATATGATTTTCCATCCATTCAAAAGAGTTAGCCGCCTGTAAATGGAATCTCTTATTCCTTTCCTTCCAAATGGAGCACATTGATACTGAGGTAATAATGAAGCATAATCTAGCCAGAATCTTGTTGCTTAGGCAGCTGAATTGACTTAACACCTTACAAAGAGTAGCATGCGTCAATAGATAATTACCATAGGGCAGAACCATCCTAATTAGTCTCATAGATTCAATGCATTCAAAGAACAGGTGCAAATGTGATTCCAGTTCAGAGCCACTAAGTACTGTAAGGTATTACCCAAACCTCTGGTAGTGAATAAATCTAAAGTTCTGAGCCCTTTTAAATAGGCCATCCAATAGAATAAAGCATAATTTAGAGCAAATCCTTTAAACCAGATGAAACTATGCCAGTTAACCATAGGAGTTATCTCAAAAATGGACTTCAAAATTAGTTTTGAAGTCAACTTATGAGAACTATCCCAGATGAAAACATCAGATTTCTGGCCAGGAGCCAAGCTAGAGATACCATTGAAACATATAGGAGATCGAGAGATTAAACTAGGAGGAATGCAAACAGAACCATTTAAGATGATGGAGTTTAAGGAAACATCTAATGGTTTATCAAATAAGGAAGAGCAGTCATTTCCTAGAGATTTAAATAAGGAGTAGCCATCACACCATGGATCAAAGCTTAAAGAAAAAGGGGAACCGTCCCCCAGTTGTAAGGAAATTTTCTCCCAAAATTGAGCGGCACATGTTTTGAGTTTCCTCCAAAGTGGGAAAGCATGACCAGCATATTTATGCCATGGAGAAATATATTTTCTTTGACACCAAACAATAAATTGATAAGATTTATTCAACACTCGCCACATACACTTAACTTGACATAGAGAATTAAGAGTAGAGGTGGAGTAAAGTCCAATGCCACCCCTATCCATGGGTAGGGCAGTCTTGGCCCATGAAATGAGATGCAATTTTCTGGCCTCGCCATTGTGGAAGAAAAAATTGGCCATAATGGATGAAATATTCTTAAGTATGCATTTGGGAAAAGAGATAGATCTCAGCCAGTAAGAAAGAAAGTTGTTAACAGTGGCACAAAGAAGTTGATACCCACCCCCAAACGAGAGAAGTTTACTTTTCCATCCTACGAGCCACAAGAAAAGCTTATCAAAAGAGGACTTAAGTGACTCGATTTAAGCATGCCAGAAGTTATGGGAAGGCACAAATTTTTAAAGGGGGAAGTTTCCAAGTTTAACGTTCAGCAAACTACAAAAGGAATCAGCAAAGGGATTAAGTTTAGGAAAACAGATAAGAGACTTCCCACCATTTACTTCCAAGCCCATATAGTCAGCCAAAATATCCAGAACTCCTTTAAGAGCATTGAAGGAGCTAAAGCTTGCTTTACCTATTACCAGGAGGTTGTCTGCAAATAACATATGGGAGATAGAGCTTCCACCAGTTGTAGTAGGGATGAAACTAAAAGAAATCACTTGATCTTCCAAAAGATAAGAGAAGGAGTCCATTGCTAAAGTGAAGAGAAAGGGAGAGAGAGAGAGGACATCCTTGTCTAAGATCGTTGGAGAAAATAAAGTAACCTTTGATATCTCCATTGAGCAAGATAAAGAAGGGGATGTCACTAATGCAGGCATCAATCTATTTGATAAAGCATGGAGGAGAGGCTTTTTGAGCCAATCTATGAAGAATAACAAGTCTTTTGATAGTATCGAATGTCTTTTTAAGATCAAATTTTGCAAAGAAGTTGTCAGAGTATTTTTTAGCTGAGAATTCAAAGCTTAACTCATTAGTAAGTGCAATGTTATCTAAAATATCTCTTCTCTTAATAAATGCAGATTGGGCACCATGAATAATAAAGGGAAGAATGCTCTTCATTCTATTTGCAAGAACCTTCGCAACCACCTTATAGAAGGTATTACAAAGTGAAATGGACCTATAATCAGAAAGGGAGTTGGAATTCTTGATTTTGGGGATAAGGGTAATAAGAGTATGCTTAAAAACTTGAGGAGTTTCCAGATTTAAAGAATTGATGCGCTGCTAGAAGGAACTGGTTACCTGTAATATCCCAAGATGCATTGAAAAATTTTGCATTGAACCCATCAGGGCCTGGAGACTTGTTGTCACTAAAGCTACGGAGAGCTTCAATAATTTCATTATCAGAAATGTCAAGATCCAACTTAGAAGCCTGTTGAGGAGAGAGGCAATTACCAATCAGCAAGCTAAAACTAAAAGGAAAAGAATGGCCCTGACAATTAAAAGGAGTAGAAAAATAGTTACATATTTCATCAGAAATAGCAATAGGGTCAGAAATATATCCTCCGGAGGTATGAAGGCATATGATGCGGTTGGAGTTTTTCCATTCTTTAATTGAGCAATACAAGAGTTTAAGATCATCATTAGAGTTTGTGAGCCAATGGGCTTTGGCACGTTGGAGAGCCCATGAGCTTTCATTTATAATGAGATCAATGTATCTAGTCTTAATTTTTTTCATCTCCTCCAAAAGATTATTGTTAAGAGGATCATTTTCAAGATTGATAAGAATGTTCTCATGTTCCTTTCTACAATCAATTATCTGTTGGCTGACGAAAGAAGACACCCATTTCTTCTTCTTGAGAAGGGTTCTAACAAGTTGAAGCTTTTTTTGAAAAGACATAAAGAGGGTCTCCATGGACAAATGTGGTCCATGCCGAAGAGAAAACATCAGAGAAATCAGCATAAGAGATCCAGTAATTCCTAATCATAAACCTGGTCTGAGAAGGAGGGAGGTTATTCAAGTGAATAATAAGAGGAGAGTGATCAGAGGATAGAGGGCATATAACTTTGTAAAAAGAAGAGGGGAATTGTTCTATCCAGCAAGAGTTACACAAAGCTCTACCAATTTTTATAAAGATGGGGTTGTCAGATTGCTGATTGGACTAAGTATAAAATAATCCAGAGCTAGGGAGATCCAAAAGATCATTATCATGGATACAATCTCTGAAATCCACCATTTTACTTGAGGGAATAGAACTACCTCCTAGCTTTTCTTTGCAAGAGACGATACAGTTGAAGTCCCCCAACATAATCCAGGAGGCACTTAGAGAAGCAACAATTCTTCAAATAAAGTTCCATAAAGATCACTTATCAATGGGATCATTATGTCCATAAATAAAAGTGAGAAAAAACTCAGAAAAATCACTTCAAATGACAAAATCATGAATAAATTGAGAGTCCATAAAGATCATCCTAAAGGAGAGTATGTTAGGATTCCACTTAATCCAGATTTGGCTAGCCGGACTGCAATCAAAATTATTGCAAGAATCTTCAGGTTGAAAAAGACTAACTTTATTAGAGAAAGGTTTGTCTATCAAGGAAGAAGGAGTGAGTTTGGTTTCAAGGAGACAAAGAAGATCAAGTTGAGAGTCCTTGATAAGTCTCTTGCAATCATACAATCTGCCATCAGCGAGGAAGCCACATACATTCCAGCATCCTAACCTTGGTGGATTCATAAAAAAATACATGAGAAAGGGGAAGGGATATTTGCCCTTCTATTTTGAGGTGGACTTAAACCCATGGTCGGTCTGATTCAAGGCTACTTTAGAAGTGTTGGATTTTGAAGAGCCTTTATTTGGAGTTTTGGTCAGATTATCCAATATTTTTTGGGAATGGGCACTGGCAAGAGATGTCGTAAAGGATCGAGTTGTAATTCCATAAGAAGAGGAATTGAGGGGGTCAGAGAAAGGAAGGGATTCACCATCTTTAGAAGCATTAATGGTGGGATCTGAATTCTCTTCCAACGGAGGAGAAGAAGCCGAAGGCTAGTTAAGATCAATGATTGGTGAGCTGGAGGAGGGATCCAGAACTGGGGAAACGGCATTAGCTGGGGTGGGGAGGCTAGAAGGCAGAATCTCTTGTGTTGAAGAAGTAATAGTAATAGAAGCATGATTTGTTGGAGGAAGTTTGAAGGGTTGTCGAGGTGGTCTACTACGACTCTTGCCTCTAGTGGCTGGCCTTTTAGTGGGATTGAGAGGGCAAGAGGCATCATCATGAGAGAATGAAGAGCATTTGGAACATGCTTTAGGTTTCCAGTCATAGATAATCTCCTACTAAAACTCTTACCATTCAAGTTCAGAGAACTGAGTCTGGCAATGGCGAAGAAAGGGTGATCTGGACACAAACTCTGGCAAAGGTGATACTTGATTTGGAAGTAGTAAGATTATCTATAGAAAGCGGAATGCCCACCATGCTAGCCACCTTAGAGAATCCCGAGTCATTCCAACAATATAAAGGAAAGTTTGGTAATTTGATCCAAAGAGGAATGTTAGATATATGTTCCTTGGATGGTCTAAAATCACATGTCCATTTTTGAAAAATGAAAGGTCTACCGTTGAGAAAACAAGGGTCATGGTCCAAAATTAAATCAAAGTCTTCTTTGCATGAGAACTTAAAAAGAAAGAAATCACCCTCTAAAGATATCAAATCCATATTGCCTTTAAATCTCCATTTCTTATTGATAGTTGAGATAAGAGAACCATAAAATGGTCATTTCCCAATGGCATGTCCAACCAAGGAGAGATCCCAATCCTTTTGGCCTTCTTGGAGCTCATTTTCAGAAAAGCACACTTCATCAAAAACAGGGGCAAATAAGATAGAGCAACAGATCAACTTTTTTCATTCTAAGAAATTAGTAAATCTTTCCAGTTACAAGACACATACGGAGCACCAGGTAAGTGAGTCACAGGTGAAGCACCCAAGATAGAGCCAGGGTTTGAGGAAGAAAGAAGGGGGAAGTTAGAAGAACAAGCAAGATAAGCCATAGAAGCCGAGGGCGGTGGGACCCCCGGCATGCAGCTAGAGGTCATGAGGGAGGGGAGGGAAGGTCAAGAAACAAGAACCCGGACCACGAAGGGAGAACAAAACCAAGATGCCACCAGGACAAAGGAGGAACATGAGAAGAGCAAAAACCTAGAAACCATCCGCACCTGAGTTCAACTGCTTTAGCTTGATTCCTGCAACTCTTCTATCCACCCAAAGGTTTATACACTATATTATTTTCCATTACTTGTCACCTGCTTTCTGAATTCGATGTGAGGGACATGGAGCGTCTACTTAAAATGTGATTTGTTGATGCTCTTGACATTCGCCAATGCATGATTTGGGGAATACTGTGTCGCTCGCATTAAAAGTCCAGTAAAATTTTATGATTGAAGTGTGATTTCATGTTACTGGATCGAATTTACGAAAAAAAAAATAACTTGCATTAAATAGCTGAATCAGTCCTGACTCCTAACTGTGTTAGGAACCCATTAGGCTCAAAGTTGCGAAATTGTTTCAGAGATAGAATAGGAAAGTAATTGAATTACAATAATTGAAGATAGAGAAAACTAGTTGGCTTTTGTTTGGTAGACGATGAGCCCGTGAGGGAAATTTAACGTCATGTATCGAATGCAGTCACTGCGTTGGGAGGCGACTCCCAACAAACCATCTCGAGCCAAAACAAGTTGTTTGGTAGAGCAAGTTTCCCCAACTTATAGGGTGTAGAATAGAGTCATTTTCAATGGGTATCAGATAAGAAAGAGTCATTTTCATGTCAGATTATAAGGTGTATACTAGAGGATAATCCTACTCAGAATGTTCTCCATTGTATTTGGATTCTTGAGGTTCAAGTTGCAGAAGGTTAAGATTGATAGGAGTTAGTTGGCAGATTAGTAAAAGCCTTCAAACATGACTATATGCCTCCTATTTATAGGTGGGTTTTAAAGGAGGATTTGTTTTTATCATATTAGCACTCTAACTATATATTTGGTCATTATTTGCTAAGATATTTGATCATATATGATTAGAAAAACTCTAAGCATTCATAATAATCTTGAAAATAATAATATTATCAAAATGATTCAAAATAAAAAAAATTGATCTAGTTTGTACATATCAAATACATAGTTTTTTAAAAATACTGTTTGAGTTAAACTATCTATTATTATTTATGATTTTTTTCTGGCCGAAAATTACAATATTGATCTTATTTGAAAAGCAAAGATCTAATTAAAAGATGAAGATACACCATCACCTTTATTTGTTAAAATAAAGCACAACTTCACATATCATAATAGATTGTGACTAAATTATATTTTGATTTCTCAAATTCTCTTAAATCAGCTGAAACCAAATTATAAAATTAAACATTCATTAAGATCCTATATGGCCAATTAGAGAAAATGATAATAAAGATAACATGAAAATGAATAATTTTGCTAATAATTTGTTAAGAGGAAAGATTGTTTATAGTAGAAGAACATTTCATTTTTATAAAGAGAAAACTTTATGAAAATATCATTTTAATTTTATAACACTATTGGGGTGTTATTATAATGAGCAATACTAACTAAGTAATTCATGCATGCATAACACCTCAAACTATACTAATTACAAAAACCAAATTAGAAAATTAAACATTCATTAAGATCCTTGATGACCAATGAGAGAAAATGATAATAAAGACAACATGAAAATGAATACTTTGAGTTTTTTCTTTTTCGTTAAGAGGAAATGTTTTGTTCGCAATTGAAGAACATTTCATTTTTATGAAAGAGAAAACTTTATGAAAATATCATTTTAATTTTATAACACTATTGGGGTGTTATTATAATGAGAGAATTACATGCAAACCAATCTTGTCAATTACAAAATTCAAGAATATGAGCATGTTGCAAAAAATAATTGTTGTAATTAGTCAAATTTTGGATGTTATAATTGCCGCTTATTATAATTCATAAGAAAAATAATATGCTAAGGTTATTAACTTATAGGAATATTCATTATTAAATAAATATTACCACATATACTTAATATTAAAAAATTATATTAAGATTTTGAAATCATTGAATATATTTAGTGGTTAGTGTTATATATAGAAATTTAGATTATATTTATCTTAAAATAAATTCAACGATTTACCATCATCCTAGCCAAAAACTATATCAGAATATGTTGAGCTATAAATTCTTTCAATATTTATTATAAAATTTATAGCATTTAGTATCATAACATATCCTCCTTATCTAGTATAATTTCTTTCTTATATTTTTCCTCATTACTTTCTATTATTGTCTATACATAGAGATACTTATATCAATATATTATTCAATTTAATACTTGTCAATTCAACTTTTACTTTCCAAAAAAAGATATCTTGATAGAAGTTTGATATAAATAAATATAAATGCATAAAAAATCAATTAAAAGGTAAATTTTATTTATCTCAAAATAAATAATATAAATTTTTTTAATAAAAAAATTAATCAAAATATTGTGAGAAAAAAATTCTATCAGAGTATCCTCATACATTTTATATCGAAAGAAGATTAATTTTATTTCATAGGTTGCTTATTATTTGCCATTATAATAAAATTATTATACAATATAATGAAGAAAAGTTTACATACCAACCACCAAATTTATATATATTCATATTTAAATACCTTACCTATTTTTTTTAACTGCCAAATTCATGTATTTAAATGTGTCATGATCAAATCATTAAAAATTTTACAAAAATGAAAAATATGAGTTGGGCTTCTATTTTGAATTTTAATATTGGGGTGTTAATTAAGAAAATTGAGGTAGGAAGGTTTTTGATTTGTAAATATATAAGAATTGAGTGCTGGATATGTAAAATCGCCAATGAAACTATTAAACATTCACAAGTATAATCATGAGAGCAAAAAAGTATGAAATATAATATTTGGAAGAACTTTTCTTAAGTCTACAAGATTACATTAATTTTATAGAAGAAATTTTTTTAATATGAATAAGAAAGTAGAACAATGCAACTAAACTGTTAGATAACATCAATCAATTTAGAGAGGGACACACATTCTTTGATCATGTGTTTTATTAACCATCTTTCAAAGCAACTATCATTTTTTTCCACTAAAGTTTGTATGATAGAGCTTTATTTTAGTGTAAGAGGGATTTGAACCTAAGAAAACTTTTAAGATTTTCACAAAGTTGGCACCCTAAGAGCAAAGACTTGAGCTCAAAAGCTTGCATGCACGTAAGTATTATAGAAAGATGATTAAGTTGGTAAACTTTTATTAATGCATGAGTACTTTTAGAAATGATCACGTGGGTTGGTCGGTCGATGTGACTTGAATCATATTCCTTTTAAGAGCAAAGACTAGTAGGGGAGTGCATTAGTTGGTCTGAACCGTAAAACCGAACCGAACCGAATATATTTGGTTAATCTGGTTCGATTTTTATGTTTATTATTTGGTTTTTGGTTGAAATTATGGGTTAGTGCGGTTTTATGGTTTTTGGTTCGGTTTTTCATTAAGAAATTTCGGTTTACACCGTAAAACCGATTATTTCAGTTACATAGCCTTCGACTCTTGACCGCAGACCGCTTGACTGCTTGAGTTGATTTAGGCGCTTCGGAGTTCGGCCTTTGATTCCTTGACTCCTCGATGGCCGATGCGATGCCATACACTTCTTCGAGAATCGAGAGTCTCGACTCTCGATTAGGGCATAGCAGCACCCGCATAAGGCATTCGGTGGCATTCCAGCCCGTGTTCAGGTAATTCCGAATCACTGATCTTTTGGGCTTTCGTCACTTTCCTATTCGCGACTACTCCTTCCTTTTTTTATTTTTTTTCCCTAGCGGATAGCCTACAGCCTACAGGTTCTGTCTTCACTCTTCACCTCTGATTTCGAATTTAAGTCTCTTTGAGTCTTTGAGAGGTAACAGCCAACAGGTAAGAACTAAATCACCATTATCTCAACTCTCTCTCTCTCTCTCTCTCTCTCTCTCTCTACTCCTTCCTTTGTTGTAGTTGTTGATGGTTTGATATTATGAGCTGTGGCAGTATGTCATGGTGTATTAAAGTAGGCTGAAGAATTGGCATTATCTTTATTATTTGTTGTGGTATCACTGGTATGTTCTATGTTATTCCATTGGTTTTATCTTTGTTGTCGTTGAGATGTTGTTGATTGTCTTCTGCCTAGACCGCTTCCTTATTCATTTCATCATTTGTGGTTTGTCGGTTTCAATTGTACGGGTGTCCGTGAATTTATTTCAGACAATTAGATTTCAGAGATATTATATTATGCAGCTTATGCTATCTAACTATTTAGGGTTTAGGGCTTTATGCTATCTATCTTGTTGGTTACTGGAAGAGCCCTTTCTTCGTGGTATGTTCTCTGTTATGCGGCTTACGCCATTGCTTTTATCTTTGCCAGCTCTAAGAGACTAAGACCTAATTCATTTCTCTACTAAATTTATAATTATGCTATTAAATGGACCTGTGGCTGACTGACCGTGAATATTGCCTGCTTAAATTTGCCAGTTAAGAATCCCTTTACTCTCTGTTGGGTTTCTCTGCTGCCTATGAACATGCCAACATGGAATTACATTCCCTTTACTCTCTATTTGATCAAAAATGATATGAGTAGGCATTCAATATTTCAGTTTATAAGGAAGATAGTAGTCATGACAATTGACAATCTCAATGCAAAGAAGTTTAGGAACATATATAGTATAACATATGGTTTGAGCTATCAGCTATCTCAAGGATAATCTGGTTCTTATGCTTCATTCTAGTATGACATGTAGATGCATGTCTTAGAAAAATAATGTAAGCCTTATGATGTTTTTTTATCTTAGTATTTTTTAATGCAACTATGCAAGTAATAATATTGATTTATTAGGACGGCTTTAATGAAAATAATATTGAAGGGTAATGTTGAGAAATGTGACATTATATTATAATATTTGGGATACATTACTAGATGGATGATGGAGTTGATTGAGCATTATAATTTGTTAACATGATTCACATGAATTAACACTATTCAATTATACGATTCATGTCTTTTTTTCTTCTCAATATTATAGTATCCAAGCGTTCTTTAATTGAAGTAAGTTTTGTTGTTGTAATTTATTAAAGCATGCTTTATTTTTTTCATTCTTTTTTTAATTTATTTAATTTTTTAGACTCTAGAAGTAGAAACATGGCACAAGTTGGAGATAGTTCAAACATTATTAGTTTTACCAAAACTATGACCACTACTCAGCAAGTTCAAGTTACAGGATATGTCAGTGTCAGTGATGAGGAACCACTAATTTCAAAGAAATAAAGAAAAGCTCCTAGACCTAGATCTGAGGTTTGGGATCACTTTGTGAGGTATACTTATGAGGAAGGAGAAAAAATGAGCAGATGTAATTATTGTGAAAAATCATATCATAGTGATCCAAAGATTAATGACACTTCAAACTTAAGGGCACATCTTTCTTTGTGTCAGAAGAATCCTCTTAAAAATGAACCAAATCAAACTAAACTTGCATTACAATTTGGTGTTAAAGGTGAAGAGCTTTGTGCAAGTGTTAAGGCATGGAGATTTGACCAAGAAAATGTAAGGAAAGCTTTAGCAATGATGGTTATTGCAGATGAATTTCCTTTCAAGCATGTAGAAGGTTGGGAGTTTAAACATTTCATGTCTCAGTGTTATCCAATGTTTTAAATACCTTCACGATGGACATTGGCACGTGATTGCTTTAAATTTTATCAGGATGAAAGAGCAATTTTAAAATATCTTTTCAAAAAGTCCTGCCACAGAGTTTATCTTACTACTGATACTTGGACATCCATTCAACAAATTAACTATATGTGTATCACTGCACATTTTATTGATGATGACTGGAAACTCAATAAAAGAGTTATAAACTTTTGTCCCATCTATAGTCACAAGGGAGAATTACTTGGTCAACAAGTTGAGAAGTGTCTTGTAGATTGGGGTATTGAAGGAATTTTCACGATGAAAGTTGATAATGCAAGTTCTAATAATGGTATCATCACACACCTACAAAAAAAAATTTGGCAAGAGGGGAGGTAGTATTCTAGATGGTCGCTTCTTACATATGAGATGCATAGCTCACATTGTTAACTTAATTGTGCAAGATGGGCTAAAAGAGATATCTAATCATCATCATGTTCAAGAGCGAAGATATATTTGTCACCACCGCAAGGTTACAAAAATTTAAAGAATGCATTGAAATTGAAAAAATAAAAACTAAAAGCATATTATGCTTAGATGTTCCTATGAGATGGAATTCCACATTTTTAATGTTAAGTGCAGCAGTTAAGTTGGAGAGAGCTTTTGAAAGGTATGAGGAGATTGACACTCAATTTAAATCAGAACTAGAGAATGATGATGAGGAAAGTCATAATGTGAATGGTGTTTTAAGTGATGATGATTGGAATAATGTTAGAAGATTGCTCCCTTTCATGGAAAAATTTTATGAACTCACTTTAAGAATTTTCGGCTCTTTGTATGTGACATCAAATACTTTTTTTCATGAAATTGCAGAAATTCTTTATCTACTTCAAAATTGGCAAATGGATGGTGATCCAAATGTGAGAAATATGACTTCCAAAATGATGACAAAATTTGCTAAATATTGGGGTGTCATAGAGAAAATGAATTTGAATATATATATTATTGTTGTTTTAGATCCCCTCTTCAAGCTGTGCTATCTAAAGTTTGCTGTTATGGATATGTATGAAGGACCTGATGGTGTTGCTCTAGCACAACTTATTAGATCATCATGCTATGATATGTTTCATGATTATAAAATAAAAGTTCTTGGTGAAAGCCAAATAGGAAGTGGTCTCCATGAGAAACCAAATTTTTCTAAAGGGTCTGGTGTTTTACAACTGCAATCTTCTGGGACAAGATATTCAATGATAAAGAAACTCAAAAGATCCAATTTTGGCAAGGATGATGTAGATAACAAATCAGATCTAGATAAGTATTTAGCTGAGGAGTCTAAAGTGATGACTGATCATTTTGATATTTTAAATTAGTGGAAGGTTAATGCACCAAGATTTCCTATTCTCTCATACATGGCTCATGATATTTTAGCTGTTCCAATTCTACTATTGCCTCAGAATCAGTTTTCAACACAGGTGGTCGTATTCTTGATGCATTTAGAAGTTCATTATCCCCAAAGATTGTACAAGCTCTAATATGTGCACAGGATTGGATGCGAGCAAAATGGACCGTTAATCTAATAAATGTGGAAGAAAATATTAATGATATTGACAAGTTTGATGAAGGTATTTCTTATGCTTAAATTTACAATTATTTACTCTTTTTAATCATAATTAGAAATTTATAATAATTAATGATTCATTTGTTTTACAGATTTAGCAAAATTAACAAGTGAAACACAAACTTCTTGGCTCGGGTTATGATGATGATTCCAATGTCGATTCCAATATGGGATATAGTCTTAAAGACTTTCAGATTTCAAATTTCAATGGTCTTCCTTTCAGTTTATCTTACGTTGCTATTTTTTTGCTTTCATCTCTTATATATTATTGTTGGATTGTAATTTTGGTTCGGCTGTTAGTTTTATCTTAAGGTTTTTAGTACATGTAGTCTTTTTTTTAGGGTTTAGGGGCAATGATGGCAATGATGAAATGATCAATGTATACATGCGGCTGGTGACATTTTTTTTAGTGTTATTGCCCTCTTAACTCTTAAAGGCTTAGAGCTGACGATTTCTCAAAATTATGCCTATGTATATATGGTGATCATATTTTTCGATATTACACTTGAATCTTGTTAATAAAAGATATTTTATAAATTTCAAGAATGATGTTGGATGACACTAATAAACCAGTTTAAGTCATGTCAACTGGTTCGATATCACATTCATGTCTAGTTAGCTAATTGGAAGAATAATCTTATTATGCTACAAGAATTCAGTAATTCAAAGATATGGTGTCTTTATTAGCCTATTTTTGGGGTTATTTCTCTGATAATGGTTATTTCTCCTGGTTTGTGTTGGAGATTCTTGTTGATTGGTTATTTTCTATTTTGATTGGCATGAGGATAGCTGTTTTATGGTTTTTTTCCTTCCTGACATGGTTATGGCTAATTTTAATGGTGGCTAATACTTGGTGGCTTTTTTTCACTGCCTATTAAGTTGATGGCATCCTTTTCTCTACCTAGCTTTGTCCGGTGTCTACTGATGGCTGGTTGTGGCTCTCCCTTTCTTGGAGCTTTGATGTCTATTTGAATATTTGTATAATTGTATTAGCTGTTGCTATGCTTTGGAGTTGGCTTATCTTTTTCAATTCTTCCTTTCTGGTGGTGGCTCTATCACTTACCTTGCTGTATCTTCTGGGTGGCTGGGTGTTTGTGATTGGTCTGCTATGATTTTTGTTGGTTTAGTGGTTGTTGGCTAGCTGCTGTGTATATTTGTATTAGTTGTTGCTATGCTTTGGAATTGGCTTGTCTTTTTCAACTCTTCCTTGCTGGTGGTGGCTCTATCACTAACCTTGCTGTATCTTTTGGGTGGTTGGGTGTTTGTGATTGGTCTGCTATGGTTTTTGTTGGTTTAGTGGTCATATTGTTGTATATTTGTATTGCTATGCTTTGGAGTTGGCTTGCCTTTTTCAACTCTTCCTTGCTGGTGGTGGCTCTATCATTAACCTTGTTGTATCTTCTGGGTGGCTGGGTGTTTTTGATTAGTCTGCTATGGCTTTTGTTGGTTGTTTGGCTGTTGGCTAGCTGCTGTGTATATTTGTATTAACTGTTGCTATGCTTTAGAATTGGCTTGTCTTTTTTAATTCTTCCTCTTGGTGGCTCTATCACCTATTGAGTATGTCTATATCTTCCGGTAGTCGGTTTGTGATTGGTCTATGATTTTGTTGGTTTATTGGCTATTGGAGGGGCAGCTTTTTCTACTAATACAGTTCTGAAGCCTGGCGCTTGTTGCTCTGACGCACCACCAACCCTGACTTTCCTGTCTTGTTTGCTAATACAGGTTCATTAGGTCCTTTGCTCACTTTTCAGAATAGTGAACACTAATTGCTTAAAAATATTGATCTTTTTCATGAATTCTTACGCAGACATAGAGGCTATCTATGAATGCTTGAAGGAACAGACTGAACAGTACAAAGATGGAGATGAAGATATTATTTTATATGAACAACCTATAGGAAGTGGCCCAACACTTGATATAGCATCGCGTCTGCTAAACATAAGGGCTGTGGTGCTGCATAGTCCTATCCATTGATTCCTTTTTATGCTCAATAAAATTGAATTATGTTGTACTATTTTTTTCTCTTTCTTTGTTAATTGTTTATAATTTTTATTTGTACATTAAATTATATCAATATGAAAAACTCTTTACAATATATATATATATATATATATATATATGTTTAGTTTAGTTAATAAAATTTCTCTATTATTTGTTTGTAACTTTAAAATCCTTTTTTTTAATTTGTGTATGTTATTCAGTTTAGGGAAAACCGAACCGAATAAACCGAAATCTAATTCGGTTTATTTTGATCGGTTTATATGATTTTTTATGCTACTTTGGTCGGTTCAGTTTTTTTAAAATTAATATTTGGTTTATTTGATTTGACCAAAACACCAACTGAATAAGCCAAACCGACCGAATGCTCACCCCTAAAGACTAGAGCACTCAAAGGAATGTGATTTGAATCACATAAACTAATCAATCCACTCGATCATTCCTAATAATGCCCATGTACTAATAAAAGTTTACCAACTAACCACCTTTCCATGATTCTTACATGCATGAACGCTAATGCATGGCATGCATGCTCACATAGAAAAAAAATTAAGTAGCAAATCTCACCCAACGAAACCACCACACTTCAGAGTGGCCATGTGGCCATCCCTACTCTTGTACCTTCGCCCGTCTATATGTCTCTTTCACCCCATCAAGAAAATATTAAATGAGTCCTGATATTTTACGATGGACTCAATCTGGTCCGACACGTGTCCAATGTTTATTTTCCTTTAGCTTATTATAACGACGGACGGACTAGCCATTTATCTGGCACCATGTCTCTCATTCAAACAGCGAGAGAAGAAAAATGAGACGCTCATCGTTCGACATTCCTCCCGCGTATGACAGTTTAGGTCTTTCTCCGCTAGCTCGCTCTTAACGTCCTACCGTCTGGTTTTAAATCTTGCTCTAATAACTTCCACAGGTATTGTAGGAGATTACATGAGGTATTTACACCTATGTTTCTGAACTTTAATGAATTTAGGATTTTCTCTATTCTTCTCACCGTTCAGTATATGAATATTTTAGAACATTTGAGTTCTTGAAATGAACGGGATGTATTTTAGTAGTTTTTGGAGATGTTATGCATGTGTACTCTCTGATCACAAGATGGTACACGCCATTATTTTCAAATTGATTGATTTTGTAAAATGTTTAGTATATCACATGGTAGGATGTTTGGTCATATTTCAAGATGAATTATGTGGCACAGGGATGATAGTATGTTTAGTCGATGGAATTAAAATTCGGTGATTTGATTGACTCTCTGCATTCTCATGAGAGAGCTTTTTGTCATTATTTTCTTGTTTCTTTGGCCTGTTTGGAGGAAATATGTTCATTGCAATCCATTAGGAATAATTTAGAGGCTGTTTGGTTAGTTTTTTAGAGTACAGAGATTTTGTAGATATTTTTTTCAGTTTCTTTGACCTGGTTATTCAGATTATGTTTATTACATTACATTAGAAGCAATTTGGTGGGATGTTTGGATGATTTCTGGGAGATTTTACATTGCATTCTCTCGTTCTCAAGAGCATCGATAATTTAGTGGATATTTTTCTAGTCCCGATTATTCGATTATGTTCATTACATTCCAAAGGAAGCAATTTGATGATTGTTTAGTTGATTTATTTTACATTCTCTATACTTTTGAGAGTCTGAGCATTTTGGTCATTTTTTCCTATTTCTTTGGCTGCTTTGGAGGAAATGTATTCATTACAATCCATTAGTAATAATTTGAAGCTTTTTTTTTTTGAGTTCAGATTTCCTCACTCTGAGAGTACTGATGATTTTGGATATTTTTCCAGCTTTGGCTGGTTGTTCGATTATGTTCATTACATTACAGGAAGCAATTTGGTGGGATGTTTGGATGGTTTCGGGAGATTTTTATCTGACTCTCAGACTCTTAAGAGAATATGATGATTTGTGATATTTTTTTCTTTTCTTTGTTCGATTATGTTCATTACATTCCAGTGGAAGCAATTTGGTGGCTTTTTAGTTGGTTTAGTAGTGTTATTTTGTATCTGTACTCTCTGTACTCTCTTGAGAGTACAGAGCATTTTGGTCATTTATTTCTTGTTTCTTTGGCCTATTTGGAGGAAATATGTTCATTGCAATCCATCAGGAATAATTTGGAGGTGATTAATTTTTTAGTGTTATTTTGCATTCAGACTGCACTCTCTTGAGAGTACAGATAATTTTGTGGACATTTTTCCAGTTTCTTTGGTCTTGTTGTTCAGATTATGTTCATTACATTACATTGGAAGCAATTTGGTGGGATGTTTGGATGGTTTAGTAGTTATCAGATTCTCTCATTTGAGAGTACAAAGCATTTTGGACATTTTTTCCTATTTCTTTGGCCTATTTGGAGGAAATTTGTTCATTGCAATCCATCAAGAATAATTTGGAGGCTGTTTGGTTAGTTTTAGTGTTATTTTGATCACTCTACTCTGAGAGTAGATGATTTGGACATTTTTTCCTATTTCTTTGGCCTGGTTGTTTAGATTATGTTCATTACATAACATTGGAAGTAATTTGGTGGGATGTTTGGATGGTTTCTGGGAGATTTTTGCATCTGTACTCTCTGTACTCTTAAGAGAGTACAGATGATTTTGTGGATATTTTTCCTAATTTCTTTGGCCTGGTTGTTCAGATTATGTTCATTTCATTACATTGGAAGTAATTTGGTGGGATGTTTGGATGGTTTCTAGGAGATTTTTGCATCTATTCTCTTGTACTCTCAAGAGAATACAGATGATTTTGTGGACATTTTTTCCAATTTTTTTGGCCTGGTTGTTCAAATTATGTTCATTACAAAAGCAATAGGATGTTTTAGTGGTTTAGTAGAAATATTTCCGTTCTCTTGAGAGTACAGAGCATTATGGATATTTTTTCCTATTTCTTTAGCCTATTTGGAGGAAATTTGTTCATTGCAATCCATCAGGAATAATTTGGAGGCTGTTTGGTTGGTTTTTTGTTTATTTATTTCTCTGCATTTCTCGAGAGTACAGATTTTATGGATATTTTTTCCAGTTTCTTTGGCCTGGATGTTCAGATTATGTTCATTATATTACATTGGAAGCAATTTGGTGAGATATTTGGATGGTTTCTGGGGGATTTTTGCATCTGTACTCTCTGTACTTTCTTGAGAGTACAGATAATTTTATGGATATTTTTTTCAGTTTTTTTGGCCTGGTTGTTCAGATTACTTTTAATACATTCCAGTGGAAGCAATTTGGTGGCTATTTGGATGATTTGAGATTTATGATCAGATTCTGCATTCTCATGAGAGTACAGAGCATTTTGGTCATTTTTTTCCTGTTTCTTTGGCCTATTTGGGGAAATATGTTCATTGCAATCTATTAGGAATAATTTGGAGGCTGTTTGGTTGATTTTTTAGTGTTATCTTGCATCTGTACTCTCTGTACTCTCTTGAGAGTATAGATGATTTTGTGGACATTTTTTTCAGTTTCTTTGGCCTGGTTGTTCAGATTACTTTCATTAACTGACTTTTCATTTTGAAGTTTACAATGTCTAGAAAAAGGATAACTTTGAGATGCAGGCCTACCACCATTAGAACGGTGTTCGATAATATTGATAATTCTTGATGAAGTCATTGACATTTTAAAGAGGCTTCATCTGCATCAATTCATTAGACTCCACGAATTCAAAGACGAATAAATTACCTCAATCTGTCATGGTGGGAGATAGAAGCTTTCTTTCTTGGGTGCATTCCTTTTACCCCCGATGAAGTTGCAGTAATTGTAGGGATGCCAAACAGAGGGGAGAAGGTCTTATGGCAGAAATCCCCGCTGTCGCAATCAGTTCAGTGGATTATAAGACTATGCTTGAACATGCGGATAGCTCATTTCCTGTGGCACAGTTTGTACAGTTGTACATACATTTTCTGCTATCAAATCTTTTTTTTGTATATCATAACTATAGGGTGGCATCAGAATTGATTGCCTATGCCGATGACATAGATAAATTTACTGAATACAACTAGGGCAGAGGCCATCTGCTGCTTCCAATATGGTATTACATCAAAGATTTATACCCAGACACCCGTACATGAGTGGATTTGTCACTCTTCTTATGGTATGTTTTATATCTTCGTTATGTATTATTTGATGCATTGAACTTACATAAATATTAATTGTAGATGCCTGAGCACATAAGCATCATGAGGCCACCATCTCCATTTGTAAAGCCACGTATGCTGCGATGGCTGAAAATAAAGTTTCCAGATGAAGCCTTCACTAGTTTAGGAGGACACCAGGTGACATATAATAATATCACTTTATTCTTATAATTATGTATTTATTCATATTGTAGTCATCACATTTTTTATCGGTTTAACACAGGTCTGTCTTTCATTCGAGGACATATCGGAGGAGACGCTCAATCATTTCAACATGCACATACATGTTGAGCGATAGCAATCTCATTCTAAGTCCACTGAGGTCAGCCCCCATTAAATCTCCATATGTCTCTCCTCGATATTCTCTCTCATCTAGTGTATCTAGCTCACTACACCCCCACGTAAGGCTTCATGGGAGAGGATACTTGCAAGTTTAGACTTGAAAGATATAGAATCTTCTTTCAAGCAATAATGATAGGAGAATGGATGGAATTAATTTTATGAAGATCGCTATCGAGGAGGTTCTTGCTGGGCAGTGAGGTCCTACCATCCCTACTATTGGGGAAGCTCCTGTGGAGGTCACCACAGGGGGAACTCTTGAGGAGGCAGTCACAGGGGCATCACCTATGGAGTCTACCAGAGGAGCTTCCCTTATGGAGGCTAGCACAAGGGAGTCTCCTGTGGAGGCAACTACAGCTGCTTCCCCTCTGGATACTTCCACTTGGGAAGGCCGCTGTGATCGCTTACTCTAATTGCCATTGTCTTCAACACTTTTTTCATCACTAATGCATCTGTGTGATCTGAGAAGATGTAGATTTGCAGGCTTTTCCAATGAATGATTATGACTTTCTATATATTTTTTAACCATCCAGTTCCCGTCTAAGTCAACAGAGAATCTAATTATGGACGGACAAGCCATCCTTGTATCAGTTTTTTAGAATTTTGCTAAGCCATTTAGACCGGCAGATTTCTTTCGACCTGCTTTTGTACATAAAAAATCTTTTGATTTCAATTTCTTGAAGTTTGGCCAATAACTAGTATGATCCTTTTGAACACCTTAGTTTGATGAGTCAAGATAAAGTATACGCCCATTTCATTCTGAACAGTGGTGCCAAGGAGTTTCCCAAAATTTGGTTCATTAGACATCACGACTTCATCATCGCACTGCTCATTGACCGCATTCACCTGCCAAGACAGCTCCACATAAATGTGACATATAAAATAGCTCAACAAATAAACATATTCCCTCTAAATAGGCCAAAGAAAGAAAAAAAATGAGCTAAATACAGAGAGTACAGATGCAAAAATCATCCAAACATTCCACCAAATTACTTCCAATGTAATATAATGAACATAATCTGAACAACACGTCCAAAGAAATTGGCAAAAATATCCACAAAATTATCTGTATAGAGAGTACAGATGCAAAATAACACTAAAAAACTAACCAAACAACCTCCAAATAAGTAAAGAAATCATCATAGAAACATAAACAATATTATATCAAGTTACCTATGAGTTGAGAAGAGTACAAAGAGTATAGAGTAAAAGAGTGCAGAGTATAGAGTACGAGGGGCGCCTCTTCTTGCTCAAGGCTTCTTTTGCTTTGTATTTTTTATCTTCAATATGCTCTTAAGGGCTTCCTCACCGGAAGTGCTAACCTCATAGATAGCATTCCCTCTATGCCATAAGACCTCCCTCTTTGCATCCCTATTATGCAACTTCATCAAGGGTGATGCTCTTAAGACTTTTTTTCTTTGTAGCTTCTTTTAATTTACATTTTTACCTTCAAGATACTCTTTAAGGCTTCCTCATGGAAGTGTCGACGATAGACATTACCTCTATTCTATAAGACCTTCTCTCCTCTGTTTGACATCCCTACAATTATCAACTTCATCCGGTGAAAGGAATGCCCCACCCAAAAGAAAGCTTGCTTCTATGTCCCAACAAGACAGATTGAGGTCATGGCTATTGAAGTCTTGTCAATGAGTCTAATGAATTGATGCGATGAAGCTCTATAAACGCCAATGACTTCATTACTAAAGAGAGAACTAATGTACTGAGAGTACATATGGGCAAAGTAACCTAAAACCATCCAAACAAATGCCAAATTGCTAACGGAATTTTCTCAACAACTAGGCCAAAGAAACTGGACAACATGACCAAAAATCATATGTACTCTCATGAGAGTACAGAGAGTACAAATGCAAGAAAACACTAACAAATCAACCAAACAGCCTCCAAATTGTGCCTAATGAACATATTTTTCCAAACAGGCCAAAGAAATAAACAAAAATGACAATGCTCAGACTCAGAGCGAGAGTACAGAGTACAGAGAATACAGAGAATAAGAGAGAGAGTACAGAGTAGAGAGAACATAGATGTAATGAAAATAATCTCAACAACACCAAGAAACTGGAGAAAATGACCAAAAATCATCTATACTACTGATGCAAAATAACACTAAAAAATAACTAAACAAATTTTCAAATTATTCCTCACAGAATGAACATATTCCTCCAAACACGTCATAAAAAGTGAAAAAAAAAACCCAAAATGATCTGTACTCTTAGAAGAGTAGAGAGAGTACATAGAGTATAAATGCAAAAATCTCTCAGAAACCATCCAACATCCCACCAAATTGCTTCCAATGTAATGTAATATAATCAACAACTGCCAAAGAACCTAAAAAAAATATCCAAATTATCAGACTCTCAAGAGAAAGAGTGAAAAAATAACACTAAAAAAATAACCAAATAGCCTCCAAATTATTCTGAGTAATGAACAAATTTCCTCCAAACGTGCCAAAGAATAAAAAAAATGTCAATGCCTGATTCTCAAGAGAGTACAGAGAGTATAGAAAGTACAGATGGAAATCTCCCATAAAGATTAACCAAACAACCACAAAATTGCTTCTAATGGAATGTAATGACTATATTCTCTCCATCCAGGAAAAATAAACTGTAAAAATATTGAGATCATCATCTCGAGAGTACAGAGAAGACGAAAACCCTCAAAATAAACAAACTCATCTTGCAAAGAACTCCAAACAGAGTAGGAAATATACTCTAAATAAAAGAATTTAATAACACTAACAAACCGTAAAAAATTTATATCGATATTAACTTGAGAAAAATTACGATGAATTTTATTTAATACATCCTCAATTATTTCCTCGCGCCTTCGTTTCCATCTTCATCGCTCTTTCAGAAAAGGAAATGAAAAAATCTCTCTCTGAGCTCGGTTTACAAGAAAAAAATACACCCCTAAATCCTAAATCTAGATATATATTTTTCTTTTAAATTCCTCCTGCTCATTCCAACGATACTTCTTCTCGCTTTGAACGGCGGCCGGCTGGTCGGGCCAGATAAACGGCGGTCGCCATCCGGCCCGCCATAACGCCGAAGCAAAACGGCAAAAAAATCACCTGGATACGCGTCGTCAGATTAGAGTCACGGTTTACGCGACTGGACGTAATATTTTCTCCACCGTCACACGGTAACTCTCCCCTTATCATCTTTCCATAGAACTCGCACAGCAAGAAGGTCATATGGCAAACGTAAGTGAGGTCGAGCTGAATTCAGATTTTGAATTTATTTCGATCGATTTCATTAGTTCTATTTTAAAAAATATTTGATCTTTCCTGCAGAAAGGGAAGAAGGTTGTTGATGGCGAAGATAACGAAGATCAGCTCTCTGTCATCGTCTTCAAGGTCGATATTCACTGCAAGGATTGCGCTTTGAAGATCAAGCGATGCATCAAAAAAATTAAAGGTTTTTGATTCTTCTGTGCGTGATTCTTTGATTTGATATTTTACTTTATTTTACTTTAATTTGGATTTCAGGAGTGGAGGGAGTGATGGTCGATCAGGCGAGCAACAGATTGAAGGTTTTAGGGAATGTGGATCCATGGGCGATTCGAGAACGTGTGGAATCTAGGTTCATAGGAATGTTGAGTTCGTCTTGCCGGAGAATCCGCCGAAGAGGGAGGAATACGGTGGCGGCAAGAAGAAGGCCACCGCCGGCGCAGACTCTGCCCGCGAACAAGCGATATCGGAGGAGGTTGGGCACTGATCCAGTGAAATAACACTTTTGCAATTAAGTGTCTGATAAAATAGAATATTGAATTTGGCAACCGACATAATTTCTTTTTCTATTATTATTATTATTATTTTTTTTTTTTTTTCTTCTTTTTTCCAATCAGATAGAGCTATTATTATTATTTATAGATATGAATATTATAAGTATGTTCAATGTATAAAAATTTGAAAAAACTAATAATTAAATTTTTTTTACTTTTCAAAGAAAATTTGAAAAGCTTTTTTATTACGTTCGGATACTATATATATAGAGCTACATGCAGATAATACCAGTATATAATTATATATTTTATTTTATTTTATTTTTTTAATAAGCAGTGAGCACAACTGTCTATTTCAATATATCCAGTTATAGTTTTACGAAATATTTCAAATTTAATAATTTCTTTTTAAACACATAAATGTATAGTTTTTAAATTAATTTAAAAACATATTCGATTAACATTAAATTTCTTTTACTTACTAACAAATTTATCTTATCTAATATTATCCCTGAGATTTCCATAATTACATTTTGGTGTAGGGATGCAAGAGGTAAGTCTGGATGCCGAAAATGATTTGGTGACGTTAGAGGGACCATGGATGTGAATTCACTGCCAGGGTACCTAAAGAACAAGATCAGACGTGCTGTTGAGATTATTTCGGTGAGGACCGACAGCGGTGGTGGCATCACTGGAGTTGGCCGTAGTGACGGTGGAAGCGTTAGGAAGGACAAGACTGGTGGTGAAATGGTGAAAGAGAAGAAGGTGAAGAGAAGATTAAAGAAGATGGTGATATGATGCCGTGAGGGAGTGCACAGAAGATGGAAAATGAGAAATAGCGGGTGAGATAGTGAGAAAGAGGAGCAAACCATAAAGAAACTGAATGATATTATCTGGAACGAGAGAACCGATGCGATGAGACGACGAAAAGAGATAACGTCCGAGACGAGACGAAAACGGTGACGCCATATAGAATGTGAAACGATCCGCGTGGCGGCGGCGTGATGAAAATAAAATAAAACGATGATGCCATCACAAATGTTATGATGCCACCAGGGAGGTGATCGAAACGTGCCGGATAAAGACGAATTTGTTGATACGCGCCGAGAAGAAGGCGCGGATGCACGCAGCGAAGAATGAAACGAAACCCAAAATGCACGCCGATGAGAATTTGCGCTCGGCAAATGTAGCAGATAAATGACGATCAGGCGCGCAAAAGACGGAGAACGGATGCGATCGAAGACGAGCTGATCCGCAACGACAACGAGATGGGGATGCCGAAGAAAAATGATGCGCAAAGGCATGATATGGTGAGAAGAAAGAGACAAACCCAGAAAAGAAAAAAAATGCTGGTGATACGAAGACAGAGAACCTGAATGAAGAAATGATAGCAGAAGCAAAATGACAAGACGCGGTGGAGGTGCGAGAAAAAGAACGAGAATGATGGCAGTCGCGTCAAATCAAGAGGAGAAATGAACGCAGATCGGCAAGAACCATAAAGAGCATCTGGGGATTGGAACAAAGAAAGAGGCAGCACCAGAAGAAGCGCGATCGTGATATAAAGAAAAGAACATCGAAGACCAGAAGAGGAAATAGATGGCAAAATGAGACGATGATGTACGAAAAGTCCCAAGCAAAATGAACGAGCGGTGAGTGGGGAGTCCCAAAATGAAGAAGAGATAGATGATCCACGACGTGAGAGTGGGATCATGATGACGATGGGGAGTCCTAATGCAGAAGAAGAATGAGAAGGTGAGCCATGATCAGGAGAGTGGACACGATGGTGGCAGTGGGGAGTCCCAAGAGAGGAAGAAAGAGAAGGTGAATGAGATGATGAGGGGAGCTCAGCGAAGAAAAAAGGAGAAGAGTGATGTTGGTGAGTGGGAGTCTCCAAATGGTGAAGAAGAAGAAGGAGAAGGTGAGTGATGATGGTGGCGAGTGGGGAGTCTCCAGCATCGTGAAGAAGAAGGAGAAGGTGAGCGATGATGGTGGAGAGTGGGACGATGATGGTGGCGAGTGGGGAGTCTCCAGCGGTGTGAAGAAGAAGGAGAAGTGAGTGGGTGAGTGAGAGTGGGAATGATGCAAATGAAAGTGGGGAGTCCCAAAGCATGAAGAAGAAAGAATGAGAGACGATATGACTGAGTGGGGAGTCCCAGCCATAATGAAATAGGAGAACATGTTAATGGGGAGTCCCAAAGGAAGAAATAGATAGGAGAAATGATGGTGGTGAGGAGTCCACGCGGAAGAAGAAGGAAAAGATAAATGATGCAGAGAGAGTGAGGAGTCCCCAAAATGCATGAGAAGAAATGATGATGAGGAGAGGGGATCGATGGTGGTGAGTGGGGAGTCTCCAGCGGTGTGAAGAAGAAGGAGAAGGTGAATGATGATGGTGATGAGTGGGGAGTCCCAACATGAAGAAGGAGAAGAGCATGATGGCGGGAGTGGGGAGTCTAGGCTGAAGAAGAAGGGAGAGATGATGCATGAAAGTGGGGAGTCCCAAACAGTGAAGAAATAGAAGGAGAAGGTGAGCAATGATGGTGAAGAGTGGACAACGATGAGAGGGAGTCCACAGAAGAAGAATAAGATGGTGATGATGGTGGCTAGTTGGGAGTCTCCAGCGCCGTGAGGAAGAAGGAGAAGGTGATCTGATGACTAACGAACGAGAGTCTCATGTGAAGAAGAGAAGGTGAGCATGATGGTGACTATGGGGGGAGTCCCGTAAGCGAATGAAGAAGGAGAACGATGAAAAGAGTGGGAGTCCCAGCAAGATGAAGAAGAAGGAATGAGCATGATGATGGGGGAGTCCCACGAAGAAGTGAAAGGTGAGCCATATGGCAAAGAGTGATCCATGATGGTATGAGTGGGGAGTCCCAAATAATGAAAAGAAGAATGAAGAATGATGGATGAGTGGGGGAGTCCCGCGGAAAAGAAGGAGAAGGTGAGACGATGAAGCATGAGTCCTGAGCCTGTGAAGAAGAAGGATAGTGAGCATGATGGTGAGGGGGGAGCTCCAGCCATGAAGAAAGAAGGTCGGTGTCAATGGTGAGAAGAAAGAGGAAGAAGGTGGCGGCGAGAAGAAGAAGAAGGAGGTCGGTGGCAGAGAAGAAAGCGGATGGATGAATGCTATGCGAATGTGATAGCGGCAGCGGCTGTGTCTGCGCCGGCAGCGGCGGTTTCTGCGCCGGCAGCGGCAAATTCTGCACCGGTAGCGGCGGTGTCTACGCCGACAGCGGCGGTGTCGGCTCCGTCGGAGGTCGAGACGAACTACAGGGACTATTACGAGTCATGCGAGTACGGGCAGGGTTCGTGCGAGTAGGATCAGGGTTCGTACGGTTACGGTCAGGGGTCGTACGACAACAAGTCGTACGAGTACAACACGGATATGATACAAGATCCTCATCCCGACGTCGATGAGAACCCTAACACCTGTTCGGTTCTGTGATATCTGCGGAGTATCGTAGGAGTTAAATGGTATTAGCGCTATGAGCTATAAAGAAAATAAAAAAAAGGTCTTCCTTTTTAGTTGATTATTTTGGAGTTTTTTCTTCTCAAAAGTCAATTTTCTTTTCCATTTTAGTCTTCTTGGCGACATGCAACTCTTTTATAATAATAATATAATAATAACATTTTATCAATTTAAATTATAATGTTTTATTTTAAGATTCCATTCTCAAATATTATGAATATATTTTAAAATTAAATTTTTTGGATATTTATTTTATTTTATTTATTTAAATTTTTTATTTTTAGTCATTTGATTAAAAATAGTTAAATTTTGATTAATTTTAAAATCGATAGTTTCTTTAAAAATCTATTCTATTCATTAATTCATCTATTCAACTCTAATTCTAATTAGTTTTGTGTAAAAATGATTTTGAATTTGAACTATTCATCAAATTTTTAAACTATGTTTTAGATCTCTACATTTTTTTTTTTAATATCACAAGAATATATTTAAGATTCAACTATTCAACTAGATTTAATTAGATAATATAATAAATATTAAAATTACTTTAATATGATATATATGTGATGTATAATGATATTTTCTTATTAATTTAATATATAATATTTCAATTCAAGATTTCGAATATAATTTTAAATTAATTTTTTTAAACATTAATCTATTTTTAATTTAAATATTTTATTTTTAGTTATATGGTCAAAATCAAAAACAATTTTAATCTTAAGGTTTTAAAAATTAATTAAAATTTTATATTAAATAAGCTAAATGATAACGATGCAAAGATAGGCTTTTAAGGTCAATAAATAATTAAATAAATACTATGATTAATTTTTAATAAAATAAAATTATTTTTAATTTTTGCATATTTTTTTCAAAAAAGATAAATTTCGAGATAAAATTTAATTTTACATTTTTTTATTTTATTGCACAAATATTTTTATTGACGCATGTAATATTGAGTAATTGGATAATTTAAGAGGTTTGGCTCACCCAAATAATATTGAATTTAAAAATTTGCATAAACATGCATATAAATGAAATATTTTGTTGCATAAAATTTTAAATAATTTTCATTTAACATAAAAAAAAAACTGTACTCAATTTTAATATTGGAGCATTTATATACGTAGCACATAATTCTTATTTATTTATATATATAATACTTAAATTTTTATATTTACATAAATAACATATAAATCTTTAAAATTACATCAAAAATAGTAACATCATTAATTTTTAAAGTAAAAAGCACCTTATTATGCATAGAAAAAGATATTATATTTATAAATATTATATTTTAAGTGTTCTCTCAAATTTATCAAATCCGTCAATTGATATTTCCCTCAAAATACTTCTTTTATGGAAGTGATATTTCTCTATATAAAAATAGGATATTTCTATTTATTTTCATCCAATTTAGTCAAACAATGACGAATCTTCTCAAAATCATCCCCTCTATTCCACCTAACAAAACTTCTATATTTAATGATGGGATAGCCTCATACTATGGAGTGCTTCTAATTCATTATTTTATGACGTGACTCTCGGTGGCTTTCACTATTGAACCATTGAAGATCACTTAAATAAATCTAATATAAGTGAATCGATTTGATCGTAATAAAATATTTAATTAAAAGTTGATGCAATCCACAACAATGACTATAGACAAATTATTGTTAAAAACTACGCAGAGAAGAAAATTTACGCCTTTCATTAAATCCAACAATACAAGATGAAAAGAGTGAACAAAAAAACCCGAATTCATGAAAATCTCGAAAAGAGAAAAATCACGGCTTAGCAAAAAAGCTTCCACTATATATTTATTTTAGTACAAGTTTTCTCGATAACGGATTACATAATCAGTATATGAGAAGGCGATAATCTAATCCCAAAATCGACAACAACCATATAGTCACGCTCGTGTCAGAAGTGGCGCAGATGATCGGAATGACCGGGAACAAATGACGATCATGAATGTCGCCATGATGGAGACCGACGAGATTGACGACGGCGAGGATCGGCCGGCGGCGGCCGATACGGCGGGCGGCGTGGTTGGTAATCGGGGTGGCTACCGCCGAGTGGTGGCACGATTATGGAGGATTTTCAAGCTTTAGAGCTCTCATCTCTCTTGCTTGGTCTCCTCATATGAAGAATGATGGGCTATTTATAGATTGGAGGAGTAGCGTCTCTATAAATACATGAAATATCCGAACCACTACTCTCCATCGGACGGCTCAAAATGATTCCTTTGATCAGTTGATGTATTTTTAGTATTTGAATGATCAAATGAAGTCAGAATTGTGAGATCTTGGGCTTGTTAGATCTGGCTCGTCGTGACGCCCGATTTGACTATAAACACTCTATGTTTGAGAGCTATTTAGGGATTTAACTGATATCCCAAAATTTTCAATGATATTTTAAGTGCTTGATCTACCGCCAACTTTGGATTTGCTTTTAAAATTAAGATTCGTGCTTATTAGAATTTTCGTGGTCATATCGGTTCCCCTATTTTGGATGACATTATCTCAATCATCCAAAAATATATACGTCAAATACTCGAAAATATCACATTCTTCAATGAAATCTGCGGGTCCATCAACCATATATTTTGAGAAAACAGATCTTCAAGGGAGCACAAGATTATGATCACGGCGCCCATGGACATCATGCGGCCTGCGGCGGTGGTTCGTCAATGGAACGGCCGAAATTTGGGCGCGGGTGCTGACGGCTGATCGCGCTTTCTCGCTGATCGCGTCATCTCACGCGGTTCTGTTCACGGGAGTTTGGGTCAAACGCGGAACGGGCGTCACGGAACGGCGACGGCAGGCAGTAGCGAGAGATCGCTACCCGAAGGGCCCATGAGGGTTTTTGTCCATTTTACCCGCTACCGCTTTGGGCGATTTTGAGCGGTTATTTTTGCGCTTTTGACTTTTATAGGGTCCATAAAACCCCAGGCTGGGGACGCACTCTTCATATGTTGAGTGTCCCTCTTCTTAAGAAGAGGTCGACGAGGCATCAAGGCCCCATACATACGGCGAGGTTTCCCTCGAAAGAGGCATCAATTGCCCTTGTCGGACCGACCGAGTTTGGAGGCGATCAAGACCTGTAGTTCATACGGCAAGGCTCCAGTTTTCCTCGAAGATGTTAACCGCCTCGGACCGACTGCGGAGGCATTAAGGCCGTATTCATACGACGAGGCTCCGCTTTCCCTCGAAGAGGCGCCAACGCCATTGTCTCGACCGACCGGGTTGGAGGCGACAGGCGTAGTTCATATAAGAGGCTCGGTTTCCCTCGAAGAGGCATCAACCGCCTGTCATGACGGGTTCGAGGCGATGATCGGCGATATAACCGGCGACGGTGATGACGGGCGGTGGCGGCCCGCATTAGTAGTCGGCGGGGATGACTGGCGACGATGGTGGTAACTGGCGGAGATGGCCAGCGATGATGGTGGTGACCAGCGGAGATTGCAGAATGGCGGGTAGACCGGCGACATGGTTGGCGGCCGACGGGGTGGTTTGAAAGAATCGGCGACGGCTATCGGCCGGTGACGGGATGACCGGAGATTGCCGCGATGGTGGCGAGACCGTGACAGTCGATGGTCACGGCATGATCGACGACGATGAGGATTTTTGACCTACCCGAGGTTGTTTGTCAGAGTGGGACATGGCGCAACTGGCGACGCAACGTGGAAGAGGTTGAATTGAATCCGTTGAGGATTTTGACCCATCCAAGGTTGTTTGTCAGAGTGTGACTCGATGGTGTTAACCTGTATGGAAGAGGTTGAATTGAATCCGCTAAAGATTTTAACCCATCCGAGGTTGTTTATCAGAGTGTTACGGCGACGCTAACTGTATGGAAGAGGTTGAATTGAATCCGTGATTTTGACCCATCCGGTTATTTAAGTGTTACCAGACGTTAACCTTGTAAGAGGGGAAGTCCACCAAGGTCCTTGACCTATCTTAGTTATTTGAGTCTTTGCTCGACATTAACCTATATGGAAGAGGAATTGAACGCAGGATTTTGACTATCCGAGGTTGTTTGTCAGGGTGTTACCCGATGAAGTTAACCTGTATGGAAGAGGTTGAATTGAATCTGCTAAGGATTTTTGACCTATCCGAGGTTGTTTTTTAGAGTGTTACCCGATGACGTTAACCTGTATGGAAGAGGTCGAATTGAATCCACGGAGGATTTTTGACCTATCCGAGGTTGTTTGTCAGGGTGTTACCCGATGGCATTAACCTGTATGAAAGAGGTCGAATTGAATCTGCTAAGGATTTTTTACCTATCCGAGGTCGTTTGTCAGAGTGTTACCGATGACGTTAACATGTATGGAAGAGGTCGAATTGAATCTACTGAGGATTTTTGACCTATCCGAAGTTGTTTGTCGGTGTTACCCACGACGTTAACTCGTATGGAAGAGGTCGAATTGACCGCTAAGAATTTTTGACCTATCCGAGGTTGTTTGTCGAGTGTTACCCGGCGATGTGAACCGTATGGAAGAGGTCGAATCAATGAGATTTTGACCTATCAGATTGTTTGTCGGTGTTACCCGACGCTTAACCTCAATGAGGTTGAATTGAATCCATGGATTTTTTATCCATCCGAGGTTGTTTGTCATATATGACATTAACTCATGGAAGAGGTCAAATCAAAACATCCGCTTGTGGTTGTAGCCAAAGTTGCTCCTTAACCTTGGTCGTGTTTTTCTATGAGTATGATTGGAAAATTATAATTTGCAAAGCTATATTTCTTCTCAATGTTGAAATATCCTCTAACTTTGACTTGTTTCTTGGGATGATAATCGATTAGATGCTTACCATATTAATAGGGGCGATCTTCTGAGATTAAGAGTTGCCCTCCCCCCTAGTTTCCGATAAAATATGAAGGAACGAAGTTTGATGAATCTTCATTCTTCGCTTGCGTTCCTTAAAAGCTTGAAATGCTCTACCTCAATGGTGGTTTTGATCTTGTTGAGAAACTTAGTCATCATACAAGATTAAATAATGAATCGCTTCCCATGATCGATCAAGGCTAGAAAACCACATGTAAAGTAAAAGTTTATGCCTTAGCCTTGTTGTTAAATCCAGCACACACACACATGTATTTAAAGAGTGAACAAGAAAATTCCAGAATTTTTACGTGCAAAATCTCGAAAAGAAGAAAACCACGGCTCAGCCTTGAAAAGCTTCCTATATATTTATTTTGGAGTATAAGTTTTCGATAATGGGATTACATAATTGTATATGAAGGGTCGACAATGGAATCCCAAAATCGACAACAAATGACCATATATGTTCACAGATGTAGTGGTAGCAGATGATGGTGAACAGTGGGAACAGATCGATGGCAATATCATCATGATGGAGACCGACCGAGATTGGAGACCAGGATCAGATGGCCGACGGCGGTGGTGGTTGGTAACCAATGGGGACCAGTGGTGGCACGACATGAGGATTTTAAGCTTTAGAGCTCTCTCCTCTCTCTTGCTTGGCCTCCCCCCATATGAAGAATGAGAGGCTATTTATAGATTGGAGAAGTGGCGTCTCTATAAATACATGAAAAATCCGAACCACTCCTCTCCATCGGACGGTTCAAAATGATTCCTTTGATCAGCTGATGTATTTTAAGTATTTGAATGTTCAAATGAAGTCAGAATTGTGAGATCTTGGGCTTTTAGATCCGGCTGTCAGACGCCGATTTACAAGTAAACACCCATGTTTGAGAGCTGGGGATGATTTAATTGATATCCCAAATTTCTAAAGATATTTTAAGTGCTCGATCTCTGACCGGCCAACTTCTATCACCGCTTTTAACATCAAGATTCGTCTTTCGACTAGTAGAATTTTCAGGGTCATATCACAAATATTTTTAATGTGGGAAAAGATAGCCCTATAAAATCTATAGATAAGGCTAACTTCAAGTTACTTTGGAAGATTTAGAAGAGGATTTTCCTATCATATGCATATTTACATAGAAATTCCTTTAGATAAATTGAAAGAGAATCTTATAATTATCTAATATTTAACATAGGAATATGCTAAATCAAATTTTTAAGTGGAAGTAGTCACCATTTTAATAGACTTGTTCAATGGCCCTCTTTGTTGTGGCGATGTGATGACGTCCATGATTCTTAACATAATTATGAATGTCATATACAATGAAGGAAGATGAGAAAGTACATAGAAGGAAGATATGAAGCTCATTTTACCTTGATCTACTTTGATTGACTCATTTGAACTTATTTTGATTTGGTTTAGTCATTATTGATGCTATTGAATACTACAAAAAAAAAAGTTTCTACAATGGTTTTTTATGGTAATTGTAATAGTTTAATCACTATGAAAAAAAATTTAGTAGTTTAAAAATTTTATAGCAATGCAATGCCTTATAACAGTGACTTTATAATTGTTGATAAGATATTTTGCAGTGCAATTTTTTTAGCAATTTAAACTAGTGCAATGCTAATAGTAGTTTAAATTGTCAAAAATTTAGATGCTTTGCAATGGTGAAAATTATCACAAATTTATATGAAGAGTAGTGCTTTAAATTACTAGTACTGTAAAATAATTGAAAGTCAATAACAATAATTATTTGTGGAAGTTTAATTTCATATAATTATTTTCTAGGATTGTCAATAACAACAATTAAATTAATTGTTTGAATGCATGAACAACTTAAAAACTTGGAAACCAATTTACAAAAATTCCAATAGTGAACACTTATAAAATTATAGATTGTAAGTGCTCTGATTGATGTGTATTTTATTCATAAAAATTTAAGAATTTTTAAGTAAGTGCAATTTTTTAATAATTTTGATTAGCCATTAATCAATTAGTAATACACTGTATTGTTTCTATAAAAGTAATTTTAAGGTATTAGAAAAATAAATTTTCTAGTATTCTTGATACCACTAAGAAAGAGAATTCACTTATTTATATCTCTTTATAATTTTTTTTAATAAACTTATTAGATTCTTCCATTTCTCTTAATCTTTTATTCAAATCTAATATAAACATGTGTGAGTGCATTTGTTTGTGTGTGTGTGTGATTGTAGTAGAACATCTAATAAAGATCAAAATATGTCCCTGTTGATCTTACTTTTGGAGTGAGCTTTCAACCCCTCCTCTTAGACCTACAAATCTTCTAGACACTAAGATTTTCTTAGTCATAAGACACATCTAGTGATTAGGTGAACACTTAACCTAAACCTAAAGACTTAGAAGTGTTAATCATAAGATTAGGCTATGCCTTAGGGCTTAAGGAAATTACCTATCCTATAGCCTAAACCCAATAAAGAAAATTACCTATCATAAGACACATATATATCTGTGTGTGGGTGTATTATTGACATATAATTTAATTCAGTCATTGAAATTTCAATTTTAACTTTCTAATAAGAATATCTTGATCAAAGTTTGAATAAGAAGAATAATGAATTAGGTAATTTTATTTGAGATGAGCACAATATACAAATATTCAATTTAAATTAAATTATATATGCATAGAAAACCAAGAGTGAAAGTTTACCTTGAAATCCAAAGACACACACACGGGTATTTAAAGAGTGAACAAGGAAACTCCAAAATTTTTACGTGGAAAACCTTGAAAGGAGGGAAAAAACCACAGGGTCTAGCCCAGTAAAAAGCTTCCACTATATATTTATTTTGGAGTACAAATTTTCCCGATAACGGGATTACATAATTGTATATGAGAAGGGCTGACAATGGGAATCCTAAAATCAGACAACAACAGCCATATAGCAAATGATGATGAACAGCGGGGAACAGCCACTGACGATGAAGGTCATCATGATGGAGACCGACGGAGATTGATGATGGCGAGGATCAGGTGGCGCCGGCGTGGTTGGTAACCAGGGGTGGTCCTACACCCGAGGCATGATTATGCCGGAGGATTTTCAAGCTTTTGAGCTCTCTCCTCTCTTGACCTCCCCTCATATGAGGAATGAGGCTATTTATAGATTGGAGGCATCTGTAAATATATACAAAATCCAACAACTCCTCCATCGGACTCATGATGATTCCCTTGATCATATGATGTATTTTGTGTATTTGAATGCTCAAATGAAATGAATTGTAAGATCTTTGGCTTGGAACTCGCCAAGACGCTTCGATTTGATTATAAACACTCTATATTTGAGAGCTTTTAAGAATTTAACTGATGTCCCAAAGTTTCTAATGATATTTTAAGTGCTCTTGATTCAATTGATCAACTTACTTTCGGCATCAAGATTCGTGCTAGAGGAATTTTCACCGCGAGCTCAAAGAGGCATTAACCGCCTTTGCCTGATTTGGAGCCGATCAAGACCTGTAGTTCATACGGCGAGGCTCCGGTTTTCCCTCGAAAGAGGCGTTGGATCGCCTTGTGATCGACCGGCTCGAGGTCATCAAGGCCCATAGTTCACAGGCTGCTTTTCCTGAAGAGGCATTGACCGCCCTTTGTCGGACCGAGGCTCTCAGTAGGCTCATTGGGCGAGTGCTTTTCCCTCGAAAGAGGCATTGACTGCCCTTGTCGGACCGACCCGGTTTGGAGGAGATCAAGGCCTGTAGTTTGTACGGCAAGGCTCCGGTTTTTCCTCGAAAGAGGCATCTCCATCGGACGGCTCATGATGATTCCCTTGATCATATGATGTATTTTGTGTATTTGAATGCTCAAATGAAGTCGGAATTGTAAGATCTTTGGCTTATTGGAACCTCATCGACGCCTTATATAAACCCATATTTAAGAGCTTTTAGGAATTTAACCGATGTCCCAAAGTTTCCAATGATATTTTAAGTCTTGACCAGCCAATTCGACGTTGTTTCGACATCAAGATTCGTGCTTTGACTAGAGGAATTTTCAGGGTCATATCAATATATATAACAAAATAAATATTTTAGAATTATTTACATAAAAAATTAATCAAAATATTTGAGGAAAATTTTTGTAGGATATTCATAATACATTCTATATTAAGATGGGGCAAAATTTACTATATCGGTATCCCATATTTTATACGTCTGTTGACCTTCATATATGTGTCATAAGTCGAGTCAAGCCCACAAGCCAAATTCAACTAGGGGTGTGTGTTTGGTTGATTTGGATGGATTGGATGATAAATTTTTAAAACCAATTGATTTTGGATTCCTAAAATATTGAACCAAACCGACAAAATAAAATGTAAAACCAAATAAACCGAATAATAATTTGGTTCGGTTATTTTGGTTTGGTTTTGGATAAACCAAAGTTCATTACATTTAAAAATTATTTGCAAAATATTTTATCGTATAATGAACAAACAATAGTAGTTTACATTTATAATTCTTACTATAAGCCTATAATATATAAATTAATAATACCGTATATCATATAATTAGTTTAGTTTTTTTGGTTCCATCCAAAATTTTATTTAACAAACCGATCCAAAAACCAAAAACCAAAGTTTTCATTAATTAAAACGAAAATCCAAATTACTAAGTTCAAAACCGAACCAAATTACTCAAAAACTTTGGTTTGGTTTGATTTTTGGTTAAAACCAAATAATGCACACCCTAAATTCAAGTTGCGGCTTTAACGGGTTCAAAATGCACTCGCCACCGAAAATGAAACGACATCGACGAACGAACTTCTTCATCGCATTCAGAATGTTGAAATTGGTCGAAATATAAATATTGCAAAATCTAATGATCAATCGCTGAGGTCAACGCGCGCGCATATCGAGGTCGAGATCAACGAGGATCAAATGACCTCCGCGTAAATTGATCACACCATTAGCCAAATACCAAAATCTATCAAGATTGTTTAACTCAGGACCAGTCAATGAGACGAGCTGGCCGAAAGTCGGACGCGGCATTGAAATTGAAATTGACTCACTCGGCACCCACTAATCGACGCACGACGCATCGTCGATTCGTAATGATAATTAATATATATATATATATATATATATATATATATATATATATATATATATATATATATATATATATATATATATATATATATACTATGCATTTGTCGACGTAAAATTCACTTTAAAATATTTAATAAATTTAAAATTTATTAAAAAAATATCCAAATTACCCCAATTTCTCCAGTATTTTCAATTTTCTGAAAAAAAAATTTAAAAATTAAAAAAAAAACTGAAAATAATCACTCACCTCCATTTCTCTCAACTACTCCCTCTCATTCTTCCCTACTCTCTCATTCTTCCTCCTCATTTTTCTCCTACATTTGTCTCTCCTAATTTCCCCTCACATCTCAAAAAAGATAATTCTTCTCTCCTTTTTGCAGAACTTTCTTCTCAATTTTACTGTTTCGGCCGCAATCCCGTCGGCTCCAATTCCCCGGCCCGCCTTCTGGTCGCGACCCGCTCCAATTTCCCGCTTACGCGCGTCCCGCTGCCGGAAACCGCTCCGTCAGGCCAACCCGCGCGCTCCACTACCGCGACCCCGTCCCGTGGCCGCAACCCACTCCGCGTCCCGTCTCGAACCCGCGCCTTTCCGTCAGCTCGCAACCGAACCCGTCGGCCCGCTTCCGCCGTTCCGCGCGACCCGAATCCCACGGCCACAGCCCGCCGCACCACTCCGGCCCGCACCCGCGCGCGACCCAACCTGCCGTCCCGCAAGGCCCGATCCGTCCGCCGTCGGCCCGCTGCAACGCAGACGACCCGCCGCGTGACCTGAACCCGCGCACCGACCTGCCGCGCTATTCTGCAGCCCGTTCCGAATCAGCCCCCTCTCACTAGCCCGCACGACCCACGCCCGCTGGCCCGCAGCCCGCGTCCGGCCTCCAGCCCGCTAGCACCAACCCGCTATTCCACAGCCCGTTCCGAATCGGCCTGCTCTCGCAAACCGGCATGACCCGCTGCACACCGACCCGCACCCACTGGCCCGCAGCCTGCGTCCCGCCTCCAGCCCGCCAGCGCCAACCTGTTATTCCGCAGCCCGCGTTTCGAACAGGCCCAGCCTGCCAGCCCACACCAGCTCAAGCCCACGGCCCGCCAGCCTCCTTCCTTCCAACCCAAGGCCCGTAGGGCCTTCCTACAGCCCACCAGCCATTCAAACCTCTGGCCCAGCCCGCTTCAACTAACCGTATAGCCCACTAGCCCGTTGTTATGGCCCATCCTATTCCATTTTCACTTCAAGGAATCGCATCATCAAGAGTTCGGATTTTCTACATCCCTTTGCTCACCTTTCTACGAATCAAGAACATCGCCAAGAGTCGAATTCTTCTTTCAATTTTGCATCGCGACGCCTGTATCCCTTCCAGTTGAATCGAACATCGTGAAGAGAATTCTTCTTTCAATTTTTCGACGCGACCCCTTCCAATTTTAGCTGGGAATCGAGGGAAGAATATATCAGGCAATTCTTGATTTTCTCGTCCGACTCGTTTCTTCCTACTTTTTTCACAAAATCGGAGAAGAACATCGAAGAGTAATTCTTTCGACGACACTCCTCATTCTACATTCTTAATCGCAATTAACTGCTAAAGCATTAAAGACGCTAAAATGTCTACGTGAGATCTACTGTCGGTGCTTCCGCATTCCCAAACACCACGGCCAGCTCGCACCACTTCGCCGACGCTCCTCTCTCCCGCCTATCATCCGTAGGCTTGATCCGTCTGGCCAGCCCACTACACCGCATTTGACCAGCCGTGTGACCCAAACCCGCGCACCAACCCGCCGCGCTATTTCGTAGCCCATTCTGAATCGGCCCGCTCCCGCCAGCCCGCACGACCCGCTACGCACCGACCCGCGCTCGCTAGCCCGCAGCCCGCATCCCACCTCCAGCCCGCCAGCGCCAACCCACTATTCTGCAGCCCGTTTCGAATCGGCCAGCTCCTGCCAGCCCGCACGACCCGTTGCGCACCGACCTGCGCCCGCTGGCTCGCAGCCCGCGTCCCGCCTCCAGCCCGTCAGCGCCAACCCGTTATTTCGCAACCCGCATTTCGAACAGGCCCAGTCCAGCAGCCCACACTCCAGCTCAAGCCCACGGCCCGCCAGCCTCCTTCCTTCCAGCCCAAGGCCCGTAGGGCCTTCCTACAACCCACCAGCCCACTGTTCTAGCCCACCAACGCTTCAAACCTCTGGCCGAGCCCACTGCAACTAACCTTATAGCCCACTGCTTGGCCCATCCATCCTCATTTATTTTCACTCAGTGAAGCAAGATCGTCGTTGAATTCTTCCTTCGATTTTCGACATCAGATTCTCGCTTTAGCCATCCACCTTTCTGCCGAATCGAGAAGAACATCATCAAGAGAATTCTTCGATTTTCATCATCGCATAAGACTTCCGCCACAATCGGGAAGAACATCGTCGAGGCTAATTCTTTTGATTTTCGCGCAGATTCTTTACACCGAAGAACGCCAAGAGCGAATTTTTTGATTTTCTCGCACTTAGCCTTCAGCTACAAAATCGGGAGAAGAACATCGTCAAGAGGCGAATTATTCTTTTGATTTTCAGCGTCGCACTTCTTGCCTTACATTCCCAATCGCATACCTAACCCTGTTCCTATTTCGAGCATTGCAACGCGCCAAAAAATGTGTCAGACCATATGAAATCTATGAATGTGAAGATATATATATATATATATATATGCATGTGATTCTTTACAGGTTTGAAGACCCCGTGCTTTCGACACGGGATGAAAATAGTGACGGTGTCATAAGACACCATCGCTATGCTCAAGAAAGCAAGTAACACCCCGTTAAATGTCGCCCCTGACGAAATTTTGCTAATTTCCATCTTAGAAATAAAAAATGGGGGGAATGAATATATATCAGATTTGTCTTTTCTCGGGTTTAAAGTCTACATGTGGGAGGAGCGACAGATGAAAATTGATCGGTGTCAGAGACACCACCGCTATGCTCAAGAGGCATCATACAGTTGCTCGAAAATTCACCACCGACCTCTTCAATGAAAAGAGTGGTTTAAAGTGTGTGTGTGTAATTTTGAGATGAAATAGAGATAAAGACACTACCAGATTTCATCCTCATTTGGTGAGGACTTTAGATCTGTTTGGTTTCTATAAAGAAGCCTATAGTTAATTACCCCTCCCAATAAGTGAGAGAGAAATTTTGATTAAGGCTAGTCATTGGATCGCAAAATGCGTAGCGTATAGTAGCAGCATATGAAGTTTTAGAATTTAGGATATGAAATTCATCATTATACTTAAACCTGGATGGGAATGATGATGTATCTAGATCCCATGTATCCTCGTAATCGTGATCCCTAGTCTACTTAAAGGAGGTAGTCGACCCAACGGACGTAGGATTCTTCAAATATATGTTCACGTCCAAGAAATCCTCACTGGGGTGGTGTTTGTCTCAAGAAATTTTACATTTAAGGTTGTTTGCCTATCAAGTATACCCATGATTCATAACCTCGAGTATGGAGAGCATATGAGCTACGTGATCATAATATAATGAGCCAAAACCACCGTCGAGGACTCTTCATCCGATCTTGGCTGCCAGCCAAGAGACAGGCCGCCCTTACTAGTAAGAGATTGATTGAGAGTGAACATAGTAGAACACTTAATTTGACATTGGCTCCTTCGTGAGTTAGAGTTTTCTTAATTTGTCACCCCCGACAAATAATTGCGAAAGGTGGATATATTGAGTTTGGTTTAAGTTTTTAGTGATAGAATTTCATTCGAACAATTTTCGATTGATATTTGAAAATTAATTTGATTTGATTTGATTTAAGAAATTTATTAATTTGGATATGTTTAAGAGCTTTAGATCCTGTCAACTCTATTTAGTTGCTAATAGAGGATTAAATCTACTATCACTTGACAGAATCAGTTGTTTAGATGTTTTACTGATTTGAAACTCTTATTATAGGTTTTTTGGTTTTGTTAACCCAGACCCAGTCCTAAGACTGAATCGAGAAGCAACCTTAAATTGATATTTGATTTGAATTAAAAAATTGATTAATTTGGATATGTTTAAGAGCTTTAGATCCTGTCAACTCTATTTAGCCACTAACAGAGGATTAGATCGTCACTGACAGTTTCGGATATTTCATGATTTGAAACTCTTATTATAGGTTTTAGGTTTTGTTAACTAATCCCTAAGAGTAAAGCAATCCGTAGCATCCTCGACACTTGAATTTAGAATTCAAAGATAAGGTCGGGCACATGCGGTGTAGGAGAATTTGTAATTTTGTGTTTGAATTATGAAATTGATTTTCTATTTTTATTTTATTTTTTCAACTTCAGTCCGTGCAGCCTTTTCAAACATTAAAATTTATACTTGAAATCTCTATGTCCGAACACATGCAGGTATTTATAGCTTAGCTGATTTCATCTAACTAATAAAATTATTGATTTTTGAAAATCATAATTAGAATAAAATTCCTTAATTTTTGATTAAAGAAAGCCTTATGATTTTTATAGATTTGATTTAGTATCGCCTTCTATTTTCATAGATTTTGATTTAGTATCGCCTTCTGTCTGCTTGTACAAAGGGTTGCAGATCCGATAGCGAAGAAGATATTTTGGTTTAGATTACAGTTTAACACACTACTGACACTTTGTTTACTTGTTAAGTTTTTACATTTCTTCCAATTTGATTATGCTCAATTTACATCAATTTTGATAAGTTATGCTGATTTTAGTATTTGTTGCTTTAGCCCTACTCATGCTTATCAGTTAGCATAGTAATCACCTCCACATTCTTATAAGAATTATTAAACCCAATTTGGATTCATCCTCAGATTTTTAGTTTATTGCAAGTTTGTTATGAGTTTGACATTAGTCCCCCCAAATTCCTATTAAAGCTTACCTAATTTTGAGAAATTTACAAGAAAAGAGAACTCACTCATTACTTCCCTTTAAGCCATAGAGAATAGCTATTAGAGTTTGTGAGTTTAATATTAACCTCTCCCAAATTTTACTTAGATTTTAAATGAATATTCAATTATTTCCAAGATTTGTTTTAAACCCCCCCTTTTTTTATTTGATGCTATAAAATTAGTTGCAGGTTTTCCTACTTAGCACTCTTAAATTAGCCCCTTTTATTCTCCTAATTTTTTAAGTCAAAATATTTGACATAAAATTTCCCGGATCATTCTCGTAGTGTGAACGGTATTTGGCTTGCTTCAGATGTCGTCGAAGCGTGAATGAGTGGTGTCTTCACACCATACCGATCTTTTCATCTCGTCGCACTGGCCGAAAGCAAAACGAGGCCTTCAAACCCGAAAGAATACATACATGCAATATATAATCATCCCTCCTTTTTTCTCTAAGTTTGGAAATTAGACATGACCTCCCGGCCATCCACGATGGGTGATCGGGTGTTTTGGCTTCTGACGCCTGATGAGCATAGAGTGGTGTCTTGTGACACACGTACCGTCTTCATCCACTACGATCGATTAGAGATGTATTGAAACCTGCAGAAAGAAATACAAGCAATACAATCGAGTCAGAATTAAGTACAAATTTTAGCAAAGATTTGACGTATTCGATGGGTGTCACATCTCGACGATTTTGGCTTACGATGATGAACGAATAGCGTGTATTGACATCACAACCTAATTTCATCGTCACGCCTCACGAAAGCACAACGAGGTCTTCAAACCTTTAGATAGCTGAGGCTCAGATCGACGAATAATTGTCTCCAGCCCTATTCACAGTTGATTGTGGAAATCCCTTGAATCATGCCTGTGATGCGAGGATTTGCTTCTTACCGGCTCTGAACTTGCATATGTCTCCTGACAACATCTAGATGATATGTGAAAGTCTGTCCAAATAATCCCGCTAAAGTGCCACAAGAGAGGCGCAAAACACCAGATTTCTTATGATCTTCAGGAACACGGGACTTGAGTTCTTCGTATATGTAGAACTTCAGCCCAGCATAAGGCAAGATGCCGATGAGAGTTGGACCAACACTACAGTAGGGGTGATCGCATTCCACCTTCCTTGTAAACGCTCTAGAAGACATCTTTTATTTCATTATAAGATGGCTGGGGAAGTAGACGCCTTAAACCATGGCTGGTTTGCCCCGTGTTCGAAACCTGATAAGCAAGCTTAGTTCGAGCCAAATCCAATGGGTAAGTACATAAAACAGCAGTCCCTCTAGCCGCAGAGCCAGCCAAAAGATCAACGATAGGCCCAGTCCCTAATGCTGAGCAATTATTTAGAATCAGACACCGGTATTGTTCATACGTCATGTAGTGCAATGTTGCATAAGGCACTATTCGGAGCACACTCGCTCCATTTTCTTTGTAGAATCCCAATATACCCTCATGCTGCTTCAATTTCTTTATTGATCGCAGTATCCCAAGAGATTTGAACTCCTCAGTCCTCGTCTGCAAGAGAATCTTGAGCCGCTCAAGAGGAGCCACGGCGGTCTTTGAGAACGCACCAGCCGCTCCTCCGGCAATAAGCTCCTTGACGTAAACCGGCAGCAGATCTACCATGCAAATGTCAACATCAGCCGCCACCGCTGGTGTCAGTGTCGACCCCTTGTGATCGCCAAGAAACTCATAAGTTTTCTTCGCATCCGCAACGGCCCCGACGAGGATAAGATTCATCAATAGAGAGAGAGAGAGAGAGAGAGAGCACGGCAGATTGATCGGGAAAGTGCCGGCGATTCGAGATTCAAAAATGGAGATAAACCCCTATGAAATATAAAGAAAATGAAATCACCGCGCGATCAGACAAAACACGTGATCCAAATCGATCTCAGTGAAACCCGTTGTTGAGAAGGGGAGGAGGGAGTTACGTAGAAGGGTTACGTAGCCTTTTTTTTGTATGCATGCGGTTTTTTTTAGAAATAGCCGGGTGCAGAGAGAGAGAGAGAGAGAGAGTGTGGGAGAGGAGAAAATATTACATCCAGAGTGAGTCCCCACGTAGCTTTTACGGACTCCGATCCTCCTAGTGTCCATGATTTTTTTCCCGCTTTAGCTGATCTGTAACTAGATGGATGGCGCGCCGTTTATCTGGCGCCGACGCGCCTCGTTCAAACAGTGGGAGAAGAAGCATCGTTAGAATGAGCGGAAGGAATTTTAAAGAAATATATATCTAGATTTAGGGTTTAGAGGTGTATTTTTTTCTTGCAAACCGAGCTCCGAGAGAGAAAGAGATTTTCTCATTTCCTTTTCTGAAAAGAATCATGAAGATGGAGAAGCGAAATAACGAGGATGTATTAAATAAAAATTTATCTAATTTTTTAACCGTTGTATATGTACAATATTGTTAGGGTTATTCCTTGAAATTCTTTTATTTAGTATATATTTCCTATACTGTTTGAAGTTCTTTGCAAGATGAGTTTGCTTATTTTGAGAGTTTTTTGCATCTGTACTCTTTATACTCTCATGTGAGTACAGATAATTTCCTGAATATTTTTGCAGTTTATTTTGCGTTGATGGAGAGAATATGGTCATTACATTCTAGTAGAAGCAATTTTGTGGTTGTTTGGTTAATCTTTATGGAGATTTCCATCATCTCTCTTGAGAATCTGAGCATTTTGGATATTTTTTCCTGTTTCTTTATGTTTGGAGGAAATTTGTTGCAATCCATTAGAACAATTTGGAGGTTTGGTTATTTTTTTAGTGTTATTTTGCATCACTCTATGTACTCTCTTGAGAGTCGATGATGATTTTTGGATATTTTTTCTAGTTTCTTTGGCCTGGTTGTTCAGATTATGTTCATTACATTACATTGGAAGCAATTTGGTGGGATGTTTGGATGATTTCTGGGAGATTTTTGCATCTGTATGCTTTGTACTCTCCTGAGAGTACAGATCATTTTGGGTTATTTTTTTCACTTTCTGTGACCTATTTGGAGGGAATATGTTCATTACAATCTATGAGGAATAATTTGGAGGCTGTTTGATTATTTTTTTAGTGTTATTTTGCATCTGTAGAGTATAGATGATTTTTTGGTTTTTTAGCTTTCTTTAGGCGATTGTTGAGATTATTTTCATTACATCACTCTATATTTTTTCTCTCTGTACTCTGTACTCTCTATACTCTCACTCTAAGTCGAGCATTTTGGTTATTTTTTTGTTTTTCTTTGGCCTGTTTGGAGGAAATATGTTCATTAGGCATAATTTGGAGGTTGTTTGGTTGATTTGTTAGTATTTTCTTGCATATGTACTCTCTATACTCTCATGAGAGTACATATGATTTTTGGTCATGTTGTCCAGTTTCTTTGGCCTGGTTATTGAGAGTACATTCCATTGGAAGTAATTTGGCAGCTGTTTGGATGGTTTCTAGGTTACTTTGTGCCCATCTGTACTCTCTGTACATTCCATTGTAGCACTCTTTAGTAATGAAGTCATTGACATTTCTGAGGCTTCATCATCAATTTAGACTCCGAAATTAGAATCAAATAGACCTCAATCCTATCTTGTTGGGACATGTAGAAGTAAGCTTTCTTTTCTGGGCGGCATTCCTTTCACCCCGATGAAGTTGCGAATGTAAGGATGCCAAACAGGGAGAAGGTCTTATGGAATAGAGTGCTTTCTGTGAGGTCACTTAGTGAGGAAGCCCTTAAAGAGCATCTTGAAGGTAAAAAATACAAATCAAAAGAAACCTTACAGAAAGCAAAAGAAGCCTTAAAGAGCATCACCCTCGATGAAGTTGCAGTGATAATAGGGATGCCAAACAGAGGGGAGGTCTTATGGCATGAGAATGTGCTATCATGAGGTTAGCACTTCCATGAGGAAGCCCTTAAGAGCATATTGAAGGTAAAAATATAAAGAAAAGAAGCAAGGCTGCCCCTCTCTCTCTGTACTCTTTGTACTCTCCCTCTCTACTCTATACTCTTCTCTCATGGGTAACTTGATATAATATTGTTTATATTTCTATGATGATTTTTTTACTTGTTTGGAGGCTATTTGGTTGGCTTTTTAGGATTATTTTGCATATGTACTCTCTTGAGAGTACAGATGATTTTGTGGATATTTTTTTTAGTTTCTTTGGACGCGTTGCTCAGATTATGTTCATTACATTATATTGGAAGCAATTTGGTGGAATGTTTGGATGATTTTTGCATCTGTACTCTCTATATTTAGCTCATTTTTCCCCTTTTTTGGCCTATTTGGAGGGAATATGTTTATTTGTGGAGCTATTTTACATGTCAAATTTATGTGGAGCTGTCTTGGTAGGTGAATGCGGTCAATGAGCAGTGCGATGATGAAGTCGTGATGTCTAATGAACCAAATTTTGGGAAACTCCTTGGCACCACTGCTTAATGAATGAAGCAGGCGTGACTGTCTTGTGACTACGCATCAAAGCTCAGTGTTGGAAGGACCATACTAGTTATTGGCCAAACTCTAAGAAAATGAAATCAAAAGATTTTTATGTGCAAAAGCAGTCGGAAGAAATCACTAGTCTAAAAAAGCAAAATTCCAAAAAAGCGATACAAGGGCGGCTTGTCCCATGATTAGATTCTCTATTGACTTGGGCGGAATTGGATGGTTAAAAAATATATAGAAAGTCATAATCATTCATTGGCAAAGCCTGTTGACCAACATCTTCGGATCACCGATGTATTAGCGATGAAAAGGCTTCGTGTTGAAAATAATGACGAGGGAGAATTAGTAACGATGCATTTTCTAAGTGAGGAGGTTAGCGTTGTAGAGAATATTGTATTCACAAAAAGAGATGGTTTCAATTTTATTAAGAAAGAAAAAAGATCGAGGATTGCGAATGGTGATAGTAATGCATTAATAAAGCTGTTCAAGGAAAGGCAAGCAGCGGACGGGATGTTTGCATGGGATGTACAAGTTGATGAGTCAGATTGCTTAATAAGTTTATTTTTGGAGCAATGACATGTCTAGGATAGAATATGATTGTTTTGGTGATGTGATAATTTTTGATACAAGCTATTGACTCAATAAATATAATCTTGTTTGTGCCCCTCTTGTTGGAGTGAATCATCACTAGCAAAATGTGTTATTTGGAGTAGCCTTTTTATCAGAAGAGACGATTGAGTCATTCTCATGGCTATTCTAGACATTTCTTCGGTTGATGGGTGATAGACATCCGACAACAATATTCACTGATCAAGATCAGGCTATGGCACGAGCTATCAAAATTATATTACCGCATACTCATCATAGGTTGTGCCAATGGCATATTTCGAAGAAAGCTCCTTCCAAGGTTCACTGCTTTAATAGTAATAAGAGGGTACAAAGGCTATTTTATGCATGCATGAGCAAATGTGACTCAGAGGAAGAGTTTGAAGAAGCTTGGTCTGCCATGCTAGAAGAAGGAAATTTGCATGATCATCCTTGGCTGTCTGAGCTTTATAAAATTAGATTCAAGTGGTCCACTGCATTCAACAAAGACTCATTCTGCATGGGCATCTTATCAACGTAACATAGTGAGTTAATGAACAATGTATTTCACGAAATCTCTAAACCAACAAGTTTGCTCACAGATTATTTTTTGGGGTTGGAAAACGTTATGGAGACATGACACCGGAATGAACATGACGAAGACTTCAAGTGTAGCCAGTCATCGATTATTTTTATTGTTAAGACTAGTCTAATTCTAAAATAACCTGCTATGTTTTATACAAGAAAGCTGTATACTATGTTTGAGGAAGAATTTTTGCATGGAGTTGGAGGCTATCAATCGTAGCGTGTCGGATGTGACCCCATGGAGTATTTGGTGAGAAACTTAGAGAATAAAAATTCATCCAAAATATGTCCATTTCAATGGGCCTACCCTAGATGTAACTTGTACTTGTAAGAAATTTGAAATGATGGGATTACTTTGTGCCCATTGTATCAGAGTTCTTAGTCAAGAAAATGTAGTGCGCATTCCAGATAAGTATCTTCTCATGCGATGGTCTACCAGAGCAAAGAGGGATATTTACTTCGATAGTGCATATAGAAAATTAAGAGATGTCGAAGGCACATATGGAAATGCTACTGGCATTATTTTTTGGAACCATGTTAGTCGATATGCATATCAAATAAGTGTCAGGGCATAGGGTAATAATAGAGGCGAGGACTATATATCTTAAAAAACTATGACGATGTCATCTATACTAAGTGGGAATTCTCTTCCGGTTGATAGAGCGTTAAGAAGAAGAAGTCACATGACAAGGAAAAGACATCTTGAAGGATCGGTTAAGTAGTCAGGGTGTTTCCAAAGGGATATTGGGAGAGATCTAAGAAAGCCAAGAGTAATTCTCTATTTGCCTCTTAATTTGTAGTATTTAAAATATTGCTGCTAATATTCAAACCATCATATCTTTTTTGTTACAGAAACTAAAGTTCAAACTGATAGTGTCGCAGAACGTGTTTCGTCACCGCTTGCAACACCTTTCTCTGTTATGCCAAAGTATTTTTCAGAGGTACGCACAAAATAGCACACATCGATTCTGTTAAAAATCATTAACTGATATGATGTTCTACCTCAGGAATTCAACTCGAGCTCAACAATTAATCAGTCGACTGAAGGGTACACTAAGTTGATGATGGATATTATTACAGGAAAATATTTCAATGTATGATATCATTTAGTTATGTGTTCTTCGAATGTGCAATCATTTTTGCAAAGCTTTAGAGTCTCCAAGATGACTTTCTTTTACTTAGTAGGCACACCAGTAGTCTCACCTACGATTGGTTAGGAAGAGCGCCTCGAGTTAGGCATTAGGATGACCTTCTCATGCTCATCATTTCATTTCTGTCGATGACTTTCTTCTTTGAGCGACTTTATTTTGAAGCATTATTATTATAACAAAGCCCGAGCTTTGTACTCGTAGGGAGTATAGAGATAAATCTGAGAGTATAGAGGGTACATAACTTTGTAATCCTTAGACTGTGGCAACTAAATCTCTCATATTTTACCAAATTATAGTATTTGATTGATGAGTCTACCTTGCTTATGAGAATGAGCTGATTTTCATTGCAGGCATTACATATTTTGATATATGTACTTTATAAAAGTACATTTTATGAAAAAGAAAAAAATCTCGTGATGATTATATTATGCGATATTAGTTTAGTAATTATTTATAAATTTATCGATGATATTAATTTAATTCAGATGATACTTTCAATTATTACACTATTTGAAAAAATTCATCATCTTAAAATATATAATTTGCTCCACACTGCCTTCAAAATTTATATTTGTGAATAAGACGTTGGTAAGTCGCATCATCGACAATATATTTGTCTATTTTATGCATATATTTTAGTAGAAAGTAGGTTTTAAGAAGCATGATTTTGACTGGTAGAAAATAATCGTACCCACTTGTATTAGGTTCACATGCTAAGTAGTTCATATTGCTTCTCCTGCATACTTTCAGATTGAGGTATTTAGAATGTGGGCAGTATAACGTAAATTTTAGATAATGTAAATTTTAGCTTCACCTTTTTAGGTTGATCTAAATTTAAAATATGATATAAATATAGAGTACAGATGAGAGTCTGAGAGACTGAGAGAGTATACATGTAAACTGCACAAAACTCATAAAAGGCAACCGTGAGCATCCAACTTACTTTAAGGTTATACTGAACAATTCCTCTTCGTCATGCAAAGCAAAAGTAGAAATGGGAAAAAATAGATTGCTAAAATAAAATAGTGAGTACATAGAATACAAAGAGTATAGAGAGCACAGATAGCATAAACATCACATAGAGTACAGACGAAACACATCTCAGTAAAGCAGCCAAGCTTCAAACAAATTGCTACAGATGTTCTCTGTTAATAATAATTTATCCAAAACTGCCAAGGAAAATTGAATAAAAATAGATGAAATACTGTGTACTCCAAATAAAAGATCCAAACTGCCCAATAATATTGAAAAAAAATGAAATACCCTGTACAATTATTTCCTATTTATCAAACTTTAAATGTACAGTTTCTTAGCTTAGCTTTTTTCATTCTCAAACAAAAGATAACGTAAGCGAACTCGGCCTTAAAGCAATTCATCTTCTTAGGCCAATCTCGGTGGTCAGCCTAATTAAGTGGGGATTTTCTAATTGCTGCCTCCATGTACTTGCAGACAAACATCCTGATTAATGCTTGTTTTCTTGGGCGACCCACTCACCATTTTGATTGGCCATTTTATGGGATCACTCACAAAAAGGCGCATCTTCAACAAGTAATTTGACTCGAATAACAAGAAGTATAATCAATAAGTAAAAAAACCATTTTGCGGAAACCAACTTGAAAATAACTCTTATAATCTCTGAAAGAATGACCTTATGGGTTAGTTTTGGTAATGAGTCATAAAAATACTAGGCCCCTAAAATATACAACCGAGTGTCAGTCTTGATTATCTATAATTGGAAGTAAGAGTAGCTCGACACCTTCTCTAGAGACATCTTTGGATGAACATTTTGCTTTCCTTGTAGCCATATTTTGCATAGCTCAGAAGAAAAAAAGAGAACATTTATAAATTATAGTTTCCATCTATACAAATAATGATTGAATTGTAATACGCATATTTATGGGGTAACTTACCCAAAGCATGAGATGTACAAATAAAGAACTCTGACGGACAGAGCAGTACTCGCCAATAAAAAAGCGAAGGCATCAAAGTGTGCATCGAGAGATATTGATCTCTAACTCATCGATCGACGCCCGTGCAATAATGATATTCCATGAATACTATATCACCCGCAAGTGATAAATATTTTAAAGTGAGCTTAATTAACGAATAGGTTATTTTATGTATGAAGGATTGAAGATTGACTTACTTATCCTAATCGGGGCATGGCGTGTCAATAAGATGGAGCATTGGCTTAGGTAGAACAGCTCTGGATGAGAACTCAATAAAATGATGTGCCTCTGGGCAACAAAATCGATGATGAAAGTTAGTGATGAGCTAGATTCACCATGAATTGGGATCTAAGATGATTCATAATACCTCGATGCTCCTCCACCACAACGATAGCAGTTTGTGGGTCATCAACCTTTATTGGCTCATCTTTGTGAACCTATAAAAAAATTTAGTGAAATCTATTTCTATTATCTCAAATTTAAAAGAAAGTAACTTAATACCTCTACTGCCAGCTTCTCATCTTGAGTGGAGGCCACCACTTCACTTATTCTTGCTCGTGACTTCCTGTAAGTGTATGTGAAGGGGGAATTAATAGCTTTCCTCTTCCTTATCTACCGAGCTTTCACACCACGCTCAATGCTATCGATTAAAGTCTTCGGAGCATCTTCATGTACATTAGAGGCCTCCACAATAGCTTCCCCTATGGTGGACTCAACAGGGGCTTCCCTAGTGGAGGCTACCTCAGGGGCTTCCCGAGTGGAAGTATCCACAGGGGCAGCAGCTTCCCAAGAGGAAGTATCCACAGGGGCAGCAGCTGTAGTTGCCTCCACAGAAGACTCCCTTGTGCTAGCCTCCACAGGGGAAGCTCCTTTGGTAGCCTCCATAGGTGCTGGCCTTGTGACTGCCTCCTCCAGAGTTCCCCCTGTGGTGACCTCCATAAGAGCTTCCCCAAAAGTAGGGATGGTAGGACCCTGCTGCCCAGCAAGAACCTCCTCGATAGTAATAACCAGCAAATCAATCCCATCCATTCTCTCTATCATTATTGCTTGAAAAGAAGATACTATATCTTTCAAGTCCCTAAAACCTACAAGTATCCTCTCCACCGCAAAGCCTTTTGTGGGGGTAGTAGCAGAGGGTAGGCTAGATACACTGGATGGGGGAGAATATCGAGGAGAGACATATAGAGATTCAATGGGGGCTGAACTCAGTGGACTTAGAATGGGACTGCTATCAGGCTGAACATGTATTGCATGTTGGGCAGGGTAAAATGATTCAAGGAGCTATGTCTCCTCTTCTGATATGTCCTCGAATAAAAGGCATACCTGTGTTAAACCGATAAGAAAATGTGATGACTACAACATGAATAAATACATAATTATAAGAACTAAGTGATATTATTATATGTCACCTGATGTCCTCCTAAACCAGTGAAGGCTTCATTTGAAAACTTTATTTTCGGCCATCGCAGCATACGTGGCTTTGCAAATGGAGATGGCGGCCTCATGATGCTTATGTGCTCAGCGGCCCAGATCTACAATTAATATTTATGTAAGTTAACTTCAATGCATCAAATAATACATAACCGAAGATATAAAACATATCATAAGAAGAGTGACAAATCCACTCATGTACCCGGGTGTCCTCTGGGTATGAATCTTTGATGTAATACCATCAAATTATGAAATTAGGAAAGCCTAGATGGCCTCTGCCCAGTTGTATTCAACAAATTTATCTATGTCATCGATGTAGGCAATCAATTCTGATGTCACTCTATAGTTGTGATATACAAAAAAAATATTTGATAACAAAAAATGTATGTATATACAAAGCTGTACGACAGAGTATCCGCATGCTCGCATAGTCTTATAGTCCATCGAGCTGACTGAGATTTCTTATAAGACCTTCTCCCTGGCATCCCTATAATTACTACAACTCATCTGGGGTGAAAGGAATGCACGCCAGAAAGAAAGCTCAATTTCCCAAAGATGATGGATCGAGGTAATGGCTATCGAGTCTATTGATTTTGTGGAGTCTAATGAATTGATGCAGATGAAGCCTCTTAAAATGTCAATGACTTCATCAAGAAATCATGTCGCATTTTATCAACACCGCTCTAACGGTGGTAGCTCAGATCTCAAGTTATTCTTTTCTACATTATAAACTTCAAAATGAAAAGTCAAGCTTAATGAAAGTAATCCAAAGCCAAAGAAACTGAAAAATATCCAAAATCATCACTCCAAGAGAGTATATAGCATGATGCAAGATAACACTAAAAAATCAACCAAACAGCCTCCAAATTTTTTCTGATGGATTGCAATGAACATATTTTCCCAAACAGGCCAAAGAAACAGGAAAAAAATGACCAAAATGCTTTTTATACTCATGAGAGTACAAAGAGTACAGATGCAAAAATGCTCTAGAAACCATCCAAACAGCCACTAAATTACTTCCACTAGAATGTATTAAAGGTAATCTGAACAACCAGGCCAAAGAAACTGGAAAAATATCCATTAAAATCATCTCATTTCAAGAGAGTACATATGTAAGATAATACTAAAAAACAACCAAACAACCTCCAAATTATTCCTGATGGATTGTAATGAATATGTACTCTCAAGAGAGTACAGAGAGTACATATGCAAAAATCTCCCAGAAATCATCCAAACATCCCACCAAATTGCTTCCAATGTAATGTAATGAACATAATCTGAACAACCAGGCCAAAAAAAATTAAAAAAAATATCCACAAAATCAACTGTACTCTCAAGAGAGTATAGAGAGTACAGATGCAAAATAACACTAAAAAATCAACCAAATAGCCTCCAAATTATTCCTGATGGATTACAATAAATAAATTTCCTCCAAATAGACCAAAGAAATATGAAAAAAAATATCCAAAATGCTATGTACTCTCAAGAGAGTACAGAGAGTACAGATACAAAATAACACTACTAAACCAACCAAACATCGCACCAAATTGCTTCCACTGGAATGTAATGAATATAATTTGAACAACCAAGCCAAAGAAACTGGAAAAAATGTCCACAAAATCATCTCAGATTCTCAAGAGAGCGAGTCTGATACAAAATAACACTAAAACTAACCAAACCCAAATTATTCCTCATGGATTGTAATGAACATATTTCTTCCAAACAAAGAAAAGAAAAATGAAAAATGCTCAGACTCTCAAGAGAGTAGAGAGTATGTAAAATAATACTACTAAACTAACTAAAAAACCAAATTGCTTTCACCGAATGTAATGAACATAATCTAAACAACTGGCCAAAGAAATTGGAAAAAATATTCATTAAATCATCAGTCTCTTGAGAGTACAGATGCAAAAATCCCCCAGAAACCATCCAAACATCCCACCAAATTACTTTCAATGTAATGTAATGAACATAATCTGAACAACCAGACCAAAGAAACTAGAAAAATTGTCCACAAAATCATATGTACTCTCAAGAGAGTATAGAGAGTACAAATATAAAATAACACTAAAAAACTAACCAAACAGCCTCCAAATTATTCCTGATGGATTGCAATGAACATATTTCCTCCAAATAGGCCAAAGAAATAGGAAAGAAATGACCAAAATGCTCTATACTCTCAAGAGAGTACAGAGAGTACAGATGCAAAATAATGCTACTAAACCAACCAAATAGCCACCAAATTACTTCCAGTGGAATGTAATGAACATAATATGAACAACCAGACTAAAGAAACTGAAAAAAAATGTCCACAAAATTATCTGTACTCTCTTGAGAGTACAGAGAGTACAGATGTAAAAATCTCCTAGAAACCATCCAAACATCCCATCAAATTGCTTCCAATGTAATGTAATGAACATAATATGAACAACCAGGCCAAAGAAACTAAAAAAAATGTCCACAAAATCATCTGTACTCCCAAGAGAGTACAAAGAGTACAAAGAGTACAGATGCAAAATAATACTAAAAAACTAACCAAACAGCCTCCAAATTATTCTTGATGGATTGCAATGAACATATTTCCTCCAAACAGACCAAAGAAACAGAAAAAAAATGACCAAAATGCTTTGTACTCTCATGAGAGTACAGAGAGTCCAGATGCAGAAATCAGGCCATAGAATTTTAATTCCATCGACTGAACATACTATCATCTCTAATCAGGCCATAGAATTCATCTTGAAACATGACCAAACATCCTACCATGTGATATACTAAACAACATTTCTAATCACTCAAAAAATTTGAAAATAACGTGTACCATCTTGACAAGATGATAGTACACATGCAAAACATCTCCAAAAACTACTAAAATACATCCTGTTCATTTAAAGAACTCAAATGTTCTAAAATGTTCACATACTGAACGGTGAGAAGAATAAAGAAAACCCAAAATTCATTAAAGTTCAGAAACACAGGAGTAAATACCTCATGTAATCGCCTATAATACCTCAATGGAAGTTATTCGCAAGACTCGTTCAAACCACTGAGACATTCGCCGGAGAGTTGAGCTAGCAGAGAAAGCCCTAAACTGTCATATGGGAGGAATGTCGAACGACATCTCATTTTTCTTCTCCGCTATTTTAACGCGCCGGGCCAGATAAACGATCGATCGGCTGCCGCTTAAAATGGGAAAAAAACCACCTGGACACCAGATTGGAGTCCATAAAGATGCTGTGGACTGGACGTAATATTGGAGAGAGGAAGATTACGCGACTCGCAGCGGAGTCCAATCACAAGCTTAGATTTTTTTTTTTATAAAAAAAATATAAAAACTTGATTGGACTTCGGATGCATCCGGAGTCCGCATGTAATATTTTTTCGTGGTAGAGAGGAAGAGAGAGCCTTCAGAATTCTTGCATGCAGTTTTTTTTCTTGAGATGAAGGGACAGACGAGAAAACCCATCACGATAGAAAGCAGCTGTTCGGTTTATGCCATTTGAACGAAAAGAGGGAAATGGTTTAAAGAGTGGTTTCATTTCAAAATCGAGACGAGCGGCGAGAGCGTGTTTAGAGGATTTTCGCAGAGGAAGCTTCGGTTATCACTATTTAGGTTTAGTTAATTTTCATAAATATTTAATTAAATCTCAATTATGAGTTTAATGCAAAAGATTCGTAAAGTCAATCTATATATATATATATATATATATTAATCTTAGATTATTCGCAACCCGACCGACGGCAATCGAGGCCATTTGGTTCAAGCCATCAAATTGGATCAATTTCACCAAAATGTACCTCGTCTTTTCACCACTGACGCTCACCGCACTTGTTCAATTGCGCGAATAGTCTTATTTGATAGATTTTGGCATTTTGAAGCCAATGGCATGATCAATTTTGTGAACGGAGGTCGTTTGATCCTCGACCTCGATATGCGCGGAAGTGCGACTAACGGCTTGATCGGCTGTTCATCAAGTCATGCAATATTTATATCGACCAATTTTGATGTGAATGTGATGGTGAAGTTCGCATCATCAAGGTCATTTGAGTTAGTTTATAGATTTCATGTATTATCGCCGTGTTACCACTGATTATTCTACACAGGTCATCCAAATCGATTTGATAGATTTCATATTTGAGATAATCAATTTTATGAACGAGATCACATTGTCATAAGCTTCGACATGATACAATGTCGGCACATAGCAGAATTGATTCATTACATTTCACAATATTTATATTTGATCAATTTCAACATTCTGAACATGATGACAAAGTCCGTTCATTGATTGAAAGTCATTTAGACCATTTTTGGTGATGTCCAGTGCATTTTGAACTTTGATTTGCACCCTATCACTTCCGAAGTCCGTCGAATTTGGCTTGTGAGCTTGACTCAACTTATGGAACATATGTGGAGGTCAACAAATTTCCCCCAATAAATGTGATTCACGCTTGGACGAGTCACGTTTGTTAAAAATTGGTTGACCTTGCTGTACAATAACTTATGGATCATGATTGTCATTGTCAGATGTCGCTTTATTCAGGACATGCTAAATGACGAGCTTGATCAATTTGTTAGAACTGACTTGTAGAATTGATAAGAGTTCTTATACCATATACTATCTGCTTCAATAGTTTTGCTGAAGATCTATTTCTTTTATATCATTACAGATTTGAGTTTCCTCGAACCCTAGCTTCGTGCTTGGTTGGGTTTGATGGAGGAATTGATCTACTTTTTTTATGAAGGACTCCACTAGGGAATCCATTTATCCGTACTTGGTCAAATTTGAAATTCCTTTTGTCCTAGCTTTGAGCTTGACGAACTTGATGAAGAACTGACCTGATTTGTTCATATTGACTTGTCAGGAAGCGTATGCACTCCATAAACCCTGTGCCTGCTGCTTCGACGGATTTATTGAAGGATACATATAGATGACCCAACCTTCTGGCTACATAGGGTCAATGTTGAGTTATTAGTCTAGCAACGTGTGCTTTAACAGACTAAATAATCATAAAATTCCTTTAGTTCAGCCATCGGCTTTGTTTAAACTATGAAATTACTTCCTCGGTCTTGTGCTTTCTGCTTTGACAGACTTGATGAGGAGATAGGATTTGATCTATGCTTTGAGCTTGATCGGATCATTTGAGAATAGATTGAAATATCACCTTACAGGTAATATGAAGATTGATTTGAGGTAACCCTTAATTGAGCATTTTCTCAGATTGTCTCGATCTATCGATCAAGTAGAGAAATCTCTTGGATCCTGGTTGCTTGTAATCACTAAGCTGGATCTAGTTTGAGATTGAACAGCTATCATCATTGGACTGACGAGTAGGTGCTCTTTCACCACAGCCTTTTCTTATGGCTTGTTAAGTGAGGAGAGCGTCAGCAACTCAACCATATTTGGGCTTGTTGAGTTCGACCTTTAGAACCTACTCGAGTATTTGACTTAAGCTGTAGTGGGTTGGTGATTTTATCATCAGACTGACAAACGGGGGCTCTTTCACTGCGGCCTTTTATTGCAGCTTGTTGAGTGAGGAGAGCGTCAGCAACTCGGCCATTTGTGGGCTTATTGAGTCCGATCTTTAGAACCCATCCATGTTCTAGACTTTAGGATGTAGAGGTTGATGTTTCTCCAACTCAGTTGATTGAAGCTTCCAAAATCGGGAGTTCTTTTGACTTGATATCCAAAATTGGCAAGTCTAAGAGATAAATTTCTTGACATTTAGGGCTGTATTTTTCATGTATAGAGATAAAATCTTTTTATTCCTACAAGACTTTGCATCTTAATAGTAACAATTATGGATATATCCAAAAATTTTGGCATAAAGCTCAATGTCAATTTGAATAGGGATATATTTGAGGATCTCATCTTATGGCACGATGTCAACTCAAATAAACTTAACATAAATTAAAAATATGTCTCCTATCTTGCAGGGGGAATTCTAAAGTACATTTAGGAGAATTTTCAAGATGAAAGTACATAAATACATCAATATTCAAATTGATGTGCCCTAAAAGAGATTTTAATATACAACATTGATTTCATCTATATATAAAAATCTAAAAATGCCCCTATGTAAGAGGAGAATTTTTACGAAAAAGTTTTTCATCTGGGGTATGTTTATTTAGGGATCTCGGCATGAAGCACAATGTCAAGCTAAATAGATATACTAAAAAAATGCCCCCTATCTTGTAGGGGGGTTTCTATTGTACCTCGAGAATGTGGTCATCAAGTATAGTAGTTTTTCAAGTATCGGCCATTAATTGGCAGCATTGGTCTTTCACCATTTAGGTTGATTCGTTGGTATGCCCCTCCTTGGTATACTTTTTCAATGACAAAGGGGTCTTCCCAATTAGGCTCAAATTTGCCACCAAATTTTTGATTGGAATAATTGGTCTTCTCAGCACCAGGACCAATTCTCCTTTTTGGAATGTTCGAGGTCGCACTGTATGGTCAAAAGCCCTAGACATCTTTGCTCGATAGACTTCCAATAAGCTTGTAATCTAACTTAATCAAGCGCGTCTAATTCCTCCATTCTCAAATGAGCATTTTGATCTTCAATTAGATTGTACTGGATGGCTACTCGAAGTGAAGGCAACTCAACTTCGAGCGAAAGAATTACTTCAATTCCAAATACCAATGAATAGTGAGTGACTTTAGTTGGCATCTTATAGGTAGTTCGATATTCCCATAGAGCCTCTACTAGCTTTGTATGCCATTCTCTCTTATTTTTAGTGAGGATATTCTTGAGCAGTTTGACTAATGTCTTGTTGAAGGCCTCCGCCAATCCATTTACTCTTAGATTGTATATTGAAGAGTATCGCCAATCAATTTTATGTCGATCGATGAATTTATAAATCTTTATACTTTAAAAAGCTGTGCCATTATCAAAAATTATTCGGCGTGACACTCCAAATCTATAGACCATATTATACATGAAGAAGTTGATCACTCGGTCAACAGTAACTTCTTTAAATGGAGTAGCCTCAACCCACTTGGAGAAATAATCAGTCGCTACTAGGATGAAGCGATGTCCAGCTGACGATGGTGGATCAATTGATCTAATTACATCTGTACCCTAACATTCAAATGGCCAAGATGCTATTATTGGGTGTAATGGATTTGGAGGTTGATGGATGAGATCCCCATGTACTTGACACTCATGACACTTCTTAGCGTGATTAATACAATCTCTCATCATAGACGGCCAGTAATAGCCCATTATTTTGATCTTTACTACCATCTTAGGACCTGACTGATGTGCACCACAAAGTCCTTCATGAACTTCAATCATCACTTTGCTAGCTTCATCTACACCTAGGCATCGTAGCCATATTTGTTCAAAGGATCTACGATATAAAGTGTTGTTGATGAAAGCATAGCATAACATTCTCTTTTTGATCTGAGCTGCTAGTGATTTATTACTTGGTAATTTACCTTCTTTAAAGTAGTCAATGAAGGCTTGCCTCTAATCATGTGACTCTTCTACAACAAAGGCTTCAAACTGCTTTTCTGAGGCAATGTCATTTTTAGCTCTTCTCGGTACAACTTCTTGTTGATTTTAAGGAGTATGAACCTGAGTCATATCCTGCTGTGTTAGATTTGGTAACCCCTCTACCTGTGGGGATTGACACTTTATCGGCTCTAGAACTCGTCGAGTAAATATGCCGATCATGACATAATCACCATTCATACTTGCCATTTCCTTATCTAGTTTTGCAAAGCAGTCAGCTTTGCTATTCTCAGATCGAGAGACTCGAGTTAATGTGATATTTGGTATCTATTTCATAAGCTTGAGAACTCGCTTGTGATAGAAAGTTAATTCAAGCTTGTTGATTTTATAGATTCAAAGTACTTGATTTATAATAAGCTGAGAATCACCAAAATTGTGCGGATTTTGAATGCCTATGAAAATAGCTTCTTCAAGACCTATCACTAATGCTTCATATTCAGCTTCATTATTAGTTCTTGGCTCGATAAATCTATATCATCGTCACATTATCCCTCATTCTGGTGTTATGAAGATGATGCCAATTCCTGCTCTTGCTCTTGGGAAATCTAGATATTTGATTTGTTTAATCGATGAGGCCCCATCAAAGTACATTTTTCAAATTTGTGATTTTTCTCTTTCATGAATGAGCATAATTTGCTCATCGGGCAAATCATCATTAAGGGAAAAGTTCATAGGGATAGGATGTGTAGCCAAAAAATCTGTTAATTCTTGTCCCTTCACTGCTTTCTACGGAACGTATGTGATATTAAATTGCAAATCAATACTGCCCATCTTGCCAAGCGACCTGTCAATGCTAGTATTGTCATCAAGTACTTCAACGAATCGATCCTTGTGATGAGGGTAATCTTGTGAGATAGCATATAATGACGTATCTTTTGGACATCTTTACTTAGTAGACTTCTATATTTTGTTGAGCTTGGTGTCTGACCCCGTCAAGTCCATCAAATTCTCACATCCGTAGACATACATTCTCATATTGAGTGAGATTGTGTTGAATGGCTACTCTGAGTGAAGGTAGTTCAACTTCAAGTGACAAGACTACTTCAACTCCAAATACTTTAGCATGAGGAGTGGATTTTATGAGAGTACAATCTAGATGTCACGTTGTTATCTATTTGTAAGGGAATTTCACTTTGAGATTTTGGCCTCCAAATTTGCTATATGTCTGGCGGTTTGATGTCGGTGTCCAGTGTCCCACCCCCTCGATGCTCAGACTTGAATTAGTAGACATCTTGTCGGGGTTATAGGAGGAGGTCTCCTTGGAGGACCAACTCTGGCCTCCTTGATGACTAGACTTTTGATATTTTTTTATCAGTCCTTTCTCCTTTGCAACAATGGGAACTTGATGCACTCTTGCATATACAGTTTCAAATTCTCACTAGAGAAGCTGGGATCTGAAGTTGACGAGTCTAAAAGGACTGTTTGATTTGACTAGTAGAGTTGTCCATTTTTATCCATCTTAGGTTGTCAAACCTGTTATGGGTTGGAACACTCACTTCTGGTTCCACAGTTGGTTGTACAATTTTTACTTGAACAATGATTGTTTAGCATGCAGTTCAGGATTTCTCTTTCTCCACTGTCTTTGGGTTAGCTTGCTTCCAGATGAAGAAGCTTTTGTGCTGCTACTTCTTTTCAAGGCTTTAGTCTCCATATTTATTTTTCTTTCTATTGGGATCTTTCGACAAATGATTCTGGACTTCAGTGTCGCCCATGCTCACCATGTAAGAATTGCTTAGAATAGTCTTGAGCTCTTACTACCACTAATTGTAGCTTTTGTAATGGAGCATTTATGGCTTCTTTGATAATTAACATTTGATACCCGTTCTTCATAAGATATTTTTCTTTAACAACCTTCAGAACTCTATGTGCTCGAGTAGATAGAGTTTTATGTTATTTCTGCTATTGAGCCCAAAAAAAATACCATTTAACATCACCAGTAGAGCTATTCCTTTTCACCCATCTCAAAATTTTTAAATTTATTGTCGGATAGAAATACTCGCTTCTAGTTGTAAGGTTGGTTGTATGACTTCTGATTCAAACAACAACTACTGAGCTAGCAGTTTAGTGTTTATTCTCCTTTGCCTTTTACTCAATTTTCCCCCAGAAGAGGAGGCTTCAACATTATACCTTCCTAGTGCAAAAGATTCAACTGGCAGTGTTGTCGTATTCACAAGTATGACTGAAACATTTTGCCAGTGAAGGTTCTCTTCATGACTGGCACCTCAATGAATCAATTTTTTAAATACAAAGGCTTTCTTTTGAGAAATCTCAGTAGCAATAGTGTCCATTCCAATTGTCCTCCTCCATTACACCGGTTGGTGTGTATAATATGCAGATGCTTCAGGTGGAAGAATATTTGCATCAGTAATGGTTAGAAAGTCTACACTACCAAATTTAATGGTAGCTCCCACATCCTCAGTATTGATAACAGCATTAGCTAGATGGATGCTGGCTCCGCAACCTAGCTACATGATGAATGGTATGTTCTAAAGATTCATTAATACAAAGAACAAGCAAATTAGTCATAATGTCATAATTAGCTTAGTTTTAGATTCATTGATAATTAATTTTACACTTCAAATTTTATCATGTTTTATTGCCACTATATTCCAAAGATGGAAAGAGAATCTGCCCCCTGGAGTCAAATCTGGGTGGCTCAAAATTCATCACCTCTTTGATGAAAAGAGTGGTTTAAAGTGTGTGTGTAATTTTGAAGATGGAATAGTAGATAAGATACTACCCGGAGATTTCATCCTCACACGACTTTAGATCACGGTTTCCTATGCAAACCCCTATAGTTAATTACCCCTCCCAATAAGTGAGAGAGAACTTTCGATTAAGGCTAGTCATTGGATCACAAAATGCATAGCGTATAGTAGCAACATGTGGAGTTTTAGAATTTAGGATATGAAATTCATCATTATAGCTTAAACCAGATGGTTGGGGAAATGATGACGTGTCTGATCTAGATTCCATGGCTCCGTCATCCCGGGCAGTCGCGGTCCCTAATCTACTTAGTCAGAGGAGGTAGTCGACCCAACCTAATAGAAGGATCCTCATCAGTAACACATGTATTACGTCGTCCAAGAAATCCTTGTAGAGCGGTCTCAAGGCCTTAAGTCTATCTTACAGAGGTTGTTTGCCTATCAAGTTCTATGATTCAATTCAAAGTGAGCCATTGGGAGCATATGGGTTATGGTGAATATAATATAATGGAGCCAACACCACCATCGAGGACTGTCATAATCATCTGTGGAGCCCACACGCCAGGAGGACATGGACCACATCCTTACTGGCAAGAGATTGATTAAGAGTGAATATAGTAGAACACTTGATTTGGCATTGGCTCCTTCATGAGCTAGAGTTTTCTTAATTTGTCACCCCGGACAAATAATTACGGAAGGTGAATAGATTGAGTTTGGTTTAAGTTTTTAGGGATAGAATTTCATTCGAATAGTTTTCGATTGATATTTGAAAATTGATTTGATTTGATTTGATTTGATTTGAGAAATTGATTAATTTGGATATGTTTAAGAGCTTTAGATGCCACAACTCGCTGTGAGGATTAGATCTACCGTCACCTGTAATCAATTTTTTAGATGTTTCGATTTGAAACTCTTATAAGTTTTTTAGGTTTTGTTAACCAACCCTAATATTAAACCGGAAGCAACCTAGCTTCCCAGAAATTTAGGCATACATTCATATCCGGTGTATTTGAGAATTTAGGTAATTTGAATTATGAGATTGATTTTTATTTTCATTTCTTTTCAACTTTAAAACCTTTTCACATTAAAATGAAATCTCTCTAGTACACGGTATTTATAGCAGCAAGATTTCATCTAATTAATGAAATTATTGATTTTTGAAAATCATAATTAGAATGAAATTCCTCAATTTTTGATTAAAGAAAGCCCTATGATTTTAATAGATTTTGATTTAGTATCGCCTTCTATTTCTATAGATTTTGATTTAGTATCGTCTTCTATTTTCTTGTAAAAAGGGTTGAAGATCTGGTGGCGAAGAAGGTATTTTGGTTTAGATTGCAGTTTAACACACTACTGACACTTAGTTTACTTGTTGAGTTTTTTACATTTTACTTAAATTTTACTTAAATTTTACTTAAATTTTAAATGAATATTCTATTCTTTCTAAGATTTGTTTTATAAAGGTCCCCCCCTTTTTTTATTTGACGCTATAAAATTAGCTACAGGTTTTCCTACTTAGTGCTCCTAAATTAGCCCATTTCATTCTCCTATTTTTCTAAGTCAAAAGGTTTGATGAAATTTTAGCCTCAAAGATCATCCCTGTAGAGTCAGATCGGGTGTTGCTTTCACGCCTCGGTGAAGGTGCTTGCCACCATCTCTTTTTTCATCTCATTGCATCGAGCACAATGAGGCCTTCAAACTTGCAAAGAATACATACAATGCAATATATAATCATCCCCTTTTTTTCTAAGTCTAGAAATTAGACAAAATTTTGGCAGCCTCTCGGCGTCATCCCTATAGAGGTGCATTGGTGGTTTGGTTTTGAGACGCTGAGATAGAGTGGTGTCACACACAGGTTTTTCATCTCGTCATTGTAACGAGGCCTTCAAACCTACAAAGAATGCAATATATAATCATCCCCATTTTTTCTAAGTCCAAAATTAGAAAAACAAAAGCCCTCCGACGCCATCCCCATAGGGAGCTACATCGGGTATTTTTGCTTTGGTATCGATGGGCAGTGGTGTCTTGCGACACCACATCATACACCCACTAGTCCAATGGGCATTAATGGTCAAAACTGAAAGAAATACAAGCAATACAATCGAAGTTAGTTAAAAAAGTACAAATTTTAGATTTGGCGATTTATAGGGGTGTCATATCTGACCGTTTTGCTCTCGATGAATGAATGAGCTTGTCTTGCACACCACGAATTTCATCTCACTCAAAGCACAACGAGGTCTTCAAACCTTTAGATAATTGAGGCTCAAACCGGCGAATAATTGTCTCCAGCCCTATTCTCGGATGATTGTGGAAATCCCTTGAATCGTGCCTGTGATGCGAGGATTCGCTTCTTTCCGGCTCTGAACTTGCATCTGTCTCCTGACTACATCTAGAGGATATGTGAAAGTCTGTCCGAATAAGCCCGCTAAAGTGCCACAAGAGAGGCGCAAAGCAACAGATTTCTTATGTTCTTCAGGAACACGGGACTTGAGTTCTTCGTATATGTAGAACTTCATCCCAGCATAGGGCAAGATGCCGATGAGAGTTGAACCAACACTACGGTATGATGACCGCATTCCACCTTCCTTGTAAACGCTCCATAAGACATCTTTTATTTCATTATAAGATGGCTGGGGAAGTAGACGCCTTAAACCATGGCCGGTTTTCCCCGTGTTCAAAACCTGATAAGCAAGCTTAGTTCGAGCCAAATCCAATGGGTAAGTACATAAAACAGCAGTCCCTCCAGCCGCAGAGCCAGCCAAAAGATCAACGATGGGCCCAGTCCCTAATGCTGAGCAATTATTTAGAATTAGACACCGGTATTGTTCATACGTCATGTAGTGCAATGCTGCATAAGGTACTATTCGGAGCACACTTGCTCCATTTTCTTTGTAGAATCCCAATGTACCCTCATGCTGCTTTAATTTCATCATTGAACGCAGTATCCCAAGAGATTTGAACTCCTCAGTCCTCGTCTGCAAGAGAATCATGAGCCGCTCAAGAGGAGCCATGGCGGTCTTTGAGAACGCACCAGCCGCTCCTCCGGCAATAAGCTCCTTGACGTAAACCGGCAGCAGATCTACCATGCAAATGTCAACATTAGCCGCCGTCGCCGGTGTCAGTGTCGATCCCTTGTGATCGCCAAGAAACTCATAAGGTTTCTTCGCATCCGCAACGGCCCCGACGAGGATAAGATTCATCAATAGAGAGAGAGCACGGGAGATCGCTCGGGAAAGTGTCGGCGATTCGAGATCCAAAAATGGAGATAAACCCCTATGAAATATAAAGAAAATGAAATCACTGCGCGATCAGACAGAACACGCGATCCAAATCGATCTCAGTGAAACCCGTTGTTGAGAAGGGGAGGAGGGAGTTACGTAGAAGGGTTACGTAGCCTTTTTTTTGCATGCATGCGGTTTTTTTTTGAGAAATAGCCGGGGGCGGAGAGAGAGAGAGAGAGAGAGTGGGAGAGAGAAAGAGAGGAGAAAATATTACCTCCGGAGTCCGCACGTACCTTTACGTGCGGACTCCAATCTTGGCCAATCGTGTGGATTTTTTTCCGTTTAGCGCTTAATAGAGACGGGCCAGAATGGATAACGACCACCATTTATGCTTACCCTGGCCCAACCCGGCCTATCTCGTTCAAACTGCGGAAGAAGAAAAATGAGACGGGCGTCATTCGACATTCCTCGTCACAAAATAGTTTAGGGTTTTCTTTCGACAAATGATTTTTTCTCAACTCAGCTCCCGCTCTCGATCGACGCACATCCGACCTTTGCTCAGTACTTTAGCAAATAAAAAATTGATGTATTGTAGGTGACTACATGAGATATTTACACCTGCATTCCTGAACTTTAATGAATTTAAGGTTTTCTCTGTTCTTCTCATCATCCAGTAGGTAAATATTTTGGAACATTTGATTCATTTAAATGTATGTGACGTGTTGTAGTAGTTTTCGGAGATATTTTGTGTGTGTACTCTCTGTACTGTCATGATGGTATACACCGTTATTTTCAAAATTTTGAATTGTTTAGCCTTGTGAAATGTTTAGTATATCACATGGCAGGATGTTTGGTGATGTTTCATGATGAATTCTATGGCCTGTTTAGGGATAGTATATTCAGTCGATGGTTTTTTGGAGATTTTTGGAAGCAATTTGTTTAGATTATGTTCATTACATTCCATTGGAAGTAATATGGAGGCTGTTTGGATAGTTTTTGGGAGATTTTTGTATCTGTACTCTTTGTACTTTCATGAGAGTACATATGATTTTCTCATATTTTTCTAGTTTATTTTTTATGGATGGGGAGAATATGGTCATTACATTCCATTAGAAGCATTTTTCTGGCAGTTTGGTTAAATTTTATGGGAGATTTTCATCTGTACTCTCCATACTCTCTATACTCTCATGAGAGTACAAAGCATTTTGGGCCTTTTTTTTCAGTTTCTTTAGTCTGTTTAGAGTAAATATGTTCATTACATTACATTAGGAGTAATTTGGAGGGTGATTGGTTATTTTTTTAATATTATTTTGCATCTGTACTCTCTGTACTCTCTTGAGAGTACAGATGATTTTGTAGCCATTTTTTTCAGTTTCTTTGGCCTAGTTGTTCAGATTATGTTCATTACATTCCAGTGGAAGCAATTTGGTGGCTGTTTGGATGGCTTCTGGGGGATTTTTGCATCTATACTCTCTGTACTCTCATGAGAGTACATATGATTTTCTCATATTTTTCTAGTTTATTTTGCCTGAATGAGGAGAATATGGTCATTACATTCCATTAAAAGTAATTTTCTGGCTATTTGGTTAAATTTTATGGGAGATTTTCATCTCAGATGCTATACTCTTTATACTCGTGAGAGTATCTGAGCATTTTGGGCATTTTTTTTTGTTTCTTTGGCCTGGTTGTTCAGATTATGTTCATTACATTCGGTGGAAACAATTTGGTGGTATTTGGATGGTTTTAGAGATTTTTGTATCGTACTCTCGTACTCTCATGAGAATCTGATAATTCTCATTTTTCAAGTTTATTTTGCACGGATGTGGAGAATATGGTCATTATCCATTAGAAGCAATTTTTTTGGCTATTTGGTTAAATTTTATGGAGATTTTATACCTCTATACTCATACTCTGAGAGTCTGAGATTTTGACCTTTTTTCCAATTTCTTTAGCGTGTTTGGAATAAATATGTTCATTACATTACATTAGGAGCAATTTGGAGGGTGATTGGTTATTTTTTTTAATGTTATTTTGTATCTGTACTCTCTATACTCTCTTGAGAGTACAGATGATTTTGTGGTCATTTTTTTCCAATTTCTTTGGCCTAGTTGTTTAGATTATGTCCATTACATTCCAGTGGAAGTAATTTTGGTCGCTGGTTTCGGATATTTTTTGTATTCTGCACTCAGACTGATGAGAGTACATATGATTTTCTATTTTCTAGTTTATTTTGCCAGATGGGGAGAATATGGTCATTACATTCCATTAGAAGCAATTTTCTATGGTTAAAATTTTATGGAGATTTTATCTCTCAGACTCTCTATACTCTCATGAGAGTACAAAGCATTTTGGTTTTTTCCGCTTTGCCCGTTTGGAGTAAATATGTTCATTACATTACATTAGGAGCAATTTAGAGGGTGATTGGTTATTTTTTTATTATTATTTTGCATCTGTACTCTCTGTACTCTCTTGAGAGCACAGATGATTTGTGGCCATTCTTTCTCACTTTCTTTGGCCTGGTTGTTTAGATTATGTTCATTACATTCCAATGGAAGAAATTTGGAGGGATGTTTGGATGGTTTCTGGAATTTTTCTGAGATTCTTTGTACTCTCAGTATAGAGTATTTTGATGGATCATTTTTTCCGTTTCTGTTGAGGAAATATGTTCATTACAATCCATTAGGAATAATTTGGAGGCTGTTTGGTTGATTTTTTAGTGTTATTTTGTATTTGTACTTTCTATACTCTCTTGAGAGTACAGATGATTTTGACCATTTTTTTTCATTTTTTTGACCTGTTTGGAGGAAATATGTTCATTACATTACATTGGAAGCAATTTGGAGGGATGTTTGGATGGTTTTTAGGGGATTTTTGCATTTGTACTCTCTATACTCTCATGAGAGTACATAGTATTTTAGTCATTTTTTTCCTGTTTTTTTGGCTTATTCGGAGGAAATATGTTCATTACAATCCATCAGGAATAATGGAGGGTTAGTTTTTAGTGTTATTTTTCATCTGTTTCTATTTGGTTAGTATTATTTTGCATCCGGACTCTCTTGAGAGTAGATAATTTAGCCATTTTATTCAGCTTTGGCTTTGGAGAAAATATGTTCATTACAAATCAATTGGGAATAATTTGGAGATTGATTGGTTGTTTCTTATGGGTGATTTGCATCTGTACTCTCATTAACTGACTTTTCATTTTGAAGTTTATCATGTTTGGGAAAAGGATAACTTGAGATGACTACCACCGTTAACTGTTCGATAATAAAGACAATTTACTGATGAAGTCATTGACATTTTAAAGAGGCTTCATCTGCATCAATTCATTAGACTCCACGAAATTCAACATGACTCAATTGCCATTACCTCAATCCTATCTTGCTGGGAGATAGAGAAATAGGCTTTCTTTCTGGGTGGGCAGTGCAATCCTTTCACCCACAATAAAGTTGCAGTAATTGTAGGGATGCCAAACAGAGGGGAGAAGGTCTTATGGCAAAAGTCCTCGCTGTTGCAGTTCCGTTCAGTGGTCTATAAGGCTATGCTTGAGCATGCGATAGCTCGTACGCTTTACGATATATACATTTTACATCAAATCTTTTTTTGTATATCACAACTATATGGTGGCATCGGAATTGATTGTCTACACCGATGACATAGATAAATTTGTTGAATATAATCAGAGGCCATTTGGGCCTTCCTAGTTTCACAATTTGATGGTATTACATCAAAGATTCATACCCAGAAGACAGTACATGAGTGGCTTTGTCACTCTTCTTATGGTATGTTCTATATCTTCGATTATGTATTATTTGATGCATTGAAGTTAACTTATTAATTGTAGATCCGCCGAGCACATAAGCATCATGAGGTCGCCATCTCATTTGTAAAAAGCCAATATGTCGCGATGGTAAAATAAAGTTTCCATGAAGCCTTCACGATTTAGAGGACACCGTGACATATAATAATATCACTTAGTTCATATAAGAATGTATTTATTTATGCTATAGTCATCACATTTTCTTATCGGTTTAACACAGGTCTGCCTTTCATTTGAGAACATATCAGAAGAGGAGACCTGACTTCTTGAATTATTTTCCCCTGCCCAACATGCAATACATGTTGAGCCCGATTGCAATCCCATTCTAAGTCTATTGAGTTTAGCCCCTACTGAATCTCTATATGTCTCTCCTCGATATTCTCCCCCATCAAATGTATTTAGCATACCCTCTGCTACTACCCCCACAGAAGACTTTGCGGTTGAGAGGATACTTGTAGGTTTTAGGGACTTGAAAGATATATGATCTTCTTTTCAAGCAATAATGACAGAGAGAATGGATGGGATTGATTTGTGGGTTACTGCTATCGAGGAGGTTCTTGCGGGCGGGTCCTACCATCCCTAGGGAAGCTCTGGAGGTCACCAGGGGAACTCTTGAGGAGGCACAGTGGGAACTGCATCAAGGGAAACACCTATGGCTACTGGAGGAGCTTCATGGAGGCTAGCAGGGGGAGTCTCTTGTGGAGGCAACTACGCCTGGATATTTCCACTTGGGAAGTGCTGCCCCCGTGGGATACTTCCACTGGGAAGCCCCGAGGTAGCCCTCCAGAGAAGCCCCCTGAGTCCACCATAGGGGAAGCTATTGTGGAGGCCTCCACTGCACATGAAGATGCTCCGAACCCTTTAATCGGTAGCATTGAGTGTGGTGTGAAGGCTCGGTAGAGGAAAGCTGTTAGTTCCCCCTTCACACACACTTACAAGAAGTCACGAGCAAGAATAAGTGATGTGGTGGCCTCCACTCAAGATGAGAAGCTGACAGCAGAGGTATTAAGTTACTTTTTTTTTCAATTTGAGATAATAGAAATAGATTTCACTAAATTTTTTTTATAGGTTCGCAAAGATGAGCCAATATGACCCACGACCGCTATCGTTGTGGTGGAGGAGCATCACGGAGGTATGCATCATCTCGAGATCGATCCTTAATTCATAGTGAATCTAGCTCTTCATCACTAACTTACATCCGAATTTTGTTGCCGAGGAGGCACATCATTTTGTTGACTTCTCATCCGTAGTCGCTTTAAGTCGATGCTCCATCTTATTGACACGTCGTTCAATTCAAGCAAGTAAGTCAATCTTCAATCAACTCCTTCATACATAAAATAACCTATTCGTTTAATTAAGTCCGCTTTAAAATATTTCTCACTTGCAGGGGTGATACAAAATTTATGGCTGAGAATATCATTATCAGGGCGATCGATGAGTTGTCGATGACGATCTCTTAGATGCACATGTCGATGCCTTCGCCTTCTTATCGGCCAAAGAGTGCTCCGGTCAGATGTCCCCTATTTGTATATATCTCATGCTTGCACTGGGTAAGTTACCCATATATGGTATTATAATTCAATTTGTTTGTATAGATGGAAACTACAATTTATAAACGCTCTCTTTTCTTACAAAGCTATGCAAATATGGCTATACAAAGAAAGCAAAATGTTCATCCAAAGATGTCACCGCAGCGGTGTCAAGGCTACTCTTACTTCCAATTATACATAATCAAGACTTGACACTCCTGGGCATATTAAGCTGGGGCTATATTTTATGACTCATTACCAAAACCAACCCATAAGGTCATTCTTCCGAGATTGTAATAGTTGTTTCCAATTTGGTTTCAAACATTTTTTTGACCCTTTATTGACTATACTTCTGACAATTACTTGTTGAAGATCGCCGCCTTTTGTGAGTGATCCCACTAAATGGCCAATCGAAATGGTGAGTGGGCTACCAGTCCAAGATTATAGTGTTGACTGCAGGATGTTTGTCTGCATGTACATGGAAGCAGCAATTAGGAAATCCACACTTAATCAACCACCAAGATTTAAGAAGATGAATTGCTTTAGTTCGTTACTTATCTTTTGTTTGGGAATGAAAAATCCAAGCTAAGAATTATACATTTAAAGTTTAATAAGTAAGAAATAATTGTACATGGTGTTTCTTTTATTTTTTTTCAATATCCTTGGGCAGTTTGGATCTTATTATTAGAGAACACCGCAATTGTATTTGAATGCTTTATCGTTTCTCTCAGATTCTCTCCTGAGTATATAGAGTATTTCATCGGTTTTTTCTTCAATTTTTCTTGCCTTGGATGCTCCGGTTACTTTTTTATGAGTGAGGATGTAAACCTCTATACTCTCTATATCATCTCAGACTCTTATACTCTTTATGCTCTCAGACTCTCTATACTCTATGTACTTCAGACTCTCTATACTCTCTCAGATTTCTATACCCTCAGACTCTCTGATTTATACTCTCAGATTATACTTTCTCTCAGATATATGCTATGTACTCTCTTCAGATTCTCTATACTCTATGTACTTTCTCAGACTCTATACTCTCAGACTCTATTCCATCAGGTAGAAAGTCGACTATAAGAATATTTGAGGTGTTCTGTAGCTTAACTCTTTGTATTCTCCTCATAATACAGATCATTTGCTTATTTTTTTCTCATTTCCAGTTTTGCTTTACAGGACGGAGAGGAATTATTTACTATAACCTTAAAGCAAGTTGGATTCTCCTTGGTTACTTTTTTATGAGCTTTCTGAGCAGTTTTGCATGTGAACCCTCTCTATACTGCTCAGACTCTGTACTATTTATACTCTCAGATTTTCTTCAGACTTTGTACTCTGTACTCTCTCAGACTCTAGACTTCTACCTTTCTACTCATGGATAGTTGATATAATATTTATGATTCTATGATGATTTCTTTACTTGTTTGGAGAAAATAAGCTTAATTTTGATATTCAAATTATGTCATATTTTAAATTCGGATCAACTGAAAAAGAAGTTAAAATTTACATTATCTAAAATTTACATTATACTCAGCCACATTCAGAATGCCTCAATCTGAAAGTATGCAGGAGAAGTAATATGAACTACTTAGCAATATAAGTGGGTACGACTATTAAACTTAACTCTTTAATAAAAGAAATTATGATCTTTAAAAATATGATAGAATTTTGTGAATGCATTAAATTACTTTCTATCAGTCGAAATCATACTTCTTAAAACCTACTTTCTACTGAAACATGTGCATAAAATAGACAAATAAACTGTCTATGATGCAGCGTACCAATGTCTTATTCAGAAATTTAAATTTTGAAGACATGGAGCAAATTCTATATTTTAAGATGAGGAATTTTTTCAAATAATGTAATAACTGAAAGTATCATCTGAATTAAAGTAATATTATTGATAAATTTATAAATAATTACTAAACTAATATAATTAGTACTAATATCATCTTCATCACAGAATTTTTTTTCTTCGGCTTCTACTAAACTTATTGATAAGGAACATACGGGCTTATCAAAAATTGTAATGCATGCAATAAAAATCATTTCATAAAATGTAGAGTACTTTATGTAGTATATATCAAACTATGTAATGCCTGCAATGAAAATTAGCTCATCCTCATAAGCAAGGTAGACTCATCAATCAGAAACTGTAATTTGATAAAATATGAGAAATTTTATTGTCATAGTCTAAGGATTACGAAGTCCTTAATAGGGGGTAAACTCTATGTACTACTGCTTTAAGAGCAACAAACATCGTAACGAGGAAAAAAACTAAGCATAAAATAATTGACCCATATTGAATTCCATTTGGACCTTCCTGGTTTCAAGCAAGTTATGTACTCTACTCTCAGACTCTATTCTGTGAATATAGAGCATTTTGTGCATTTTTTCCACTTTCTTTGGCTGTTGGAGGATGTAAGTTCTTCAAATTGGAGAGTCATTCTTCAAGTAAATGCTACATGATAGGGGCGTAATCAGAGAAATTACTAAACAATACAATAAACTCAAATAGAGAAAAGTGTATTGAACAAATGTTTGATTATGACATAATGAGTTTCTTCAAAAATTGACCAATATTAATAAACTCTAAATAAAATTGAAATATGAGATTATTATGTCAGTAACCATTAAGTTGAAGATGCTTTGAAATATTGACTTAAATAGAATATGAGTATATATAGTGCATTGATTAGTAAATCTTAGTCATCAAATATCATAATAAATTAATTCATTTTAAAGATAAATAGATAAATTTTATAATAGTACGCTTAAGAATAAAGATGCTCACAAGAAGAAAGTCATCCTAACGAAGAAATGATTGCATCGGCGTGAAGAAAATCATCCTAATGTCGCAACTCTGCGCTTCCTAACGTAATCCGTGGTGAGACTATTGGAAGTAAAAGAAAGTCATCTTGGAGACTCTAAAGCATTGCGTAAAATGATTGTAAAGAACAGATAACTAAATGATATCATGCATTGAAATGTTTTCCTGTAATAATATCCATCATCAACTTAGTGTACCCTTCAGCCGACTAACTGATTGTTGAGCTCGAGTTAAATTTCTAAGGTAGAACATCGTATCAGTTAATGATTTTTTATAGCATTGATGTGTGCTATTTTGTGCATATCTCTGAAAAATACTCTGGCATAATAGAGAAAGGTGTTACAATGGGTGACGAAACATGTTCTGCAACACTGTCAGTTTGTACTTTGGTTTCTGTAACAACAAAAAATAGGATGGTTTGAAGATTAGTAGCATTATTTTAAATACTAAAAATTAAGAGGCAAATAGAGAATTACTCTTGGCTTTCTTGGATCTCTCCCAATATCCCTTTAGCCTTGCATTGGAAATACTCTTTGGACGTTGCTTAACTGGATCCTTTAAGATGTCTTTTTCCTTGTCTGTTGTGGTTGACTTCTTCTTCTTAGTTGCTCTGTCAACTGGAAGAGAATTCCACTTATTATAGAGTCGACATCATCGTATAGTTTTTTTTAAGGATTGAAGCATATAGTCCTCAGCTCTATTATTACCCTGTGCCCTGACGCTTATTTGATATACATATCGACTAATGTGATTCCGAAAAATATTGTCAGTATCATTTCCATCTGTGCCTTCCACATCTCTTAATTTTCTATATGCACTATCGATGTAAATATACCTCTTTGCTCTGGTAGACCCTCGCATGAGAAGATACTTATCCAGAATGCGCACTACATCTTCTTGACTAAGAACTCTGATACAATGGGCACAAAGTAATCCCATCATTTTAAATTTCTTACAAGTATAAGTTACATCTAGGGTAGTCCCATTGAAATGGACAGTCCATGTTTTGGATGAATTTTTATTCTCTAAGTTTCTCACCAAATACTCCATGGGGTACGTCATGGATTCTTGATAGGCCTCCAACTCCATGCAAAATTCTTCCTTAAACATAGTATAAAGCTTTTTGTATAAAATATAGCGACTTGTTTTAGAATTGGGTGGTCTTAACAAGAATAATCGATGGTACACTTGAAGTCTTACTCATTCCGTGCCATGTCTCCATAACCTTCTCCAACCCCAAGAAATAATCTGTGAGCGAACTTGTTGGTTCAGAGATACCGTGATATACATTATTCATTGACTCACTATGTTGCGTTGACAAGATGCTAATGCAGAATGAGTCTTTGCTGAATGCAGTGGACCACTTGGATTTAATTTTATAAAGCTCAGATAGTCAAGCATGATCCTGCAAATTACCTTCTTCTAGCATGGCATACCAAGCTTCTTCAAGCTCTTCCTCTGAGTCACATTTGCTCATGCATGCATAAAATAGCCCTTGTACCCTCTTATTACTATTAAAGCAGTGAACCTTGGAAGGAGATTTCTTCGAAATATGCCATTGGCACAACCTATGACAAGTATGTGGTAATACAATTTTGATAGCTCTCACCATAGCCTGATCTTGATCAGTGAATATTATTGTAGGATGTTTGCCACTCATCAACTGAAGAAATGTCTGGAATAGCCATAAGAATGACTCAATCATCTCTTCTGATAAAAACGCTACTCCAAATAACACATTTTGCCAGTGGTGATTCACTCCAACAAGAGGAGCACAAATAAGATTATATTTATTGAGTTGATAGCTTGTATAAAAAATTATCACATCACCAAAATAATCATATTCTATCCTAGACATGCCATTGCTCTAAGCAATCTGACTCATCAACTTGTACATCACATGCAAACATCCCGTCCGCTACTTTCCTTTCCTTGAATAGCTATATTAATACATTACTATCACCATTCGCAATCCTCGATCTTTTCTCTTTCTGAATAAAATTGAAAGCATCTCTTTTTGTGAATCAAATATTCTCTAACTTTCTCAGATTAATAATTACTCTAATTCCTCCTCATTATCTTCAACACGAAGCCTTTCATCACTAATGCATCTATGTGTATGAGAAGATGTAGAGCTTTGCCAATGATTATGACTTTCTATATATTTTTTAACCATCCGGTTCCAAGTCAACGAGAATCTAATCATGGCAAAGTCCTTATATGTCGAAATTTTGCTAAAATTTTAGGCGATAGATTTCTTCCACTTTTAAAAAATCTTTTGATTTCAATTTCTTGAAGTTTGTCCAATATAATATGGTCCCGGCAAACAATTTGATGTGCGTAGTCATAGTACAATGCATACACCTCCGTTTCATTCTGAACAGTGGTGCCAAGGAGTCTCCCCAAATTTGGGTCATTAGACATCATGAGTCATTCATTACCGCATTCACGACGACTCCACATAAATGTGACATGCAAAATAACACCACAAATAAATATATTCCCTCCAAACAGGCTAAAGAAAGTGAAAGAAATGAGCTAAATACTGAGAGTGCAGAGAGTACATATGCAAAAATTTCCCAGAAATCATCTAAATAGCCACCAAATTGCTTCCACTAGAATGTAATGAACATAATCTGAACAACTAGGCCAAAGAAACTGAAAAAAATATCCACAAATTCATCTGTACTCTCAAGAGAGTACAAAGAGTACAGATGCAAAATAACATTAAAACAAATAACCAATCACCCTCCAAATTGCTCCTAATGTAATGTAATGAACATATTTACACTAAACAGGCTAAAGAAATTGGAACAAAAGCCCAAAATGCTCTGTATTCTCATGAGAGTATAAAGAGTAGAGAGAGTACAGAGAGTATAGAGAGCACAGAGAGTACATAGAGTACAGATACCAAAATAACACTAAAGAAGCAACCAAATAGCCTCCAAATTATTCCTAATAGATTTGTAATGAAGATATTTCTTCCAAACATTCTCATAAAAACTAGAAAAAATGGCCAAAATACTTTGTACTGTACTCTCGTAAGAGTATAGAGAGTATACATGCAAAACTCTCCTAAAAACCAACCTAAACAGCATCCAAGTTGCTTCTAATGGAATGTAATGAACATATTCTCTCCAAACATCCCAGGAACTCATGAAAAATAATATGAAATTGGTCAGTACTCTCATGAGATTACAGAGAGTATACCCATGCAAAGCAGACCCTCAAAATAAGTAAAGTTCTCTTGTAAAGAACTCCAAATAGTGTAAGAAATATACACTAAATAAAAGAATTTCAAGGAATAACACTAACAAACCAAAATTATGCATTATACAATGATTGAGAAAAATTATCGATGAAACATAAACAAGATATATATCAAGTTACCCATGAGTTGAGAAGAGTACAGAGGAGCAGTATAGAAAACTGAGAGTGCGAGAGATAGAGAGTGAGAGTGCAGAGTACGAGGGGAAGTCTTCTTGCTCAGTAAGGCTTCTTTTACTTTGTGTTTTTTACCTTCAAGATGCTTTTTAAGGGCTTCCTCACTTTGGAAGTGCTCACCTGAGCACATTCTCTCTATGCCATAAGACCTTCTTCCCTCTATTTGGCATCCCTATTATCACTGCAACTTCATCGGGGCTGAAAGGAATGCAATGCCCACCTAGAAAGAAAGCCTGCTTCTCTATGTCCCAATAAGATAGGATTGAGGTAATAGCAATTGAGTCTTGCTAAATTCTATGGAGTCTAATAAATTGATGCAGATGAAGTCTCTGTAAAATGTCAATGACTTCATTACTAAAGAGTGCTACAGTATTATCAAACACCATTAGAGTAGTGGTAGGACTGCATCTTGAAGTTATCCTTTTCCTAGCCATGGTAAACTTCAAATGAAAAGTCATTAAATGACAGTACAGATGCAAATCAACCATAAAAACTAACCAAGTCACTCTATAAAATTGCTACTAATGGATTATAATGAACATATTTCCTATAAACAGGCTAAATAAACTACAAAAATATTGGAAAAATCATCTGTACTCTCATGAGAGTACAGAGAGTATAGATGCAAAAATCTCCTAGAAATCATCCAAACAGCTGCCAAATTGCTTCCAACGGAATGTACTGAACCTAATCTCAACAACCAGGCCAAAGAAACTAGAAAAAATGGCCAAAAATCATCTATACTCTCATGAGAGTACAAAGAGTGCAGATACAAGAAAACACTAACAAATCAACCAAACAATCTCCAAATTGTACCTAATGAACATATTATTTCCAAACAGGCCAAAGAAATAGAAAAAATGACCAAAATGCTCTATACTCTCAGGAGAGTATAAAGAGTATAGAGAGTACAGAGAGTACAGAGAGTACAGATGTAATGAAAGTAATCTCAACAACCAGTCAGAAGAAATTAAAAAAAATGTCCAAAAATCATATGTACTCTCAAGTCTGAATGCACTAAAAAAATAACCAAACAGCCTCCAAATTGTTCGTGATGGATTGTAATGAACATATTTCATCCAAACAGGCCAAAGAAAATTGTTTCTAATGGAATGTAATGATCATATTCTCTCCATCCAGGCAAAATAAACTACAAATACATGCAAAAATCTCTCAAAATAAGCAAAGTCCTCTTGCAAAGAACTCCAAACAGTGTAGGAAATATACACTAAATAAAAGAATTTTAAGAAATAACACTAACAAACTGTAAAAAAATTGTACGTATACAACGGTTGAGAAAAATTACCGATGAATTTTTATTTAATACATCCTCAGCTATTTTCTTAAGGCCATAACTTCCAAATTCGTTCTCCATCTTCATGGTTCTTTCATAAAAAGGAAATGAGATTTTCTCTTTCTCTCTCTGAGCTCGGTTTGCAAGAAAAAATACACCCCTAAACCCTAAATCTAGATATATATTTCTTTTAAATTCCTCCTGTGCATTCCAACGACGCTTCTTCTCCCGTTGTTTGAACGAGGCGGTAGCCCGGGGATAAATGGCGTCGTCATCCGCCATCTAGCCGTTAAGCACTAAAGCGAAAAAAACCAATGATCGATTGAGTCCATGTTGGGCGCGTCGCGGTGAATTTTCTCGGAAGAGAGAGCCTTCAGAATTCATGCATGCAGTTTTTTTTTTGTTGAGATGAAGGGATGGACGAGAAAACCCATCACGGCAGAAAACAGCTATTCGGTTTATGCCATTCAAACAAAAAAGAGCTAAGCAGGAACGGTTTTGCCCAGAATGTGTGCTTGCGATTTCAGAATTGAGAGGGAACGGTTGCGAGCCGAGAGGCGGAATCGATTTTGGGAGGAACAAACGGTTTCACCATTTGAATAAAAGAGCGAGAGGAGGCTTCGGTTATGACTATTTAGGTTTAGTTAATTTTTCTAAATATTTAATTAAATCTCAATTATGAGTTTTATGCCGACAGATTCATATAGTCAATATATATATATTAATCTTAGATAATTCAGATGTTCAAGTTCATTTCGCAATTGGAGGCCATTTGGTTCAAGTCGGCGTTAAATTGGATCAATTTCAGCTCAAAATGCATCTCACCGCTTTCAACCACTCGATATTCGCTCAGACTTGTCCGAATTGGGAGGCAACAGGCTCACTTGATATATTTCGGCATTTTGAAGGCAATGACATGATCAATTTTATGAACAGAGGTCGTTTAATCCTCGTCGGCAGCTCCTAACCTCGATATGCATACAGGCGCGTTGATGACTCGAGCGCGTGATCGGTTGCTCATCAAGTCGTACAATATTTATATCCTTATAAATTTCAATGTTCTGAATGCGATGAAAAAGTTCGTTCATCGATCGGAGGTCATTTGAGTTGATTTTGGTGACGTCTAGTGTATTTTAGCCTCAATTTTTGCGCTACCACTTCTAATTATTCTACATTTGCACAGAGTCATCTGAATTTGGCGCATGCAGTCTCATTTGATAGATTTCAACATTTCAAAGCTAACTGACAATTAATTTCATGAACTGAGATCATTCGGACATCGTCACAGCTTCTCGACTCCGATATGTGTGTCGACACCTTTATAGCTCGAGCGCTTAATTGATTGATCATTAAATTTTATAATATTTACATTCTGATCAATTTCAACATTCTGAAAGCGACGGTAAAGTTCGTTCATCAATTAGAGGTTGTTTTAACCATTTTCGGTGATGTCTAGTATATTTTAAACCCCGATTTACGCACTATCACTTCTGAAGTCCGTCGAATTTGGCTTGTGGGCTTGACTCGACTTATGACACATATGTGGAGGTCAACGCGAGTAAGCCAAAATACCCCGTGCACCTATCTGGGGATGATGCCAGGAATTTCTTCGTCAAATCTTTTGACTTAAAAAAAATAGGAGGGTGAAATGAGCTAACTTAAGAACGCTAAGTGAGAAAACTTGCAGCTAATTTTAAAATTAAAAGTGCCAAACAAGGAAAAAGGGGGGGGGGGCCTTTAAAGTAAAATTTGGAAAGAATAGAATATTTATTTAAAATTTAAGTGAAATTTGAGGGGACTAATATTAAACTCACAAACTCTAATTGCAATCCTCTATGGCTTAAATTGAAGTGGTAAAGTGAGTTCCTTTTTCTTGTAAATTCTTCAAAATTAAGCAAGCTTTAATTGGAATTAAGGGGGGACTAATGCTAAACTCATAACAAATTTGTAATAAACTTAAAATCTAAGGATAAATCTAAATTGAGTTTAATAACTCTTACATGAATGTGAAGGTGATTACTATGCTAGCTAATAAGCATGAGTAGAGCTAAAGCAACAAACACTGAAATCAACATAATTTATCAAAGTTGATGTAAATTGAACATAATCAAGTTGAGAAAATTATAAAAACTCAAAAAGTAAACTAAGTGCCAGTGGTATTTTAAACTACAATCTAAATCAAAATATCTTCTTCACCACCGGATCTGTAACTCTTTGTACAAGCAGACAGAAGGCGGATACTAAATCAAAATCTACAAAAATCATATAGCTTCCTTCGATCAAAAATTAAGGAATTTTATTCTAATTATGATTTTCAAAAATCAATGATTTTATTAATTAGATGAAATTAGCTAGTATAAATTCTGCATTTGGACACGAGATTTCAAGTGTAAATTTTAATAAGTTCGAAGCTAAATTGGAATAAAAAATGAAAATATAAAATCAATCTCTTAATTCAAACATAAAATTACCTAAATTCCTAAATACACCTGCATGTGCCCCGACATTATGCCAAATGCCTAAATTGAAGTGTCTGAGGATGTTGCATGAGTTACTTCTCAATTTAGTCTTAAGACTAAGTCCGGGTTAATAAAACCTAAAAACCTAAAAACCTACAATAAGAGTTTAAAATTAGTGAAATATTTGAGAAATTAATTCTGTCAAGTGACAATAGATCTAATCCTCTATTAGCAGCTAAATAGAGTTAACAGGATCTAAAGCTCTTAAACATATTCAAATTAATCAATTTTTAAGTAACAATCTGAAACTACTTAAATAGAATTATATCATTAAAAGCTTAAAATAAACTCAATCTATTCACCTTCCGCAATAGTTTATTGGGGGTGATAAATTAAGAAAACTCTAGCTCACAAAGGAGCCAATGTCAAATCAAGTATTCTGCTATATTCATTCTCATCAATCTCACGCTAGTAAGGATGTAGCCTGTGTCCTTTGACTACGTGGCTTGGCCAGTAGGCTTCACAAATGAAGCAGTTACGACCAGAGTCCTCTGATCAGGTGGTTTGCCCAGTCTAGCTCCATTATATTACGATCACGACCGTAGCCCGTATATTCCCCAATGTCTCTTCCCTTTGAGTTGTGAATCATAGGGTATACTTGATAGGGAAAATAACCCCTATCAGCTAAGGTAGACTTAAGCCTATCTCCTTAGACAAACACCACCCCAGGTCTACAAGAATTTCTTGGATGATGTAATCCATGTGTTGCTAATGAGGATCCTTCTATCAGGTTGGGTCGACTATCTCCTCTGACTAAGTAGACGAGGGACCGCGACTGCCCGGGATGACGGAACCATGGGATCTAGATCGGGCACGTCATCATTCCCCCAACCATTCAGTTTAAGTTAAAATGATGAATATCTCAAATTCTAGAACTCTACATGCTGCTACTATACGCTACGCTTTCAGTGATCTAATGATTAACCTTAATCGAAAGTTTTCTCTCACATATCGGGAGGAGGTAATTAAATATAGGGGCTTGCGCCTATTGAAAACCTGGAACTAGATCTAAAGTTCTCACTAAATGAGGATGAAATCTCTGGGTAGTGTCTTATCTACTATTCCATCTGCCTTTTAAAAATTACACCGACACCTTAAAACACTCTTTTCATTGAAGAGGTCAGTGCCGAATTTTTGGAGCCCACAACGTCACATTATTTTTTGATATAACTAAATTCTTATATAATTCAATGAAACTATTAGACATTCAAAAGCATAATTATAACAAAAAAATATAAGATATAATCTTTGGAAGAATTGCCCCTAATATTTACAAGATCACTATTGGTTTGTTTGCTCACTCTCTTTCTTTGATGAGGGAGATTGAATACTAAAAAAATTAGTATGAATCTTGGCATTGATGTCAGCCATTGGAAATTATTAGCAATGGTATTTATTAATGTTGGTGTAAACAACATGCATTAGGCTTATTTGTGACAATGGACGATAAGGTAGATATTGATCATGTGTATTGGTCTTATTAATGATGGCATGCATCAAAATTAGTGTTGATAATATGCATGCCCTTATTAATGATGGTGTGTATTAGTGCTAATGTTGATCATGTGCATTTACCATATTGTTGATGGCATGAATTAGTGATAATTTCGTAGTATGCATTAGTTATTGTCAATTGCTTGCATTAGTGGTCATTGCTATTCGAGCAATGGTAATCAAGTAACAATAATCTGATGATAATATTAATGTTACTATGGTTGGGTGATAATGGCAGTGTGACAGTAGGCGATTAATGATAATTGTGTGATGGTGGTTAAACAATAATGATTAGGTAATGAGAGACGATGACAAGCATAAATAATAATCATTAATGCCAATCATCAGATAATTCTATCTCCAACTCCAGATCTTGGTCAAGGTCACTTTTATATGTAAAATGGTTATAGATGCTTATAATGATATCTTGAATATTATAGTCAAAATTTTGAACCACTCTATCAAATTATTTATATTAGTTATCTTAATTATAGATCATTCATAAAGCATTTAAGTACTCTATTGACAATGAAATTGAGCAGTTTTTAACTCATTAGGTTCCTCTTATCAAGGCATTCAATAATAAACATGCAGGATTCAAAAATTTTGTGGTCCCATAGATAAAATCAAGATATTTTAATTATGATTTTAATTCTTGATTTAGAAATATTTAGACTAAAATCAAAGCACTTTTGATGTCATTTTTTATTATCTCATTGAATTTTTATTTTTGATTATAAGTTTTCTAAGCTTAATATAATAAGAGTTGAGATGGTCACGCAATTAATTCTGAAAGATTTTCATTTATCTATTTGGTCAAGATATGTATTTGATTGAATGAATTTTAGTGATTAATCAATTAAAATATATTTTATTTTACAATTTATTAAAAATCTCCCATTTAATAAGAAGAGGTCATTTCATTGCTATAAAAGAAAAGGAATGAAAATATTTCTTCCAACATTAAAACACTATTGGGGTGTTACTATAATTCATAAAGAAAAAAAAAATTGTTAGGATTGTTAGAGCTATTAGATTAAAGTAATATGTAGTAATAAATAAGTGAATATAAGAGTTTTTAAGATATTCAGAATAATATTATTTTTAAATTGATAAAATATTTTTTTATGTATCTACTAGTTAAAGTAATATTATAACAAATTAAGGGTCTAAACAATTTTATGATATTCAATAATATTTAAAGAGTAGATGACATCTATGCATATATAAACACTTAAACATATTCTTGTAACTTTATAGCACTGTTAGGGTATTATTCTAATTTACAAGAAAAAAAATATAATAAAATTATCAAAATTATTTGAATTATTTATTATCATAGAAATATTATTTTGTGTATTTTTATTAAGAAATATCAGAATATTCTGATATAGTTTTGATAAGAATAAGCTTTTAAAACATTTAATGTACTTTGAGGTTTGTGCTATACAAGAATAGTTTTGTATTGCATTCATTTCAAAGTAAATTCAACTATTTAATTATATGACCATCCTAACAAAAAATTAATAAGAAAATCTGAATTTATTTTTTTTCTTTTAATAATCATAGTAGAAATCTATAGTATTTATCATTATAATATATTTTCATTATTTAATATATTTTTTATTATATTGCTTATTACTTTTATTACTTTCTTTCATTGCCTATAAATAGCTATTTTGTATTACATATAATTCAATTCAATAATTATATATCATTTCAATTTTAGCTTTCTAACAAGGATATCTTAACCAAAGTTTGATCAAAATGAATATCAAAATTAGTTGATTTTATTTTAGATAAACATAACATGTAAATATTTAGTTGAAGTTATTTTTTATCTATAAAAAAAAATAATTTAAAATTTATTTAGATTAAAATTTTAATCAAAGTATTTTAAGGGAAATTTTTTTCTGCATATCCACAAATATAATTATTGCAAAAAAAAAAGTTTGAGATATAATCCTTGGATGAACTTTATTTTCTTAATGTTCACAACACTATATGAAATCTTTGGAATATTTTTTTTTAATGTCTATAATATAAAAGATAAATAAAACTAAACTATTAAATAACACTAATTCGAAGAAAAGAAGATCATCGATCGTATCATATTTTATCGACTATCTAGTGACAATAGGGCCTCGACACGAGAAATTATTACATGTGGAGTTTTGATGTAGCTTTTCATCAGAATTATATCAGTTTCTTTAATTTATATTAAAAATAATATATAAAAAATTTTAGAACCACGTTTCCTACTTTTATTGGAGTCCGAATATATCAAACTCCACATGTAATATTTTCTCCCTCAACACAGAAAGGAATATGGTTTGATCCAAACCGCCAATCAGCCAACTCGATCCATCCCAAATAATACTCATACACCACTAAAAAAACCTACCAATTCAATCATGCACCATTTCATAATGCATGCACCTATCTATCTATATAGATATATATTAATGCATGAGCATTCATGCTCACACTGCAAAAATTAATTAGTAGATTTCACCCATTAAATCCAATGTGCTTCACAGTGAGACACACCATATCCCTAAGCCCGCCTATATATATATGCAAATCTCCCACCTTCTCACACCATTTATCCTCTTCACAACCTTCCATAGAACTCGCACTGCGATAAGATGAGATATGGGAGATGTAAGTGAGATCAAGCGAATCAATCACATATGAATTTTGGTTTTGAATTTATTTCGATCGATTTCGTTTGTTCGACTCCATAAAGATTTGATCTTTTTTGCAGAAGGAAGTTAAGCTCTCTACAATCGTTCTGAAGGTCGACGATATGCAGCACTGCGAGGGTTGCGCGTTGAAGATCAAGAACTCTGTCAAAGGACTAAGAGGTATTTACTTAAGAGCAGCTTGCAGAGTTACAGATTCTGATCTGTATGCGTGATTCTTTTATTCGATTTTCTTAGCTTATTTATTTATTTTTGGGGGGATTCAGGAGTGGTGGGAGCGACGATCGATAGGACGAACAGCACATTGACGGTGGTAGGGAAGGTGGATCCATGGGCGGTACGAGAACGTGTCGAGAAAAAAACTCATAAGAAGGTTGAGTTCGTCTCGCCAACGAATCCGGCGAAGAAGGAGGCCGACGGTGGCGGCAAGAAGAAGGCCGCCGCCGTCGAACAGGAGAAACAGAAGCAGGTTGACCTCTAATTCAGTGAATTACTTATTTGCAGTTAAGTACCTGGTAAATTATGATATTACAGAAGACCATATTACTATTATTATTATTTATCTTTGATATTATGTTAGGTGGTTCTTTCAACTGTGGTGCTGAAGGTTCATCTAGACTGCGATGGCTGTGTTCAAGCAGTCAAGAAGACTCTTCAAAAGGTTCAAGGTAACTAATTAATTTAATTTAATTTAATTTAATTAATATATTTTTTATATGATTATTCATTTTTAATTTAATTTTTTTTAAATTTATAAGTGCTGGAGAAACCAGTAAACGCAGCAACTATTTTTTTTTTTTATAAATTGAAATAAAGGGTAACTAAAAACTCATGCAAATAAATAACTTTAAATTCCTCTGCCTTACTGACAAATTTATGCTATCTAATATTATCCCTGTTATTTCCATAATTGCATTTCTGCCCCAGGGGTGCATGATGTAACCGTGGACGTCGAAGGGGAGTTGGTGACCGTTAGAGGGACAATGGACGTGGAACCATTGCGAGGGTCCCTCCAGGAAAAGATAAAACGTGCCGTCGAGGTTGTATCGAAGAAGAAATAATACGAGTTGAGGAGGGGGGCGGTGGCGACGGAGAGGAGAAAGAGGAGGGAGGCACCAATGAGAAGAAGGAGAAGGTGGGAGGTGGCTGTGGACCTCAGGAGCGGATTTAATCTCAAATAAGGATTGACAAATTTTAATGTGCATATAATTCAAAATAAAATCATATATTTCATTATATTGGATTCCCTGAATTGGACAAATAACAATGACTACAAGAATGATATTCCATTATAACTTCATTGGAAAATAAGTCAAATACTTATTTCTCAATATACGGGGCTAAACAAGTATTGAGCCGGTCATAATCAATTATGTTATGCAAACGATGATTAATAATGCTCGTTATAGAAAATGCTCTTTATGTTATAGTTGTAACAATTGATTAAATTAATGTCAATGCAATAAGTTTATAAACGGGGATATATATCATGCTTCTTTGCCTCAACCATTACCATTGAAAGGTTGACAATTCCTCTTAAAGAAGTGAACTCTTCACATGTGTGCAAATCAATAATATAGGTTGATAATTGAAATTGAAGGGCCACAAGCTCCATTAAAAAAGAAAATATTTTTTTAAAATTATTTGTATATAATTTTGCAAGACATATTAAGCTATTTTTATCAAAAATATGAGAATGAATCACTTAGATTTAGACATATCACACAACAAAGTAATTCAACATAAAAAAGCGATTATTTAACTTTGAAATTGCATAATGATGATAATGTAAAATAACTTAATGTGATAATGATGTACGGTTATTATTTTTTCAACTCTTCTTGTTGATCGTCGATGAGCCTTAAAAATGAAATTCATATTTGACACATCAATTTCTAGTACACTACAAAAATTTGATAATTCATCTAATAAAGAACTTCAATCATTCGCCTTCTTCATATCAGTCATTGATATTTGTACCAACCTCATCACATTCTCAATATCCTTATCCTATTTTTACAAGGAATGTGATAATTTATTTGTAATTCTTAAATATTAATCATCAAATACATTTAAAAAATAAAATCAAAAGCCTCCATTATATCAAATCAATAGGGCATGCACATATGTTTTTATAAAACTGATTAAAGTAAAAAAAAAATATGAACTCTAATGAGTCCCATCAAGTCATTGCAAAGTAGTTTATTGGTTCAAGCCACGATCACTAATTAACTTTCTACTTTTAAAATTCAAAAAAGAATTATTATCATATTAGAAAGTTTTGAGATCATTACTTTTGTATGCTCCTATAGTATTTACAATTCTTATTGTAATCTCAAAAGATATTTCACTTACAATTTTTTTTTTTTTTACCATAAGAATGAAACATAGTTGAGACTTATGAGAAAAATAATGAACATAGAATTTCTGATGATTATCAGTTAGAGTGAGTGCCATTAAATCATAAAATTTCTCATACATATTAGAAACTTCACCATAGCCTTGACCACGAATTTTATACACTCTTAATAAAATATTTACAAGCATAACTTCAAGAGCTACCTTGAGTGCAACTAAATTTGTTGGAAAACATATTTAATATTAATAAATCTCTCAATACTTTATCTTTTTTTATTAACATATCTAAAGAAGCGAAAGCTTCGTCCCTCTAACAGTCATAGCTTCGGCACTTGATCACATTCTCGCCTCAGTGGGAGTATATATATAGTAATTATTTGTTTATTTCTTTATTTTCCAATACTTTTTTTTTTTTGAGAAAATTGAGGGCATGAGCCCAATTTCATTGCAATAAGAAAATTACAAAAAGGAAATTACAATAATCCCATAGGGATTGAAACAAAATTATCAAAGAAATAATAGAAAGTCTGAAATGAAAAGACATCATGGACCTAAAAGAAAGAGAAGAAGCTTGAAGCAAAAAAAAAAAAAAAACCAAACAAAAAAACAAACAAAAAGGACTTAGATCATAGGTGGGGGTTTCATCCAAGCATGGATGAGGGCAACAACCACAGAAGTAGATCGCGGTAGACACCGTAGCCATCCAAGGGATCACTAGAGAAAAAAACTTCATAAGAAGAGCAAAAGATCAATTAGTAGAACCACAGTTGGAGTGCCCGCGAGAGGCACCAATCACCACCGAAATCAAAATGATGCACAGAAAGATCATCATCGTCTGTTGTAGAAAAATGAGAGAAAGAGAGAGATGACAACCCCTTGTAATCAGATAGAAACAAATCAGAGGATGTCATATAATTTTGACGTTTGGAGAGTTTTCACTACATCATCAGGCCAGTGGTCTTTAAAGAACCACCGTCTAAGTTTATGGGCTACTATAGATTTAATATGATTTTTCATCCATTCAAAAGAGTTAGCCACCGATAAATAGAATCTCTTATTCCTTTCCTTCCAAATGGCGCACACTGATACTGAGGTAATAATGAAGCATAATCTAGCCAGAATCTTGTTGCTTAGGCCGCTGAATTCACTTAACACCTTTGAAAGAGTACATGCGTCAATAGATAATTACCACAGGGCAGAACCTTCCTGATCAGTCTCATAGATTCAACGCATTCAAAGAATAGGTGCAAATGTGATTTCAGTTTAGACCCACAAAAGAAGCACTGTAAGGTATTACCCAAACCTCTGACAATGAATAAATCTGAAGTTTTGAGCCCTTTTAAATAGGCCATCCAATATAATAAAGCATAATTTAGAGCAAATCCTTTAAACCAGATGAAACTATGCCAGTTAACCATAGGCGTTAGCTCAAAAATAGACTTGAGAATTAGTTTTGAAGTCAACTTATGAGAACTATCTGAGATGACAACATCAGATTTCTGGCCAGGAGCCAAGCCAGAGATACCATTGAAACATATAGGAGACCGAGAGATTAAACCAGGGGGAATGCAAACAGAACCATTTAAGATGATGGAGTTTAAGGAAGCATCTAATGGTTTATCAAATAAGGAAGAGTAGTCATTTACTAGAGATTCAAATAAGGAGTAGCCATCACATCATGGATCAAAGCTTAAAGAAAAAGGGGAACCATCCCCCGGTTGTAAGGAAATTTTCTCCTCTAAATGAGTGGCACATGTTTTGAGTTTCCTCCAAAGTGGTAAAGCACGACCACCATATTTATGCCATGGAGAAATATATTTTCTTTGACACCAAACAACAAATTGAGAAGATTTATTCAACACCTGCTACATACACTTAAATTTACGTAGAGAATTAAAAGTAGAGGTGGAGTAAAGTCTAATGCCACCCCTATCCCTGGGTAGGGCAGTCTTGGCCCATGAAATGAGATGCAATTTTCTAGCATCACCATTGTGGAAGAAAAAATTGGCCATAATGGATGAAATCTTTATAAGTATGCATTTGGAAAAAGAGATAGATCTCAACCAGTAAGAAAGAAAGTTGTTAATAGTGGCACAAAGAAGTTGATACCCGCCCCCAAACGAGAGAAGTTTATTTTTCCATCCTGCAAGCCACAAGAAAAGCTTATCAAAAAGAGGACTGGAGTGACTCGATTTAAGCTTGTTAGAAGTTATGGGAAGGCCCAAATATTTAAAGGGTGAAGTTTCCAAGTTTAACGTTCAGCAAACTACAAAAGGAATCAGCAAATGGATTAAGTTTAGGAAAACAGATAAGAGACTTCACCATTTACTTCCAAGCCCAAATAGTCAGCCAAAATATCCAGAATTCCTTTAAGAGCATTGAAGGAGCTAAAGCTTGCTTTACTTATTACCAGGAGGTTATCTGCAAACAATAGATGGGAGATAGAGCTTCCACCAATTGTAGCAGGGATGAAACTAGAAGAAATCACTTGATATTCCAAAGGATAAGAGAAGGAGTCTATTGCTAAAGTGAAGAGAAAGGGAGAGAGAGGACATCCTTGTCTAAAGACTGTTGGAGAAAATAAAGTAACCTTTCATCTCTCTATTGAGCACGATAGAGAAGGGGATGTCACTAATGCAGGCTTCAATCCATTTGATAAAGTGTGGAGGAGAACCTTTTTGAGCCAATCTATGAAGAATAGCAGGTCTTTTGATAGTATCAAATGTCTTTTTAAGATCAAATTTTGCAAAGAAGTTGTCAGGGCATTTTTTAGCTGAGAATTCAAAGCTTAACTCAAGAGTAAGTGCAATGTTATCTGAAATAACTCTTTCCTTAATAAATGCAGATTGGGCACCATGAATAATAAAGGGAGGAATGCTCTTCATTCTATTTGCAAGAACCTTTGCAACCACCTTATAGAAGTATTACAAAGTGAAATGGACATATAATTAGAAAGGGAGTTGGAATGCTTGATTTTGGGGATAAGGATAATAAGAGTATGCTTAAAAACTTGAGGGAGTTTCCCAGATTTAAAGAATTGATGCGCTGCGAGAAGGAACTAGTTCCCTATAATATCCCAAGATGCATTGAAAAATTTTACATTGAACCCATCAGGGCCTGGAGACTTGTTGTCACTAATGCTACAGAGAGCTTCAATAATTTCATTATCAGAAATGTCAAGATCCAACTCATAAGCTTGCTGAGGAGAGAGGCAGTTACTAATTGGCAAGCTGAAACTAAAAGGAATAGAATGGCCCTGACAATTAAAAAGAGTAGAAAAATAGTTACATATTTCATCAAAAATAGCAATAGGGTCAAAAATATATCCTCTGGAGGTATGAAGGCATATGATGCGGTTGGAGTTTTGTCGTTCTTTAATTGAGCAATACAAGAATTTGAGATCATCATCAGACTTTGTGAGTTAATGGGCTTTGGCACGTTGGAGATCCCATGAGCTTTCATTTCTAATGAGATCAGTGTATCTAGTCTTAATATCCTTCATCTCCTCCAAAAGATTATTGTTAAGAGGATCATTTTCAAGATTGATAAGAATGTTCTCTTATTCCTTTCTACAATCAATTATCTGTTGGCTGAGGGAAGAAGACACCCATTTCTTTTTCTTGAGAAGGGTTCTAACAAGCTGAAGCTTTTTTTGAAAAGACATAAAGAGGGTCTCCATGGACAAATGTGGTCCACGCCGAAGAGATAATATCAGAGAAATCAGCATAAGTAATCTATTAATTCCTAAACATAAAGCTGGTCTAAGAAGGAAGGAGGTTATTCAAGTGAACAATAAGAGGAGAGTGATCAGAGGATAGAGGGCATGTAACTTTGTAAAAAGAAGAGGGAAATTGTTCTATCCAACAAGAGTTACACAAAGCTCTGCCAATTTTTATGAAGATGGGGTTGTTAGATTGCTGATTAGACCAAGTATAAAATAATCCAGAGTTAGGGAGATCCAAAAGACCACTATCATGGATACAATCTCTGAAATCCACCATTTTACTTGAGGGAATAGAATTACCTCCCAGCTTTTTTTTACAAGAGACGATATAGTTGAAGTCGCCCAACATAATCTAGGAGGCACTTCAAGAAGCAGTAATTCTTCGAATAAAGTTCCATAAAGATTTCCTATCAATGGGATCATTATGTCCATAAATAAAAGTGAGAAAAAATTCAGAAAAACTATTGCAAATGACAGAACCATGAATAAATTGAGAGTCCATAAAGATCATCCAGAAGGAGAGTATGTTAGGATTCCACTTAATCTAGATTCGGCTGGCTGGACTGCAATCAAAATTATTGCAAGAATCTTCAGACTGAAAAAGACTAAATTTATTAGAGAAAGGTTTGTCTATCAAAGAAGAAGGAGTGAGTTTGGTTTCAAGGAGACAAAGAAGATCAAGTTGGGAGTCCTTTGATAAGTCTCTTGCAGTCATACAATCTGCCATCAACGAGGAAGCCACGTACAGTCCAGCATCCTAACCTTGGGGGATTCATAAAAAACACATGAGAAAGGGGAAGGGATATTTTCCCTTCTATTTTGAGGTCGACTTAAACCCATGGTCAGTTTGATTCGAGGCTACTTTAGAAGTGTTGGATTTTGAAGAGCCTTTATTTGGAGTTTTGGTTAGATTATCCAATTTTTTTGGGAATGGGCATTGGCAGGAGATGCCGTAGATGATCGAGTTGTAATTCCATAAGAAGAGGAATTGAGGGGGTTAGAGAGAGGGAGAGATTCACCATCTTTAGAAGCATTAATGGTGGGATCCGAATTCTCTTCCAATGGAGGAGAAGAAGTCAGAGGCTGGTTAAGATCAATGATTGGTGAGCTGGAGGAGGGATCCAAAACCAGGGAAATGACATTAGTTGGGGTGGGGAGGCTAGAAGGCACAATCTCTTATGTTGAAGAAGTAATAGTAGTAGAAGCATGATTTGTTGGAGGAAGTTTGAAAGGTTATCGAGGTGGTCTACTACGACTCTTGCCCCTAGTGGCCCGCCTTTTAGCGGGACTGAGAGGGCAAGAGGCATCATCATGGGAGAATGAGGAGCATTTGGAACATGATTTAGGTTTCCAATCATAGATAATCTCCTGCTAAAACATCTTACCATTCAAGTTCAGAGAGACCGAGTCCGGCAATGGCGAAGAAAGGGTGATCTGAACACAAACTCTAGCAAAGGTGATCCTTGAGTTGGAAGCAATAAGATTATTTATAGCAAGCGGAATGCCCACCATGCTAGCCACCTTAGAGAATTCCAAGTCATTCCAACAATATAAAGGAAAGTTTGGTAATTTGATCCAAAGAGGAATGTTAGATATATGTTCCTTGGATGGTCTAAAATCACATGTCCATTTTTGAAAAATGAAAGGTCTACCATTGAGAAAACAAGGGCCATGGTCCAAAACTAAATCAACGTCTTCTTTGCATGAGAACTTTAAAAGAAAAAAATCACCCTCTAAAGATATCCATATTGCCTTTAAATCTCCATTTCTCATTGATAGTCAAGATAAGAGGACCATAAAATGGTCGTTTCCCAATGGCATGTCCAACCAAGGAGAGATCCCAATACTTTTGGCCTTCTTGGAGCTCATTTTCAGAAAAGCACTCTTCATTAGAAATAGGGGCAAATAAGATAAAGCAACAGATCGACTTTTTCATTCTGAGAAATTAGTAAATCTTTCCAGTTACAAGACACATACGGAGCACCAGGTAAGTGTGTCACAGGTGAAGCACCCAAGATAGAGCTACAGTTTGAGGAAGAAAGATGGGGGAAGTTAGAAGAACAAGCAAGATAAGCCATAGAAGCAGGGTGCGGGGGGACCCCCGGCATGAAGCCGGAGGCCATGAGGGAGGGGAGGGAAGGTCAAGAAACAAGAACCCGGACCATGAAGGGAGAACAAAACCAAGATGCCACTAGGACAAAGGAGGAACAGGAGTAGAGCAAAACCCTAGAAACCATCCGCACCTAAATGCAACTGCTTTAGCTTGATTCCTGCAACTCTTCTATCCACCCAAAGGTTTATACACTGTATTATTTTCCATTACTTGTCACCTGCTTTCTGAATTCGGCGTGAGGTACATGGAGCATCTACTTAAAATATGATTCGTTGATGCTCTTGATGTCCACGAATCCGTTATTTGGGGAATACTGTTTTGCTCGCATTGAAAGTCCAGTAAAATTTTACGATTGTAGTGTGATTTCATGTTACTAGATCGAATTTATGAAAACAAAAATAACTTGCTTTAAATAGTTGAATCAGTCATGACTCCTGACTGTGTTAGGAACCCATTAGGCTCAAAGTTGCAAAATTGTTTCAGAGATAGAATAGGAAAGTAAATGAATTACAATAATTGAAGAAAGAGAAAACTAGTTGGCATTTTTTGGTGGACGATGAGCCCATGAGGGCAATTTAATGTGTACATGTATGCACTCGAATGTAGGTCACTATGTTGGGAGCGAGACTCCCAACCAACGGGCCCCACCATCTCGTGGGAAAACAAGTTGTTTGGTAGAGCAAGTTTCCCCAGCTTATAGGGTGTAGACTAGAGTCATTTTCAATGGGTATCAGATAAGAAAGAGTCATTTTCATGTCAGATTATAGGGTGTATACTTGTGGATAATCCTACGCAGAATGTTCTCCATTGTATTTGGATTCTTGAGGTTCAAGTTACAGAAGGTTAAGATTGGTAGGAGTTAGTATGCAGATTAGTAAAAGCCTTCAAACATGACTATATACCTCCTATTTATAGGTGGGTTTTAAAGGAGGAATTTTTTTTTTATCATATTAGCACTCTAACTATATATTTGGTCGTTATTTGCTAAGATATTTGATCATATATGATTAGAAAAACTCTAAGCATTCATAATAATCTTGAAAAATAATAATATTATCAAAATGATTCAAAAAAAAATTGATCTAGTTTGTACGTATCAAATACATAACTTTTAAAAATACTATTTGAGTTAAACTATCTATTATTATTTATGGTTTTTTTCTGGCCGAAAATTACAGTATTGATCTTATTTGAAAAGCAAAGCTCTAATTAAAAGATGAAGATACACCATCACCTTTATTTGTTAAAATAAAGCACAACTTCACATATCATAATAGATTGTGAATGATTTTTAACTAAATTCTATTTTGATTTCTCAAATTCTCTTAAATCAGCTGAAACCAAATTATAAAATTAAACATTCATTAAGATCCTATATGGCCAATTAGAGAAAATGATAATAAAGATAACATGAAATTGAATAATTTTGCTAATAAATTTTAAAGAGGAAAGATTGTTTATAGTAGAAGAACATTTCCTTTTTATAAAGAGAAAACTTTATGAAAATATCATTTTAATTTTATAACACTATTGGGGTGTTATTATAATGAGCAATACTAACTAAGTAATTAATGCATGCATAACACCTCAAACTATACTAATTACAAAAACCAAATTATAAAATTAAACATTCATTAAGATCCTTGATGGCCAATTAGAGAAAATGATAATAAAGACAACATGAAAATGAATACTTTTGAGTTTTTTCTTTTTCTTTAAGAGGAAATGTTTTGTTCGCAATTGAAGAACATTTCATTTTTATGAAAGAGAAAACTTTATGAAAATATCATTTTAATTTTATAACACTATTGGGTGTTATTATAATGAGAGAATTACATGCAAACCAATCTTGTCAATTACAAAATTCAAGAATATGAGCATGTTGCAAAAAAAAAAAAATTTTTGTAATTAGTCAAATTTTGGATGTTATAATTTCCACTTATTATAATTCATAAGAAAAAAATATGCTAAGGTTATTAACTTATAGGAATATTCATTATTAAATAAATATTATCACATATACTTAATATTAAAAAATATATTAAGATTTTGAAATTATTGAATATATTTAGAGGTTAGTGTTATATATAGAAATTTAGATAATATTTATCTTAAAATAAATTCAACGATTTACCATCATCCTAGCCAAAAACTATATCAAAATATGTTGAGCTATAAATTCTTTTAATATTTATTATAAAATTTATAGCATTTAGTATTATAACATATCATCCTATCTAGTATAGTTTCTTTCTTATATTTTTTCTCATTACTTTCTATTATTGTCTATACATAGAGATACTTATATCAATATATTATTCAATTTAATACTTGTCAATTCAATTTTTTTACTTTCCAAAAAAAGATATCTTGATAGAAGTTTGATATAAATAAATATAAATGCATAAAAAATCAATTAAAAGTTAAATTTTATTTATCTCAAAATAAATAATATAAATTTATTTAATTAAAAAAAATAATCAAATATTGTGAGAAAACTAAATTCTATCAAAGTATCCTCATACATTTTATATCGAAAGAAAATTAATTTTATTTCATAGGTTGCATATTATTTGTCATTATAACAAAATTATTATACAATATAATGAAGAAAAGTTTACATACCAATCACCAAATTTATATATATTCATATTTAAATATCTTACCTATTTTTTTAACTGCCAAATTCATGTATTAAAATGTGTCATGATCAAATCATTGAAAATTTTACAAAAATGAAAAATATAGATTGTACTTCTGTTTTGAATTTTACTATTGGGGTGTTAATTAAGAAAATTTAGGTAGGAAGGTTTTTGATTTGTAATTATATAAGAATTGAGTGCTGGATATGTAAAGTCTCCAATGAAACTATTAAACATTCACAAGTATAATCATGAGAGCAAAAAAGTATGAAATATAATATTTGGAAGAACTTTTCTTATGTCTACAAGATTACATTAATTTTATAGAAGAATTTTTTTTTAATATGAAAAAGACATTAGAACAATGCAACTAAACTATTAGATAACATCAATTAATTTAGAGAGAGACACACATTCTTTGATCATGTGTTTTATTAACCATCTTTCAGAGAAACTATCATTTTTTTCTACTAAAGTTTGTATGATGGAGCTTTATTTTAGTGTAAGAGGGATTCGAACCTAAGAAAACTTTTAAGATTTTTACAAAATTGGCACCCTAAGAGCAAAGACTTGAGCTCAAAAGCGTTCATGCACGTAAGTATTATGAAAAGCTGATTAAATTGGTAAACTTTTTTTAATGAATGAGTATTTTTAGAAATGATCGAATGGGTTTTGAATCATATTCCTTTTAAGAGCAAGGACTAGAGCTCACAAAGGAATGTGATTTGAATCACATAAACATATCAATTCACTCGATCATTCCTAATAATGCTCATGTACTAATAAAAGTTTACCAACTAATCACCTTTCCATGATTCTTACATGCATGCACGCTAATGCATGGCATGCATGCTCACATAGAAAAAAAATTAAGTATCAAATCTCACCCAACGTATCCACCGCACTTCAGAGTGAGCCACGTGGCCATCCCTCCTCTTGTACCTTCGCCCTTCTATATGTCTCTATCACCCCCACCTTCACATGGTAACTCTCCCCATATCATCTTTCCATAGAACTCGCACTGCGAGAAGGTCAGATATGGCAAACGTAAGTGAGATCGAACTGAATTCAGATTTTGAATTTGTTTCGATCGATTTCATCAGTTCTATTTTAAAAAATATTTGATCTTTCCTGCAGAAGGGGAAGAAGGTTGTTGATGACGAAGATAACGAAGATCAGCTCTCTGTCATCGTCCTCAAGGTCGATATTCACTGCAAGGATTGCGCTTGGAAGATCAAGCGATGCATCAAAAAAATTAAAGGTTTTTGAATCTTCTGTGCGTGATTCTTTGATTTGATATTTTACTTTATTTTACTTTAATTTGGATTTCAGGAGTGGAGGGAGTGATGGTCGATCAGGCGAGCAACAGATTGAAGGTTTTAGGGAATGTGGATCCATGGGCGATTCGAGAACGTGTGGAGACTAAGGTTCATAGGAATGTTGAGTTCGTCTCGCCGGAGAATCCGCCGAAGAGGGAGGAAGACGGTGGCGGCAAGAAGAAGGCCACCGCCGGCGCAGCCTCTGCCCGCGAACAAGCGATATCGGTGGAGGTTGGGCACCGATCCAGTGAAATAACACTTTTGCAATTAAGTGTCCGATAAAATAGAATATTGAATTTGGGAACCGACATAATTTCTTTTATTATTATTATTATTATTTATGTTATTCCTGCTTTCAACTGTGACTCTGAAGGTTAGTTTAGACTGCGATGGCTGCGTTCAAAGAGCGAGGAGATATCTTCTAAAGTGTAAAGGTAAATTAATGTATTTAATTTAATTGAATTAATTAATTTTTTATTTTATAAGAATATGATAATTCATTTTTTATATTCTAATTTAGAAATGATGCTAGGCGAATGTGATAGCCGGTAGCGGCGGTGTCTGCGCCAGCAGCGACGGTGTCTGTGCCGGCATCGACGGTGTCGGCCCCGTCGGAGGTCGAGAAGAACTACAAGGACTATTACGGGTCATACGAGTATGGGCAGGGGTCATACGAGTACGATCAGGATTTGTACGATTATGATCAGGGTCGTACCACAACGAGTCATACGGGTACAATGCTGATACGATACAGGATCCTCATCCTGATGTCGATGAGAACCCTAACACCTGTACGGTTCTGTGATATTTGCAGAGTATCTTAAGAGTATGAGCTATAAAAAAAATAAACAAAAGGTCTTCTTTTTAGTTGATTATTTTGCAGTTTTTTCTTCTCAAAAGTCAATTTTCTTTTCAATTTTAGTCCTCGTGGCGACATGCAACTCTTTTATAATAAAAATATAATAATAACATTTTATCAATTTAAATTATAATGTTTTATTTTAAGATTTCATTCTCAAATATTATGAATAAATTTTAAAATTAAATTTTTTGGATATTTTATTTTATTTTATTTATTTATAATTTTTATTTTTGGTTATTTGATTAAAAAAGTTATATTTTGATTAATTTTAAAATCGGTTGTTTCTTTAAAAATTTATTATATTCATTAATTCATCTATTCAACTCTAATTCTAATTAGTTTTGTGTAGAAATGATTTTGAATTTGAACTAAATTGATCGTTGCATCAAATTTTTAAACTATTAGATCTCTACATTATTTTTCTTTTTAATATCACAAGAATATATTTAAGATTCAATTATTCAACTAGATTTAATTAGATAATATAATAAATATTAAAATTACTTTAATATGATATATATGTGATATATAATGGTATTTTCTTATTAATTTAATATATAATATTTCAATTCAAGATTTTCAATATATTTTTAAATTAATTTTTTTAAACATTAATCTATTTTTAATTAAATATTTTATTTTTAGTTATATGGTCAAATCAAAAACAATTTTAATCATAAGGTTTTAAAAATTAATTAAAATTTTATATTAAATAAGCTAAATGATAACGATGCAAATATAGGCTTTTAAGGTCAATAAATAATTAAATAAATATTATGCTTAATTTTTAATAAAATAAAATAATTTTTAATTTTTGCATATTTTTTCAAAAAAGATAAATTTCGAGATAAAATTTAATTTTACATTTTTTATTTTATTGCAGAAATATTTTTATTGATGCATGTAATATTGAGTGATTGGAAAATTTAAGAGGTTTGGCTCACCCAAATAATATTGAATTTAAAAATTTGAATAAACATGCATATAAATGAAATATTTCGTTGCATAAAATTTTAAATAATTTTCATTTAACATAAAAAAAACTGTACTCATATTTTAATATTGGGGCATCTATATACATAGCACACAATTCTTATTTATTTATATATATAACACCCAAATTTTCATATTTACATATATAGCATATAAATCTTTAATATTACATCAAAAATAGTAACATCTTAATTTTTAAAGTGAGAAGTACCTTGTTATTTATAGAAAAAGTACTATATTTATAAATATTAAATTTTAAGTGTTCTCTCAAATTTATCAAATCCGTCAATTGATATTTCTCTCAAAATACTTCTTTTATGGAAGTAATATTTCTCTATATAAAAATAGGATATTTCTATTTATTTTCATCGAATTTAGTCAAATAATGATGAATATTCTCAAAATCATTCCCTCTATTCCACCTAACAAAACTTCTGTATTTAATGATGGGATAACCTCATACTATGGAGTGCTTCTAATTCATTATTTTATGACATGACTCTAAGTGGCTTTCACTATTGAACCATTGAAGATCACTTAAGTAAATCTAATATAAGCAAATCGATTTGATCGTAGTAAAATATTTAATCAAAAGTGGATGCAATCCACACCAATGACTAGAAAAATATTTTTAATGTGGCAAAAGATAGCCCTCTAAAATCTATAGATAGGGCTAACTTCAAGTTACTTTGGAAGATTTAGAAGAGGTTTTTCCTATCATATGCATATTTACATAGAAATTCCTTTAGATAAATTGAAAGAGAATCTTATAATTATATAATATTTAACATAGGAATATGCTGAATCAAATTTTTAAGTGGAAGTAGTCACCATTTTAATAGACTTGTTCAATGGCCCTCTTTGTTGTGGCGAAGTGATGACGCCTATGATTCTTAACAAAATTATGAATGTCATATACAATGAAAGAAGACGAGAAAGTACGTAGAAGGAAGATATGAAGCTCATTTTACCTTGATCTATTGTGATTGACTCATTTGAACTTATTTTGATTTGGTTTACACATTATTGATGCTATTGAATACTACAAAAAAAAAAGTTTCTACAATGGTTTTTTATGGTAATTGTAATAGTTTAATCACTATGAAAAAAATTTTAGTAGTTTAAAAAGTTTTATAGCACTGCAATGCTTTATAAGAGTGACTTTATAATTGTTGATAAGATATTTTGCAGTGCAAATTTTTTAACAATTTAAACTAGTTCTATGCTAATAGTAGTTTAAATTGTCATAAATTTAGATGCTTTGCAATGGTGAAAATTACCACAAATTTATATGAAGAGTAGTGATTTAAACTACTAGTACTGTAAAATAATTGAATGTCAATAACAATAATTATTTGTGAAAGTTTAATTTCATATAATTATTTTCTAGGAATGTCAATAGCAACAATTAAATTAATTGTTTGAATGCATAAACAACTTAAAAACTTCAAAACCAATTTACAAAAATTCCAATAATGAACACTTATAAAACTATAGATTGTAAGTGCTCTCATTGATGTGTATTTTATTCATAAAAATTTAAGAATTTTTAAGTAAGTGCAATTTTTTAATAATTTTGATTAGCCATTAATCAATTAGTAATACACTATGTTGTTTCTATCAATGTAATTTTAAGGTATTAGAAAAATAAATTTTCTAGTATTCTTGATACCACTAAGAAAGAGAAAAAGAGAATTCACTTATTTATATCTCTTTATAATTTTTTTAATAAACTTCTTAGATTCTTCCATTTCTCTTAAACTTTTATTCAAATCTAATATAAACGTGTGTGAGTGCATTTGTTTGTGTGTGTGTGTGTGATTATAGTAGAACATCTAATAAGGATCAAAATATGTCCATGTTGACCTTAATTTTGGAGTGAGCTGTCAACCCCATCCTATTAGACTTACAAATCTTCTAGACACTAAGATTTTCTTAGTCATAAGACACATCTAGTGATTAGGTAAACACTTAACCTAAGCCTAGAAACTTAAAAGTGTTAATCATAAGATTAGGCTATGCCTTAGGGATTAAAGAAATTACCTATCCTATAGCCTAAACCCAATCAAGGAAGTTACCTATCATAAGTCATAAGACATATATATATATATATATATATATATATATATATATATATTTGTGTGTGTATTATTGACATATAATTTAATTCAGCCATTGTCATTTCAATTTTAACTTTCTAATAAGAATATCTTGATCGAAGTTTGAATAAGAAGAATAATGAATCAGGTAATTTTATTTGAGAGGAGCACAATATACAAATATTCAATTTAAATTAAATTTTATATATCACAAAATAAATATTTTAGAATTATTTACATAAAAAATTAATCAAAATATTTGAGGAAAAGGTTTTGTAGGATATTCATAATACATTCTATATTAAGATGGGGCAAAATTTACTATATAGGTATCCCATATTTTATACGTCACATTATTTTTTGATTTAACTAAATTCTTATATAATACAATGAAACTATTAGACATTCAAAAGCATAATTATAGCAAATAAATATAAGATATGATCTTTGGAAGAATTGTCCCTAATATTTACAAGATCACTATTGGTTTGTTTAGTCACTCTCTTCCATTGATGAGGGAGATTGAATACTAAAAAAATTAGTATGAATCTTGGCTTTGATGCCAACCACTGGAAATTATTAGCAATGGTATTTATTAATGTTGGTGTTAACAACATGCATTAGGCTTATTAGTGACAATGGATGATAAGGTAGATATTGATCATGTGTATTGGTCTTATTAATGATGGCATGCATCAACATTAGTGTTGATAATATGCATGCCCTTATTAATGATGGTGTGCATTAGTTCTAATGTTGATCATGTGCATTTACCATATTGTTGATGGCATGAATTAGTGATAATTTTGTAGTATGCATTAGTGTTCATTGCTATTCGAGCAATGGTAATCAAGTAACAATGATCAGACGATAATATTCATGTTACTCTGGTTGGGTGATAATGGCAGTGTGACAGTGGGCGATTAATGATAATTGTGTGATGGTGGTTAAACAATGATGATTAGGTAATGAGAGATGATGACAAGCATTAATAATAATCATTAATGCCAATCATCAGATAATTCTATCTCCAACTCCAGATCTTGGTCAAGGTCACTTTTATATGTAAAATGGTTATAGATGTTTATAATGATATCTTGAATATTATAGTCAAACTATTCAACCACTTTATCAAATTATTTATATTAGTTATCTTAATTATAGATCATTCATAAAGCATTTAAGTACTCTATTGACAATGAAATTGAGCAGTGTTTAACTCATTAGGTTCCTCTTATCAAGGCATTCAATAATAAACATGCAAGATTCAAAAATTTTGTGGTCCCTTTGATAAAATCAAGATATTTTAATTATGATTTTAATTCTTGATTTAGAAATATTTAGACTAAAATCAAAGCACTTTTGATGTCATTATGATTATCTCATTGAATTTTTATTTTTGATTATAAGTTTTCTAAGCTTAATATAATAAGAGTTTAGATGGTCACGCAATTAATTTCGAAGATTTTTGAATTAATCAATTATTTGAATCTCCAATTTAATAACAAGAGGTTATTTCATTATTATAAAAGAAAAGGAATGAAAATATTTCTTCCAACATTAAAACACTATTAGGGTGTTACTATAATTCATAAAGAAAAAAAAATTGTTAGGATTGTTAGAGCTATTAGAATAAAGTAATATGTAGTAATAAATAATTGAATATAAGGGTTTTTAAGATATTCAGAATAATATTATTTTTAAATTGATAAAATATTTTTTATGTATATACTAATTAAAGTAATAATATAACAAATTAAGGGTCTAAACAATTGTATGATATTCAATAATATTTAAAGAGTAGATGACATCTATGCAAATATAAACACTTAAACATATTCTTGTAACTTTATAGCACTGTTAGGGTATTATTCTAATTTAAAAGAAAAAATTTATATTAAAATTATCAAAATTATTGGAATTATTTATTATCATAGAAATATTATTTTGTGTATTTTTATTAAGAAATATCAGAATTTTCTGATATAGTTTTGATAAGAATAAGCTTTTAAAACATTTAATGTACTTCGAGGTTTGTGCTATACAATAGTAGTTTTGTATTGCATTCATTTCAAAGTAAATTCAACTATTTAATTATATGACCATCCTAAAAAAATTAATAAGAATATATGAATTTTTTTTTCTTTTAATAATCATAGCAGAAATCTATAGTATTTATCATTATAATATATTTTCATTATTTAATATATTTTTTATTATATTGCTTATTACTTTTATTACTTTCTTTCATTGACTATAAATAGCTATTTTGTATTACATATAATTCAATTCAATAATTATATATCATTTCAATTTTAGCTTTCTAACAAGGATATCTTAACCAAAGTTTGATCAAAATGAATATCAAAATTAGTTGATTTTATTTAGATGAACATAGCATGTAAATATTTAGTTGAAGTTATTTTTTTATCTATAAAAAATAAATAATTTAAAAATTATTTAGATTAAAAATTTCATCAAAGTATTTTAAGGGAAATTTTTTTCTGCATATCCACAAATATAATTATTGCAAAAAAAAAAGTATGAGATATAATCCTTGGATGAACTTTATTTTCTTATTGTTCACAACACTATATGAACTCTTCGGAATATTTTTTTAATGTCTATAATATAAAAGATAAATACAACTAAACTATTAAACAATACTAATTTGAAGACAAGAAGATCATCGATCGTATCATATTTTATCGACTATCTAGTGACAATAGAGCCTCAACACGAGAAAATATTACATGTGGAGTCCTGATGTAGCATCAAGACTAATCATATTCCACGCTCGCTTTAATTTATATTAAAAATAATATAAAAAAAATTTTAGAGTCACATGTCTCACTTTTATTGGAGTCTGGATGTATGAGGACTTTGCATATATTTTTTTCCTCGACACAGAAAGGAATATGGTTCGATCCAAACCGCCAATCAACCAACTCGATCCATCCCAAATAATACTCATACACCACTAAAAAAACCTACCAATTCAACCATGCATCATTTCATAATGCATGCACCTAATGATCTATCTATCTATCTATCTATCTCTATATATATTAATGCATGCGCATTCATGCTCACACAGCAAAAATTAATTAGTAGATTTCACCCATTAAATCCAATGTGCTTCACACTTTGCCACACCATATCCCTAAGCCCGCATATATATATGCAAATCTGCCACCTTCTCACACCATTTATCCTCTACACAACCTTCCATAGAACTCGCACTGCGATAAGATGAGATATGGGAGATGTAAGTGAGAGGCTTAATTTTCAAATTAGGCCTAATTAATAATTTAATTATCTAATTAGGCCATAAAAATTAAAATAGTAAGCCATGGCGATGATCAGGGTGCCCGATCGGGCCGTCACGATCAAGTAACCGGCGCTACCCTTAATTTAGGGCCGAAATGAAAAACCGAGAGCTCGCTCTCTCGGTTTTTTGTTCGTTCTTTCCCCATCCTCGTCCAGATCCGCCTGCCCGTGCCCGTCGCCGGCCAAGACGCACCTCGCCACCGGCCAAGGAAGCTCGCCGTCGGTGAAGGAGAAGCTTGGAAGGGTTTTTGTTGGTTTTTTTCGCCGATTTAGGTATTTTTACCCCTAAATCAAAAAAAAAATTGTTAGATTTTTATTTTTATGAGTATAGTTGGTATGTTTAATCTATTTAGTTTGATTTTCATGGTAAATTCGTGTTAGATCTCATTTTGTATGTGGTGTTTTTATTTTTTTTAGGGAAAGTTAATTTGTGCGCATATTTTTTGTTACATATGTTTTGTTGTTTGGCATCCAACTGTGTTATTTATTGTAACACTTTATTTGCTAAAAAAACTCTAGGCAACTAATGTTTAGAAAAAGGTTGTGGTCACTGCTAGTGTTTGTTGTTCTAAGTTGTGACTTGTGAGCTTATATTTTTTTTTTTCACACTCTAATTCTAAGATAATGTTGCTTGCTCTAATAATTTTTTATTTAAAATGAGGTTGTGGCATGTGAGCTGTTTATGAATTGCTTGCTCTGATTTGTTAGTTTTTCATATTCAATCTTTGTGGTTTAAAATGAGTTTTGGAAGTTGTGGCGTTGGGGATATATCTACAATTCAATCTCTGTGATTTTTTCATTCTTTATTCGACTGTGTTATTGTCAATATGTTTTATTTAAGGTTGTGTTATTATTGGTTTAATAGTTATTTTCAATGTACAAAAATCTTTTATGAGAAACATATAAATATGTGCATAAATTTTATATACTTGATGTATCGATGGGTGAGCCATGCAATTTAACACTTATTATTTGATGTTTTGGAGATTTGAATGTATCTATATTGTCGTGTGTAGTATGGACAACTCATATGAGCTCTTTTGTTAATCTTTATTTATTTATTGGTCCAATCTTTGTTTTGATTTTATTTGTTATGCTTAAAATTGATTGTTGTGACATTCCATCATGTTGCCTTCTAGGATTGTGTGATTGTTTCAAGATCATGCTCCATTTTGACTTCACCTATTAGCATTGAGTGTGTAGAAAATTAGATGCCTAGGTCATCTTAATGCATTTCTTGCACTTTCATCATCAGTTCCATTTAAATTATATTATATTTGACAATTTCATATATGACATGTTAGGATATAAGATAAATTAGAGTATAACATTTAGGACATAAAATATCAATATATTTTTCAGTCTTCTATATCATCTATTAATCCAATAATTTTTGTGCGTAATATATAGCAGTTCATTTAGTCCCCTCACTGTATTTCTCCTGAATTAAATTATCTGCATTGATTAGGTGAGACGAGAGATTACTGGTGTTCTGTTATTACTAGTTAGCGATGAGTTCAGATACCATCTATATAGTTCTTTATTATGGCGGTGAACTCAGAGTAAGCGACGATTTTATTCCAACATATGTTGGTGGGAAAAATCATCCAATCCAAATCCCACGGTAGATTGGATTCGAGGAATTACAGAAACGAATAATTAGGTCGTTGAAGCTAGATCCAACAAAGTTCTTTATCAATCTGGTGGGTCGTTTTTCTATTTGTGCTGGATTTATTGCAAGTCCCATTAATGATGAAGAAGTTAGTGAAGCTATACTTAATGTAACATGTGTGCAACCTATTGTGGTTTGTGTCGAAGTTGAGGAACTGTCGTGTGGAGATATGGAGGTTAACAATATAGAGGAATGTCAGAGAGATCGAAGGAACACTGAGTACATCACACCGCCTTCTCGCCTGGTATTGGAATGCTATGGGTCTGAAGCAAGAGAGCATGATTATTTTGCTGGGAAAAGTTCTGCTGCTATGGGTGACCCAGAAGATAATGACATGAATCCACTACCTCCCGAAGATGTTGGATATGAAACTATGCCTAGTGGAGCTAGTAGTAATGATGATGAGGAGGATGATAACGACGCAGAGTAAACTGACTTATGGGCCACAGAACCATCCCTCAGGGTCAGAGACTTAATTGTCGATTACTCAATTAGAACATCAATAAAGACCGATACGTAACAATGAATATTTTCGTAGCTCTGAATCAGCTAGAGAATGGGATGAGGACCTTACATTTGATGGTCCATCAGATGATTTGGCCTTTGAGGAGGAGAACTGTATTCCGGATGAATTATTTGAAGATATGTGTTTTCACTTCAAGAAGTAGTTACAATTTGCTGTTCAGGATTGGTCTATCATGAACAATGTTGAGTATGTCATATGTGCTTCAAATCAATTAAAATTCACTGTACTGTGCACCCACCATTCTGACCCAACTAGACCATGTTTGTGGATCTTACATGTGAGATCAATTAAGAGGTTGGGTGGTGCTTGGCGGATTGTTCAATGGGCTCACCTCATCATTGTAGTCATTCAGTGCTTAATGCTGGACATGGGCAATGTACGTCACAATTCATCAGTTATTTCATCTAACCCGTAGTAAGACGTCAACTAGTTTTAAAGCCAAGAGAAATTGTTGGTCGTATTGAGTCCAAGTTCAATATAAGAGTATCCTATATGAAGGCCTGGGATGCACGTCAAAAGGTAGTTAAGGTTATATTTGGCAATTGGGAGGAATCTTACAGATCATTGAGAAAATTCATGGCTGCTGTTTGCTCATCTATGTCAGGATCAGTATATTGGGTACACTCAACAGAATCGAACAGATTCCAATGACTGTTTTGGTTGTTTGAGCCTTCAATAAGAGGTTGGCAGTATTGTCGCCCAGTTCTATGCCTTGATGGAACTTTTCTCTTGGGTAAGTACAGAGGAACTCTACTTAGTGGAGTTGGGATCGACGTGAACAATGACTTATTCCCAGTAGCCTTCGCAGTTGTGGAATCAAAGTGCATCGAGTCATGGGTATGATTTTTGCGCACATTACAGTACTTGATCCCATTAGTGTTTACAAGGGGTGATCTCTGCCTCATCTCAGATAGACATGCAAGTCTAGTTCGTGGATGCAGAGAGATCTTTCCCTGGGCTGCTCCATTTGAGGGAGAACTTCAAAAGAGCATTTAGATAATTCGGCATAGGTGATGTTGACTTCATATGTCAAAAGATGTACGTTGTAGGAAACACGTATGACATTCAAATTTTTAAAAGGTATATGACAGACATCAAGAATATCAAGTAGGAGGCATATGACTGGCTTGTTTCAAAGGATGTTCAACAATGGTCTCTTACTCATGATGATGGCTATAGGTACAGTACGATGACCATAAATGCAGCTGAGTGCTTCAATGGTGTGCTTAAAAGAGCACATTATTTATCGATTCAAGCCTTGATTACAACGGTATACTACAACATAGTATCCCTTTTCATTAAACGTCTTGAATTAGCTACAACTCTGGAAAGGCAACAGGAAATCTTGTTCTCTCCATGCATTAAGGCACTGTTGCAGGCTAATGAACGAGAGGCAAGGAGATTTTCTGAACCAGTGCGGATAAGCATGTCTAAGTACCAGGTGTTCGATGTCACCAGCAGGACCTTCAAGGTTAAATTAGGTGAAAATAATGAATGTAAGTGTACATGTAGACAACCGCAATCTTACCATCTACCATGTGCGCACGTGATTGTTGTTTCGGGGCAACGACACCTAAATCACGTGCATTATGTTTCAGCGTACTATAGTTTGCAAAATTATATTAGCACCTACCGGGATGAATTTCACGTAATACCTGATCGAGAAGAATGGGGTGAACAGATCATTGGTGGAACATACCCAGATTATAATCCACTAAATGTCAAAAGAAAGACTAGTCGACCAAGGACAAACATATTTAAAAATAATATGGACGAGAACACTACAAGAAACTCTAGGGTTTGAAGTGTGTGTAAGACCGTTGGACATAACAGATTGACGTGTCCTCAAATGCGATTGCGTAGATTGTGATATGGCTACTGTTTACGCTTTGGTTGTAATGTAGTTTTATTCGGATTAGTCCTACTATGATAGTTGTTGTTCTATTTGGATTAGTCCTACTGTGTGTACATTGATGTTGTATTATTTGAATTAGTCCTACTGTGGTAGCTTCTTTTCTATGTGTGATTGTTCATTTTAATTGATTGCATATTGCTATTTAACTTTTCATTTGCTGATTGTTATTTATTACACTTGTTTAGTAAGGTATTGTTTACTGTTGTTTGCATAGGTTAGTAAATTTTTTCACTGCAAACTATTGATTTTTCATTTTAACTGATTGCATATTGCTATTTAACTTGTTAAATTTTTGTTACACTAGTTTAATGTTTCATTGTTTAATGTTTAACTGATTACATATTGTTGTTTGCCTCAACTCTAACAGGAAAGATGTCCGGCAATGACGCTCCACATCCCCCACGTAGGAGGAGGCGACGAGTAGAGGAGACAGTTGTTGACTATGGCCCACCACCTACTGAAGTTCACCCAAGCATAGTTTTGCTGCATGGTAGGCACAGAGCAGCGCATACTGATTCGGTAAGGTTTCATTTAATGTATTTTCTATGTTTTTATACATGTACAGTTATTATACTGACGCAATCTAAGTATAATTCATTGTGGTGGTAGGTTTCAGTGCTTGAGGCTGTTGCACACTTACTGATATTTAGGGAATGACCTGTTAACTGTCCTAGGTTTATGGGTGCTTAGCGAGCTGATGGGCTAGATAGTATCTCCCAGATGTAGTATATTAAGCTAGATCACCACTTACTGATAGCATTCATGGAGCGATGGTTTTCGCAGATGAATACTTTCCACTTGGCTGCTGGTGAGATGACGATTACATTACAGGATGTTGCGATGCTTCTAGGCATTCGGATAGATGGCCCACCTGTGATTAACAGTGTTGTTATTGGTGGTGAGAAATGGTGGGCTACGTGGCCTGATTGTTGCGATGAGTTGATTGGAGCACATCTAAAGCCAGACATCGTGTATCGTGATCTAGTCCATCCACATATCACATCAGAGTTTCGAATGGGATAGGCTCATGCACGTACTTGTTTACCCTTACGATGGCTGTGATGGATATACTACATCGATTCATATTTAGATCTACCAGAGCTCCAATTCACTATGCATGTTAGAGCATACATACTATTTGCCATTGGATCTTTTCTTTTATCAGATACTTCAAGTTCTGAGGTTCATCTGCAGTATCTGCCATTACTTGAAGATATTGACACATTTAGGGAGTTGTCTTTGAGTTCTGCTGTGCTCACTCATCTATACATGGAATTATATGAAGCAACCAAACCAAAGCGCACGAACATGGTTGGATGTGTTCATTTACTGTAGGTATGGGTCTGGGAGCACATTCATGTGGGAGACTTACGTTACGTGTTCCTTATCCTGCAGACATTGACGGACTTAGAGTAAGTTTTTGGTGGAATGAAGGGTATGTTTGAGAAATGCCAGCATCTAATCTCAGAGTTTATAGGGATGAGTTGGACAGACTTCTGCAGAGTCAGGTATGCTGAATTGATGTAATTTTTATTGGCTTACTCATTATTGGCTTGTAGCTGAAAGAATAACTTATGTTATATGTGCAGGTCATCTGGGAGCCATATGGACATCAGATCCACTTGCATGTAGCGAATATATATTTACAGGGAGAGGAAATATGGCTAGCTAGAGTACCGAGCATATGTTAGAAGAGGGTAGAGTGGTACTTGCCTGATCATGTGCTCAGACAATTCGACATGCCTCCTAGGATTGATGTTGCTCCGATAGATCCATCGTTCATACGGGTCAATGGCCGAGAAAAAGTTGATGTTGATTGGGTCGATTACCACCACTCTTACATTACACAGTGAGAGCGCAGATGTGAGTTGGTTGTCGTGGTGGATTCATCACAGCATGATCGGGAGCCAGCGATCAACCGATACATGAGATGGTATCATTCTCGGGCTTCACTTTACATGTTGAAGGCACTGACACTTCCTCCTAACACATACTACCCCCAAGCGCCTGAAGAACGCTTGATGGTTAGTCTATATATAAATTATTACAATTTGCTTTTCCTTGTAACAATAAAACACTGATATAAATTTCTGTATTTGCAGCGTGAGCACATCTTGAATACTGCGGACATATTCCGCTATTTTGGCGAGATGATAATAATGTAAATATTTCAATGAATATGAGGAATTATGCGTGGGACTGAGGCGAAATATGTATATCTTTGATAGTAGATACAGGGATACTGACATTCCAGGCACTTCTGCATCAGCGCAGGCAGATGTTCCATCGATGGATGTGGGGCCATCCTATACGCCAGTGGTGGGACAGTTTGCCTATACATTTATAGAGCCACCCTAGTATTGATATCAGGAAGCAATGTGGTCTGATATGGCACGCAAGCCCCGTACCGCAAGATATGGTCCACCGTCATTTCATATGACACCGCCATATGGAGTGTATCACGAGTATTCGTTGCCTACTCAAGCTTCGGCTGATATACCTCAGGTTACAGACTTAGGATGTTCACAACACCCCGTGGAGTAGGTGGCAGAGGAGGAGGACCATCGACAACATCATCTACGTGATCGGCCGCAGCTACCACCATCCCATTACACTCCTGGTAGCGATGCGATTCCACCACGCAGGCATCAACGACGATAGATGTATTATCTTTTTTATATGGTTGATGGCATGTACTTAGATGTTTTATTGTTTACTCATTTAATTACTCCTCATTGTATAATCCTAATGTTGTTTATTATTTATTTATTTTGGTTAATTCGCATGCGAGGAGGAAAGATTCAATGTGGAATTACATATAATTCAAATCTGATTTAAGAAATTTTTGTCATATATGTATTTATTATGGTAAAGAGTCAACTGGAGGTATATCTCGAGTTGAAATTCACATTATTAGTTTTAATATGTTTTGGAGAAGTAAATGTTAGCAAGTATAAGATAATATCTTCAAATATAAGAAAAGAGCTGATTCTTTTTTAAGAATGAGTAAACTCATTAAAACTCAATTTATATATAGAATATATTGAGAGTGTTTGATATTTCCAAAGAATCATATATATTCAACAATTCTTGTATTATGGCCAAAAAACGGGGGCTGTCGCAATAACTTTAACTTTCGCAACTTCAAAATTCACAAAAAAAAAGCGCTACGCAAGATTCGTCAAAAGTTATCAACATGAAAGTTGTTTAGTTTTTCATTAACTTTCCAACGATACCAACCACGCCAAAATCCGACACCTCATGAGCCTGATATGGCCCAAAAATGGGGGCTGTCTATTAATTTTTTTTAAAAAAAATAATGTATGGCCGCTTGCGACCGGGCCACACTGGCATATATTTTAAATTTTTTTAAGGCCTAATTAGCTGATTAAGTTATTAATGAGGCCTAATTTGAAAATTAAGACTAAGTGAGATCAAGCGAATCAATCACATATGAATTTAGGTTTTGAATTTATTTCGATCGATTTCGTTTGTTCGATTCGATAAAGATTTGATATTTTTTGCAGAAGGAAGATAAGCTCTCTACAATCTTTCTGAAGGTCGACGACATGCAGCACTGCGAGGGTTGCGCACTGAAGATCAAGAACTCTGTCAAAGGACTAAGAGGTATTTACTTATGAGCAGCTTGCAGAGTTACAGATTCTGATATGTATGCGTGATTCTTTTATTCGATTTTCTTAGTTTATTTATTTATTTTTGGGGGATTCAGGAGTGGTGGGAGCGACGATCGATAGGGCGAACAGCACATTGACGGTGGTAGGGAAAGTGGATCCATGGGAAGTACGAGAACGTGTGGAGAAAAAAACTTATAAGAAGGTTGAGTTCGTCTCGCCGGCGAATCCGCCGAAGAAGTAGGCCGACGGTGGCTGCAAGAAGAAGGCCGCCGCCGTCGAACAGGAGAAACCGAAGCTGGTTGGCAGTGAATTATCTTATTTGCACCTAAGTACCTGGTAAATTATGATAATACAGAAAACTTTATTATTTATTTTTGATATTATGTTAGTTGGTGCTTTCAACTGTGGTGCGGAAGGTTCATCTACACTGCGATGGCTGTGTTCGAACAGTCAAGAAGACTCTTCAAAAGGTTCAAGGTAACTAATTAATTTAATTTAATTTAATTAATATATTTTTATCTGATTATTCATTTTAATTTAATTTATTTTATTTTATAACTGCTGGAGAAACCAGTAAACGCAGCAACTAATTTTTTTTTTAATAAAATGAACTTAAGGTTGACTAAAAACTCATGCAAATAAATAACTTTAAATTCCTCTGGCTTACTGACAAATTTATCCTATCTAATATTATCCCTGTTATGTCCATAATTGCATTTCTGTCCCAGGAGTGTATGATGTAACCGTGGACGTCGAAGGGGAGTTGGTGACCATTAGAGGGACAATGGACGTGGAACCATTGCCAGGGTCCCTCCAGGAAAAGCTAAAACGTGCCGTCGAGGTTGTATCGAAGAAGAAATAATACGAGTTGAGGAGGGGGGCGGTGGCGACGGCGAGGAGAAAGAGGAGGGAGGCACCAATGAGAAGAAGGAGAAGGTGGGCGGAGGCGGAGGACTAGCTGAAGGGAAGAAATAGGAGATTGCGAAGGTGGTGGTGGCTGTGGACCTCAGAGGCGGAATTATTCTCAAAATTAAGGATTGATAAATTTTAATGTGCATATAATTCAAAATAAATGCTAACGATGGATTGGATAAATAACAATGACTACAAGAATGATATTCCATTATAACTTCATTGGAAAATAAGTCAAATACTTATTTCACAATATAAGGGGCTAAACAAGTATTGAGCGAGTCATAATCCATTATGTTATGCAAACGATGATTAATAATGCTCGTTATAGAAAATGCTCTTTATGCTATAGTTGTAACAATTGATAAAATTAATGTCAATGCAATAAGTTACAATTCCTCTTAAAGAAGTAAACTCTTCACATGTGTGCAAATCAATAATATAGGTTGATAATTGATATTGAAGGGCCACAAGCTCCATTATAAAAAAAAAAATTATTTGTATATAATTTTGCAAGACATATTAAGCTATTTTTATCAAAATATGAGAATGAATCACTTAGATTTAGACATATCACACAACAAAGTAATTCAACATAAAAAAGCGATTATTTAACTTTGAAATTGCATAATGATGATAATGTAAAATAACTTAATGCGATAATGATATACGATTATTATTTTTTCAACTCTTATTGTTGATCGTCGACGAGCCTTAAAAATGAAATTCATATTTGGCACATCAATTTCTAGTACACTACAAAAATTTGATACTTCATCTAATAAAGAACTTCAATCATTTGCCATCTTCATATCAGTCATTGATATTTGTACCAACCTCATCACATTCTCAATATCTTTATCCTATTTTTACAAGGAATGTGATAATTTATTTGTAATTCTTAAATATTAATCATCAAATGCATTTAAAAAATGAAATCAAAAGCCTCCATTATATCAAATCAATAGGGCATGCACATATGTTTTTATAAAACTGATTAAAGTAAATATATATATATATATATATATATATATATATGAACTCTAATGAGTCCCATCATGTCATTGCAAAGTAGTTTCTTGGTTTAAGTCATGATCACTAATTAACTTTCTACTTTTAAAATTCAAAAAAATAAATTATCATATTAGAAAGTTTTGAGATCATTACTTTTGTATGCTCCTATAGTATTTACAATTCTTATTGTAATCTCAAAAGATATTTCACTTACAATTTTTTTTTTACCATAAGAATGAAACATAGTTGAGACTTACGAGAAAAATAATGAACATAGAATTTCTGATGATTATCAGTTAGAGTGAGTGCCTTTAAATCATAAATTTTCTCACACATATTAGAAACTTCACCATAGCCTTGACCACGAATTTTATACAACCTTAATAAATATTTACAAGCATAACTTCAAGAGCTACCTTGAGTGCAACTAAATTTGTTGAGAAAACATATTTAATATTAATAAATCTCTCAATACTTTATCTTTTTTTATTAACATATCTAAAGAAGAGAAAGCTGCGTCCCTCTAACAGTCATAGCTTCGGCACTCGATCACATTCTCGCCTCAGCGAGAGTATATATATAGTAATTATTTGTTTATTTTCCATTACTTTTTTTTTTGAGAAAATTGAGGGCATGAGCCCAAGTTCATTCCAATAAGAAAATTACAAAAAGGAAATTACAATAATCCCATAGGGACTGAAACTAAAATATCAAAGAAATAATAGAAAGTCTGAAATGAAAAGACATCATGGACCTAAAAGAAAGAGAAGAAGCTTGAAGCAAAAAAAAAAAAAAAAAAAAAAAAAAACAAAAACAAAAAGGACTCGGATCATAGGTGGGGGTTTCATCCAAGCATGGATGAGGGAAACAACCATAGAACTAGATCGCGGTAGACACCGTAGCCATCCAAGGGATCACTAGAGAAAAAAACTTCATAAGAAGAGCAAAAGATCAATTAGTAGAACCTCGGCAGTTGAAGGCCGCCAGAGAGGCATCGCCAATCAAATCAAAATGATGCAGAAAGATCATCATCGCTGCGTAAAAAATGAGAGAAAGAGAGAGATGTCAACCCCTTTTAATCTGATAGAAACAAATCAGAGGTTGTCATATAATTTTGACGTTTGGAGAGTTTTCAATACATCATCAGGCCACTGATACTGAGGTAATAATGAAGGATAATCTAGCCAGAATCTTGTTTCTTAGGCCGCTGAATTCACTTAACACCTTAGAAAGAGTAGCATGCGTCAATAGATAATTACCACAGGGCAGAACCTTCCTAATTAGTCTCATAGATTCAACGCATTCAAAGAATAGGTGTGAATGTGATTCCAATTCAGAGCCACAAAGGAAGCACTGTAAGGTATTACCCAAATCTCAGACAGTGAATAAATCTGAAGTTTTGAGCCCATTTAAATAGGCCATCTAATAGAATAAAGCATAATTTAGAGCAAATCCTTTAAACCAGATGAAACTATGCCAATTAACCATAGGAGTTAGCTCAAAAATAGACTTGAGAATTAGTTTTGAAGTCAACTTATGAGAACTATCTGAGATGATAACATCAGATTTCTGGCCAGGAGCCAAGCTAGAGATACCATTGAAACATATCGAAGACCAAGAGATTAAACCAGGAGGAATGCAAATAGAACCATTTAAGATGATGGAGTTTAAGGAAGCATCTAATGGTTTATCAAATAAGGAAGAACAGTCATTTCCTAGAGATAAAAAAGGAGTAGCCATCACACCATTTATCAAAGCTTAAAGAAAAAAGGGAATCGTCCCCCGGTTGTAAGGAAATTTTCTCCTAAAAATGAGTGGCACATGTTTTGAGTTTCCTCCAAAGTGGTAAAGCACGACCACCATATTTATGCCATGGAGAAATATATTTTCTTTGACACCAAATAGAAAATTGAGAAGATGTATTCAACACCTACCACATACACTTAACTTTACATAGAGAATTAAGAGTAGAGGTAGAGTAAAGTCCAATGGCACCCCTATCCTTGGGTAGGGCAGTCTTGGCCCATGAAATGAGATGCAATTTTCTAGCATCGCCATTGTGGAAGAAAAAATTGGTCATAATGGATGAAATCTTTATAAGTATGCATTTGGGAAAATAGATAGATCTCAGCTAGTAAGAAAGAAAGTCGTTAACAGTGGCACAAAGGAGTTGATACCAACCCCCAAACGAGAGAAGTTTATTTTTCCATCCCACGAGCCACAAGAAAAGCTTATCAAAAAGAGGACTGGAGTGACTCGATTTAAGCATGTCAGAAGTTATGGGAAGGCCCAAATATTTAAAGGGGGAAGTTTCCAAGTTTAACATTCAGCAAACTACAAAAGGAATCAGCAAAGGGATTAAGTTTAGAAAAACAGATAAGAGACTTCCCACCATTTACTTCCAAGCCCATATATTCAGCTAAAATATCCAGAACTCCTTTAAGAGCATTGAAGGAGCTAAAGCTTGCTTTACCTATTACCAGGAGGTTGTCTGCAAATAACAGATGGGAGATAGAGCTTCCACTAGTTGTAGCAGGGATGAAACTAGAAGAAATCACTTGATCTTCCAAAAGATAAGAGACGGAGCCCATTGCTAAAGTGAAGAGAAAGGGAGAGAGAGGACATCCTTGTCTAAGTCCGTTAGAGAAAATAAAGTAACCTTTGATATCTTTATTGAGCACGATAGAGAAGGGGATGCCATTAATGCATGCTTCGATCCATTTGATAAAGTGTGGAGGAGAGCCTTCTTGAGCCAATCTATGAAGAATAGCAGGTCTATTGATAGTATCGAATGTCTTTTTAAGGTCAAATTTTGCAAAGAAGTTGTCAGAGCATTTTTTAGCTGAGAATTCAAAGCTTAACTCATGAGTAAGTGCAATATTATCTGAAATATCTCTTTCTTTAATAAATGTAGATTGGGCACCATGAATAATAAAGGGAAGAATGCTCTTCATTTATTTGCAAGAACCTTTGCAACCACCTTATAGAAGGTATTACAAAGTGAAATGGACATATAATTAGAAAAGGAGTTGGAATGCTTGATTTTGGGGATAGGGTAATAAGAGTATGCTTTAAAACTTGAGGGAGTTTCCTAGATTTAAAGAATTGATGCACTGCAAGAAGGAACTGGTTCTTTGTAATATCCCAAGATGCATTGAAAAATTTTGCATTGAACCCATCAGGGCCTGGAGACTTGTTGTCACTAAAGCTATGGAGAGCTTCAATAATTTCATTATCAGAAATGTCAAGATCCAACTCATAGCTTGCTGAGGAGAGAAGCAGTTACTAATCGGCAAGCTGAAACTAAAAGGAATAGAATGGCCCTGACAATTAAAAAGAGTTACATATTTCTTCAGAAATAGCAGTAGGGTCAGAAATATATCCTCTCAAAATATGAAGGCATATGATGCGGTTAGAGTTTTGTCGTTCTTTAATTGAGCAATACAAGAATTTAAGATCATCATTAGATTTTGTGAGCTAATGGGCTTTGGCACATTGGAGATCCCATGAACTTTCATTTCTAATAAGATCAATGTATCTAGTCTTAATACCCTTCATCTCCTCCAAAAGATTATTGTTAAGAGGATCATTTTCAAGATTGATAAGAATGTTCTCTTATTCCTTTCTACAGTCAATTATCTGTTGGCTGAGGGAAGAAGACACCCATTTCTTCTTCTTGAGAAGGGCTCTAACAAGTTGAAGCTTTTTTTGAAAAGACATAAAGAGGGTCTCCATGGATAAATGTGGTCCTAACATCAGAGAAATCAGCATAAGTGATCCAGTAATTCCTAAACATAAAGCTGGTCTAAGAAGGAGGGAGGTTATTTAAGTGAACAATAAGAGGAGAGTGATGAGAGGATAGAGGACATGTAACTTTGTAAAAAGAAGAGGGGAATTGTTCTATCTAGCAAGAGTTACAGAAAGCTCTACCAATTTTTATGAAGATGGGGTTATCAGATTGCTGATTGGACCAAGTATAAAATAATTCAGAGCCAGGGAGATCCAAAAGACCACTATCATGGATACAATCTCTGAAATCCACCATTTTACTTGACGGAATAGAATTACCTCCCAGCTTTTCTTTACAAGAGATGATACAGCTGAAGTCCCCCAACATAATCCAGGAGGCACTTAGAGAAGTAGCAATTCTTTGAATAGAGTTCCATAAAGGCCGCCTATCAATGGGATCATTATGTCCATAAATAAAAGTGAGAAAAAAACTCAAAAAATCATTGCAAATGACAGAACCATGAATAAATTGAGAGTCCACAAAAATCATCCTAAAGGAGAGTATGTTAGGAATCCACATAATCCAGATTTGACTAGTTGGACTGCAATCAAAATTATTGCAAGAATCTTTAGGCTGAAAAAGACTAAATTTATTAGAGAAAGGTTTGTCTATCAAGGAAGATGGAGTGAGTTTGGTTTCAAGGAGACAAAGAAGATCAAGTTGAGAGTCCTTGATAAGTCTCTTGCAATCATACAATCTACCATCAGCGAGGAAGCCATGTACATTCCAGCATCTTAACCTTGGGGGATTCATAAAAATCATATGAGAAAGGGGAATGGATATTTTCCCTTCTATTTTGAGGTGGACTTAAACCCATGATCAGTTTGATTCGAGGTTGTTTTATAATTGTCCAATTTTTAAGAGCCTTTATTTGGAGTTTTGGTCAGATTATCCAATATTTTTTGGGAATGGGCACTGGCAGGAGATGCCGCCGAGGATCAAGTTGTAATTCCATAAGATGAGAAATTGAGGGGGTCAGAGAAAGGGAGGGATTCACCATCTTTAGAAGCATTAATGGTGGGATCCGAATTCTCTTCCAATGGAGGAGAAGAAGTCAGAGGCTGGTTAAGATCAATGATTGGTGAGCTGGAGGAGGGATCCATAACCGGGGAAATGACATTAGCTGGGGTGGGGAGGCTAGAAGGCAGAATCTCTTGTGCTAAAGAAATAATAGTAGTAGAAGCATGATTTGTTGGAGGAAGTTTGAAGGGTTGTCGAGGTGGTCTACTACGACTCCTGCCCCTAGTGGCCAGCCATTTAGCGGGATTGAGAGGGCAAGAGGCATCATCATGAGAGAATGAGGAGCATTTGGAACATGCTTTAGGTTTCTAGTCGTAGATAATCTCCTGCTAAAACATCTTACCATTCAAGTTCAGAGAGAGCGAGTCCAGCAATGGCAAAGAAAGGGTGATCTGGACACAAACTCTGGAAAAGGTGATCCTTGATTTGGAAGCAGTAAGATTATCTACAGCAAGTGGAATTCCCACCATGCTAGCCACCTTAGAGAATCCCAAGTCATTCCAACAATATAAAGGAAAGTTTGGTAATTTGATCCAAAGATGAATGTTAGATATATGTTCCTTGGATGGTCTGAAATCCCAACTACATTTTTGAAAAATGAAAGGTCTGCCATTAAGAAAACAAGGAACATGATCTCAAACTAAATCAAAGTCTTATTTGTATGAGAACTTAAAAAGAAAAAAATCACCCTCTAAAGATAACAGATCCATATTGCCTTTAAATCTCCATTTCTTATTGATAGCCAAGATAAGAGAACCATAAAATGGTAATTTCCTAATGGCATGTCCAACCAAGTTGAGATCCCAATCCTTTTGGCCTTCTTGGAGCTCATTTTCAAAAAAGCACACTTCATTAGAAATAGGGGCAAATAAGATAGGGCAACAGGTTGACTTTTTCATTCTGAGAAATTAGTAAATCTTTCCAGTTACAAGACACATACGGAGCACTAGGTAAGTGAGTCATAGCTGAAGCACCCAAGATAGAGCTAGGGTTTGAGGAAGGAAGAAGGGGGAAGTTAGATGAACAAGTAATATAAGCCATAGAAGCTGGGGGCGAGGGGACCCTCGGCATGAAGCCGGAGGCCATGAGGGAGGGGAGGGAAGGTCAACAAACAAGAACCAGGACCATGAAGGGAGAACAAAACCAAGATGCCACTAGGACAAAGGAGGAACAGGAGAAGAGCAAAACCCTAGAACCATCCCCAGCTAAAAGTAACTGCTTTAGTTTGATTCCTGCAACTCTTCTATCCACCCAAAGGTTTATACACTATATTATTTTCCATTACCTATCACCTGCTTTCTGAATTCGGCGTCAGGGACATGAAGCGTCTACTTAAAATGTGAATCGTTGATGCTCTTGCTGTCGACCAATGCGTGATTTGGGGAATACTATGTCACTCGCATTGAAAGTCCAGTAAAATTTTATGATTGAAGTGTGATTTCATGTTACTGGATTGAATTTATGAAAAAAAATAACTTGCTTTAAATAGCTGAATTAGTCATGACTCCTGACTGTGTTAGGAGCCCATTAGGCTCAAAGATGCAAAATTGTTTCAGAGATAGAATAGGAAAGTAAATGAATTACAATAATTGAAGAAAGAGAAAACTAGTTGGCTTTATTTTTGTGGACAGTGAGCCCGTGAGGGCAATTTAATGCGTACACGCATGCGCTCGAATGTCGGTCACTATGTTGGGAGCGAGGCACCCAACCAACGGGTTCCCCAGCTTATAGGGTGTAGACTAGAGTCATTTTCAATGTGTATCAGATAAGAAAGAGTCATTTTCATGTCAGATTATCGGGTGTAGACTTGAGGATAATCCTACTCAGAATGTTCTCCCTTGTATTTTGATTCTTGAGGTTCAAGTTGCAAAAGGTTAAGATTGGTAGGAGTTAGTAGGCAGATTAGTAAAAGCCTTGAAACATGAATATATACCTCCTATTTATAGGTGGGTTTTAATGGAGGATTTTTTTTATCATATTAGCACTCTAACTATATATTTGGTCGTTATTTGCTAAGATATTTGATCATATATGATTAGAAAAACTCTAAGCATTTATAATAATCTTGAAAAATAATATTATTATCAAAATGATTAAAAAAAAAATTGATCTAGTTTGTACATATCAAATACATAACTTTTAAAAATACTATTTGAGTTAAACTATCTATTACTATTTATGATTTTTTTTCTGGCCGAAAATTACAGTATTGATCTTATTTGAAAAGCAAAGCTCTAATTAAAAGATGAAGATACACCATCACCTTTATTTGCTAAAATAAAGCACAACTTCACATATCATAATATATTGTGAATGATTTTTAACTAAATTATATTTTGATTTCTCAAATTCTCTTAAATCAACTGAAACCAAATTATAAAATTAAACATTCATTAAGATCCTATATGGACAATTAGAAAAAATGATAATAAAGATAACATGAAAATGAATAATTTTGCTAATAAATTGTAAAGAGGAAAGATTGTTTATAGTAGAAGAACATTTCATTTTTATAAAGAGAAAACTTTATGAAAATATCATTTTAATTTTATAACACTATTGGGTTGTTATTATAATGAGCAATACTAACTAAGTAATTAATGCATGCATAACACCTCAAACTATACTAATTACAAAAACCAAATTATAAAATTAAACATTCATTAATTTCCTTGATGGCCAATTAGAGAAAAATAAAGACAACATGAAAATGAATACTTTTGAGTTTTTTATTTTTCTTTAAGAGGAAATGTTTTGTTCGCAATTGAAGAACATTTCATTTTTAAGAAAGAGAAAACTTTATGAAAATATCATTTTAATTTTATAACACTATTGGGGTGTTATTATAATGAGAGAATTACATGCCAGCCAATCTTGTCAATTACAAAATTCAAGAATATGAGCAATTTGCAAAAAATAATTGTTGTAATTAGTCAAATTTTGGATGTTATAATTGCCACTTATTATAATTCATAAGAAAAAAAATATGCTAAGGTTATTAACTTATAGGAATATTCATTATTAAATAAATATTATCACATATACTTAATATTAAAAAAATATATTAAGATTTTGAAATCATTGAATATATTTAGAGGTTAGTGTTATATATAGAAATTTAGATAATATTTATCTTAAAATAAATTCAACGATTTACCATCATCCTAGCCAAAAACTATATCAAAATATGTTGAGCTATAAATTCTTTTAATATTTATTATAAAATTTAGAGCATTTAGTATTATAACATATCCTCCTTATCTAGTATAGTTTCTTTCTTATATTTGTTCTCATTACTTTCTATTATTGTCTATCATAAAGATACTTATATCAATATATTATTCAATTTAATACTTGTCAATTCAATTTTTACTTTCCAAAAAAAGATATCTTGATAGAAGTTTGATATAAATAAATATAAATGCATAAAAATCAATTAAAAGTTAAATTTTATTTATCTCAAAATAAATAATATAAATTTATTTAATTTAAAAATTAATCAAAATATTGTGAGAAAAAAAAATTGTTTCAGAGTATCCTCATACATTTTATATCGAAAGAAGATTAATTTTATTTCATAGGTTGCTTATTATTTGTCAGTATAACAAAATTATTATACAATATAATGAAGAAAAGTTTACATACCAATCACCAAATTTATATATATTCATATTTAAATACCTTTCCTATTTTTTTAACTATCAAATTCATGTATTTAAATGAGTCATGATCAAATCATTGAAAATTTTACGAAAATGAAAAATATGAGTTAGACTTCTATTTTGAATTTTAATATTAGGGCGTTAATTAAGAAAATTTAGGTAGGAAGGCTTTTTATTTGCAATTATATAAGAATTGAGTGCTGGATATGTAAAATCTCCCATGAAACTATTAAACATTCACAAGTATAATCATGAGAGCAAAAAAGTATGAAATATAATATTTGGAAGAACTTTTCTTAAGCCTACAAGATTACATTAATTTTATAGAAGAAATATTTTTGTTGCGTGCTAGAGAATTTTATTCCGGTAGATGCGAGATCTTTGTCGTAGCCCAAAAATTATCCAACACACAAGGGATATAAACAGGGTTATACGTGGAAAACCCATTAAGGAAAACCACTCCTTGTCAGAACTTTCACTATGTGTTCAAAAGATAGGTCCTTGCTTCATTAGTTCTGAGAAGAAGGTGTTTCTGAGGAAACAATATTCCGAAAAAAATATAATATCTGTCAACTCCAACCCAAGGGAGAAGTTTCCCAAAAGTGGCAGAACGATCTGGGAGCAACCTCTTGATCTTCGTGGAGAAAGGAGCAATCGGTCTTTTCTAGTCCTCTGGGCGATCTCTCGAAGCGATCGTGCACTACCTGGTGGCACTTGCATGATGGGATCATCAAGGTCGACCGGTGGTTCTCGAGCTCTGGTCTTCGATCCGTCCCCTAAGGTGAGAATGAAGCTCTATTTATAGATTTTGGAGTGGCGTGCCTTGTAAATTGTGGAAAACTCCAACCACTCCCATCGGACGGTCCAGTGCGATCCCCGATCGACGGGTGTATTTTGATGATCCGGTGCCTTAATGATGTCTAATTGGGTGATCTTGGATTCGGGATGGCTTGACGAGCCGCCGACCGACTATAAATATGTCGCTTTGGTGACCATTTGGCGGATCGATCCATTTTAATGCCGCGATATAGTCGATTCGAGCTCGATGTATGCTTGATGTTGCTATGTTTGTCTCATCGACGGCCGCTTGACTGTAAGACAAATCGGTGATTAGATCAAAGCATTTCTGAAAATGCCTTGAGATTCGTGCTTGATCAGATTAATTTTCTGAGGATGTATCAATTTTTAATATGAATAAGACAGTAGAACAATGCAACTAAACTATTAGATAACATCAATCAATTTAGAGAGGGATGCACATTCTTTGATCATGTGTTTTATTAACCATCTTTCAGAGCAACTATCAAATTTTTCTACTAAAATTTGTATGATAGAGCTTTATTTTAGTGTAAGAGGGATTTGAACCTAAGAAAATTTTTAAGATTTTTAAAAAATTGGCACCCTAAGAGCAAAGACTTGAGCTCAAAAGCTTCCATGCACGTAAGTATTATAGAAAGATGTTTAAGTTGGTAAACTTTTATTAATGCATGAATATTTTTAGAAATGATCGCATGGGTTGGTCGGTCGATGTGACTTGAATCATATTCCTTTTGAGAGCAAAGACTAGAGCTCACAAAGGAATGTGATTTGAATCACATAAACTGATTAATCCAACTAACCACCTTTCCAGGATTCTTACATGCATGCACCCTAATGAATGGTATGCATGCTCACAGAGAAAAAAAAAAAAAGTAGCAAATCTCACCCAACGAATCCACCGCACTTCAGAGTGAGCCACGTGACCATCCCTCCTCTTGTACCTTTGCCCTTCTATATGTCTCTATCACCCCCACCTTCACAGGGTAACTCTCCCCTTATCATCTTTCCATAAAACTCGCACAGCGAGAAGGTCAGATATGGCAAACGTAAGTGAGATCGAGCTGAATTCAGATTTCGAATCTATTTCGATCGATTTCATTAGTTCTACTTAAAAAAAGATTTGTTCTTTCCGGCAGAAGGGGAAGAAGGTTGTTGATGGCGAAGATAACGAAGATCAGCTCTCTGTCATCGTCCTCAAGGTCGATATTCACTGCAAGGATTGCGCTTTGAAGATCAAGCGATGCATAAAAAAAATTAAAGGTTTTTGATTCTTCTGTGCGTGATTCTTTGATTTGATATTTTACTTTATTTTACTTTAATTTGGATTTCAGGAGTGGAGGGAGTGATGGTCGATCAGGCGAGCAACAGATTGAAGGTTTTAGGGAATGTGGATCCATGGGCGATTCGAGAACGTGTGGAGACTAAGGTACATAGGAATGTTGAGTTCGTCTCGCCGGAGAATCTGCCGAAGAGGGAGGAAGACGGTGGCGGCAAGAAGAAGGCCACCGCGCAGCCTCTGCCCGCAAACATGTGATATCGGAGGAGGTTGGGCACTGATCCAGTGACATAACACTTTTGCAATTAAGTGTGTGATAAAATAAAATATTGAATTTGGGAATCGACATAATTTTATTATTATTATTATTATTTATGTTAGTTCCCGCTTTCAACTGTGACTCTGAAGGTTCATTTAGACGAGAAAATATTACGTCCGGAGTCCGCACGTAGCTTTATGTGCGGCCTCCAATCCTGGCCCGACGCGTGTCCAATGGTTTTTTTCCCATTTTAGCGCTTAACGGTGTCAGAATCGATGGATGGCGACCATGCATGCCGCTTATCCGCCCAATCCAGCCCGACGCCTCATTCAAACAAAAGAAAAAACGAGACAGGCGCGACATTCCTCCCGCGTATGACAGTTTAGGGCTTTCTCCGCTAGCTCAGCTCTCGCTCTCGATCGGCGAACGTCCAGTCGTCGCTCAGTAGTTTAGCAAATATTGTGAATAACTTCCATTAATGTAATGTAGGCGACTACATGAGGTATTTACACCTGTGTTCCCGAACTTTAATGAATTTAGGGTTTTCTCATCTTCTCATCCGTATGTGAACATTTTAGAACATTTGAGTTCTTTAATGAGCAGGATGTATTTTAGTAGTTTTTTGGAGATGTTTTGCATGTGTACTCTCTGTTGTCAAGATTGGTACGCGATTATTTTCAAATTTTAGTGATTAACTTGTGAAATGTTTGGTCATGTGTTTTGGTGGTGTGATTAGGGATGATAGTATGTTTAGTCGATGGAATTAAAATTTGGCTTGATTTTGCATTACTCTATTACTCGTGAGTCTGAGCATTTTCATTTTCTTTCACTTTCTTTGGCTGTTTGGAGGAAATATGTTCATTCTGATCCATTAGGAATAATTTGGAGGCTATTTGGTTGGTTTTTTAGTATTTTGTACTCTCTACTCTCTTGAGAAAATAAATTTAATATTTTTTCCAGTTTCTTTGCTTTTTGGATTATGTTCATTACATTCTAGCAATTTGGTGGTTTGTTTGGATGGTTTTGGAGATTTTCATGTACTCTCTCTCATGAGCATCTGAGCATTTTGTCATTTTCTGTTTCTTTGGCTGTTTGGAGGAAATATGTTGATTTGGATAATTTGGAAAATTTGGTTATTTTGCATACTCTCTTGAGGAATAATTTGGATTTTTTTTTTATTTCTTTGGCTTGGTTGTTGATTATGTTCATTCATTCATTGCAATTTGGAGGTGTTTGATTGATGCATATACTTTGTCTTGGATATTTTTTCAGTTTCTTTGTTTGAAGTTATGTTCATTCATTGGAAGCAATTTGGTGATTTTGGAGTTTTGCATTGCTCTGTACTCTCATGAGAGTACTCATTTGGTCATTTTTCTTTTTCTTTTGCTGTTTGGAGGAAATATGTTCATTCAATCCATCGAGAATAATTTGGAGTTGTTTGGTTGGTTTTTTTTAGTGTTATTATTTTACTACTCTCTCTCTTGAAATCTGAATAATTTTCATATTTTTCAGTTTCTTTGGCTAGTTTGTTATGTTCATTACATTATTGGAAATTTGGAGGGATGTTTGGATGGTTTTGGGATTTTGCATCTGTGTACTCTACTCTTTTTAGTTTTTTTTAATTTCTTTTTGGAGTTATGTTATTTATTCATTCATGTGGAAGCAATTTGGTTGTTTGGATGGTTTTATGTGCATCTCTCTATCTCTTGAGCATTTTGATTTTCTTTTCTTTGCTTTGTTGGAGGAAATATATTGCAATCCATAAAATTTGGAATTTGTTTGGTTAGTTTTTTTTGCATCTTACTCTCTACTCTCTTGAGTATGAGATGATTTTAATGGATATTTTTTAGTTTTTTTTGGCAGTTTGTTGATTATGTTCATTACATTACATTGGAAGCAATTTGGAGTTGTTTGGATACTTGAGAGTACAAATGATTTTATGGATATTTTTTTCCGTTTCTTTGGCTTGGTTGATTATGTTCATTCATTCAATTTGGTGGTGTTTGGATGGTTTGAGGATTTTGCATCTGCACTCTATCTCTGAAATTACAGTTTTTCATGCCTATTTGGAAAATATATTTCATTGTCATTATTTAATTTAGTTCATTATTTGTACTTGTATTTAGAATTTGTGATTTTATCATTTTTCTGTTTTTTGGCTCTGTTACTCTCTTGGAGAATGTTTGAGATGTTTATTTTTTCTACTCTTCTGGCGTTTGATTTTCTCGAGGTACAATTCATTAGGGACAATTTGGAGGTTGTTTGATTATTTTTTAGTGTTATTTTACATATGTACTCTCTGTACTCTCTTGAGAGTACAGACGATTTTGTGGACATTTTTTTTCAGTTTCTTTGGCCTGGTTGTTCAGATTATATTCATTACATTACATTGAAAACAATTTGGAGGGATGTTTGGATAATTTTTGGAGGATTTTTGCATCTGTACTTACAAAATATTTTGGTCATTTTTTTCTGTTTCTTTGGCCTGTTTGGAGGAAATATGTTCATTGCAATCCATCAAGGACAATTTGGAGGCTGTTTGGTCAATTTTTTAGTGTTATTTTGCATCTGTACTCTCTGTACTCTCTTGAGAATATAGATAATTTTGTGGAGATTTTTTTCCAATTTTTTTGGCCTGGTTGTTCAGATTATGTTTATTACATTACATTGGAAGAAATTTGGAGAAATGTTTAGATAATTTCTGGGGAATTTTTGCATCTGTACTCCCTTGAGAGTACAGATAATTTTGTGGACATTTTTTCCATCTTTGGTGGTTGTTTGATTATGTTCATTCATTGGAAACTATTTGGATGGTTTATGGGAGATTTTTGCATATGTATCTCTGTACTCTCATGTAGAGCATATCTTATTTCTTTGTTTGGAGGAAATATGTTCATTGCAATCCATCAGAAATAATTTGGAAGCTATTTGGTTGGTTTTTTAGTATTATTTTGCATCTGTACTCTCTTAAGAATAAATCCAATTTTGTGGATATTTTTTCCAGTTTCTTTGGCCTAGTTGTTCAGATTATGTTCATTACATTATATTGGAAGCAATTTGGAGGGTTGTTTGGATGGTTTCTGGGGGATTTTTTCATCTGTACTTATAGAGCATTTTGGTCATTTTTTTCTTATTTTGATGGCCTGTTTGGAGGAAAAATGTTCATTGCAATCCATCAGGCAAAATTTGGAGACTGTTTGGTTGGTTTTTTAGTGTTATTTTGTATCTTTACTCTCTGTACTCTCTTGAGAGTATATATGATTTTGTGGTGATTTTTTCTTGTTTCTTTGGCCTGGTTGTTGGATTATGTTCATTACAAATCAATTGGGAGCAATTTGGAGGCTGATTGGTTATTTTTTATGGTTGATTTGCATCTGTATTTTCATTAACTGACTTTTCATTTTGAAGTTTACCATGTCTGGAAAAAAGATAACTTTGAGTTCCTACCTATTAGAACGGTGTTGATAATATTGCATGATTTCTTGATGAAGTCATTGACATTTTAAAGAGGCTTCATGCATCAATTAGACTCCATGAAATTCAGCAATCATAGCCATTACCTCAATCTGTCTTGCGGGAGATAGAAAGCAAGCTTTCTTTACGGGTGCGGTGCATTCCTTTCACCCTTGATGAAGTTGCAGTAATTATAGGGATGCCAAACAGAGGGGAGAAGGTCTTATGGTAGAAATCCCCACTATCGCAATTCAGTTCACTGGACTATAAGACTATGCTTGAGCATGCAGATAGCTCGTTGCTTGTGGCACAGTTTGTACAGTTATACATATATTTTCTACTGCCAAATCTTTTTTTTGTATATCACACTATAAGGTGGCATCGGAATTGATTGCCTACGCCGATGACATAGATAAATTTGTCTTGGAGCGAGAGGCCATGGGTTTTCTAGTTTCCTGATTTGATAGTATTACATCAAAGATTCATACCAGGACACCGTACATGAGTAGATTTGTCCTCTTATGGTATGTTTTATATCTTCGGTTATATATTATTTGATGCATTGAAGTTAACTTACATAAACATTAATTATAGATCTGGGTCGCTGAGCACATAAGCATCATGAGGTCGCCATCTTCATTTGCAAAGCCACGTATGTTGCGATGGCCAAAAATAAAGTTTACAGATGAATCCTTCACTGGTTTAGGAGGACACCAGGTGGCATATAATAATATCACTTTGTTCTTATAATTATGTATTTATTTGTGTTGTAGTCATCACATTTTCTTATCGGTTTAACTCAGGTCTGCCTTACATTTGAGGGCATATCAGAAGAGGAGACCTAGCTCCTTGAATCATTTTCCCTTGCCCAACATGCAATACATGTTGAGCTCGATAGAAGTCCCATTCTAAGTCCACTGAGTTCAGCCCCTATTGAATCTCCATATGTCTCTCCTCGATATTCTCTCCCATCCAGTGTATCTAGCTTGCCCTCTGCTACTACCCCCATAGAAGGCTTTGCGGTGGAGAGGATACTTGGAGGTTTTAGGGACTTGAAAGATATAGTATCTCCTTTTCAAGCAATAATGATAGAGAGAATGGATGAGATTGATTTGTGAGTTACTGCTATCAAGGAGGTTCTTGCTGGGCAGTAGGGTCCTACCATCCCTAATGTTGGGGAAGCTCCTGTGGAGGTCACCACAGGGGGAACTCTTGAGGAGACAGTCACAGGGGGAACTCTTGAGGAGGTAGTCACAGGGGCACCACCTATGGAGGCTACCAGAGGAGCTTCCCATGTGGAGGCTAGCACAGGGGAGTCTCCTGTGGAGGAAACTACAGCTACTGCCTCTGTAGATACTTCCACTTGGGAAGCCCCTGAGGTAGCCTCGACTAGGGAAGCCCTTGTTGAGTCCACCATAAGGGAAGCTATTGTGGAGGCCTCCAATGCACATGAAGATGCTCCGAAGCCTTTAATCAGTAGCATTGAGCGTGGTGTGAAAGCTCGGCAGATAAGGAAGAGGAAAGCTATAGTTTCCTCTTCACACACTTACGAAGTCACGAGCAAGAAGATGTGGTGGCCTCCACTCAAGATGAGAATGGCGGTATTAAGTTACTTTCTTTTAAATTTGAGATAATACAAATAGATTTCACTAAATTTTTTTATAGATTTGCAAAGATGAGCCAAGAAAGGTCGATGACCCACAAACTGCTATTGTTGTGGTGGAGGAGCATCAGTCTGAGGTATGAATCATCTCAGTAGATCAATCCTTAATTCATAGTAAATCTAGCTATTCATCATTAACTTTCATCGTCATGTAATTTTTGTTAAGGCACATCATTTTGTTGAGTTCTCATCAGGCTTCTTCTAAGCCGATGCTCCATCTTTTGACACGTCATGATTGAGGACAAGTAATTATTAATCACTCCTTCATTCATAAAATAACTATTCATTTAATTAAGCTCACTTTAAAATATTTATCACTTTGTCTGATGTTCGGTGGAATATCATTATTGCGAGGATCGATGAGTTCGACATCAATATCTCTGATGCCTTCTCTTCTTATTGGTCGAGTACTGCTTCGCAGAGTATATGTCCCCTATTTGTACATCTCATGCTTACACTAGGTAAGTTATCTCACAGATATGCAGGGTATTACAATTCAATCATTATTTATATAGATGGAAACTATAATTTATAATCGTTCTCTTCTTTTCTTACAGAGCTATGCAAAATATGGCCTACACAAGGAAAGCAAAATATTCATCCAAGATGTCATGACGTGTGTTAAGCTACTCTTACTTTCAATTATAGATAATCAACACTAGACACTCCTGGTTGGGCATATTAAGCTAGCCGTATTTTATGACTCATTACCAAAACCATAAGGCCATTCTTCGAGATTGTAAGAGTTATTTTCAATTTCATTTTCATAAGCGGTTTTTTTAACCCTCCCCATTGACTATACTTCTTGTTATTGATCAAATTACTTGTTGAAGATCTTGACAATGTGTGGCGATCCCACAAAATGGCCAATCAAAATAGTGAGTGAGTCAAGATAGTGTTGACTTGGGATGTTTTTTACGCAAGTACATGGAGGCATCAATTAGAAATCCCATGGCGGTGACCACCAAGATTGGCCTAAGAAGATTGCTTTAGGGAGTTACACGTTATCTTTTGTTTGGGAATGAAAATAAGCTGTACATTTAAATTTTGATAAGTAATAATATGCAGTATTTCATTTTTTTCAATATTATTAGATAGTTTGGATCTTTTATTGTTAGCAGAGAACACTTGCAGCAATTTGGTTAATGCTGGAATGCTTTACTGGGATGTGTTTCATCTATGCTCTGTGTACTCTCCTAGAGTACATTATTTTCTTCAACTTTGGCAATTTTGGATAAATTATGATTAGAACATCTGAGAATCTGCTTGAAGTTTGGGGCTTCTCTTGAGATGTGTTTAGATGCGTACTCTCTATGTTATTTATTTTATGTGCTCTGTCTCACACTCTCTGCTATTTTTGACTCTGTCTTTTTTAACCTCTCTTCTTGTACTCTTTCTCTATTCGGTGTAGGTTTAGGACTATAAGAATATTTGAGGTGTTATGTATTAACTCTTTATATTCTCCTCATAGTCTGATTATTTGCTTATTTTTTCCCATTTCCACTTTTGCAAGAAGAGAGAATTGTTCACTATAACCTTAAAACAAGTTGGATGCTCATGAGTATTGAGCAATTTTGCATGTGTACTCTCTCTATACTTTACTCTCTCTGTAATCTTTTGCCTCTCATGTTTCCTCTCAGTCTCTGTACTCTCTATACTCTTTGAATTTATATCATATTTTAAATTCAGATCAACTGAAAGGTGAAGTTAAAATTTATTTTATCTAAAATTTATGTTATACTCGACACATTGAATACCTCAATCAGTATGAAAATATGAAGCTACTTAGCAAGTAATACAAGTGTGGATTATTAATCATGCTTCTTAAAACCTACTTTCTAAAATATGTGCATAAAATAGACAAATATCGATGATGCGACTTATTCATAAATATAAATTTTGAAGGCAAAGCAAATTATATATTTTAAGATGATAAATTTTTATAATGTAATAAGCAGTATCATCTAAATTAAATTAATATCATTGATAAATTTATAAATAATTACTAAACTAATATAGAGATATTAATATAATCATCATCACTTTTTTTTTCTTTTCTAGAGTACTTTATAGAGTACATATCAAATTATGTAATATAATCAATCAACTCATTAAAAGTAGATCAATCAAATCGCAATTTGGTAAAATATGAGAGATTTAGTTGCCACAGTCTAAGGATTACAAAGTTATATACCCTCTAAACTCTCTGTACTCTCTCTCTGAGCTTTACAGCATTTTTATAATAATAATGGTTTTGAATAAAGGCGCTCAAAGAAGAAAGGCATCCTGATAAAGAAATGATTGCACAGTCTAGAGAATGAGAAGGTCATCCTAATGCCACAACTTTGAGGCAGTCATCCTAACCGAATCTCATAGGTGAGACTGCTGGTGTGTCAGAATAAAGCTTTGCAGAAATGATTGCACAGTCGAAGAACATATAACTAAATGATATCATGCATTGAAATATTTTCTTGTAATAATATCCATCGTCAAGTTAGTGTACCCTTCAACCGACTGATTGATTGTTGAGCTCGAGTTGAATTCCTAAGGTAGAACATCATATCAGTTAATGATTTTTAACAGCATCGATGTGTGCTATTCTGTGCGTACCTCTGAAAAATACTCTGGCATAACAGAGAAAGGTATTGCAAGGGGTGACGAAACACGTTCTATGACACTATCAGTTTGAACTTTAATTTATGTAACAATAAAAATATAATGGTTTGAAGATTAGTAGCAATATTTTAAATATTACAAATTAAGAGACAAATAGAGAATTACTCTTGGCTTTCTTGGATCTCTCCCAGTATCCCTTAAGCCTTGCGTTGAAAACACCCTTTGGACGTTGCTTAACTGGATCCTTCAAGATGTCTTTTCCCTTATCTGTTGTAGCTGACTTCTTCTTCTTAACTGCTCTATCAGCTAGAAGAGAATTCCCACTTATTATAGAGTCGACATCATCGTATAGTTTTTTTAAGGATTAAAGCATATAGTCCTCAGCTCTATTATTACCCTGTGCCCTGACACTTTTATTTGATATGCATATGCTCGATTGCGTGGTTCAAATAATGCCAGTAGCATTTCCATCTGTGCCTTCCACATCTCTTAATTTTCTATATGCACTATCGATGTAAATATACCTCTTTGCTCTAGTAGACTATCACATGAGCAGATACTTATCCGGAATGCACACTACATCTTCCTGACTAAGAACTCTGATACAATGGGCACAAAGTAATCCCATCATTTTAAATTTCTTACAAGTACAAGTTACATCTAGGGTCCCAAAATGGTAGTCCATGTTTTGGATGATTTTTTTATTCTCTGTTTCTCACCAAATACTCATGGTCATCATCGACCGCGATTCTTGATAGGCCTCCAACTCCATGAAAAAATTCTTCCTCAAACATAGTATACAGCTTTCTTGTATAAAACATAGGAGCTTATTTTATAATTGGACTGGTCTTAATAACAGGAACAATCGATGACTGGCTACATTGGAAGTCTTCGCATGTTCATTCTGGTGCCATGTCTCCATATCCTTCTCCAACCCCAAGAAATAATCTATGAGTGAACTTGTTAGTTTAGAGATTCTATGACATACATTGTTTATTGACTCACTACGTTGCGTTGACAAGATGCCCATGCAGAATGAGTCTTTGCTGAATGCAGTGGACCACTTGGATCTAATTTTATAAAGCTCAGACAGCCAAGGATGATCATGCAAATTTCCTTCTTCTAGCATGGCATACCAAGCTTCTTCAAACTCTTCCTCTGAGTCACATTTGCTCATGCATGCATAAAATATCCCGTGTACCCTCTTATTGCTATTAAAGCAGTGAACCTTGGAAGGAGCTTTCTTCAAAATATTCCATTGGCACAACATGGTATCGCGGTCTGATTTTGATAGCTTCGTCATAGCCGATCTTGATCTTGATCTGAATATTATTGTAGGATGTCTGTCACTCATCAACCAAAGAAATATCTATAATAGCCATGAGAATGACTCAATCATCTCTTCTGATAAAAAAGCTACTCTAAATAACATATTTTGCCAGTGATGATTCACTCCAACAAGAGGGGCACAAACAAGATTATATTTGTTGAGTCGATAACTTGTATCAAAAATTATCACATCACCAAAATAGTCATATTCTATTTAGACATGCCATTGCTCCAAAAAAAGCTTACTAAGCAATCAGACTCATCAACTTGTATATCCCATGCAAACATCCCATCCACTACTTACCTTTCCTTGAATAGTTGTATTAATGCATTACTGTCACCATTCGCAATCCTCGATCTTTTCTCTTTCTGAATAAAATTGAAAGCATCTCTTTTTGTGAATCAAATATTCTCTACACCGCCAACCTCCTCACTTAGATAGTTGAATGCATCAGTTGCTCTAATTTCGGCCTCTATCATTGTCTTCAACATGGAAGCCTTTTCATCGTTAATGCATTTGTGTGATCTGAGAAGATATAGGTTAACAAGCTTTGCCAACGAATGATTATGACTTTCTATATATTTTTTAACCATCCAGTTTTTGTCCAAGTCAACAGAGAATCTAATCATTGTCGAACAAGCCATCCTTATATCAGTTTTCTAGAATTTTGCTAAGCCATTTAGACTGGCAGATTTCTTTCGACCTACTTTTGCATATAAAAAATCTTTTGATTTCAATTTCTTAGAGTTTGGCCAATAACTAGTATGATCCTTCAGCGAAGCGGTTTGATGTGTAGTGATCTGCAGTCATACGCCTTTGTTTCATTACGTGGTGCCGAGTTTCCCCAAATTTGGTTCATTAGACATCGTCATCACTTGCTCATTGACGCATTCATCTCACAACTCCACATAAATGTGATATATAAAATAGCTCCACAAATAAATATTATTCCTCCAAAGAAAGGGAGAAAAATAAATACTGAGAATGCAGTCAAAATCATCCAAATAGGCCAAAGAAATTGGAAAAAATGGCCAAAGTCATATGTACTCTCAAGAGAGCACAGAGAGTACAGATGCAAAATAATACTAAAAAATCAACCAAATAGCCTTCAAACAAGTAAAGAAATCATCATAGAAACATAAACAATATTATATCAAGTTACCCATGAGTTAAGAAGAGTACAGAGTCTGAGTGCATATAGTATAGAAAAAGTAGGAGAGGAATCTGAGGAGAGGTAGAGGCGGTCTTTGCTCGAAGGCTTCTTTTGCTTTGTATTTTTTTACCTTCAAGATGCTCTTTAAGGGCTTCCTCATTAGAAGTGCTAACCTCATAGATATCACATTCCTTCAATGCCATAAGACCTCCCCTCTATTTGACATCCCTATTATCACTATAACTTCATCAGGGGTGATACTCTTTAAGGCTTCTTTTGCTTTCTGTAAGGCTTCTTTTGCTTTGTGTTTTTTACCTTCAAGATGCTCTTTAAGGGTTTCCTCACTAAATCTTGACCTCTGAGATAGCTATTACCTATATTCCATAAGACATTCTCTCCTCTATTTGGCATCCCTACAATTACTATAACTTCATCGGGGGTGAAAGGAATGCACTGCCCACCCAGAAAGAAAGCTTGCTTCTCTATGTCCCAACAAGATAGGATTGAGGTCATGGCTTTTGAGTCTTGCTGAATTTCATGGAGTCTAATGAATTGATGCAGATGAAGCCTCTGTAAAATGTCAATGAATTTATTACTAAAGAGTCTTTTAGAGAATGTAATGCAGATGCAAAAATCCCTTATAAACCATCCAAATAGCTGCCAAATGCTTCCAACAGAATGTACTCTCAACAACCAGGCCAAAGAAATTAGACAATATGACCAAAAATCATATGTATTCTCATGAGGGTACAGTGAGTACAGATGTAAGAAAATACTAACAAATCAACCAAACAGCCTCCAAATTATGTCTAATGAACATATTTCCTCCAAACAAGCCAAAGAAATAGAAAAAAATGACCAAAATGCTCTATACCCTCAGGAGAGTACAGAGAATACAGAGAGTATAGAGAGTACAGATGTAATGAAAATAATCTCAACAACTAGTATGAAGAAAATGACCAAAAATTATGTGTACTCTATGATACAAAATAACACTAAAAATAATCAAACTCCAAATTATTCCTCATAGATTGTAATGAACATATTTCCTCCAAACGGACCACGAAAGTGAAAAAATAAACCCAAAATACTCTCGGAGAGTGAGAGGTATAGAGAGTACTGATCAAAATCTCTACTAAACATCCCTCAAAATTATTTTCACTGGTATGTAATAAACATAATCTGAATAACCAGGCCAAAGAAACTAGAAAAAATGGCAAAAATTGTATTACTCTCAAGAGAGTACATAGAGTACAGATGTAAAATAACACTAAAAAAATCACCAACAGCCTCCAAATTGTTCGTGATGGATTGTAATAAAATAAATTTCCTCCAAACATGCCACACAAAGTGGAAAAAATTGCCCAAAATGCTCTATACTCTCAGGAGAGTACAAAGAATATAGAGAGTACAGATGAAAATCTCCCATAAAGATTAACCAAATAATCACAAAATAGCTTCTAATGGAATGTAATGATCATATTCTCTCCATCCAGGCAAAATAAACTGCAAAAATATTTAGAAAATCATCTGTACACTCATGAGAGTACAGAGAGTACAAATATAAAAATCTCTCAAAATAACAAAGTCCTCTTGAAAAGAACTCCAAATAGTGTAGAAAATATACACTAAATAAAAGAATTTTAAGAAATAACACTAACAAACTGTAAAAAAATTGTACGTATACAACGGTTGAGAAAAATTACTGATGAATTTTTATTGAATACATCCTTAGCTATTTCCTCAAGGCCTTCGTTCTCCATCTTCATGGTTCTTTCGTAAAAAGGAAATGAGAAAATCTCTTTCTCTCTGAGCTCGGTTTGCAAGAAAAAAATACACCCCTAAACCCTAAATCTAGATATATATTTCTTTTAAATTCCTCCCACGCATTCTAATGAGGCTTCTTCTCCCCCTTGTTTGAGCGGTCGGGCGGATCGGGCGATAAAGCGTGGTGGCCCGTCCGTTATATAGTGTTGTTAAGCGTTAAAATGGGAAAAAGCCACTAGACACCGATCGGGCTAGGATTGGAGTCTGCACGTAAAGCTACTTGCGGACTCCAGATGTAAAGCTACGTGCAGACTCCGGACATAATATTTTCTCCATTTAGATTGCGATGGTTGCGTTCAAAGAGCAAGGAGATATCTTCTAAAGTGTAAAGGTAAACTAATGCATTTAATTTTTTATTTCATAACTGTGGGATTAATTTTTTATTTGATAATTCATTTTTTATTCTAATTTAGAAATGATGCAAAATCTTACAAATATTGAAAAAAAAAATATTTATAGATATGAATATTATAAGTATGTTCAATGTATAAAAATTTGAAAAAACTAATTGTTAAATTTTTTTTATTTTTCAAAGAAAATTTGAAAAACTTTTTTATTATGTTCGAATACTGTAAATAGATCACTATTTTTTTTTTCAAACACATAAATGTATAGTTTTTAAATTAATTTAAAAACATATTCGAGTAACATTAAATTTCTTTTACTTACTAACAAATTTATCTTATCTAATATTATCCCCGAGGTTTCCATAATTGCATTTTGGTGTAGGGATGCAAAGACGTAAGTCTGGAGGCTGAAAATGATTTGGTGACCGTTAGAGGGACCATGGATGTGAATCAACGCTTTAAAGAACAAGATCAAACGAAATTGGTGAAGACCGGTGGTGGTGTTATGGGTTGCCGTAAGTAGGAAGAAACGGCGGAGCAGATGATGAAAGGATATCAGTGGTGGACAAGATGAAAATCGTGGATCGTGAAGAAAATGGAGGCGGTGTGGTGGTGGAGTAAATGTGAAAAAAATGAGGAGAATGATGAAATGAAAGAGGAAAAGAAAACAAAATAAAGAATAAGTTATGAGTGATAAGAAAGAAAAAAATAAATCGAGTGAAATTAGGAAAAAATCATCGACTCTGATAGTATGCAATGAATAAATGAAAAAATCGAAAAAAAATCAATCGCAGAAAATAAAGTCGAAGAATAGATAAAATCGCTTTATCGACAATGAGAATAAAATCGCTCGAAATCGCAATGTCGAAATCGCAATCGATGCGAGATAAAATCAAAGCTCTGAAAGGCGTCGCGATCATGAAAATAAAATGATCAGCTGTGATAAAATCGTGAATCATGATATATGAAAATGAATTTAATGCGCCGTCTAATCATTAATCATATGTCATAAGCATCGAAAACGATGCTGAAACAAATGAAATAAAATCTAAAATGGAAAAAGAAATGAGCAATGTATCAAAATAGAAGGAGATGGGAAAATATGAGATCAGATGGCAATGAAATGGAAAGCGAAGTGATACAAATAAAGAAAGAAGTAATAATATAGTGAAATGGGCAAATAATGAAATTAGTGAATCTCAAAGAGTGAAATAATGATTAAGTGGGAAATCTCAACCTATGAAAAGGAAGCAATGATGGTAGTGAAATTAGAGTCTACATTATGAAGAAGTGGCAATGATAAGTGGAGAATAGGATGATGATGAGTGGGAGTGAGTCTCAACATCGTAAAGGAAAGGTAAGCGATGATGGTAGAGTCTGAATCTCTAGCGTGAAAGAAGGAAAGAAGGTGAGCGATGATGATGGCGAGTAGAGTCCAACCAGGAAAGAAAAGTAATGATAAGCGGCGAAGTGAGTCTCAACATCATAAAGAAAATGCGATGATGATGGTGATGGGACGATGATGGTGAATTAAGAGTCTCATGAAAAAGATAATGGTAATGAAGGAAGTAATCTCAATGCGAAAGAAGTGGCAAATAATGGTGGAATTAGGATGATAATGTGTGAGTGGAGAATCCTACATAAAGAAGAAAAAGCGATGATGGTGAGAGTGGGATAAATGATGGTGAGTGAGTCTCAAAGTGTCGAAAAGCGAAAATGATAAGCGAGTAGAATCTCGATGGCGTGAAAGAAGTGAAGTGAAATTATGGTGGCGGAGAGTTTCAATGGCGTGAAGAAGGAAAAGGGTCAATGGCGAAAGGAAGGAAGGTGCAAAGAATAAGAAAGAAGGAATTAAAAAAAGGATGGATGTATCTTAGAATGTGATAGTAATGCACCCGGCGGCAGTTTCGCGCCACTGCGGTGGTTTCAAACCCGTCGGAGGGTGAGAACTGAGGACTATTACGGGTCATGAGTACAGGCGGGGTCATATATGAGTGATCGTGGTTCACGATTATGATCGGGGTCATATGACAACGCGTCGGGTACAATGCGAGATCGATCTGAGATCCTCATCCGACGTCGATGAGAACCCACACCTGTTGTTACATGGAGTATCGTGAGTTAAATGGTATCTCTGAGCTATGAGAAAATAAACAAAATGTCTTCCTTTTTAGTTGATTATTTTGCAATTTTTTCTTCTCAAAAGTCAATTTTCTTTTCAATTTTAGTCTTCTTGGCAACATGCAACTCTTTTATAATAATAATATAATAATAACATTTTATCAATTTAAATTATAATGTTTTATTTTAAGATTTCATTCTCAAATATTATGAATATATTTTAAAATTAAATTTTTTGGATATTTTATTTTATTTTATTTATTTAAAATTTTTATTTTTAGTTATTTGATTAAAAAAGTTAAATTTTGATTAATTTGAACATTAAGACTAAGTGAGATCAAGCGAATCAATCACATATGAATGGCAAAATTTTTAAACTAAACCTCATTAGTGATTTAATTAGCTAATTAGTTAGGATAAAAAAAAATTAACAAAATAGGATCGCCCAGGCTGCTCTTCCCTAATTTAGGGACTTCGAGCAAGCTCTCGGGTTTCCTTGTTTTCTTCATTTACGCTCATTCTTAGCGGATCTGATCCAACTTGTTGCCGGGATCCACCTCGCCGGGAAGTCGTGGAAGTCACCGCCGGCCAGGAAAATAGCTTGGAAGGTTTATTTTTGCCGATTTAGGTATTTCTAACCCTAAACAAAAAAGAAATGTATTTTGTATGAGTTTATTTGGTTAGTTTAGCTAATTGTTATGATATTCATAAGAGATCTGATCGATCACGAAATTGTACGCTTTGATTTAGGAAAGCTTCATTTTTTTCTTAGTGTTTTTTTTTATTTAGGAAGTGTGTATGTGTAGTTAATTTTAGGGTTTATGAGATCGTGATCGATCGAAAATGTGCAATTTTATTTAGGAAAGCTTCATTTTTTTAAAGTTATTTTTTTTATTTAGGAAATGTGTATGTGTAGTTTAATTTAGGGTTTAGGAGATCTGGATCGATCGATCAGTGTAATTTTATGTAGGAAAACTTCATTTTTGTGCAATATTTTATTTTTTTATTTAGGAAATGTGTATGTGTAGTTTAATTTAGGGTTTAGGAGATCGTGATCGATGAAATTGCACAATTTTATGTAGGAAAGCTTAATTTTTTTGTGCAATGTTTTTTTTATTTAGGAAATCTGTGTGTAGTTTAATTTAGGGTTTAGGAGATCTGATCGATCTAAAGCTGTACAATTTTATGTAGGAAAGCTTAATTTTTGTGCAATGTTCTATTTTTTTTTTTAGGAAGTATGTATGTGTAGTTTAGGGATGTTTTATTTTTGCTTTCAAAAGAGAATGATTGGATTTGGATTTTATTTGTCATATTGCATTGGTTGGATTACATTTGTTATCTTTGAAATATTAGGATCGAGTGATGGCTTGAATGCGTAAGTATTTCATCATCTTTGTCATATATTAATGCGATTTTTTTGCGTAATAGGTAGCGTTGAATCGGTTTTTATTACAAGGCTGATGAGTTGATAGTGTATTTATTGTTCTTTATTATGATGGTGAACTCAGAGTAAGTGATGAGTTCATTCCAACATATATTGGTGGGAGAAATCGTCCAATCCAAATTTTACGATGGATTAAATTTGAGGAATTACAGAGAAGAGTTATGAGGTCGTTGAAGTTAGATCCATCAAAATTCTCTGTTAATCTAGTGGGTCATTTTCCTATTGGAACTGGATTTATTGCACACATTCGATGATGAAATTTGTGAGACTATTATTAATGCGATGTTCAGCCTATTGTGGTGTATGTTGAATTTGAGGAACTCCACGTGGAGATAGGTTGGTTAAGCAACGGTCAAGTGGTGGAATCAGCACTGATTACATAACACCACCTCCTCAGATAAGTACTCAAGGGGAGATATATGAGGCTGCAGCGCGGGAAAATGAATATTTTGCTAGCACCATTTTATGTAGGCTACCCAGGTGACCCATAAGATAATGATGTGAACCCACCATCTGATGTAAATGTTGAATATGAAACTATGCCTAGTGGAGATAGTGATGATGATGATGATGATATATTGACTCGGCGAGATGATTTAAGGGCGCGGTCATCCATACGTCGAGATTTGATTATCGATTACTCAAGGAGAACGAGTCATACTGAGGAGCATTTTATACATAATAATGATTATATGCGCAGTGCTCAAACCACCAGAGAATGGGATGAAGACCTTGCATTTGATGGCCCATCAGATGATTCAATCTTCGAAGATGAGAATTGCATCCCAGATGAATTAGTGGAAGGTATGTGCTTTCATGATAAGAAGCAGTTGCAATTTGCTATTGCTGGGTGGTCGATTATAAACAATGTTGAATATGTCATATATGCCTCAAGCAAATCAAAATTTACTGTGTTGTGCACCCGCCATTCTGACCCAGTGAGACCATGTTTGTGGTGTTTACATGCCTGCTCAGTTAAGAGGTTGGGTGGAACTTGGAGAATTGGTTCAGTTGGCTCTCCTCACAGTTATAGCCATTCAATTCTTTGGACGAGCAATGCACGGCATAAGTTATTTCATCAACCACGGTGGTTGGATCTCAAGCCGGGGACTATAGGCGTATAGAGTCAATTTCAATATCTAGTGTCTTATATGAAGGCTTGGGATGCACGATGAAAAGGCAAAATTTTTGGCGGTTGGGAATCTTACAGATCATTGGGAAAATTTATCATTGTTTGCATCAGTTATATCTGAGTCCACGAATCTAGATTCCAAATTCACGTCATTTGAGCCATCAATCATTGGTTGGCGATGTCTCCCGATTCTGTCTTGATGGGACTTTTCTCCGGGTAAATGCTACTTATCTTTGTTGGGATTGACGCCAATGGGTTATTCCGCCTTATGATGGTTGAATCGAATGGATTTTTTTGCAAACTCTTCTTGAGACTTGATCCCATTAGTGTACGAGGGTGATCTATGCTTCATCTCGGATAGACATGCGTCTTGTCCGGTCGAGAAATCTTCCCATGGGTCTCACCGTTTTACATGCCATTTGGAGAACTTCAAGAGCGATGCGTCGTTGGCATAGCTGATGTCGAATTCATGTGTCAGAAAATGTATGTTGCAGGAAACACAGATGACATCCGAATTTTCAAAAGGCACATGTCAGACATTAAGAATATTAAGCAGGAGGCATACGACTGGCTAGTTTCAAGGGATGTTCAACAGTGGACTCAAACTCATGATAACAGGTACAGGTACGGCACAATGATGACAAATACAGCAGAGTGCTTCAACGGTTTGCTTAAACGTGCACGTGGTTTACCTATTCAAGCTCGATTATGGCGTATAATATAGTTTCATTTTTCACGTCTTGAAAAGGTTGCCGCTCTAGAAAGGCAATAAGAAAACTTGTTTTCCTCGCATTAAAGCTAATGCTAGAGGCAGCGACACGAAGATTACACGTTAGGATTAGCATGTCGAGTATCAAGTGTTTATGTCGAATCGAACAACAAAGTTGAAGTTTCGAGAACTATGAGTGCAATGCGTGTAGACAACCAGTCTTATCACCTACCTTGTCCACATGATTGCGGTTTTCCATCACCTAAACGCGTCGCACGTCTTTCACTCGCTATTATATTAGCACTACCGGGAGAGTTTCATGTCATACGATGAGGAGGTGATTACATCACGAAGGCGATTAAACTTATACCCCTAAGCGAAGTCCGGAAGGCCAAGGAAAGCGGGTTTAAAATACCATGGATGATAACATTTCTAAAAGTTCCGTGTCTTTGTTTGTAAGACTATTGGGCATAATAGGTCGACATGTCCTCAGTTGCGTGCACATAGAGTGTGATGTTTTTGGAGTCTGTTGTTTGATGTCATGTTGTGTGTTTATGCTATTGTTGTATTAGTCCTATTGTGTACTTGTCTCTCATATATGTTAACTATGGATTTATGTCATATTGTCTACTTTGAGTCCCTATGTTTATTGTCATGTTATTTATTATTTTTTTAGTTGATTATCATTAGTTTCACCTTGTACAAAAGGTGCTTGGGCTACTCATTTTTTCTAGGACTATGATTCATATTTATCTTACAACGTTCATGGTACATCTACTTTTGCTTATTTGTTTCCTATTCTGAAAAAATCACCTGCAGCTATCAAAGATGGACTAGATATTTACTAAATGGGTTGGTAATTGATATTAGTGAATGGATAACTTGCCCGTTTTAGACCAGATTTTGATGTGCTTGAGAAACTTCTAACTTGCCCGTTCTTTGATTCTCAATTCTGTTTACTCCTTCTACCCAAATTATAGGTGTACTTATGATCTGCCGTATATCTCAGTCTATTCTCAATTTTGAACTAATTTGCATGGTTTTTATGGAAAATCAGTACGGTTTTATGTGCTCATTATGTTGCTTTTAGATAGAACACATGTTTTAGAAAATGACCCTTTCTATTTTCCTCGTATGTGAAAAATATATCATAATATTTGAGAAATTTATGTAGTTTAAAACATAAATTAGATCATAACTTAACATTATAGTATATTGTGTAAATTTATATTAGTAAATTTTTTTAGAAAATTAGAAAACTAATTCGCATTTAATTTGTGCTATGATCATAAATTTGATTTATTTTTCGTTGATAAAAACTGAAATTTTAAAAAAATTAGACTAAGTAAATGGGCAAATATTTGGTCAAATTCATATTTGGTCAAATTCATTATATATCATGTTATGTGCGTTATTCATATTTGGTCAAATTCATTATATATCATTTTTTTTCCTTTTGTCATGTGAATTTAATTTGTTGTGAGAACTTTACAACATCTTAAATTTTTTTTAAATTTAAGATTTTTGTGATTTATTATAGTTTCAAATTATAATGTTTTTTTAAGCTTAGCGAAATGTCTATGTAGTTTTCAATCTTATTAGTTGAAGTTTTTATTCCGTGTAAATATTTTTCAATCTTCTGTGTATAAGCTTAACTACAATGTAATACTTTTTGATATGCTGACTATGCTATTTGCCTCAACAATACCAAGTTAAGATGTCTGCCGGTGAAGCCCCAGGAGGCGACGAGGACACTCTTCGAGGATCCACCAAGGGTGCACCCTAGCATAGCTGTGTTACGTGGTAGACATAGAGCAGCACATCCTGATTCGGTACGTTATTTTTTGATGTTATTTATGTGCCAATGTATGTGCTTGTTTTACTAACGTAGTTTACGCATGCTATTCTGATTGCAGGTTTCAGTGCTTGAGGCTGCTGCACACTTGTTGATGTTCGAATGGGCTAATTGCCCTCGATTCATGGGTGCATTGCGAGATATCGGCTTTGGCATGTCTCACATGATCGATACGGCTGACGTCATTAGTGGCGGTGCGGTCACATTCCACTTTGCTATAGGTGAGATGACGATCACACTACAGGATGTTGCGATGATCACGTTGATAGATGGCCCTCTTATAGCGCTGTTAGTGGAGACGGTGGGCCGTGGCTTGTGTGATGAGTTGATTGGAGCCCATCAAAGGTATGTGATCCGATCCATCCACATATCACCTCGGTTCATATGGGTCAATACACGCGTACCTTTACGATGGCTGCAGTGGACATTTTCAGATTCATACTTAGATCTACGAGCTCCGGTTTATTATGCATATCGGCATACACTTGTTTGCCATTGGGTCTTTTCTTCTTCCTGACACTTCAGTCTCAGAGGTCCACCTACAGTATTTACCATTACTAGAGGATATTTATTCTTTCAGGGGTTTCTCAGTGGGCTTAGTTGTGCTTGCGTATCTTTACAGAGAGTTGCATGAGGCAACCAAGCGGCGCATAGCGGATGTATTCATTTCTGCGGTATGGGCTGAGCACATTCATGTTGGCGAACTACCTACGTGTTCCCTATCCTGCACATTGATGGTCTTAGTGTTGGATGTCCGGAATGAAGGATTTGTTAGAAATGCCGATCCAACAGTATATCTGAGGATGAGCTGGATGGACTTGCAGTCAGTAATAAGCGATCATTTTACTTGTTTACTCGTGGAATTTTAATTTTTTTATAACTTTCTTTGGTCATCCATATGGACATCGATCGCGCGCATCGCAGATATATGTTCTGAGGAGAGAGATATGGCTTGAGTACCACCGATTGGAAGAGGGTAGAAACTGTCGTGTGATCGAGCAGTTCGACATGCCTCCATGATTGATGTTGACCGATAGATCCATCGTTTGTTCGTGTTGATGGGCGAGGAAAGGCCGCGTTGATTGAGCGTGTACCACCACTCATACATTTACCTGAGAGCGGCGGCGTGAGTTGGTTGTGGGATCAAATGATCGGGAGCCGTGATCCGCCGTTGAGAAATTTCGGCTTCACTTTATATGCAAGGCACCGATCCGCTACATACTACCCCTCGCGCTTTAGAGATGATGGTAAGTTTATGTGAAATTACAATTTGCTTTCCCTTGTGCTGACCCGATATAAATTTACTTTTTTCGCGGCGTGACCACATCACGAATCGAAGATATATTTCAATATTTGGCGAGAGGGTGACCGTGAAATCCATCAACGATTATGAGCAGCTGTGCGTGGATCTGAGGCGGAACATGCATATATCTGACAGCAGATACAAGGATATAGACATTCCGCATCGGCGTAGAGCAGATGCCGTCGATGGATGTGGGTCCATCATATCGCCGGTGGTGGCAGATCTACATCCATTCCTGCAATACCGGTATTCATATCGATGCAATGGTCTGAACCCATGGCATGTACCGATCCTTACATATGCTCGTCATTCCACATGACACCATATCGTGTACCACGGGTACTCGTTGCCATCTCAGCTTCCGCTGAGATACCACATGTTGGACTTGGGATGTTCAACCCGGTGGCAGTGGGCGAGGAGGATCGTCGGCGGCATCATTTGCGTGATCGCCACGCGTCGACCACCATCTCATTATACTCATGGTAGCGATCGCGATTCCAGTCGACGCGATAGTTGTATTTTTTTTAGCACTTTATGTCATGTAGTCATTATCTTTTTTTTTATTATGTCCATGTACTTATTTGATGTATTATACTTTTGTTTGTTATCAATTTAGTTTTATTTGGTTAACTCACAACTATTTAGACTCATAGAAAAATTAATACACTTACAATGTTTAATATTATCAAAAAATCATATGTATTCAACAAGCATTGTGTTAAGATCACACAAATGAGTGTTATCGCATATTTTAATTTTTTTTGCAACGTCAAATTTTTTACATCTCCAAATATTTAAAAAAATACATTTGCAAAATCGGTGAGATCGTCAAAGTTATCAACATAAAAGTTGTAAAATTTATTATTATCTTTCCAACGATGCTAAACACGCCAAAATCCACAAGTGATGAGCCCGATATGGCCAAAAACGGTATGAATAGTTATTTTTTTGCAACTTCACATCTCAAACATTTGCAAAACTGCTCAACGGGCTAGATTCGTCAAAAGCTGTCAACATAAAAGTTGTAGAATTTTTTATTATCTTTACGCCTTCGTAAATTTTGACAACTAATGAACCTGATATGTTTAAAAAATGGGGATTGTCAATTATTTTTTTTAAAAAAAAATTAATTAGCCAGTCGCCCGCTGACTGGGCGACTAGGCCTATTTTGTTAATTTTTTTTTTATCCTGCCTAATTAGCTAATTAAATCAATAATGATGTTTAGTTTAAAAATTATGCCCACATGAATTTAGGTTTTTAATTTATTTCGATCGATTTCGTTTGTTCAATTCGATAAAGATTTGATCTTTTTTGCAGAAGGAAGATAAGCTCTCTACAATCGTTCTGAAGGTCGACGACATGCAGAAAAAATTTTACGTGCGGACTCCGGATGCATCCGGAGTCCGCTGAGATTGACATGCAGCACTGCGAGGGTTGCGCACTGAAGATCAAGAACTCTGTCAAAGGACTAAGAGGTATTCACTTAAGAGCAGCTTGCAGAGTTACACGTTCTGATATGTATGCGTGATTCTTTTATTCGATTTTCTTAGTTTATTTTTGGGGGATTCAGGAGTGGTGTGAGCGACGATCGATAGGGCGAACAGCACATTGACGGTGGTAGGGAAAGTGGATCCATGGGCGGTACGAGAACGTGTGGAGAAAAAAACTTATAAGAAGGTTGAGTTCGTCTTGCCCGGCGAATCCGCCGAAGAAGGAGGCCGACGGTGGCGGCAAGAAGAAGGCCGCCGCCGTCGAACAGGAGAAACCGAAGCAGGTTGGCTTCTATTTCAGTGAATTATCTTATTTGCACTTAAGTACCTGGTAAATTATGATATTACAGACATACTTTATTATTTATTTTTGATATTATGTTTGTTGGCGCTTTCAACTGTGGTGCTGAAGGTCCATCTACACTGCGATGGCTGTGTTCGAACAGTCAAGAAGACTCTTCAAAAGGTTCAAGGTAACTAATCTATTTAATTTAATTAAATTAATATATATTTTTATATGATTATTCATTTTAATTTATTTTACTTTAATTTATAACTGCTGGAGAAACCAGTAAACGCAGCAACTAATTTTTTTTTTATTTTTATAAATTGAATTAAAGGTTGACTAAAAACTCCTGCAAATAAATAACTTTAAATTCCTCTGGCTTACTGACAAATTTATCCTATCTAATATTATCCCTGTTATTTCCATAATTACAGTTCTGTTCCAGGGGTGCATGATGTAACCGTGGACGTCGAAGGGCAGTTGGTGACCGTTAGAGGGACAATGGACGTGGAACCATTGCGAGGGTCCCTCCAGGAAAAGCTAAAACGTGCCGTCGAGGTTGTATCGAAGAAGAAATAATACGAGTTTAGGAGGGGGGCGGTGGCGACGGCGAGGAGAAACAGGAGGGAGGCACCAATGAGATGAAGGAGAAGGTGGGCGGTGGCGGAGGACTAGCTGAAGGGAAGAAAGAGGAGATTGCGAAGGTGGTGGTGGCTGTGGACCTCAGGGGCGGAATTAATGTCAAATAAGGATTGACAAATTTTAATGTGCATATAATTCAAAATAAAATCATATATTTCATTATATTGGATTCCATGAATTGGACAAACAACAATGACTACAAGAATATATTCCATTATAACTTCATTGGAAAATAAGTCAAATACTTATTTCTCAATATAAGGGGCTAAACAAGTATTGAGCCGGTCATAATCCATTTTGTTATGCAAACGATGATTAATAATGCTCGTTATAGAAAATGCTCTTTATGCTATAGTTGTAACAATTGATAAAATTAATGTGAACGCAATAAGTTTATAAACGAGGATATATATCATGCTTTTTTGCCTCAACCATTACCATTGTAAGGTTGACAATTCCTCTTAAAGAAGTGAACTCTTCACATGTGTGCAAATCAATAATATAGATTGATAATTGATATTGAAGGGCCACAAGCTCCATTATAAAAAAATTATTTGTAAAATTATTTGTATATAATTTTGCAAGAAATATTAAGCTATTTTTATCAAAAGATGAGAATAAATCACTTAGATTTAGACATATCACACAACAAAGTAATTCAACATAAAAAAGTGATTATTTAACTATGAAATTGCATAATGATGATAATATAAAATAACTTAATATGATAATGATGTACGGTTATTATTTCTTCAGCTCTTCTTATTGATCGTCGACGAGCCTTAAAAATGAAATTCATATTTGACACATCAATTTCAAGTACACTACAAAAATGTGACACTTCATCTAATAAAGAACTTTAATCATTCACCTTCTTCATATCAGTCATTGCTTTGATATTTGTACCAAGCTCATCACATTCTCATTATTCTTATCCTATTTTTACAATGAATGTGATAATTTATTTGTAATTCTTAAAATATTAATCATCAAATGTATTTTAAAAATGAAATAAAAAAACTCCATTATATCAAATCAATAGGGCATGCACATATGTTTTTATAAAACTGATTAAAGCAAAAAAAATATGAACTCTAATGAGTCCCATCATGTCATTGCAAAGTAGTTTCTTGGTTCAAGACACGATCAATAATTAACGTTCTACTTTTAAAATTAAAAAAAAAAGTATCATATTAGAAAGTTTTGAGATCATTACTTTTGTATGCTCATATAGTATTTACAATTCTTATTGTAATCTCAAAAGATAATTCACTAACAAATTTTTTTTACACCATAAGAATGAAACATAGTTGAGATTTATGAGAAAAATAATGAACATAGAATTTCTGATGATTATCAGTTAGAGTGAGTTCCTTTAAATCATAAAAATTTCCATATTAGAAACTTTATAGCATTGACCACAATTTTATACAATCTTAATAAATATTTACAAGCATAACTTCAAGGGCCTTGAGTGCAACTAAATTTGTTGAGAAAACATATTTAATATTAATAAATCTCTCAATACTTTATCTTTTTTCATTAACATATCTAAAGAAGCGAAGCTTAAGTCCCTCTCTGATCCACTTCGACACTCGATCACATTCTCACCTTAGCGGGAGTATATATATAGTAATTATTTGTTTATTTGTTTATTTTCCATTACTTTTTTTTTTGAGAAAATTGAGGGCATGAGCCTAATTTCATTCCAATAAGAAAATTACAAAAACGAAATTATAGTAATCCCACAGGGACTGAAACAAAAATATTAAAGAAATAACATAAAGTTTGAAATGAAAAAGACATCATGGACCTAAAAGAATGAGAAGAAGCTTGAAGCAACAAAAAAAAGGACTCAGATCATAGGTGGGGTTTCATCCAAGCATGGATAAGGGCAACAACTACATAGCTAGATCGCGGTAGACACCGTAGCCATCCAAGGGATCACTAGAGATAAAAAACTACATAAGAAGAGCAAAAGATCAATTAGTAGAACCCTGGTTGCAGTAGTGTCTACCAGGCGAGAGGCACTAATCAATCAGCCACTAGAAATCAAAATGATGCACAGAAAGATCATCATCGTCCGTTGTAGAAAAATGAGAGAAAGACAGAGATGCCAACCCCTTGTAATCAGATAGAAACAAATCAAAGGTTGTCATATAGTTTTGATGTTTGGAGAGTTCTCACTACATCATCAGGGCAATGATATTTAAAGATCCACCGTCTATGTTTATGTGCAACTATAGATTTAATATGATTTTCCATCCATTCAAAAGAGTTAGCTGCCTGTAAATGGAATCTCTGATTCCTTTCCTCCTAAATGGTGCACACTGATAGTGAGGTAATTTTGGGTTAAATAAATCTCTTATAAGGAATCGCCTTTCAAATCTGTGGAGAAAAGAAAGAAGAGACCTTACAGAAATTCATCTTGGTAAGATGTCACACAGATCCACAGATGTACTTATTCAGGTGATCAGATACATCATCAAGGTATAGCATACTATCTTAAAAGACAAAAGTCACTACCCTTTAATGGAACCAATCACCTTAATAAGGACTCCTAAGGATGATGGTCTGCATATATACCAGAGATTCTTCCGCTACTTTACATGAAAAAGTAAAACAAGGTTTATTTTAAATCGGGTTCGTTAAGTTCCCTACAGGAGCAAGCCCCTATAGTTAATTACATCCTAAAGGACAAGATCCCTTAGGAAAACTCTCGATTAAGGTAAATGATCATTATCTTTGAAGATTTCAATAGGAAGGACTATCAATCGATTGGTTTGTATTAGAGAGATCAAAACGGGATTGATCAAAAGAGGGAGTTATTATCGAAGCCAAAATGAGAGTAAGTAGGAGATGCTCACGATGCTAGAAAACCTAGCGAACATGTCAAACTATCAAATAGTTGGGCTTTACATTTTAGAAATTGATTTAGTTTGTTTGAGTTATATTTTTCTTTAGAAATTTAGGACTTAAGATTTCTTAACACAAGATTAAGGAAATGCCTAAGAGGTGAGGAATTATGCTTATGGCCCGCAAAGGGGAGAACCAACCTTAGAACTTAAATCTAAGGAACTTGAGCAAGGGCAGGAAGCACAACCTAAATGTAAGGAAAAAAATGGGTAATTGGTTTACCTCCACAAGAGAGGACAAACCACCTGACAACTTAGACTCACAACCGCCTCTGGGGGGGTGCCAACTAACTCATATAATTTTAAATACATTTAGACAAGTCTTTATGATTATACAAGATAGCTAGGTTATTTTTATTAAGAAAGAGACTAAGTCCTTAAACTCACTCCCTAAAAAGAATAGATCATGTAAAGGGTATGCTTCAAATGACCTAAATCTAATGCAGTTCAAATTTTATTTTATTTTATTTTTGGATAATCATTTTGACTCAGGTTAATAGGATTTTTATGACTAATGCATGACAAATCAGATTATTGGCCAAAATCAGCAAGAAGGTAGGAGGTGAGTTTCCACCACCCTCAAGTGGTCAAGGTGGAAGCCCTCCAATGAAGAGTAAAATAAGATGAATTTGTGCATAATATTATAAAGAAATGCTCTTCCAGCTAAGGGGTTGCTAATTCTTTTATCTTAATTTTAATCCTAAGCTTTAGGTGAGGTTATGAGTTATTTAGTTGGATAAAAGATTAATTTTTTTTCTAAAGAGCCTAATCCACATCCAAGCCATACATAAAGTAAGGAAGAAACTAGGAAAAGTATGTCACTTAATACAAAAGCTAAACAAATCATCAAATAATTTATAAAGTTAATCGCAAAAAGAATAAGTGGCCGTTGTGGTCGAGCGCCACTGCACAAATCTGAAAATATCAAATATGGGTAGCCGAGCTATACCATCATACAACTCAGACTACAAATGAATTAAATTACAATTAAGCAAATGAATCCATTGTTATGGGGGTCTTCAAGCTTTATTCTTCTTTCTTCTTTCTTCTTTCTTCTTTTCTTCTTTCTTTTTTTTCTTCTTTGGATCTTTCTTTAGATGGTTGAATGGTAGATGCTCCAAGGCTTCACAGAGTGCATAAGATAGGATCTTATGATCAATGTTCATCCTAATTCTTCATAACAAGTCATTCTAAAATCCTAAATATACAAACTTTTACATGAAAGAAAAAGTATAAATCTAACTAACGCCTATAAAACAAAGGATAGTCAAATCATACCACACAAATCTCAAGCATGTATATTGGACTTATCACCCCACACGTGAGTGACTAAGTCTACCTGGCCTATGGATTATGCAAAAGGGTATAAGCACCTGCAAGTAAAAAGCATTTATATTTTTATTTATGATATCGCCCCTTTAGCACAATCCTCTGCAGAAAAGAATAGTTAGACTAAGCACATCCTACCATTTATTCTACAAGCATACACCCTAACATCCTATCTAAAACATTAATCATAAAATAAAATATAACATCAAATCATGCACTGCCGCAACCTAAAGCTAGAAGTGATGACTTAGGCTAATGTTTGTGCTTTGAAGATTTGTGTGGTATGCTTAGTTTAGGATTTTATGTTTGAATTTTCTAAGTTTGAAGGGCATGTTCAACTTAGAGGAGGATTTCATTCAAGTTATTTAAGTGTTTTGGGTTATTTTTATTTCATGTTTTAATTTGGTTTAAGTGAAACCTACAATTAATTACTAAGTTATAAAGCGAGGAAAAGAGAAGAGAACTTCTCTTTCCTTCCCTAATCCTTAAGTAATTTCTAAGGTAAGTTCACATTTTTTAATTTCATTTAGGTGAATGTTTTGATTACATCTTTTAATCAATCCTAATTTTAGACAAACTTTAAACAAACCTATTCAAAAAGAAAGGCATTTTTAAGATTAAATAAAATGAATCAAAATTCACATAACACACATTACTTCATTTCCTTCCCAACATATATAACATGCATATGGATGGACCTTAAGCATATCTATACATGCAAATGAGAGTAGTTAACACACTTTATGATACATGCTAAGTAATCAATTCAAAAAAATTTAGATGATTTATATGCATAATTTTTCTTAAGTAGAAAAGATTTTTCTTATCCAAAATTTCGCATACATGCATGAAGGTAAGAAAGGCGTGAGTGAGTACAGTGCCATTGTTAATCAAAGGTGTAAGGTACAAGACCTACTTAGGGCTACTTAAAGCCTTGCAATCTCAGGGTTGTCCAGACTAATATATCACTTTCCTTAAGTAATAACATGCATATAAAAGAAATGAAATGGAAAAGGAAGATGCAAAAGTTGTTTAATAGTTTCATTTTTTTTATGCAATTTATTCATGTAAGCATAGACAATCCTTCTTAGATGATGGCATAGGGATGAATAGGGTATATAATTAAGTAAGTGTTGGGTTCTTTTGAAATGAACCCTACATCTTGCCAACTCCTATTCAAAGCTATGCTAACATAAGAAAGGAAGGAAAGGCTACACTAAACATGGCTTTATAATTCATCACATGCAAGCTAATAATTAAGATATGAATAACACACTTTCATATTTGATATTTCATTTATACATTTTGAAATTATTTTGGATTTAGTAGTGATAATAGCCACTCATATTTGATTTTAGCCAACACATGCATATTTGACATAAAGTAAACAATTTCCATTTTGAAATTTAGAAACATGAAATTATGAATGCATGAATCACATGACATACAATTTAACATGTTGGGAAAGATATAAAGCAATGTAATCATGTAAACAAACTCACTTTACTTAAATCCTAAAGACATTCTTAAAGAATAAGAAAATTTAGAATAAATCAAAGTGAATTTCAAAATGATTTTTGTTTAGTTTGAAGTTTGATTTAATTTTAAAAAGGTGAGATGAATTTGCTATTCCTAACCCATTCCCACATATGTTTTTTTTTAAATTTTTAGATAATTAAATCTATTTTTAAACATTAAATAGGTTAAGGTATGAATTAAATTAATTAACTAACCACCTACACCACCTAGAAAAATTAACTAAGTAATTATGAGCCAATGGGATGACATAAAACCCACAAGGTATTTAAATTTGCAATAATGAAAAGGCCTAATATAATTTGGCTCACAATTAAAATTAAATTAAGGGTTTAGAGTACTTTTAAAACACCCATACTTATGAAAGGGGAATTAATTAGAATTAGGCTATTGAACACCTAAGCATCTACCCAATGTAGATTAATTAAATTTTGGAATCTTTTCAGAATTTTTGAAAAATGTTTAAATGGGTAATTAATGAATTAACCCTTAATTAAGAAGGGATTAAGGAAAGAAAAGGGGGTTTAGGGAATAGCTTAGGGAAAATACCCCAAAATTATTCCATAAAACCCCTACTCATTGAATCTATCCTTAACCAAACTCAATCATAGGGTAAATCCACTAATCACACTTTAATTACCCATAATTACATAAAGGGGTAATTAGGGAATGACCTAGCAATTTCCTCAATTAAGGCCTCAATAAATCTCAAGAAAATTAGGGGAGGTAGAGATCATCCCCTAAAATGAACTCTAAAAATTTGAGATCAATTGGTGACTTAATTAGGAAATAATTAACTAATTAACATTCCTAAAGAAACCCAAATTTAGAGAAAAGGAGAACTCAAAATATATTGAAAATATTTTTAAAATATTCTAGATGGAATTATCTATCCATAGCATTTTTTTATATTTTTTTATTTTTCTTGAAGGAGTTATGATTTATTGAAGGTTTTTGAATTAATTAAGAATTAATAATAATCCCTAACTAATCACTACCTAATAATAGCTCATGGAGTGACGCGTGGCAATCGTGGTCAGCGTGCTTTACACACGTCGCGTCATGAGCTAAAATCAAATCAGGGATGGTGACGCGCTTTTATCCTTAAAGATGATCAGACATGAAAATCCCCTGGTTTATAAATAAGGATATATAAACGTGCCTAATAATCTCAACTATCTATCTAAAATGCGTAGATGGACGACTGAGATAGGCTGAGTTCTTCTCTAAGGATCAATATGAACCATTCATGATCCAAAAGGAGATTCGAGCCTGATCTCACATAGATTCATTCAAGACTCAACCCATTCCATCTAAAGGACTAGAGTGGCCAATCCAACGGTGGATTTCTAATGCAATGAAAATTCCTTTCACAAAGGACCAACACCAATCAATCTAAGTGGTCAGAAAATCACTAACCTCACCGGGATCGATGGAGGTAGCTTCATGGTGAGGCGAAGTCTGTTGTTGAAGTTCCTAGTCTTGAGTTGAGTGGATGAATGGGTGGACCAACTCCTCTTGATCTCCCTTGCAACTTTGATTTAATTGAGTTCTTCCTTGCTGTGGGAACTCAATTAGAAGCTTGGGCATGCTCGAATTGGTCCTTGGATGATGAGTGTAGAAGGAATTAGGTTAAGATCAAGTGTAGAGGAAGTTTGGAATTCAATGGACCTCCCCTATTTTGTACTATGCAAAATCAAAGAAGGCAAGATTCAAATCCTCTCTAGGGACCTTGGGAAAGCTCTGAGGTGATTGTTAACTCTCTCTAGGCCTTAATCGATCAAGAGTGAATTAAAATTTTAGTTGATTAGGGGGAGTATATCTCCCCCTATGGCAATCGAACAACCGACAATGAGCTTGCCATTTTGATCTAATTGAACATATGGGATGAGTTATTTTGGCTGTTAGAGCAATGCGCATGGTCAGTTTGGCCAGAGGAGTGGAATGCTAACTCTCATGTGCATCAAATTGAGCTTTGGGGCGAGTTTAAAAATTGAATTTACCCCTAAGTGGTCAGGTTTGGTCTATGGGCCAAATGGGTTGACCCAAATCATTGGGTTGGGTTCACCATTCATCACTAAGTCCCCTTGAGCTTTTAGGAAAGCCTCAAGTTATTGTGATGAGTGTATGACCAAAATACCCATGGGCTAGGCCAAAATTTATTCTATGACCTAGGGGTAAAATGGTCATTTTGCTATTTTTTAAATTTGGGTATGTTTGGTATGTTGAGAAAATAGGTTGGGCCAAATTTCATTAGATTTGAAATCCATTTGATAGGGTTTGGCTCATGTTGACCCATTTAGGTCAAAATGGGTCAACTTGGGTCAAGTTGACCAATAGGTCAAATTGGGTCGAACCAAAGGTTGAGTCAAGTTCATATGACCATTTGAAATATTTTGGTGCCTTTGGTTTGGTTCAATTTGGATTAGATTTAGTTTTGGCTCATATGACTCATTTAGGTCAAATGAGTTAAGTTGACCTATTTGACCCATTTTACCTATTTGGGTTAGGTTAAGAGTAGGTTTAGTTTTGGTTAATCATATGGAGTGGATTGGTATCTTTGTTTCCAATCAGTTTGGGTTAGGTTCAATTTTGGCTCAACATGACCCCTTTAGGTCATGTTGGGTCTAAGGTCAATTGGGTTAGATTAGGTCTAGTTGGCCAATTGAGGCTTTGGTCAAGTTGCACATGTGATTTGGGATGGACTTAATCCATTGGTTCCAATCAATTTGTCTTAGAACAAGTTTTGACACATTTTGGCCCTTTTGGTCAAAATGGGTCAACTTGGGTCAAGTGGGCCAATTGGGCTAGGTTAGGCTCAAATGTTGGCTTGGTCAAGTTCAAACATATGTTATGAGTAAACTTAGATCAATGGTTTCATTCAATTTGGCCTATGGTGGATTTTGATTATGTTAGGTTTCATTTTAGGTTAAGTGTTGACTTGGTCAACCCTTAGGTTTGACTTGGTTTGACCCAATTTGAATGATTGATCATCCCATGATGATTGTTGATCATGATGAGAGAGATATATGAGTTTGGTTCAATCCAATTTGGTTAGGATCAAATGTTGTCTCATAAGGGTACTTTAGGTTACTTTGGTTCAAGTGAGCCTAAGTGGGTCAAATGGCTTGGTCAAAGCTTGATTTGAAGTTGATTGATCTTGTATATGGACTTATGATTGAAATATAAATCCATTTATAAGTGGTTTGAAGTCAAATAGATTTTGATCCATTTGAAAATTTCATATTCAAACGAAGAATATGACGGGGTTTTGGGTTTGATTTTGATTTGGATTTTGATTTGTTGATTGAAGGTTGGATTTATATATGAGCTCATTATTGTAGGATTGATTGAACCATGAGAGAAAATCAAGGATTTGGCTTGATTTGAATTGATTTTGGCTAAGCTCAAGATTTTGACTTGAAAGGCTTAGATTTGATTTTGAGTGGATTTGAGTTTGATCTTTGGAGTTGGTTTTGATTGTTTGAATTTATATTTCATTTATATATGAAATCTAAATGAGAATATAAATTGATCATGAGAAAATTCCAATAATTTTAATGAGTTTAATCATGATTTGGGTTAAATCCATTAAAGGGAATTTAAAGGATTTAAGAGAATTTTTAATTAGAAATTTAATTTTTGAATTGGATTTGATTGATTTATATTTATATTTAATTTATACATGAGGATATAAATGAGAATACAAATAATTTTTGTGAAAATCCCATGAGTTTGAAAAGGTTTGATCAAAGTTTAGGTTAAATCCATTAATGAAAATTTATGGGATTTAAGGGAATTTCAAGCATTTTAATTTTATAATTAAGTTTTTGCCTTTGATTTAATAGAGTTATATTTATAGTTCACTTATATATGAGAATATAAATTAGATTATAAATAAGTTTTGAAAAAATCCTAATGTTTTGAAGTGATTTGATCAAGGTTTAGAGTTGATTTTGGCTAAGTCCTTTAATGAAAAATTAAAGGGATTTAAGAAAATTTTCATGAGTTGATTTGGAATTTGAGTTTGATTTGATGAATTTTAATTTATATTTCTTTTATAAATGTGAATATAAATGAGAATATAAATGGATCATGTGAAAATCTCAAAGATTTGGATAGGTTTGAATCATGATTTTGGCTATGTCCTTAAGAAAGGGTTAAGGACTTAGAAAATTTGAACTTAGGAATTTTTGATGGATTTTGGTAATGGGTTTCAATCATAGCTTAAATCATGGAATTGATTTGAGTTTGAGAGAATCAAATAGATTTGATTTGGATTTTGACTTGAAAGAAGGAAAGTGAGGAATGGTTTAAACTAAAGGGTAGGAGATTTTCCTAACACACCTAAAGCATGACCTATTCCTATGGCTAACTCTTCTAAGTTTTCTAGGGCTTGGTGAGTGTCCACCTAATCACTAGATGTGTCTTAAGACTAAGGAACTCTTAAAGTCTAAGAGAAGTCCTATGTCTTAGATGGAGGTGTTGAGAGCTCATTCTAAAAATGAGGTCAACAAAAGGCGTCCAATAGGTGTGGTGTGACTGATCAGGAACACCACACGTATTGGTGTCGACTGAAATGATCAACAACACTGAGAGATCACAAGCACTAACATAAAATATATATCCCTAACCCAAGGAAAAGAGAGAATCCAGAGCTTAGTCAAATATGGCTTTATTTCCCAAGACATAAGAGGGATGGAAGAAATTCACTAAGGGATAGAGTGTGAACCTGCCACATGGGAAACGGGTTCAAATCATCCACAAGGGGATGAGAGGTTTGATTTAAAATGAATCTCACTAGTGAGAGATATCCACTGGGGAGAGGGTTGAATTTGTTTTAATTTTTATTAGGTTTGACTTTTTAGGATGAACCCTATTGGTTTGCGATGGGTTGCACTAAGTAGGAGCCATGGAAGTTAAGACCTAATTCAGATTTACCAATCCAAAAGGGTAGTCCAATAAGCACATAGTAGGACTAACCAGCCAAAGGGATGCCTTTAGGTATGCAACAGTTGTACTAGGACGAAAGTGTAGTAGACTTACATCCTCTAAAGTAGAGATCAGTTGCTGGGGTAATCTACTGGCAAGGAAATATATTGAACCCAACCTAGGGCTGACTATTGAGTGAATGCCACTAGGGGACTTAGATAAACTCAATGATAGTCAAAGATTGATTTTATTTTTTACTTTTGTTTATTTTTTTTTATTATGATGGATCCCATAGGTTTGCGATGAACTACACTGAGTAGGGGCCATGGGAGCCTAGACCTAACTCAGATTTACCAATTCAAAGGGAGTAGTCTACCAACCATAAAGTACGACTATCCAACTACGAAGAAATGCCTTTTGGTACACAATGGTCAAGTCTTAAGAAGAAAGCATGGGGACTCATATCTTCTAAAAATAAGAAACCATTGGGGTGATCAGTTCCTTTGGGCAATAAATCAAACTCGACTTGAGGCTGACTATCGAGTGAATGCCATTGGGGGACTTAAATCAGCTCAAAGATAGTCAAGATTTAATTTCATTTTTCAAGTTTGTTTTGATGGATTCATCAGTTTGTGATGGATCACACTAAGAAGGAGCTTGTAGAAGCCTAGACCTATCTTAGAATTACTGCACCAAAGGGAGTAGCTTCGTGGCCAATGGGAGAGCTATCCGGCCAAAGGAGTGCCTTTCGATTTGCAATGGTGAATTAAAAGGAAGAGAGCATAGAGACTCATATCTTCCACTAGAAAAGACCACTGGGGTGATCGGTTGCTTTGGGAAATAAATCAAAACGACTGGGGCTGCAGTTGGTTTTCATAAAGAAAGAATGCTTCATAGTCTTACATCTTTCAAAGAGGAATGATTGCCGGGATAACCTGCTTGTGGCAAAATAGATTGAACCTGACCTAAGGGTGACTACAGAGTGAGTACTGACCTGAGGATTTATTTCAACTCATGTAATCAAACAATTTCTATAGGGAGTTCTGCTAACACTACCCTAAATATAGGATGTCTGCTTGGGAGAAGGAGCCCTTTGGGGGCTAGAAACCTAATCCACAAGCGAATTAATTTTTGTTTGCTTTATTTTAGTTGTTTGTTTGTTTCATCATAGATCCTGTTAATTTGCAAGGGATCAAATTAATAAGGAGCTTATATCAGTCTATACATATCTCAGATTTACTGAACTAAGGGAAAATCTATGCATCCGCTGAACAAATTTTCCAACCATAGGGGTGGATACTAGGAAAGAAGGATTGTCCAATCCAAAAGAAACCTGAGTAGTATCTAAATGGGGTTGCAAATGACTTGATCCAAATAGAGTGCCCACAGGGGATGGGGCCGGTAAGGGCTTAATCCAACACCCTGGAGAAAATGACATGACTAGTCATAAATTCAATAGGTATTCAATGTCCAACTCAAGGAGAAAGCACGGGGACTCATATCGAGTGGTGTACTCAGGGTGTGTTGTTGTACACAAACCAACTAAGGTGCCCGTCGGTTTATAATTAACTAGGAAGAAAACTGGGACTCACATCCTCTATACGGGCTGACTGAGATAGTCTATCACGGTGCTATCCTAGGCTACTGAATGCCACTTGGGGATTCTTATATCAAATCAAAAGTAGTCAAGAGGAAAGGAGCCTCTAGGGGGACCTATCATAAACCTCAAAAATATACTCGACCTAGCTAGTTCAATAAGAAAGTATGGGGACTCACATCTTCTTAAGCAAAGTCAACATGAGGTAGCTTACTAGCTAGGAAGTGAAGCATACTATACTAACAAGGTGATCTTTGGTTTGCAATGGTTACATTAGGAAGAAAACATGGAGACTCACATCTTCCAATAAATGACCACTGGGGTGACATACTAGCTAGGTAGCATGTAGACCCGACCTAAAGCAGCTAATGAGTGGGTGACACAAGGGCTTGCTCCCACATCAAAATAGCTTGAGATGAAAGATTTGTGTTTGTGTTTAATGCATGTGTTAAAAGGAATAAGACGCCTTTGGGGGACTCTTACACCCACCTTAAAACATGGTGGGGAATTATGATATGATGCCACAGATGGCAACAAAAATTCCTACCAAGAAAGGATGTCCCTTGGGTTCTCTCACACCTAACTTAGTTATGCTAATCAAAATAAGATACCTCTCGAGTTCTCTTACACCTATGCTAAAAGCATCGAGAGATTGTATTTTTGTTGTGAAAGATGGATAGGATGCCACTGGAGACTCTTACACCTACCCTAAACACGTCATGGAGGATTCGCAAGACAAGCAAATAACACTTCGAAGGAAGAGAAGATTTGATGAATGGAATCAGATTTTGTTCTTTTTAAAAATGAATTATTTTCAAACAAGTTTTATTTCATGGGTAGTATTTCTTTAGATAGAGCCCATTAATTGGAAGTATCGGGTGTTCCCATTTGTAATTAATAAGCTGATAAGATCCTCCTTGGTAGACCTTCTCTATGACATAGGGGCCTTCCCAAGTGGGTTCAAACTTATCTCCTATCTTTCGATGGGCAACAATTGGTCTCCTTAGGACTAACACAAGTTCTCCTACTCAGAAAGACCTAGGGTGGACTAGCTTGTTGTGAGCTTGAATCATTTTGGCCTTGTACTTCGAGGTTACGGCATGCAGTGGCTCTCTTCCAAACCTTGAGCTCTTCTAACGCACTTGCATTCTTGTAGTGATCTTGTTACCCAATACTTAGTGAGTGGCGAGTTGAACTTCTAGGTAGAAAGGCTTCAGACCCATACACTAAGAAAATAGGGTAGACTGAGTTGGAGTTTGGTATGTGGTGCGGTAGGCCCACAAGGCTTCAACTAACTACTCGTTCCACTATTGTTTGTAGTCATCAAGAGTCTTCTTCAGTGTCTAGATTAGAGTTTTGTTGAATGCTTCTGCTAAACCATTAGCTCTTGGGTAGTAGATGGTGGAGTATCTTTAATCTATACCATATCCTCTAGCAGAGCTATTGATCTTCATGCTTTTGAACGCAATACTATTATCAAATATAATTCATTGAGGCACCCCGAACTCATATACGATATGGTTACTGAAAAATTAAAGCACATGGTGAGCTGAGACCTCTCTAAGTGGGATGGCTTCCGCCCACTTAGAAAAGTAGTCGATGGCGACTAAGATGAATCGATGCCCTTGGAAGAAGAAGGATCGATCGGACTTAGAATGTTGGTACCCCAACACTCAAATGGCCATGAAGCCAAAGTATGGTGTAGAATGTTGGGTGGTTAGTAGAGAACCACATCGTGCACCTGACACTAATGGCATCTCCAAGTTACATCCATGTAATCTCTATGATCATGAAGGCGTAGTATCTAGTCTCTTTGATCTTCAACTTCATCTTGGACGGGGATACCTACACATAGAATGTACCGGTTATAATGCCATGGGCTTCATGTTTAACAACATAACCACATTTGGTCAAAGGATCGGCGGTACAAGGTGCCATCAACAAGCATAGAGAGCTCTATTTCACCTGATGGGCTTGTGATTTCTCTTGAGGTAGTTTATCGGTGTTCAAGTAATCTATGAACGGTTGCCTCCAATCTAGCTCCTTATCCATTTTGGCAATGGCAACCTCCCCTTCAAGAGAAAGTCTCTCGATGAGTTCAATCAATAAGGGATAGGACTTGTCTATTTTGGACCCTTATTGAAATTGACTCATCTTCCAGACATGCCAACGCTTTGGCAAGTTTTACCAAGGTATCACATTCTTTGCGTTCTCACGCGGAACCTTGTAGATGGTGACTTGAATGGGCAACTTCATGGTATACTCATGGTAGTAATGACAAAGCTTGGGTTTGAGGACCTAATAGGATCTGTCGGTTGATGACCAAGAATCCCGATGTTGATGCTCTTAACACTGATAGTGATGGCTAACTCCAAACTGATAATCAAAGTCTCATACTCGACTTTGTTGTTGGTGCAGGATTTGGAAAGATAGTATGAGAATCTCATCACATCACTGTTTGGAGTTAGAAGAACTATTCCTACCTCTGCCTTTCCTCAGAGAATAGATCATGGTGCTTCACCTTTAAGAAAAGAAGTAGCGCCATCAAAAAACATCTCCCATTGACAATTATAGGCCTCCCCTAAGTTCATTATTTGTTCATTGGGGAGATCATCACTAAGCAGGGAATCAACAAGAAGTGGTGTATCTTAAGAAATGCTATCCTTTTACGCGGAGGGTACAAATGTGATATCAAATTGTGAGAATATCATGGACCAACAGCCAAACATCCGAAAGCATTGGTGTGTCATGAATCTATAGTGGATTGGTTCAGGAGATCAAGTTCACCTTATGAGAAAGCATGTAGTGTCGTAGATTCTGAGATGCAAAGATCAAAGCTAGGCAATGTTTCTCAATGGGTGGATAGTTTGCTTTAGTAGGGATTAGATGATGGCTAAGCTAATAGAGAGCACTTTCCTTCCCCTCATCATTGGCTTGGACCAATAGAGTGCTGAGAGAGTCATCCAATACAGCAGTGTAAAGGATCAATGGCACAGGATAAGTCTTTGCGGTGGCTTCATCAAATATTCTTTGATATCTTGAGGCGTCTTGACAGTCATCCCACTTGAACTTGACATCCTTTTGACAAGTCTGAGAATGGCTTGCATCTCCGATAAGTGAGATAAAGCATCTTAGATATGCGAGTCATCCTTGAAAGGATCGAGTTGAGTTAGACTCTTAGGAGGTGGAATTTCTATGATAGTTCTTTTCAGGATCTATTTATTCCACGGTGTCAACAACAAACCCAAGGAATTTTCACGAAGTGACTCAAATCGCGGTGGATTCATTTTGAGGTTATATTATCTTAACCGTTCAAAAATTACTCTCAAGTAAAAGAGGTGGTCTTCCTTTTCTAAACTCTTGACTACTAGATCATCAACATAACACTTAACCAGATGATGGATGAGTTCATTGAAGATCTGAGTCATGGCCCGTTGGTATATAGCACCAGCATTTTTAAGGCCAAAAGGCATGACCCTATAACAAAAGATTCTGATTAGGGTTCAAAAAGTAGTATTTCTTTAATCTTTAGGAGACATCTTGATTTGGTTATAGTCAGATGACCCATCCATGAAAGAGAAGACTACATGAGATGAGGCAATGTCCACCATTAGCTCTAGTATAGGAAGAGGAAATTCATCCTTAAGGCATGCCTTGTTTAAGTGCCTAAAATCAATGCAAATGCGAATTTGACCATTCTTCTTCTTAATTGGGATGACACTAACTAACCAGATAGGATATTTTTCTTCCCTGATGAAACCAACATTGATCAGTTACTTGACTTCAGAAATGGCTTATTGTTCAATTTCTAATCACATGTGTCTAGGAGCTTGCTTAATAAGGGTAACGTTAGGGTCTATTGCTAGCTTGTGGATTCCAATGTCAGGAGATAATCTAGGCATTTCTTCATAACTCCATGTGAAGTGCCTTAAACTAATTTAGCCTAACTAAGTCATTGGTTTCTTCTTCATTCAGCAATGAACTGATGTATGTCAGGCAAGGATTTTCTTTTGTCTTGAGGTTAATTTCTTTTAGCTTGTCGAGTGTTGAATGAATCTCCTCTTCAAATTCTGGCGGTGCCACTTTGACTTGGAGATCATCTGGATCATCTGAAGTTTCTAAACACACATTCTCATGAGAGTTGGGGATGTGTGAGAAGAACCTATCAGATTCTAAATGGTTAGTAACAACTAGGTAAATATCTTCATCATCATCGACCACCATCTAGTCTAGTCCCGCTTTTGATTATGCTTTCTGTCAGATTGTTCCATAATTTTCAAATTATTCGACATGTTCTTGGATCCTTTCTACACAAGATTTTAAACACAAGGCGAGTAAAAGTCAAAAGGTAATTCCATTAATTCTTTAAAAGTATCTTTCTCAAGTCCTACATCGAGCTCTAGACTTGAGAATGATGAACCCAAAAAGAACCTCTTCTGCTTTGTGTCACTGGAAAACTTAGGGACTTCCTTAACTACTAAACCTTCAACTTTTTGATGTGTAAGTGAGGTAAGAGCTAAGGTTCCCAATTGCTGCCGAATAGTTTCACATTAACCAGATTCGAATGCTTTGCATTGCTTGGAGGCTTGGTCTTCATCTTTGGCTGAATCAAAAGTCACCTCCAATGGAACCTGCTGAGAGGGGTTAGCTGGTATACTATCACATTGGACTCATCCTCTGAACTAAATTCCAAATTTATGTGAATAGTAGGGGTACTCCTATGAGCTGGAACTCGACCTCTATTGGCTGAAGGCCAACTAGGGGGGTCTCCCACTTCTGGAATAACCTCTATTTCTTCCTTTGCCACTACTTAGTACAGGTTGAGCCATCCATCCTACCTATGATGTTGTGGGTATATGATGGAATGAATTGCTTCTTCAACTCACTTCTTCACTTGAACTTTTCTTTCTTTTCATATCTTTTCTTTTACTTCATTTTCTTTTTCTTTTGCATTTGCATTTGAATTTTGTCCAAGTTTACGAGAAAGGGTGTTTTGAAGAAGATTATAGGTTGCATCCTCATAAATCTCAACCTCTCTAACTGAGAATGGCTTTTCATCCCCGTTGATACGATACTCAATTCCATCTTTTTTGAACTTGATGCATTGATGAAGGGAGGATGGAATGATCTTGTTCTGTTGTATCCAAGGCCTACCAAGCAAAACAAAAAACAAAGTATTCAAATCAATGATGTAGAACTTGGCTTCTATATTCCAGTCACCAATCTCCAACGACAATACTATAGAACCTAAAGCCCATTCACCTTGATTATTGAATCCTCTCAACATCATCCTATCTCTTTGGAGAGTAGAGATGTCGATCTTCAAATAGGAAAGGGTCTTTAGACTCATAATGTTTATTAATGTACCTGAATCCATGAGAACCTTGATGAGTGTGAACCTATTCATGTCGACTGTAATGTATAGGGGATGGTTGTGCTCTAAGTCGCCTAATAGAAGGTCTTCATCTGTGAAGGTGATCCCTTGGGCTTATTTTGCATAGTGTGCTTCCTCACCTGTAGCGATCTGCTGCACTAAGCATATTTGAGGATCAAGGAGGGCCTTGATTAGTGACTCCCTTATCTCTTTGGATAAGACAAGGGCATCATATATGCTTAGCTTAGATGGTAACTTTCTTAGATGAGAGAATATGTTGTAGTCCACCTTCAACTAATCTTCCACAAGCATATCCAAAGGTTAAGCATCCTATGGAAGGGCTTCTCAATCTTCAGTACTAATAACTTGTTTCCCTCTATCTAGAGGTGCTACCCTAGGAGGTAGAACCTAGGTTGACTGGTTGAATCTATGGAGGCAGGTGGTGGCAAGTTCTACTACTCGTGCTCACCTATAGCTTCTCCTATGGGACTCTCAAATTCAGAGAATTCCATGTCTATCTCAAAAGGTGAACCCGTAGTATTCAGAGTTGAAAAATCCAACTCTTAATCAGAAAGAGAAAGATCAGAATTATTATAGTTTATTAGACTTGAAGAGTTATTGCTAGGAATAGAAGAAGACAACTCATCAGAGGAAACACAGATGTAATTCAAATCATCTTTGTTCTTCAAGTTCTTGGAAGTATTTGGAGGTACAAAGTAGAAGTCAAGTAGAGTGAGTGGAGTAAGGGATTTGATGCCCTTATCCGCTGATACAAGAGTTCTACTAGTAGAAGAAATAGAAGAACTAGCTGAAATGGAAGAAGTCACCGGTGTGGAAGGCTGGAGTCTGAACATGGTCGGTGGCTGCACTAAAGGGCTATCCCGGGCCGACACATGCTGCTGCTGCTATTGCTGCTGCTGATGAGCTCCTAGTTTCCTAGAGTTGGCACTGACAACTTGCAAACCTTCCTTGGTGTTGGAGATTTGAGCTGACTCAAACACCTGCAAGGAAAGCTTCTTGATCTTCTGAATTATTTTCTTAGAGGTTTTAGACAAACAGATATCCCAATCTTCTTTGGTTTTGGTTGGATCACTTGTATCCTCAAGGATTACCCTAATGGAACTGGAAGATTGTTCCACAAGGTATTCCTTTGGGATAATGACAGCACTGGTCTTGAAACTATGTTCAAGCCAATCCTTAAATATAAAGCAATCCTCCAAGGCATGTCCTAGCATACGGTGGTAAGGGCAAAAGTTTGGATAATTACTTTTGCCTACTTCCTTCGGTCTCCTTGGCTCGGGTAGCTGAAAATCAAGTTTCTTTAAGAGATTCTTAAAGATTTTACTAATTACCTCCCTCTTAAAAGAATAAAGTTTTTTTAACTTATCTAATAGAGTAGGTGGACTATTGTCCTCATTTTTAGAATGAGCTCTCAACACCTCCCATCTTAGGCATAGGACCTCTCTTAGACTTTAACAGTTCCTTAGTCTTAAGACACATCTAGTGATTAGTTGGGCACTCTCCCCTAGCTCTAGAGGACTTAGAAGAGTTATCCATAGGAATAGGTTATACCTTAGGGGTGTTAGGAAAATCTCCCACCCTTTAGCTTAGAGCATTCCTCGCTTTCCTTCTTTCAAGTCAAACTCCAAATCAATTCTATTTGATTTTCTCAAACTCAATTCAATTCTATGATTGAACTCCATAATTGAAATCCATGATTCAAAGATATGATTGAAACCTATGACCAATTTTCATCAAAAATTCCTAAGTTAAAATATCCTAAGTCCTTAACCCTTCCTTAAGACTTAGCCAAAATCATGACCTGAACCTACTCAAATCTTTGAAATTTTCTCATGATCTATTTATATTCTCATTTATATTCACATTTATAAATGAGATATAAATTCAAACCCGTCAAATCAAGTTCAAAATTCTAAATCAATTCATGAAAATTTCCTTAAATTCCTTTAATTTTCCATTAAAGGACTTAGCCAAAATCAACTCTAAATCTTGATCAAACCTATTCAAATCCTTGGGATTTTCTCAGAACTTGTTTATATTCTCATTTATATTCTTATATATTAATGAAATATAAATATAACTCAATCCAATCAAAGGCAAAAATAATTAAATTCCAAATTTAAAATGCTTGAAATTCCCTTAAATCCCTTAATTTTCCATTAATGGATTTAACCTAAACTTTGATCAAACCTTTTCAAACTCATGAGATTTTTCTCAAACAATATTTGTATTCTCATTTATATTCTCATATATAAATGAAATATAAATATAAATCAATCGAATCCAACTCAAAAAAAATTTTAATTTCAAATTAAAAATTATCTTAAATCATTTAAATTTCCTTTAATGGATTTAAACCAAATCATGATTAAACTCTTTCAAATTCTTGAAATTTTCTCATGATCAATTTATATTCTTCTTTATATTCACATATATAAATGAAATATAAATTCAAACAATCAAAACCAATTCCACAATCAAACTCAAATCCACTCAAAATCAAATCTAAGCCTTTCAAGCAAAAATTTTGAACTTAGCCAAATCAATTCTAAATCAAGCCCAACTCTTGATTTTCTCTCATGGTTCAATCAATCTTACAATCATGAGCTCATATATAAATCCAAACTTTGATCAAACAATCAAAACCCAAATAAAAAATCAAACCCAAAACTCCTTCATATTCTTCCTTTGAAATATGAAATTTTTAAATCGATCAAAATCCATTTGACTTCAAACCACTTGTAAATGGATTTAAATTTCAATCATAAGTCCATATACAAGATCAATCAACTTCAAATCAAGCTTTGACCAATCCATTTGACCCACTTATGCTCACTTGACCCAAAGTGACCTAAAGTACCCTTATGAGCCAACTTTTGACCCTAACCAAATTGGATTGAACCAAACTCATATATCCCTCTCATCATGATCAACAATCATCATGAGATGATCAATAAATAAAATTGGGTCAAACCAAGTCAAATCTAAGGGTTGACCAAGTCAACACTTAACCTAAAATGAAACCTTACATAGACAAAATCCACCATATGTCAAGTTGATTGAAATCATTGATCTAAGTTCACTCATGACCTATGTTTGAACTTGACCAAGTCAACCTTTGGGCCTAACCTGACCCAAGTTGACCCATTTTGACCTAAAGGGCCAAAATGGTCAAACATCGATCTAAGTCAAATTGATTGAAACCAATGGGTCCATCCCAAATCACTTGTGGAACTTGACCAAAGCCTCAATTGGCCAAGTAGACCTAACTTAGCCCAATTGACCTTAGACCCTACATGACCTAATGTTGAGCCAAAATTGAACCTAACCCAAATTGATTAGAAACAAAGATACCAATCCACTCCATGTGACTAACCAAACCCAAACCTACCCTGGACCTACCTCAAATAGGTCAAATGGGTCAAATTGGTTAAATGGGTCAACTTGACCCATTTGATCTAAATGAGTCATATGATCCAAAACCAAATCTAATCCAAATTGAACCAAACCAAAGGCACCAAAACATTTCAAATGGTCATATGAACTTGACCCAACCCTTAGTTTGACCTAAGTTGACCCATTTTGACCTAAATGGGTCAACATGAGCCAAACCCTATCAAATGGAATCCAAATCCAATGAAATTTTACCCAACCTATCTTCTCAACATACCAAACATACCCAAATTTAAAAAAAATAGCAAAATGATCATTTTACCCCTAGGCCATAGAACAAATTTTGGCCTAGCCCATGGGTATTTTGGTCATACACTCATCACAATCACTTGAGGCTCTCCTAAAAGCTCAAGGGGACTTAGTGATGAGTGGTGCACCCAACCCAATGGGTTTGGGTCAACCCATTTGACCCACGGACCAAACCCGACCACTTATGTCAAAATTAAATTTTCAAACTCCCGCCCAAGCTCAATTTGATGCACATGGGAGTTAACATTCCACTCCTCTGGCCAAACCGACCATGTGCATTTCTCTAACAACCCAAACAACCCATCCCATAGTGTCAACTGGATTAAAATGCAAGCTCATTGTCGATCATCTGATTGCCATAAGGGGAGATATACTCCCCCTAATCTACTAAAATTTTAATTGACTCATACTCGATTAGAACCTAGGAACTCTTAGCAACCACCTCAGAGCTTTTCCAAGGTCCCTAGAGAGGTTTTGAATCTTGCTTTTTTTAGTTTTGCATAGTGCAAAATAGGGGAGCTCGATCCAATAGTGAATTTTCTCTACACTCAATCTCCTTCCAATTCCTCTTGCACACTTGATCTAGGAGCTGTTGTGGCCCAAGCTCTCTAAGTTCTAGGCGGGAGAGTTCAATATGGCAGAAGAGGAGTTTGTCCATAGAGCTATACACTCAACCTCAAGTGCTCAAAACTTCAGGAAAGCTTCTCCTTAACGAAACGAAGCTCCTCCAAGGGAATCGAGCACCGGTAATCACCTCCGGTGAAGTTAGTGATTTTCTGAGCTTAATTCTCATAGGTGTTGGTCCTTTGTGAAGTGAACTTTAATTTCATAGGATCTTAGCCATTGGATTTGTTGGTTATTGCATGATGAAGATGTGGGCTAAATATTAGCCTAATCCAAGTCAATCGAGCTCAGATTAAAGCCTAGAAGGTGGATGGATCTCATTCTTCCTAAGCCTTAGTAGGGATGAATCTCTAGTCGTCCATCCACATTGTTTGGATGGAGGACCCAGATTATTCCCACATTTTTAAATCCTTTATCCATTTTATAAACCACGGGTGTATCCTCAGCCATGTGATCTTTGATCGGATGGCTAAGGATGTGTACCACCGTCCCCAATTTAAAGGGGGCTCATTGCGATGCATGTAAAGCACGTTGATGCCACGCCACGTGAGCGAGTTTAATTAGGGATTAATAAAATGCTTAATTACTTATGAATTACTTAGAGAACATCAAAAAATCATAACTCCTTCAAGAAAAATCAGAAAAAATATACAAAAAAATGCTATGGATAGATAATTTCATCTAGAATATTTTTAAAATATTTTCAATATATTTTGAATTCCCCTTTTCTCTGAATTTGGGTTTCTTTGGGAATATTAATTAGTTAATTAATCCTTATTTAAGTCACCAATTGATCTCAAACTTCTTAGGTCCATTTTAGAGGATGACCTCTGCCTCCCTTAATTTTCTTGAGATTTATTGAGGCATTAATTGGGAAAATTGCTATTTCATTCCCTAATTACCCCCTTCATGTAATTAAGAGTAATTAAGGTGTGATTAGTGGATTTACCCTTTGATTAAGTTTGATTAAGGTCAGATCCAATGAGTAGGGGTTTTATAGAATAATTTTTGGGCATTTCCCTTAAGATATTATCTAAACCCCCTTTTCTTTCCTTAATCCCCTCTTAAGTAAGGGTTAATCCATTAATTATCCCTTTAAACAATTTTCAAAAATTCTAAAAAGTTCAAGAACCTAATTAATCTACCTTGGGTAGATGCTTAGGTGTTTAATAGCCTAAGTCTAATTAAAAAAATTAAAACCCCTTTCATAAGTGTGAAAGGGTGTTTTAAAGTACTTAAGCTAAACCCATTTGCTTAATTAACTTTAGCTTATTATTTTAATTGCATTTGCGCCTTTTCATTACTAGGTGCATTGCATTTTTTAAATACCTTGTGGGTTTTATGTCATCTCATTGGCTCATAATTACTTAGTTAATTTTTCTAAGTGTAGGTGTAAGGGTTAATTTCACTTAATTCATACTCTAACCTAATCAATGCTTAAAAATGGATTTAATTATCTGAAAATTAAACAAAAATATAAAACATATGTGGGAATGGGATAGGAACAACAAACTCATCTCATCTTTTTAAAATTAAATGAAACTTCAAAATAATAAAAATCATTTTGAAATTCACTTTGATTTATTCTAAGTTTCTTATTCTTTAAGAATATCTTTAGATTTAAGTAAAGTGAGTTTTTTTACATGATTACATTACTTTAGATCTTTCCTAACATGTAAATTGTATTACATGTAATTCATGCATTCATAATTCCATGTCTTAATATTTTAAAATGAAAATTATTTACTTTATGTCAAATGTGCATGTGTTGTCTAAAGTAAAATTTGAGTGACTATTATCACTACAAAATCCAATGTATTTTCAAAACCTATAAATGAAACATCAAATCTAAAAGTGTTCTATCTTTAATTATAAGCTTGCATGTGATGGATTATAAAGTCATGTGTAGTGTAACCTTTCCTTCCTTTCTTATGTTAGCATAGTTTTGAATAAGGTTTAGTAAGATGTAGGGTTCATTTGAAAAGAATACAACACTTAGTTTTATACCCTATTCATTCCTATGCCATCATCTAAGAAGTATTGCCTACACTTGCATGAATAAATTGCATAAACAAAAAAAATGAAACTATTAAACAACGTTTGCATATTCTTTTTTCCATTTAATTTATTTTATATGTATGTTAGTACTTAAGGAAAGTGGTATATTAGTCTGACAACCCAGGTTGTGAGGTTTTAAGTAAAGTAGATCTTGTACCTTACACCTCTGGTTAACAATGACATTTGTACACTTATGCTTTCTTACTTTCATGCATGTATGTGAAATTTTGGATAAAGAAAACTTTTTCTACTTAAGAAAAATCATGCTTCTAAAACTTCTAAATTTTCTTAAATGGATTACTTAGCATGCTTCATAAAGTGTTAACTATTCTCATTTGCATGTATGGATATGCTTAGGGTTCATCCATATGCATGTTATAGATATTGGGAAAGAATTGAAGTAATGTGTGTTATGTTAATTTTGATTCATTTTATTTAATCTTAAAATGTCTTTCTTTTTGAATAGGTTTGTTTAGATTTTGTCTAAACTTAGGATTGATTAAAAGATTTAATCAAAACATTCACCTAAAACCTTAGAAATTACTGAAAGTTCTCTCTCTTAGTATAATTTAAGGTTTCAAACCAAATTAAAACATGAAATAAAAATAACCCAAAACACTTAAACAACTTAAATGAAACCCTCCTCTAAGTTGAACATGTCTTCACACTTAGAAAACTTGAACCTAAAGTCCTAAGCTAAGCATGCCACACAAACCTTCAAAGCACACACATTAACCTAAGTCACCAATTCTAGCTTTAGGTTAGGTCAGTGCATGGGTTGATGTTATGTTTTATTTTATGATATATGTTTTAGACTGGATGTTAGGGTGTATGCTCATAGAATGAATGGAAGGATGTGCTTTGTCTAACTATTCTTTTTTGCAGGGGATTGCCCTTAAAGGGAGCTATCATAAATAAAAATATAAATGCTTCTTACTTGCAGGTGCTTATACCCCTTTACATAATCCATAGGCCACGTGGACTTAGTCACCCATGTGTGGGGTGATAAGTCCAATATACATGCTTTGGATTTGTGTGGTGTGATTTGACTAACCTTTGTTTTGCATGTGTTAGCTAAATTTATGCTTTTCCATTTCATTTAATCAAAAAAATTGTAAAAGTAGGATTTAGAATGATTTGTTATGGGCGATTAGGATAAACATTGGTCATAAGATCCTATCTTATGCACCATGTGAGGCCTTGAAGCATCCACTTTCCAACCATCCAAAGGAAGATCCAAAGAAGAAAAGAAGAAAATAAAAGAAAGAAAAAAGAAAGAAGAAAGAAGAACAAAGCTTTAAGACCCACATAACAATGAATTCCTTTGCTTAAATTGTAATTTAATTCATTTGTAATCTAGGTTGTATAAGGGCAGAGCTCGACTACCCATATTTGTTATTTTTGGGTTTATGCGGTGGCGCCCGACCACAAATGACCATTTATGCTTTTTCCGATTAGCTTTATAAATTATTTGATGATTTGTTTAGTTTTTGCATTAAGTGGCATGATTTTTCTAGTTTCTTCCTTGCTTTATGTATGGCTTGGATGTGGATTAGGCTCTTTAGAGAAAAATAAATCTTATAACCAACTTAACAACTTCAAATAAAATTAAATAACTCATAACCTCACCTAAAGCTTAGGATCAAAATCAAGATAAAAGAATTAGCAACCCCTTAGCTGAATAAGCAATTTCTTTATAATATTATGCACAAATTTATCTTAGTTCACCCTTGATTGGAGGGCTTCCACCTTTTTCAAAGAACCCGACTTGACCTTTGAGGGTCATGGTGAAAACACACCTCTTAAACTTCTCGCTGGTTTTGGCTAATAATCTGAATTCTCATGCATTAGTCATATGAATCCTATTAGCCTGAGTCAAAGATAATTATCCAAAATGAAAATAAAATGAAATTTGAATTGCATTAGATTTAGGACATTTAAAGCATGTCCCTTTACATGATCTAGTCTCTTTAGGGAATGAGTTTAAGGACTTGGTCCCTTTCTAAATAAAAATAACCTAGCTATCTTGCATAAGCATAAAGACTTGCCTACTTATATTTAAAATCGTAAGAGGAGTTAGTTGAAAGCCACCCCTAGGCGGTTGTAAGTCCAAGCTGTCGGGTGGTTTGTCCTCTCTTGTGGAGGCAAACCAATTACGCATTTTGTCTTAGATTTAGGTTGTGCTTTCGGCCCTCGCTGAAGCTCCCTAAATTTAGGTTCTGAGGTTGCTTCTCCCCTTTGTGGGCCATAAGCATAATTCCTCACCTCTTATGCATTTTCTTAATCATGTGTTAAGGAATATTAAGTCCTAAATTTTTAATGAAAAATACAACTCAAACAAACTAAATCAATTTCTAAAATATAAAGCCCAACTATATGATAGTTTGAGATGCTCGCTAGGTTTCCTAGCATCATGAGCATCTCCTAATTATTCCCATTTTAGCTTTGATAATAACTCCCTCTTTTGATCAATCCCATTTGATCTTTAAATATAAACCAATTTATTGATAGTTCTTCTTATTGAAATCTTCAAAGACAACGATCATTTACCTTAATCGAGAGTTTTCCTAAGGGATTCTGTTCCTTAAGGTATAATTATTTATAGGGGCTTGCCCCTGTAGGGAACTTAACAAACCCGATTTAAAATAAACTTTGCTTTACTTTTCCATGTAAAGTAGGGGAAGAATCTTTGGTACATATGCAGACTCATCGTCCTTAGGAGTCCTTATTGAGGTGATTGTTTCCATTAAAGGGTAGTGACTTCTATCTTTTGAGATAGTGCACTACACCTTGATGATGTATCCGATAACCTAAATAAGTACATCTGCAGATCTGTGTGATGTCTTACCAAAAGGAATTTCCACATATATAATTTTTCCTCTCCATTCACCATAGATTTGAAGGCGACTCTATAAATGTGTGTGGAAATTTTTTTCCATAGATTTTTTTGGAGACTCCATTTGGGATGGTTCCTCTCTCCATCTTTGGTAAATGATCATTGTCTTTGAGTATCGATAGTGGGTTTATACTTTGGTATGAATCCAAGACTATCCTTCTTTCTGTTGGTACTTAGCTCATTTCATTCTTGAGTTAAGTTGGCCAAATCTTTATAGGACTGGATTCCTTGTTGGTCTTAAAACCCCCAACTTCCTCCTTATCATTTTCACGATAAAAAAAGGTTCATCCTAAAAATGCTAAATCTTCCATAGAGCACTTTGCTTTTTCAAAAGCACCTCTTTCAAAAATGCACTTAAGAAAATATTTCCAGAAAGTTTTTTTACCTTCATTTAACAATTCACATAATTGTTACATGTAGGGATTTTCAAAAATAAAACTAATAACATTTTCCAAAAGCACAAATGAACATCTTCTTTCAATTCACTTTGATGAAGATTTTATTTTCAAAACAAAATAAACAACGATGTTTTCCAAAAGTCACAATCACAATCATAGAGATTTCAAAAGTACATATGAATTCTTCTATTCAATATATTCACACTTATTGAATGGAAAGTTCATTTGTAAATAAAATTAAATTTTTTTTTCAAAAAGCACATGTGAACATCTTCATTTAATATACTTAGGTTTATTAAATGAAGATTTCATTCCCAACCAAACTAAAAATAAAATAGCATTTAGGAAATTCTACTTAAGCGTATCCCACATATGTTTTAAAGTTGGAATTCCTCTTTTTCAACAATCACACACACAAATATCATATTTCAAAAATAAAATGAATCTCCATTCTACATACTTAAATTTGTTGAATGGAGGTCCTCTTTTCAAAACATCAAAATCAATAATCATATTTCCAAAAAATTTAAAACACACATTTGGAATTTCATTTAGGATAATCAAATTTACTAAGTGAAGTTTCCAAATCCAAAATCAAAATCAACAATCACAATTCAAAAATTTTCAAACACACTTTTGGAATTTCACTTAGCGTAATCAAATTTGCTAAGTGAAGTTTCAAAATCCAAAATCAAAATCCAAAAATTTTCAAAATTCTAAATACATTTTGGAACTTCATTTAACATACACAAATTTGTTAAGTAAGGTTTCCAAAATCAAAATCCAAAAATTTTCAAAATTTCTAAACACATTGTGGAACTTCATTTAACATACACAAATTTGTTAAGTAAGGTTTCCAAAATTAAAATTCCAAAAGTTTCAATATTCTAAACACATTTTGTAACTTCATTTAACATACACAAATTTGTTAAGTAAGGTTTCCAAAATCAAAATCCAAAAATTTTCAAATTTTCAAATACATTTGGAACTTCATTTAACATACCTAAATTTGTTAAGTAAAGTTTCCAAATCCAAAATCAAAACAATAAAAATTTCTCACACACCTTTGGAACTTCATTTAACATACCTAAATTTGTTAAGTAAAGTTTCTAAATCCAAAATCAAAATTTCAAAAAAACAATTTTCAGAACATACATTATGTACTTCATTTAACATAATCAAATTTGTTAAGTGAAGTTTCCAAATTTAAAATTTAACAAAAAATTTTCAAACATACATTTGGAATTTCGTTTAGCATAATCAAATTTGCTAAGCGAAGTTTCCAAAATTCAAAATCAACAATCAACAATAACATTTCTAAAATTTTCAAAGCACATTTTGAAACCTTACTTAACATACCCAAATTTGTTAAGTGAAATCTCCAAATCCCAAAATTTCAAAATTTTCAAACAAATATTTGGAACTTCACTTAACATACCTAAATTTGTTAAGTAAAGTTTTCAAATCAAAAATTCAAAACTTTTCAAAACATATTTTGGAATTTCACCTAGCATACTCAAATTTGCTAAGTAAAGTTTCCAAACTCAAAACAATAATTTCTCAAACACCTTTGGAACCTTCTCCCTTAGCATACCAAATTTCCTAGGGAGAACTTTCCATTTTTTAAAACTAAATGAAATCAAGATTTTAAACACACCATTTGGAATTTCATTTAGTATACTCAAATTTGCTAAGTGAAATTTCCATTTCATAAGACCAAGTGGGATTCCATCTTTAGCATACCAAATTTGCTAAAGTTGACTCTCCATTTTCAATCATTTCAAAAACAAAACAAAACACTTATGATTCTCTTAGCATACTAAATTTTCTAAAGGATCCTACCCTTTTCAAAAATCAAAATTTTCCAAACAAATGAAACACTTAGGATTTTCTTAGCATATCTAAATTTGCTATGAATCCTATTTTTCAAAATCAAACATAATACACTTGGATTCTTCACTTAGCATACCTAAATTTGCTAAGTAAGAATTTCAAAATTTTCCAAAATCAAAACCAAAATAAAATTTTCAAAAAGAAATAATCACTTTTACTTCACTTAGTATACCTAAACTTGTTAAGCAGGTGAAATTTCCAAAACAAATCAAACAAAACAAAATCATTTGACCCTTGCTTTAACATACCCAAATTTGTTAAAGGAAAGGGTCCTCCAAATCACAAAAATTCAAAATCAAAACAAAATGAACCTATGGAAGCATCCTATCAAAATCTTGAATCCATATTTCAACATACCTAAATTTATTGAAGTTTGGATTCATACTCAAATTACTCTTTCAAATAAATCTGTCTAAATTCATTTGAAGCCCACTTAACACTTCCACATTGTTGGATGTGGGTTCAGATTTTCAAAATTCAAAATCTATGGAGACAAAAATTGATACAAGTTCATTTCTCACTGCAGATTTCTTTCAGTCAGTGCAGTTTTCAATTTTAGTTTCAGTCAATGCAATGACAGGATCACAAAAATTTATCTTTACCTTCCCTCATGGCATGGATCTAGCCTTGGATCAGGCTGACTTCCCTCATTTGGATCACACCCATTTGATCCATTTTGGCCATGGATTTGAGGGGGCCAAGATCACTTGTGAGGGCATTCCCTCACAATCAAGAAGGGATGTGGCGGTCATTAGGTTAGACTTACCCTCTGATTCAGATGTATCCTCACTAAAGAGGAAAGTTGTGGCATTCACAAGTTGTTTCTTGGCAGCAGCCCAGCCCAAAGGCAGTTCCTCGAGTTGCATGTTGCCCCTGGCAAGACCTATCATCTCTGCACTCCAAGGGTAAGGCTCCCCTATTTTCAGGGTTTCCCTCTCCTACATATGAGTACAGGTCTAGCTCACACTCCTCTCCTCCTACTCATACTCAGCATAGAAATAAGAATCGTATGGTTAAACGGTTCCATATTAAGATAGCCAGAAAGCTTGAGGCAGCTGCTAGGTCAGTCATGGATAAGTCTACTATGATCACTTCACCACTAGTTATGGAGAACCAATTTCATCCTCTCTCAGGATCAGAGAGAGGATGCTAGGAGGATCCATTCATCGTCTCCTCTAGTGGTGCATCTACAATAGACCATTTCTACGAGTAGGAGGTCATACACCGGCCTTCGCTTTGTTCTAGGCCAGGTAGGCGGAGCCTATGGACGCTCAGAATCTAGTACTCTCTTTGATTTATGATCTATTATACCCCACAACGTAAGGAGGCATATCCATCAGGAGAGGGCCCGTGAGGCCCATACATCAAATATCACTAGCAGAGAGCGACAGAGCTTTAGCTGTCAGTTAGCCGCTTCTACTTTGGTTGACTTTCCAGCTCGGCATGCTACCCACACCGATCATACTAATAGTATCCTCCTCACGGGGACCAACCATCATAGGAGGGCAGCTTCTGCACATAGAGAGTCAGTGGTGTCTCCACCCTACCACTCTACCCCATGTACGCCCACCAGTGTAGGTTCCAGCATCACCCTTTCCATCCAAGGCCATGAAAGCCGCATCCGGGGAGAAACATACCCCATTGGGGATCCTACACCTCCTACACCACCCATTGTGGTAGGGTCGAGCTCTCCTGCTTGACCTTCTGCTACAGGTGCGAAGGAGTGACCCCGTGAGCATCGTGGTCATTCCTTCACCAACTCCACCCATTCGCTTGGATGCAAGATGGTGATGACTATCGAGATATTCCAGATGAGGTGGCGTGGTGGTGGATCATCCCGTGATTGTTACCTATTATCCAACAGATCATCATTCTTCTAGTGAGCAACCGCGGATTGACTCCCAGTGAGGTCCCCTCTCGCATGATAGTGATCACACCGATCATCCCAAGCTATTTATACCCGTAGAGTTAGATCGATCCTTAGATGAGATAATTGCACACTATTTTATGGAGAAAAAGGAGATCTTAGGGTACGCATGGTCTGATGAAGAAAGAGTCAGCTTCAATCCCAATGAAGATGACTTGATGGGGGTTCAGCTAGCATATGCATGATTAAGACTAGAGGTTCTCTTCTTAGAGAGCAATAGGCCATGGAAGGTGATGACGATCAAGCGACACGAATCAACCCATCACCACAACGCTTAAGGTCAAAAGATGAGATTGATAGGATGGCAGAGTTGCATGACTTATTAGCAAAGATCCAATGCTTGAAGCAAGCCCCTCCAGTTCATCCTAGTACAAATAATGTCGCTGAATGCATGTCTTAGATCCGCTAAGACTCTACCTCGTTGAGCAAGGTAGCACTTATAGGAAGGTAGTGGAAAGTACCTCCATATAAAAAGATCAAATCCATGGTTGAGCAGTGAAGGAAGCCCTGAAGCCTAGGAGGATGATCGGTAAAGACCCTACCAGGGAATTTGATGCTATCCAATATCCCAAGGGTCCTTCTTTCAAGAGCTTTGATGGCAGTGGGAATCCAAGGCAACATATAGCTCACTTCAGGGCTAGTTGTTGCAATGCAGGTGGCAGTGACACTTTACCCTTTAGACTCTTTGTTAGTAGCCTAGCAGTTATCACTTTCGATTGGTATGTTGAACTGAGAAACGGTTTAGTTAAGATATTTGTTGAGTTAGAGAAACTCTTCATCAAAGATTTATTGGAGCTCAGCAAAGGGTTACTATAGGTGATCTCGTTGTAGCCCAACAGCACTCCGGTGAGTCACTTATTGATTATATTCTCAGATAGCATAACCTGAGTATGAAGTGTAAATCACAGCTCTCTGAACAACATGCCATTGAGATTCTCTTGAAGAATATCCATGGCTCGATCACCTTCATGCTTAAGTGCTTCACCATAAAAACATTTGAGAAGCTAATCAACAATGTGGCTAGTCTACATGGAGAGGCTAAATAGTTGCCTTTTCTCGACCAGTTGCCAAAGCAAAAATCCCAAAAGGTCCATGAGAAGAAACGAGCAGGCGGGTTGACAAGGGAAGTACTAGATCCCCAAGTGACCATGACCTAGCTTCCACTTCAACCACCAAGGCAGCCTATACCTCCGCACCTCTTTCCACTGCACACACCGCCATGTAGCGAAAGATGCATATATCCACCACCAAGAAGCTATGGTCCACCTACTCTTTTAGATAAGGTAAACAAATCTTATTTTTTTAAGAGGGAGGTAATTAGGAAGATCTTTAAGAATCTCTTAAAGAAACCTGATTTTCAGCTACCCGAGCCTAGGAGACTGGAGGAAGTAGGAAAAAGTCATGATCTAAACTTTTGACCTTACCACTGTATGCTATCCACATTTTGGAGGATTGCTTTACATTCAAGGATTGGCTTGAACACAGTTTCAAGACTGGTTTTATCATTATCCCAAAGTAATACCTTGTGGAACAATCTTCCAGTTCAATTAGGGTAATCCTTGGGGATACAAGTGATCCTACCAAAACCAAAGAAGGTTTCCTATCTAAAACCTTTAAGAAAATAATTCAAAAGATCAAGAAGCTTTCCTTGCATGTGCTTGAGTCAGCTCAAACTTCCAACACCAAGGAAGGTTTGCAAGCCAAGTCATGGGAGAAAGAAGAGTACAACATGTGTCACCGGATAGCTTTAGCATGCCACCACCATGTCCGACTTCCTTCCTTGGTGCCTTCCACAGGACTTCTACCATTTCAACTAGTTCTTCTATTTCTTATACTAATAGAACTCTTGTATCAGCAGATAATGGCATCAAATAACTTACTCCACTCACTCTATTTGATTTTTACTTTGTACCTCCAAATACTTCCAAGAAATTGAAGAATAAAGCTGATTTGAATTACATATGTGTCTCTTCTGATGAGTTGTCTTCTTCTATTCCTAACAATAACTCTTTAAATTTAATTAACTATAATAATTCTGATCTTCCCCTTTCTGATTGAGAGTTGGATTTTTCAACTCTGAATACTATGGGTTCACCTCTTGAGATAGACTTAGAATCATTTGATTCTGAGAGTCTTATAGGAGAAGCTATAAGTGAGCTTGAAGTGCAGGTAGAACTTGCCACCACCTTGCCTCTAGACATTGCCGAAGTCAACTTTCATAGTGGCAAGGTTCTACCTCCTAGGGCAGCACCTTTAGATAGAGGGAAACAAGTCATTGGTACTGAAGATCGAGAAGCGCTTCCATAGGATGCTCCACCCTTGGATGTGCTTATGGAAGACCAGCAAAAGGTGGATTACAACATCCTTTCTCATCTAAGAAAGTTATCATCTAAGGTAAGCATATATGATGCCCTTGTCTAATCCAACGAGATGAGGGAATCACTAATCAAGGCCCTCCTTGATCCTAAAATATGTTTAGCTCTACTGACCGCTATAAGTGAGGAAGCACACTATGCAAAATAAGCCCAAGGGATCACCTTCACAGATGAAGACCTTCTATTAGGGGACTTAGAGCACAACCATCCCCTATACAAATGACATGAACAGTTCACTCATGTGGTTCTCATGGATTCAGGTACATTAATAAACATTATGAGTCTAAAGACCCTTGCCTATTTGAAGATCGACATCTCTACTCTCCAAGGAGATAGGATGATGTTGAGAGGATTTAATGATCAAGCTGAGCGAGCTTTAGGTTCTATAGTGTTACCGTTGGAGATCGGTGACTAGAAGAATGAAGTTAAGTTCTACATCATTGATTTGAATACTTCGTTCACTACTTTGCTTGGTAAGTCTTGGATACATCAGAATAAGATTGTTCCATCCTCCCTTCATCAGTGCATCAAGTTCAGAAAAGATGGAATTGAGTACCATGTCAACGGGATGAAAACCATCGCTAGAGGTTGAGATCTATGAGGATGCGACCAATTATCTTCCTCAAAACACCCTTTCTAGTGAACTTGGACAAAATTCAAATGCAAATGTAAAAGCAAAAGAAAGTGAAACAAAAGAAAAGATAAAAGAAAATGAAAAGAAAAAGAAAAGTCCAAGTGAGCAAGAAAGGGGAATTGAGAAGAAGTAGATCCGCATATCACATTCCACCCATAATTCATTCCATCATATGAACATGTGGGTAGAATGGCTCAACCTCCACCAGGTAGAGACAAAGGTAGAAATAGAGGCAGTTCTAGAGGTGGAAGACCCCCTAGTTGGCCTTCAGCCAATAGAGGTCGTGTTCTAGTTCATAGGAGTACCCCTACTATTCACATAGACTTGGAATCCTGCTCAGAGGATGAGTCTAATGTGATTAGAATTCCAGTCAACCCCTCTTAGCAGTTTCCATTAGAGGTGACTTTTGAACCAGCTAAAGATGAAGACCAAGCCTCCAAGTAAAGCAAAGTATTCGAATCTGGTTTATGTGAAACTATTCGGTGACTATTAGGAACCTTAGCTCTTACCTCACTTACATATTAGAAAGTTGAAGGTTTGCTAGTTAAGGAAGTCCCTAAGTCTTCTAGTGACATGAAGTAGAAGAGGTTCTTTTTGGGTTCATCATCCTCAAGTCTAGAGCTTGATCTAGGACTTGAGGAAGATACCGTCGATCCTTTGACCAAAATGTGGTTATATTGTTTAGACAAACATGAAGCCCGTGTCATTATAACCGAGGTACATTCAAGTCTATGTGGAGCTCATCAGTCCAATCTGAAGATGAAGTCAAAGATCAAAAGACTTGGATACTACTGGCCATCTATGACCATAGATTGTATGGACGTAGCTAGGAGATGCCATCAGTGTTAGGTACATGGTGTGGTCCTCCACCAACCACCTAACATTTTACACCTTACTTGGGCTTCATGGCCATTTGAGTGTTGGGGTACTGACATTGTCGGTCCGATCGATCCTCCTTCTTCCAAGGGGCATCGATTCATCTTAGCTGCTACCGACTACTTTTCCAAGTGGGCGGAAGCCATCCCACTCAATGAGGTCACAGTTCACTATGTGCTTCAATTTTTTAGGAACCATATCGTATATATGTTTGGGGTGCCTCAATGAATTATATCTGATAATGTTACTGCATTCAAAAACATAAAGATCAATAGCTTTTCCAGAAGACACGATATAGATTGGAGATACTCTACCATCTACTACCCTAGAGCTAATGGCTTAGTAGAAGCATTCAATAAAACTCTCATCTAGATACCGAAGAAGACTCTTAATGATAACAAATGATAGTGGAATGAGCAGTTGTGGAAGCCTTGTGGGCCTACCGCACCACATACCGAACACCAACCCAGTCTACCCCATTTTTCTTGGTGTATGGATCCGAAGCCGTTCTTCCCTTAGAAGTTTAACTCCCTTCACTGAAGATAGCATTGGGTAACAAGATCACTACTGAGCAGAATACAAAGTTGTGGTTAGAAGAGCTCGAATGTTTGTAGAAAAGTCTCCTACGAGTGTGCTAGAACCTCAAGTTGTATAATGCCAAAATGATTCAAGTTCACAACAAGCTAGTTAGCCCTAGGTCTTTCTGACTAGGAGAACTTGTGTTAGTCCTAAGGAGACCAATTGTTGCCCGTTGAAAGATGGGAGGCAAGTTTGAAACTACTTGGGAAGGCCCCAATGTCATAGAGAAGGCCTACCAAGGAGGATCTTATCAGCTTATTGATTGTAAAGGGGAACACCCGATGCTTCTAATTAATCGGCTCTACCTAAAGAAATGTTACCCATGAAATAAAACTTTTTTGAAAATAATTCATTAATAAAAGGAATAAAATATGATTCCATTCATCAAATATTCTCTTCTTTCGAAGTATTGTTCATTTGTCTTGCAAATCCGTTGGTATAAGATTCCCCCAGTGGCATCCTATCCCGCTTCCACAACACAAACATAATTTCTCGGTGCTTTTAGAATAGGTGTGGGAGAACTCAAGCGACATCCTTTCTTAGTGGAAATTCTTATTGTCATCTATGGCATCATTTCATAATTCCCCAATGTGTTTTAAAGTAGATGTAAGAGTCCCCCAGTGGCTTCCTATTCCTTTTAACACATGCACAAAATACAAACACAAATCTTTTATCTCAAGCTATTTTGATGTGGGAGCAAGCCCCTGTGGCACTCACTCATTAACTGCTCTAGGCTGGGTCTGCTTGCTACCTCGCTAGTATGTCACTCCAGTGATCATTTATTAGAAGATGTGAGTCCCAACACTTTCTTCCTAACTTGATCATTACAAACCAAAGAGTGCCTTGTTAGTATGGTATGTTTCACTGCCCAACCAGTAAGCTATCTCATGTTGACTTTGCTTAAGAAGATGTTACTCTCCATGCTTTCTTCTTAAACTAGCCATCATGTTCTAACTAGGTTGAGTATATTTTAAGGTTTAGGATAATTCCCTCAGAGGCCCCTTTTCCCTTGACTACTTTTGAGTTAATCCAAGTCCCCAATGACATTCACTAAGTAGTCGCCTTAGGTCGGATAGCACCTATTGAGTCGAAGATAGACTATCCCAGTAGTCAGTTCTGCTATAAAAGGATGTGAGTCCTAGAGCTTTCTTCTTAGGCTAATTTTTGCACATTGACGGTCACCTTAGGTTGGTTGATGTCCGCTATGCTGATAGTGACTCACCCGGTGAGTACACCACTCTTGGCAGATATAAGTCTCTGTGCATTCTATCTGAGTTGGATACCGAATACCTATTAAATTTATGACTATCCATATCATTTTCTCCAGGTGGTGGATTAAGCCCTTACTGGCCCCATCCCCTATGGGCATTTTATTTTGATCAAGTACTTTGCGACTCCATTTAGACACTGCCCGGGTTACTTTTGGATTGGACAGTTCCTCTTTCCTAGTATCCACGCTTATGGTTAGAGAATTTCTTCAACAGATGCACAGATTCTCCCTTAGTTCAGTAAATCTGAGATATATCTAGGATGATATAAGCTCCTTCTCAGTTTGATCTCTCACAAACTAACAAGGTCCATGATAAATAATTCAAACTAAAACAAAAATAAATAAAACATTAATTTTCTTGTGGATTAGGAATTCAAGCCCCCAAAGGGCCCCTTCTCCCAAGCAGGCATCCTATCTTTAGGTAGACGTAGAACTCCCTAAAAGAATTGCTCGACACGAGTTGAGATAAATCCCTAGGTCAGTACTCACTCCATAGTTTCTCTTAGGTCAGGTTCAATCTGTTTTGCCACAAGAAAGTTACCCTGGCAGTCATTCAGCTTTGAAAAATATAAGACCATGATGCATTCTTTCTTGAATGATTATCGCAAACCAACGGGCAACCCTAGGTCGGGTTCAAGTTATTGCCCAAAGAAACAAATCACCATAGTGGTCTTTTCTAGTGGAAGATGTGAGTCCCCGAGCTTTCTTCCCTTCAATTGATCATTGCAAACTGAAAGGCACTCCTTTGGTTGGATAGTTCTCCCATCGGCCGGTAAGCTACTCGCTTTGGTTTAGTAATTCTGAGATATGACTCGGCTTATATAAGCTCCTTCTCAGTGTGATCCATTGCAAATTGATGGAATCCATCAAAATGAACAAATTAAAAAATATAATTAATCCTTGACTATTCTTGAGCTGATCTAACTTTCCTAGTGGCATTCACTCAAAAGTCATCCCTAGGTTGGGTTTGATTTGTTGCCGAGAGCAACTAATCACCCCAGTGATTTCTTGTCTCTATAAAATATGAGTCCCCGTGCTTTCTTCTTAAGACTTGACCATTGTATACCAAAAGGCATTTCTCCTTGGTTGGATAGTCCTACCTTATGGTTGGTAAACTAATTCTTTTAAATTGGTAAATCTGAGTTAGGTCTAGGGTTCCATGGCCTCTACTCAATGCAGTTCATCATAAACCTATGAGATCCACCATAATCAAAACAAACAAAATAAAACTAAAAATGAAATCAATATTGACTATCTTTGAGTTGATCTAAGTCTCCCAGTGTCATTCATTCATTCACTAGTTCTTGTCATTTTGCCAATAGATTTTAGTAATTGGTCTCTACTTGGAGGATGTAAGTCTACTAAGCTTTCTTCACAATACAACTACTATATACCTAAAGGCATCCCTTTGGTTGGTTAGTCCTACTATGTGCTTAGTAGACTACCTCTATGGATTGATAAATCTGAGTTAGGTCTTAGCCTCCATGATTCCTATTCAGTACAACCCATTACAAACCAATAAGGTTCTTCATCTAAAAATTCAAACCTAACAAAAAATTAAAAAAAACTTCAACCCTCTACCCCAGTGGAGATTTCTCTATAGTGAGATTCAAATCAAATCAAACCATTCAACTCCTTGTAGATGAGTTGAACCTGCTTCCCTAGTGGAAGGTTCACACCCTATCTCATAGTGGATTTCTTCCCTCTCTCTTATGTCTTGGACATAAGAAGAGCCACATTGCACTATGCTCTGGATTCTCTCTTTTCCTTGGGTCAAGGATAGATAATTTTTGTTAGTGCTTGTGATCTTTCGATGTTGTTGATAAATTCAGTCAACTCCAATACATGCAATTATCCTTGTCAGTCACACCACACCTATTGGGCGCTCTTTGTTGACCTCATTTTTAGAATGAGCTCTCAACACCTCCCATCTTAGGCATAGGACCTCTCTTAGACTTTAAGGGATCCTTAGTCATAAGACACATCTAGTGAATAGGTGTGCACTCACCCGTAGCCCTAGAGGACCTAGAAGAGTTAGCCATAGGAATATGTTATGCCTTAGGGGTGCTAGGAAAATCTCCCACCCTTTAGCCTAGACCATTCCTCATTTTCCTTCTTTCAAGTTAAACTCCAAATCAATTCTATTTGATTTTCTCAAACTTAATTCAATTCCATGATTGAACTCTATGATTGAAATCCTTGATTGAAATTCATGATTCAAAGATATTATTGAAACCCATGACCAAATTCCATCAAAAATTCCTAAGTTAAAATATCATAAGTCCTTAACCCTTCCTTAAGGACTTAGCCAAAATAATGATCCAAACCTTCTCAAATATTTGAGATTTTCTCATAATCCATTTATATTCTCATTTATATTTACATTTATAAATGATATATAAATTCAAACCCATCAAATCAAGTTCAAAATTCCAAAACAATTCATGAAAGTTTCCTTAAATATTTTTAATTTCCCATTAAAGGACTTAGCCAAAATCAACTCTAAATATTGATTAAACCTATTCAAATCCTTGGGATTTACTCAAAACTTGTTTATATTCTCATTTATATTCTTATATATTAATGAAATATAAATATAAATCAATCCAATCAAAGGTTAAAAAAATTAAATTCCACATTTAAAATGCTTGAAATTCCTTTAAATCCCTTTATTATCCATTAATGGATTTAACCTAAACTTTGATCAAACCTTTTCAAACTCATGGGATTTTCTCAAAATACATTTTTATTCTCATTTATATTCACATATATAAATAAAAAATAAATATAAATTAATCAAATCCAATTTAAAAAAAATTTAATTTCAAATTAAAAATTCTCTTAAATCCTTTAAATTTTCTTTAATGGATTTAACCCAAATCATGATTAAACTCTTTCAAAGTCTTGTAAATTTCTATGATCAATTTATATTCTCATTTATATTCACATATATAAATGAAATATAAATTTAAATAATCAAAACTAATTTTAAAAATTAAACTCAAATCCGCTCAAAATCAAATCTAAGCCTTTCAAGCCAAAATCTTGAACTTAGACAAATCAATTCTAAATCAAGCAAAACTCTTGATTTTATATCATGGTTCAATCAATCATACAATCATGAGCTCATATATAAATCCAAACTTTAATCAAACAATTAAAACCCAAATTAAAAATTGAACCCAAAACTCTTTCATATTCTTCCTTTGAAATATGAAATTTTTAAATGGATCAAAATCCATTTGACTTCAAACCACTTGTAAATGAATTTATATTTCAACAATAAGTCCATATACAAGATCAATCAACTTCAAATCAAGCTTTGACCAAGCCATTTGACCCACTTAGGCTCGCTTGACCCAAAGTGACCTAAAGTACCCTTATGAGCCAACTTTTGATCCTAACCAAATTGGATTGAACTAAAGTCCTATATCCCTCTCATTGTGATCAACAATCATCATGGGATTATCAATAAATCAAATTGGGCCAAACCAAGTCAAACCTAAGGGTTGACCAAGTCAACACTTAACCTAAAATGAAATCTTACATAGCCAAAATCCACCTTAGGCCAAATTGATTGAAACTATTGATCTAAGTTCACTCATGACCTATGTTTGTACTTGACCAAGCCAACTTTAATCTCATAGGATATTTTCCATTGTATTTGTTGGTTATCATATGATGAAGGTGTGGGCTAAATCTTAGCCTAATCCGAGCTCAATCGAGCTCAGATCATAGCCTAGAATGTGGACGAATCTCATTCTTCCTAAGCCTTGGTAGGGATGAATCTCTGTCTGTCCATCCATGATATTTGGATGGAAAACTGAGATTATTCCCACATTTTTAAATCCTTTATCCATTTTATAAACCGTGGGTGTATCCTCAGATGTCCAATCTTTGATCGACTGGTAAAAGCTGCGCATACCATTGACAACTTAAGTAAATACCACAGGCATGTAAAGCGCACTGACTGCCACCGCCACGCATTGTGCTATGAGCCAGAGATTAATTAGGGATTAATAAAATTCTTAATTAATTCATAAGTTACTTAGAGAACTTCAAAAAATTATAACTCCTTCAACAAAAATCAAAAAAATATAAGGAAAAATGCTATGGATAGATAATTTCATCTAGAATATTTTAAAAATATTTTCAAAGTATTTTGAATTCCCTTTTCACTGAATTTAGGTTTTTTAGTAATATTAATTAGTTAATTATTCCCTAATTAAGTCACCAATTGATCTCAAACTTCTAGGGTCCATTTTATGGGATGACCTCAGCCTCTGCTAATTTCTTTTAGATTTACTGAGGAATTAATTGGGAAAATTGCTATTTCATTCTCTAATTATCCCCTTCATGTAATTAAGGGTAATTCAAGTATGATTAGTGGATTTACCCTTTGATTAAGTTTGATTAAGATCCGATCCAGTGAGTAGGGGTTTTATAAAATAATTTTAGGGCATTTCCCTTAAGATATTCTCTAAACCCCCTTTTCTTTGCTTAATCCCCTCTTAATTAAAGGTTAATCCATTATTTAACCCTTTAAACAATTTTCAAAAATTTTAAAAAGTTTTAAAACTTAATTAATCTACCTTGGGTAGATGCTTAGGTGTTTAATAGCCTATGTCTAATTAAGGAAATTAAAACCCCTTTCATAAGTGTGAGGGTATTTTAAAAGTATTTAAGCTAAACCCCTTAGCTTAATTAAATTTTAATTATGAGCCAAATTACATTAGTCCTTTTCATTACTAGGTGCATTGCAAATTTAAATACCTTATGGGTTTATGTCATCCCATTGGCTCATAATTACTTAGTTAATTTTTCTAAGGTTGGGTAGGTAAGGGTTAATTAAGCCACTTAATTCATACTCTAACCTAATCAATGCTTAAAAAGGATTTAATTATCTAAAAATTAAATAAAAATATAAAACATATGTGGGAATGGGTTAGGAATAGCAAACTCATCTCACCTTTTTAAAATTAAACCAAACTTCAAACTAAACCAAATCATTTTCAAATTCATTTTGATTTATTCTAAGTTTTCTTATTCTTTAAGAATGTCTTTAGGATTTAAGTAAAGTGAGTTTGTTTACATGATTACATTACTTTAGATCTTTCCCAACATGTAAATTGTATGACATGTGATTCATGCTTTCATAATTCCATGTTTTAAAATTTTAAAATGAAAATTGTTTACTTTATGTCAAATGTGCATTTGTTGGCTAAAATAAAATATGAGTGCCTATTATCACTACTAAATCCAAAGTATTTTTGAAACCTATAAATGAAACATAAAATCTAAAAGTGTGCTATTCTTATATCTTAATTATAAGCTTGCATGTGATGGATTATAAAGTCATGTGTAGTGTAACCTTTCCTTCCTTTCTTATGTTAGCATAGTTTTGAATAAGTTAGTAAGATATAGGGTTCATTTGAAAAGAATCCAACACTTACTTAATTTTATACCCTATTCATACCTATGACATCATCTAAGAAGGATTTCCTACACTTGCATGAATAAATTGCATAAACAAAAATGAAACTATTAAACAACTTTTGCATATTCTTTTTCCATTTAATTTGTTTTATATGCATGTTAGTACTTAAGAAAAGTGGTTAGTCTGGACAATCCCGAGGTTGTGAGGCTTTAAGTAGCCCTAAGTAGGTCTTATACCTTACACCTCTGGTTAACAATGGTGTTGTACTCACTTATTCCTTTCTTACTTTCATGCATGTATGTGAACTTTTGGATAAGGAAAACCTTTTCTACTTAAGAAAAATCATGCATCTAAAACTTCTAAATTTTCTTAAATGGATTGCTTAGCATGCATCATAAAGTGTGTTAATTATTCTCATTTGCATGTATGGATATGCTTAGGGTTCATCCATATGCATGTTATATATGTTGGGAAAGAATTGAAGTAATGTGTGTTATGTGAATTTTGATTCATTTTATTTAATCTTAAAATACCTTTCTTTTTGAATAGGTTTGTTTAGAGTTTGTCTAAACTTAGGATTTATTAAAAGATTTAATCAAAAAATTCATCTAAATGAAATTAGAATATGAACTTAACTTAGAAATTATTTAAGGATTAAGGAAAGAAAGAGAAGTTCCCTTCTGTTTCCCTCTCTTTATAACTTAGTAATTAATTGTAGGTTTCACTCAAACCAAATTAAAACATGAAATAAAAATAACCCAAAATACTTAAACAACTTAAATGAAACCCTTATCTAAGTTGAACATGTCTTTCATGCTTAGAAAACTTGAACCTAAAATCTTAAGCTAATTCCACACAAACCTTCAAAGCACACACATTAGCCTAAGTCACCACTTCTAGCTTTAGGTTAGGTCGGTGCATGACTTGATATTATTTTTTATTTTATGATATATATATTTTAGACTGGATATTAGGGTGTATTCTCATAGAATGAATCGTAGGACGTGCTTAGTCTAACTATTCTTTTCTGTAGGGGATTGTGCATAAGGGGCGCTATCATAAATAAAAATATAAATACTTCTTGCTTGCAGGTGTTTATACCCCTTTGCATAATCCATAGACTAGGTGGACTTAGTCACCCATGTGTGGGGTGATAAGTCCAATATACATGCTTAGGATTTGTGTGGTGTGATTTGATAAACCTTTGTTTTGCATATGTTAGCTAAATTTATTCTTTTCCTTTTCATGTAATCAAAAAATTTGTATAAGTAAGATTTGGAATGATTTGTTATGGGAAATTAGGATGAAAATTGGTCATAAGATCCTATCTTATGCACCATGTGAGGCCTTGGAGCATCCGCTTTCCAACCATACAAAGGAAGATCCAAAGAAGAAAAGAAGAAAATAAAAGAAAGAAAGAAGAACAAAGCTTGAAGACCACCATAAAAATGAATTCCTTTGCTTAAATTGTAATTTAATTCATTTGTAATCTGGGTTGTGTAAGGGCAGAGCTCGACTACCCATATTTGATATTTTTGAGTTTGTACGGTGATGCCCGACCATAAATGATCATTTATTCTTTTTGCGATTAGCTTTATAAATTGTTTGATTATTTATTTAGCTTTTGCATTAAGTGGCATGATTTTCCTAGTTTCTTCATTATTTTATGTATGGCCTGGGTGTGGATTACGGTCTTTAGGGATAAATAAATCTTTTACCCAACATAACAGCTCAAAATAAAATTAAACAACTAATAACCTCACCTAAAGCTTATGATTAAAATCAAGATAAAAGAATTAGCAAACCCTTAGTTGAATGAGCAATTTCTTTATAATATCATACACAAATGCATCTTATTTCACTCTTGATTGGGGGGCTTCCACCTTTGCCAGAGAACCTAGCTTGATCTTTGAGGGCCGTGGTGGAAACTCACCTCCTAAACTTCTCACTAATTTTGCCCAATAATCTGATTTCTCATGCATTAGTCATATGAATCCTATTAGCTTGAGTCAAAAATAATTATCCAAAATAAAAATAAAATAAAATTTGAATTGCATTAGATTTAGGTCATTTAAAGCATGTCCCTTTACATGATCTAGTCTCTTTAGGGAGTGAGTTTAATGACTTAGTCTCTTTCTAAATAAAAATAGCCTAGCTATCTTGCATAAGCATAAATACTTGTCTACATGTATTTAAAATCATAGGAGGAGTTAGTTGGCAGTCACCCTTAGGTGGTTGTAAGTCCATATTGTCGGGTGGTTTTATCTCTCTTGTGAAGGCAAACCAATTACCCATTTTTTCCTTAGATTTAGATTATGCTTCTAGCCCTCGCCGAAGCTCCCTAGATTTAGGTTCTGAAGTTGCTTCTCCCTTTTGTGGGCCATAAGCATAATTCCTCACCTCTTAGGTATTTTTTAAATCTTGTGTTAAGGAATCTTAAGTCCTGAATTTCTAATAAAAAATACAACCTAAATAAACTAAATCAATTTCTAAAATATAAAGCTCAACTATAGGATAGTTTGAGATGCTCGCTAGGTTTTCTAGCATCATGAGCTTCTCCTACTTATTCCCATTTTAGCTTCGATAATAACTCCCTCTTTTGATCAATCACATTTGATCTTCAAACATAAACCAATCGATTGATAGTCCTTCTTATTGAAATCTTTAAAGATAATGATCATTTACCTTAATCAGGAGTTTTCCTAAGGGATCCCGTTACAATTAACTATAGGGGCTTGCCCCTGTAGGGAACTTAACGAACCCGATTTAAAATAAATCCTGCTTTACTTTTTTATGTATGCAGACTCATCATTCTTAGAAGTCTTTATTGAGGTGATTGGTTTTATTAAAGGGTACTAACTTCTGTCTTTCGATATAGTACACTACACCTTGATGACATATCCGATCACCTAAATAAGTACATTTCCAGATCTGCGTGGCATCTTACCAAGATGAATTTCCAAATATATAATTTTTCCTTTCCTTTCATCACAAATTTGAAGGCGACTCTATATATGTGTGTATGAATTTTTCTCCACATGGACCACAACTACCTGGAGACAGATATGCATGCTGCTGTTGGTGGTGGTATGGCTGAGGCGGTGGCTATGCTGGCCATGGAGGCTGAGGTGGAGGCCGGTATGGCTGCCTCAGTGGTGGCAAAGGAGGTGGAGGCTTCTAAGGTCGTGGTCGCTTAGACTGATCTCTAGCTGGCTGCTTCCCCTTGTCAACCACTACTACTACTCCAGGTTTCTTCTCATAGACCTTTTGGGATTTCTTCTTTGACAACTCATCTGGAAAATGCGACTGTTCTGCCATTGGAGAATATGATCAATAAATGACTCACCGGAGTGTTGTTGGGCTACAACGAGATCACCTACAGTAACCTTTTGTTTAGCTCCAACAAATCTCTTGTTGAATAGTTGCCCTAAGTTAGCAAATATTTTAACTAAATCGTTGGGCAGTTCAGCATACCAATCAAAAGAGATGCCCACTAGGATACTGACAAAGAGTTAAAAGTAAAGCATCACTACCACCTGTGTTGCAACAACTAGCCCTGAAGTGAGCTATATGCTGCCTCGAATTCCCACTGCCATCGAAGCTCTTGAAGGAAGGAGGCACAAAACCCTTGGGATACTAAATAGCATCGAATTCCTCTAGGTAGGGTCTACCCTTTGGAACCGATGATCCTCCCCAGGCTTGAGCCAAGGCTTCCTTCACCTACTGCTCAACCATGTATTTTAGATCTTTTTCATGTATAGAGGTACTTTCCACTACCTTCCTATACAGAGTAGTGCTACCTTGCTCAATGGGAGGTAGACTCTTAACTGGATCTAAGACATGCACTAGCTCAGGCTGACTAACATTGACTATACTAGGATGAACTGGAAGGGCTTGCTTCTGGAGCACTGACACTACTGCTGTGCAACTGCTGTGTCATCCTATCAATCTGTTCATCTTCCTGCCTTAACTACTGTCAAAGGTGATGGGTTGATTCTGCGGTGTCTCCTTGATCACCCTCATCACCTTTCATGGCTTGTTACTCCCTAAGAAGAGAACCTCTAGTATCAACCATGCATATGACAGCTGAATCCCCCATCAAGTCATCTTCGTTGGGATAAAAGCTAACTCTTTCTTCATAAGACCATGCATACCCTAAGATCTCTTTTTTTTCTCCATAAAATAATGTGCAACTATCTCATCTAAGTATTGATCTAACTCAATAGGTACAAACAACTTGTGTTGACTGGTGTGATCACTAGCATGCATTGAGAAGCACCGGACCTCACCTGAAGCTAAGGAGTCAATCTTATGCAGACTGTACTCACTAGAAGAATGATAATCCTGAGTGATGCTAGCTATAATAGGGGTAACAATCCTAGGAAGTTCCTCTACCACTACTGCCATTGAAGTGTCATATGGAATATCTCTAATAGTCATCACCATCTCCGCATCCGGCTAAATGGGTGGAGTTGGTGAAGGAACGACCATGATGCTCCGGGGTCTCCACTCCTTCTGTACCACCACTAGGGCAGAAGGTCAAGCAGGAGAGCTCGATCCTACCATAATGGGTGGTGTAGGAGGAGTAGGATCTTTTGGCGGTAGCCAAATCACCAACGGGGTACATTTCTCCCCGGATGCGGCCTTCATGGCATTGGATGGAATGCATGTTGCTGGAACTTGCACTGGAGATGGCAGACATGGGGTAGAGAGGTGGGGTGGAGACACCACCAACTCTCTATGTACAGGAGCTTGCCTCCTATGATGGCTAGTCCTGTGAGGAGAATACTATTAGTATGGTCAGTGCGGGTAGCATGCTAAACTAGAAAATCAACCAAGGTAGAAACGGCTGACTGACAGCTGAATCTCCATTGCTCTCTGCTAGTATTGTATGATGTATGAGCCTCATGGGATCTCTCCTAATGAATCTATCTCCCTATGCTATGGGGGACAACAGATTATAAATCGAACTGAGTATTGGACTCTGAGCATCCGTAGGCTCCGCCTACCTGGCTTAGAATAGAGTGAAGGCTGACGTATGACCTCCTACTCCAAGAAACTATCTATTGTAAATGCACCACTGGAGGAGGCAATGAACGAATCCTCCTGGCATCTTCTCTATCTAATACTGAGAGGGGATGAAATTGGCTTTTCATAACCTGTGGTTATGTGACCATGGGAGAGTCATCCATACCTGACCTCACGGCTGCCTCAAGCTCTCTAGCTATCCTAGTATGGAACCGCTTGACCATACGATTCTTATTTTGGCACTAGATGTGAGTAGAACGAGAGGAGTGTGAGCTAGACTCATACTCAAATGTAGGGGAGGCAAGCCCTGAAACTGGGGGAGCCTTACCCTTAGAGGGTACAGATGATAGGGTGCTAGCATGCACCGAGGCAACATGTGCAACTCGAGGACCAACTTCCACTGTAACTAGAACTACCGGTACTATTGGTACTAAAACCAATGATGTTTGTGGTACTTCCATAGCTTTCCTCTTCAGTGAGGAGATCTCTGAATCAGAGGGTAAGTCTACCCTGATGACCGAGTTCTGCCCGACCATCCTCTTCCTGCTGATTGTTGTGAGGGGAATGCCCTCACAAGTGATCTTGGCTCCCTCAAATCTATGGCTAAAGTGGATCAAATGGGTATGATCCAAACTTGGGAATTCAGCCTGATCCAAGGCTAGATCCAAGCTATGAAGGAAGGTAAAGACAAATTTTTGTGATCCTACCATTGCAGTAACTGAAACTGAAATTGAAACTATACTTGCACTGAAAAGAATCTGCAATGAGAAACAAACTTGCATTAGTTTTTTATCTCAACATATTTTTAATTTTTGGTTTTTGAAAATTTGAACCCACATCCAACAACTTGGAAGTGTTAAGTGGGGTTCAAATAAATTTGGAAAGATTGATTGAAAGAGGAATTTGAGTATGAATCCAAACTTCAACAAATTTGAGTATGTTGAAATATGGATTCAAAATTTTGATAAGATGCTTCCATAAGTTCATTTTGTTTTGATTTTGAATTTTTATGATTTGGAAGACCCTTTCCTTTAACAAATTTGGGTATATTAAAGTAAGAGTCAAATGATTTTATTTTGTTTGAATGTTTCTGGAATTTCACTTACTTAGCAAATTTAATACTGAGTGAAGTGAAAGTGATTGTTTCTTTTAAAAATTTTATTTTGTTTTGATTTTTGAAAATTTTTGGAATTCTTACTTAGCAAATTTAGGTATGCAAAGTGAAGAACTCAAGTGTATTTTGTTTTATTTTGAAAAATAGGATTCTTAACAAATTTAGGTGTGCTAGAAAATCCTAAGTGTTTCATTTATTTGAAATATTTTGATTTTTGAAATAGGTAGGATCCTTTAGCAAATTTGGTATGCTAAGAGGATCCTAAGGTGCTTCATTTTATTTTTTGAAATGATTGAAAGTGGAAGTTCAACTTTAGAAAAATTTGGTATGCTAAAAGATGAAATCCCACTTGGTTTTATGAAATGGAAATTTCACTTAGCAAATTTGAGTATGCTAAATGAAATTCTAAATGGTGTGTTTAAAATTTTGATTTCATTTGGTTTTGAAAAATGAAAACTTCTCCTTAGCAAATTTGGTATGCTAAGGGAAGAAGTTCTAAAAGGCGTGTGAGTAATTTTTTGTTTTGATTTTGGTAACTTCACTTAGCAAATTTAAGTATGCTATGTGAAGTTCCAAAATATGTTTTTGAAAAGTTTTGAATTTTTGATTTGGAAACTTTACTTAACAAATTTAGGTATGTTAAATGAAGTTCCAAAATGTGTTTAGAATTTTTCAAATTTTTGAATTTTGAAATTTTACTTAGCAAATTTGATTATGCTAGGTGAAATTCCAAATGTATGTTTGAAATTTTTTTGAAATGTGATTGTTGATTTTGAATTTTTGAATTTGGAAACTTCATTTAGCAAATTTGATTATGCTAAGTGAAATTCCAAATGTATGTTTGAAAAAAAAATTTGGATTTCAAATTTGAAAACTTTACTTAACAAATTAAGGTATGCTAAATGATGTTCCAAATGTGTTTGAAATTTTAAAATTTTTTATGACTAATGCATTAGAAATCAGATTATTGGCCAAAATTAGCGAGAAGGTAGGAGGTGAGTTTTCACCACGGCCCTCAAAGGTCAAGCCGGGTTCTCTAACAAAGATGGAAGCCCTCCAATCAAGAGTGAAATAAAATGCATTTATGCATGATATTATAAAGAAATTCTCATCCAGCTAAGGGGTTGCTAATTCTTTTATTTTGATTTTAATCCTAAGCTTTAGGTGAGGTTATGAGTTGTTTAATTTTATTTTAACTTGTTAAGTTGGGTAAAAGATTTATTTTTTTCCTAAAGAGCCTAATCCACATCTAGGCCATACATAAAGCAAAGAAGAAACTAAGAAAAACATGCCACTTAATGCAAAAGCTAAATAAATCATCAAATAATTTATAAAGCTAATCGCAAAAAGAATAAGTGATACTGCAAATCTGAAAATATCAAATGTGGGTAGCCAAGCTCTACCTTTATACAACCCAGATTATAGATGAATTAAATTACAATTAAGCAAAGGAATTCATTGTTATGGGGGACTTCAAGCTTTATTCTTCTTTCTTCTTTTCTTCTTTCTTTCTTTCTTCTTTGGATCTTCCTTTGGATGGTTGAATGGTAGATGCTCCAAGGCTTCACATGGGGCATAAGATAGGATCTTATGACCAATGCTTAGCCTAATTCCCTATAACAAGTCATTCCAAAATCCTAAATATACAAACTTTTACATGAAAATAAAATGTATAAATCTAACTAACACCTACAAAATAAAGGTTAGTCAAATTATACCACACAAATCCCAAGCATGTTTATTAGACTTATCACTCCACACATGAGTGACTAAGTCCACCTAGCCTATGGATTATGCAAAGGGGTATAAACACCTGCAAGTAAGAAGCATTTATATTTTTATTTATGATAGCGCCCCTTTAGCACAATACCCTACATAAAAGAATAGTTAGACTAAGCACATCCAACCATTCATTCTACGAGCATACACCCTAACATTCAGTCTAAATCATTCATCACAAAATAAAATATAATATCAAACCATGCACCGACCTAACCTAAAGCTAGAAGTGGTGACTTAGGCTAATGTGTGTGCTTTCAAGGTTTGTGTGGTATGCTTAGCTTAGGATTTTAGGTTTGAATTTTCTAAGTGTGAAGGGCATGTTCAACTTAGAGGAGGGTTTCATTCAAGTTATTTAAGTGTTTTGGGTTATTTTTATTCATGTTTTAATTTGGTTTAAGTGAAACTATAATTAATTACTAAGTTATAAAGAGAGAGAAAGAGAAGAGAACTTGTCTTTCCTTCTCTAATCCTTAAGTAATTTCTAAGGTAAGTTCACATTTTTTAATTTTATTTAGGTAAATGTTCTGATTACATCTTTTAATCAATCCTAAGTTTAGAAAAACTCTAAATAAACCTATTCAAAAAGAAAGACATCTTTAATATTAAATAAAATGAATCAAAATTCACATAATACACATTACTTCATTTCCTTCCCAACATATATAACATGCATATGGATGGACCTAAGCATATTTATACATGCAAATGAGAGTAGTTACCACACTATATGATGCATGCTAAGTAATCCATTTAAGAAAATTTAGATGATTTAGAAGCCTGATTTTTCTTAGGTAGAAAAGATTTTCCTTATCCAAAATTTCACATACATGCATGAAAGTAAGAAAGGCATAAGTGAGTACAGTGATATTGTTAACCAGAGGTGTAAGGTATAAGACCTACTCAGGGCTACTTAAAGCCTCTCAACCTTGGGGTTGTCCAGACTAATATACCACTTTCCTTAAGTACTAAAATGCATATAAAAGAAATGAAATAGAAAAGAAAGATGTAAAAGTTATTTAATAGTTTCATTTTAGTTTATGCAATTTATTCATGTAAGCATAGACAATCCTTCTTAGATGATGGCATAAGGATGAATAGGGTATACAATTAAATAAGTGTTGCGTTCTTTCAAATGAGCCCTACATCTTACTAACTCCTATTCAAAGCTATTCTAACATAAGAAAGGAAGGAAAGTCTACACTAAACATGGCTTTATAATTCATCACATGCAAGCTAATAATTAAGATATTAATAACACACTTTCAAATTTGATATTTCATTTATAAGTTTTGAAAATATTTTGGATTTAGTAGTGATAATAGCCACTCATATTTTACTTTAGCCAACACATGCATATTTGACATAAAGTAAACAATTTTTATTTTAAAATTTAGAAACATGAAATTATGAATGCATGAATCACATGACATACAATTTAACATGTTGGGAAAGATCTAAAGCAATGTAATCATATAAACTAAACTCACTTTACTTAAATCCTAAAGACATTCTTAAAGAATAAGAAAATTTAGAATAAATCAAAGTGAATTTCAAAATGATTTTTGTTTGGTTTGAAGTTTGATTTAATTTTAAAAAGTTGACATGAGTTTGCTGTTCCTAACCCATTCCCACATGTGTTTTGTATTTTTGTTTAATTTTTAGATAATTAAATCAATTTTTAAATATTGATTAGGTTAAGGTATGAATTAAGTGGCTTAATTAACCCTTACCTGCACCACATTAGAAAAATTAACAAAGTAATTATGAGCCAATAAGATGACATAAAACTTACAAGGTATTTAAGTTTGCAATGCACCTAGTAATGAAAAGGTCTAATGCAATTTGGCTCATAATTAAAAGTTAATTAAGCTAAGGGGTTTAGCTTAAGTACTTTTAAAACACCCATTCATACTTATGAAAGGGGTTTTAATTTCCTTAATTAGACTTAGGCTATTGAACACCTAAGCATCTACCCAAGGTAGATTAATTAAATTCTAGAATCTTTTACAATTTTTGAAAATTTTTTAAAGGGGTAATTAATGAATTAACCCTGAATTAAGAAGGGATTGAGGAAAGAAAAGGGGGTTTATGGAGTAGCTTAGGAGAAATACCCCAAAATTATTTCATAAAACCCCTACTCATTGGATCTGACCTTAATCATACTCAATCATAGGGTAAATCCACTAATCACACCTTAATTACCCTTAATTACATGAAGGGGAAAATTAGGGAATGAGCTAAAAATTTTCCCAATTAAAGCCTCAATAAATCTCAAGAAAATTAAGGGAGGTAGAGGTCATCCCCTAAAATAAACTCTATAAATTTAAGATCAATTGGTGACTTAATTATGGAATAATTAACTAATTAACATTCCCAAAGAAACCCAACTTCAGAGAAAAGGGAAATTCAAAATATATTGAAAACATTTTTAAAATATTCTAGATGAAATTATCTATCCATAGTATTTTTCCTTATATTTTCTAATTTTTTGAAGGAGTTATGATTTTTTGAAGGTTTTTGAATTAATTAAGAATTAATAATAATCCCTAACTAATCCCTGCCTAATACTAGCTCATGCTATGATGCGTGGTGGCGACGGTCAGCGTGCTTTACACGTGTCGCACTATGAACTACCCACTTAAATATCAAATCAAGGGCACTGCTGGAAGCACACGTGCTTTTATCCTTAGACGTCCAATCAAAGATCAGATGGCTGAGGATACACCCGCAGTTTATAAATAGAATAATGGATATGTAAACATGCCTAATAATCTCTAGCCATCCATCTCAAATGCACGGATGGACAGGTGAGATGGGCTGAGTTATTCCCTAAGGATTAATATGAACCGTCCATGATCCAAGGGGAGATTCGAGCCCGATCTAGTATAGATTCATTCAAGACTCAACCCACACCATCTAAAGGACTAGAGCGGTCAATCCAACTATGGATTTCATATGCAATAAAAATTCCTTTCACAAAGGACCAACACCTATCAATCTAAGAGTTCAAAAAATCACTAACCTCACCAACGCTCGAGATCGATGAGGTAGCTTCATCTAGTAGAGTAGAAGCCCTGTTGAAGTTCCTAGGTCTTGAGGTTGAGTGGATGAATGGGTGGACCAACTCCTCTTGATCAAGGCTTTGATTAAATTAAGTTCTCCCTTGCTGTGGGAACTCAATTGGAAGCTTGGGCAAGCTCGAATTGGTCCTTGGATGATGAGTGTAGAAGGAATTAGGTTAAGATCAAGTGTAGAGGAAGTTTGGAATTCGATGGACCTCCCCTTTTTTGCACTATGCAAACTGAAGAAGGCAAGATTCAAATCCTCTCTAGGGACCTTGGGAAAGCTCTAAGGTGATTGTTAACTCTCTCTAGGCCTTATTCAATCAAGAGTGAATTAAAATTTTAGTGGATTAGAGGGAGTATATCTCCCCCTATGGAAATCAAATGACTGACAATGAGCTTGCCATTTTGATCCAATTGATCATATGGGATAAGTTGTTTTGGCTGTTAGAGCAATGCACATGGTCGATTTGGCTAGAGGAGTGGAATGCTAACTCCCATGTGCATCAAATTGAGCTTTGGGGGAGTTTGAAAATTGAATTTTTCTATAGGTATTCGAGTTTGGTCCATGGGCCAAATGGGTTGACCCAAACCCATTAGGTTGGGTGCACCACTCATCACTAAGTCCCCTTGAGCTTTTAGGAAAGCCTCAAGTGATTGTGATGAGTGTATGACCAAAATACCCATGGGCTAAGCCAAAATTTATTCTATGGCCTAGGAGTAAAATGGTCATTTTGCTATTTTTTTTCAATTTGAGTATGTTTGGTATGTTGAGAAAATAGGTTGGGCCAAATTTCATTGGATTTGGAATCCATTTGATAGGGTTTGGCTCATGTTGACCTATTTAAATCAAATGGGTCAACTTGGGTCAAGTTGACCAATAGGTCAAATTGGGTCAAACCAAGGGTTGGGTCAAGTTCATGTAACCATTTGAAATGCTTTGGTCCCTTTGGTTTGGTTCAATTTGGCTTAGATTTGGTTTTGGCTCATATGACTCATTTAGGCCAAATGAGTTAAGTTGACCTATTTGACCCATTTGACCTATTTGGGTTAGGTCAAGGGTAGGTTTAGGTTTCGTTAGTCATATGGAGTGGATTGGTATCTTTATTTCCAATCAATTTGGGTTAGGTTCAATTTTGGCTCAACATGACCCCTTTAGGTCATGTTGGGTCTAAGGTCAATTGGGCTAGTTGGCCAATTGAGGCTTTGGTCAAGTTCTACATGTGATTTGGGATGGACTTGGCCCATTGGTTCCAATCAATTTGGCTTAGATCAAGTTTTGACACATTTTGGCCCTTTAGGTCAAAATGGGTCAACTCAAGTGGCCAAGCTAGCTGGGGTTAGGCTCAAATATTAGCTTGGTCAAGTTCAAACATAGGTTATGAGTGAACTTAGATCAATGGTTTCAATCAATTTGGTCTATGGTGGATTTTGGCTGTGTTAGGTTTCATTTTAGGCTAAGTGTTCACTTGGTCAACCCTTAGGTTTGACTTGGTTTGACCCAATTTGATTGATTGATCATCCCATGATGATTGTTGATCATGATGAGAGGGATATATTAGTTTGGTTCAATCCAATTTGGCTAGGATCAAAAGTTGGCTCATAAGGGTACTTCAGGTCACTTTGGGTCAAGTGAGTCTAAGTGGGTCAAATGGCTTGGTCAAAGCTTGATTTGAAGTTGATTGATCTTGTATATGGACTTATGATTGAAATATGAATCCATTTACAAGTGGTTTGAAGTCAAATAGATTTTGATCCATTTAAAAATTTCATATTCAAAGGAAGAATATGAAGGGGGACTTGGATTTGATTTTTGATTCGGGTTTTGATTGTTTGATTGAAGTTTGGATTTATATATGAACTTATGATTGTAGGATTGATTGAACCATTAGAGAAAATCAAGGATTTGTTTTGATTTGAATTGATTTTGGCTAAGTTCAAGATTTTGACTTGAAAGACTTAGATTTGATTTTGAGTGGATTTGAGTTTGATCTTTGGAGTTGGTTTTAATTGTTTGAATTTATATTTCATTTATATATGAAGTATAAATGAGAATATAAATTGATCGTGAGAAAATTTCAAGAATTTGAAAGAGTTTAAACATGATTTGGGTTAAATCCATTAAAGGGGATTTAAAGGATTTAAGAGAATTTTTAATTAGAAATTTAATTTTTGAATTGGATTTGATTGATTTATATTTATATTTCATTTATATATAAGAATATAAATGAGAATACAAAAAATTTTTGAGAAAATCCCATGAGTTTGAAGTGGTTTGTTCAAAGTTTAGGTCAAATCCATTAATTAAAAATTAAGGGATTTAAGAGAATTTCAAGCATTTTAATTTTAGAATTTACTTTTTTGCTTTGGATTTCATTAAGTTATATTTATATTTCATTTATATATGAGAATATAAATAATTTTTGAGAAAATCCCAAGGTTTTGAGGTGATTTGATCAAGATTTAGAGTTGATTTTGGCTAAGTCCATTAATGGAAAATTAAAGGGATTTAAGAAAATTTTCATAAGTTGATTTGGAATTTAAGTTTGATTTGATGGATTTGAATTTATATTTTATTTATGAATGTGAATATAAATGAGAATATAAGTGGATCATGAGAAAATCTCAAAGATTTGGATAGGTTTGAATCATGATTTTGGCTAAGTCCTTAAGAAACGGTTAAGGACTTAGAAAATTTGAACTTAGGAATTTTTGATGGATTTTGGTCATGGGTTTCAATCATAGCTTAAATCATGGAATTTATTTGAGTTTGAGAAAATCAAATAGATTTGATTTGGAGTTTTACTTGAAAGAAGGAAAGTGAGGAATGGTTTAAACTAAAGGGTAAGAGATTTTCCTAACACCTCTAAAGAATAACCTATTCCTATGGATAACTCTTCTAAGTCTTCTAGGGCTAGGTGAGTGTCCACCTAATCAGTAGATGTGTCTTAAGACTAAGAAACTCTTAAAGTCTAAGAGAAGTCCTATGTCTAAGATGGAGGTGTTGAGATCTCATTCTAAAAATGAGGTCAACAGTAATAATGAAGCATAATCTAGCCAAAATCTTGTTGCTTAGGCAGCTAAATTTACTAAACACTTGAGAAAGAGTAGCATGCATCAATAGATAATTACCACCGAGCAAAACCTTCCTGATTAGTCTCATAGATTCAGTGCATTCAAAGAACAGGTGCGAATGTGATTCCAGTCAGAGCCATAAAAGAAGCACTGTAAGGTATTACCCAAACCTCTGGCAGTGAATAAATCTGAACTTTTGAGCCCATTTAGATAGGCCATTCAATAGAATAAAGCATAATTTATAGCAAATCCTTTAAACTAGATGAAACTATGCTAGTTAACCATAGGAGTTAGCTCAAAAATAGACTTGAGAATTAGTTTTGAAGTCAACTTATGAGAACTATCCCTGATGAAAGCATCAGATTTCTAGCCAGGAGCCAAGCCATAGATACCATTGAAACATATAAGAGACCGAGAGATTAAACCAGGAGGAATGCAAACATAACCATTTAAGATGATGGAGTTTAAGGAAGCATCTAATGGTTTATCAAATAAGAAAGAACAGTCATTTCCTAGAGATTCAAATAAGGAGTAGCCATCACACCATGGATCAAAGCTTAAAGAAAAAGAGGAATCATCCCCCGGTTGTAAGAAACTTTCTCCCAAAAATGAGTGGCACATGTTTTGAGTTTCCTCCAAAGTGGTGAAGCATGACCATCATATTTATGTGAAAGAGAAATATATTTTCTTTGACACCAAATAGTAAATTGGGAAGATTTATTCAACACCTGCCACATATACTTAACTTTACATAGAGAATTAAGAGTAGAGGTGGAGCAAAGTCCAATGACACACATATACTTAACTTTACATAGAGAATTAAGAGTAGAGGTGGGAAGATTTATTCAACCACCTTATAGAAGGTATTACAAAGGGAAATGGACCTATAATTAGAAAGGGAGTTGGAATGCTTGATTTTGGGGATAAGTGTAATAAGAGTATGCTTAAAAACTTGAGGGAGTTTCCCAGATTTAAAGAATTGATGCGCTACGAGCAGGAACTGGTTCCCTATAATATCCCAAGATGCAATGAAAAATTTTGCATTGAACCCATCAGGGCCTTGAGACTTGTTGTCACTAAAGCTATGAAGAGCTTCAATAATTTCATTATCAGAAATGTCAAAATCCAGCTCAGAAGCTTGCTGAGGAGAGTAGCAGTTACCAATCAGCAAGTTGAAACTAGAAGGAATAGAATGGCCCTGACAATTAAAAAGAGTAGAAAAATAGTTACATATTTCATCAGAAATAGCAATAGAGTCAGAAATATATCCTCTGGAGGTGTGAAGGCATCTGATGCGGTTGGAGTTTTTCCATTCTTTAATTGTGCAATACAAGAATTTAATCATTATTAGTGTTTGTAAACCAATGGGTTTTGGCACGTTGGAGAGCCCATGAGCTTTCATATCTAATGAGATCAGTGTATCTAGTCTTAATTTCCTTCATCTACTCTAAAAGATTATTGTTAATAGGATCATTTTCAAGATTGATAAGAATGCTCTCTTGTTCCTTTCTACAATCAATTATCTGTTGGCTGAGGGATGAAGACACCCATTTCTTCTTCTTGAGATGGGTTCTAATAAGTTAAAGCTTTTTTGAAAAGACATAAAGAGGGTTTCTATGGACAAATGTGGTCCATGCCAAAGAAATAACATCAGAGAAATCAACATAAGTGATTCAGTAATTCCTAAACATAAACCTAGTCTAAGAAGGAGGGAGGTTATTCAAGTGAACAATAAGAGGAGAGTGATCAGAGGATAGACGGCTTGTAACTTTGTAAAAAGAAGAGGGGATTTGTTCTATCCAACAAGAGTTACATAAAGCTCTATCAATTTTTGTGAAGATGGGGTTGTCAGATTGCTGATTGGACCAAGTATAAAATAATCCTGTGCTAGGGAGATCCAGAAGACCACTATCATGGATACAATCTTTGAAATCCACCATTTTACTTAAGGGAACAGAATTACCCCCCAGCTTTTCTTTGCAAGAGACGATACAGTTGAAATCCCCCAACATAATCTCTTGTATTGAAGAAGTAATAGTAGTAGAAGCATGATTTGTTGGAGGAAGTTTGAAGGGTTGTCAATGTGGTCTATTATGACTTCTGCCTCTAGTGGCTGACCTTTTAGCGAAATTGAGAAGGCAAGAGACATCATCATGAGAGAATGAGGAGCATTTGGAACATGCTTTAAGTTTTCAGTCGTAGATAATCTCCTGCTGAAACTTCGTACCATTAAAGTTCAGAGAGACCGAGCCCGATAATGGAGAAGAAAAGGTGATTTGGACACAAACTCTGGAAAAGGTGATCCTTGATTTGGAAGCAGTAAGATTATCTACAGTAAGCGGGATACCCACCGTGCTAGCCACCTTACAGAATCACGAGGCATTCCAATAACATAAAGGAAAGTTTGGTAATTTGATCGAGAGAGAAATATTAGATATATGTTCCTTGGATGGTCTGAAATCCCATCTCCATTTTTAAAAAATGAAAGGCCTGTCATTGAGAAAAACAAAGTCCATGATCCCAAACTAAATCAAAGTCTTCTTTGCATGAGAACTTAAAAAGAAAAAATGCACCCTAAAAAGATAGCAGATCCATATTGCCTTTAAATCTCCATTTCTTATTGATAGCCAAGATAAGAGAACCATAAATGGTAATTTCCCAATGGCATGCCCAACCAAGGAGAGATCCCAATCTTTTTGGCCTTCTTAGAGCTCATTTTCAGAAAAGCACACTTCATCAGATACAGGAGGCACGTAAGATAGAGCAATAGATCAACTTTTTTCATTCTGAGAAATCAGTAAATCTTTCCAATTACAAGACACAGACGAAGCAGCAGGTAAGTGAGTCACAGGTGAAGCACCCAAGATAGAGCCACGGTTTGAGGAAGAAAGATGGGGGAAGTTAAAAGAAAAGGCAAGATCATCATAGATGCAGGGAAGGGGAGGGAACCCTAGCATGAAGTCAAATGCCAGGAGGGAGAGGAGGGAAGTTCAAAAAACAAGAACCTGGACCACGAAGGGAGAACAAAACCAAGACGCCGCCAGGACAAAGGAGGAACAGGAGTAGAGCAAAACCCTAGAAACTATCCGCACCTAAATGCAACTGCTTTAGCTTGATTTCTGCAACTCTTCTATCCACCCAAAGGTTTATACACTATATTATTTTCCATTACTTGTCACTTGCTTTCTGAATTCGATGTGAGGGAGAGGAGGGAGAGGAGGGAAGTTCAAGAAACAAGAACCTGGACCACGAAGGGAGAACAAAACCAAGACGCCGCCAGGAAAAAGGAGGAACAGAAGTAGAGCAAAACCCTAGAAACTATCCGCACCTAAATGCAACTGCTTTAGCTTGATTTCTTCAAGTCTTCTATCCACCCAAAGGATTATACAATATATTATTTTCCATTACTTGTCACCTGCTTTCTGAATTCGACGTGAGGGACATGGAGTGTCTACTTAAAATGTGATTCGTTGATGCTCTTGACGTCCGCCGATGCATGATTTGGGGAATACTGTGCTGCTCGCATTGAAAGTCCAGTAAAATTTTACGATTGAAGTGTGATTTTATGTTACTCGATCGAATTTATGAAAAAAAACAACTTGCTTTAAATAGTTGAATCAATCCTGACTCTTGATTGTGTTAGGAACCCATTAGGCTCAAAGTTGCGAAGTTGTTTCAGAGATAGAATAGGAAAGTAGATGAATTACAATAATTGAAGAAAGAGAAAACAAGTTGGCTTTTTTGTGGTGGACGGTGAGCCCGTGAGGGCAATTTAACTCACACACGTATGCACTCAAATATAGGTCACCGCGTTGGGAGCAAAGGTCCCAACCAACGGGCCCCACCGTCTTGTGCAAAAACAAGTTGTTTGGTAGAGCAAGTTTCCCCAGCTTATAGGGTGAAGACTAGAGTCATTTTCAATGGGTATCAGATAAGAAAGAGTCATTTTCATGTCAGATTATAGGGTGTAGACTAGAGAATAATCCTACTCAGAATGTTCTCCATTGAATTTGGATTCTTGAGGTTCAAGTTGCAGAAGGTTAAGATTGGTAGGAGTTAGTAGGTAGATTAGTAAAAGCCTTCAAACATGACTATATACCTCCTATTTATAGGTGGGTTTTAAAGGAGAATTATTTTTATCATATTAGCACTCTAACTATATATTTGGTCATTATTTGCTAAGATATTTGATCATAAATGATTAGAAAAACTCTAAGCATTCATAATAATCTTGAAAAATAATAATATTATCAAAATGATTCAAAATAAAAAAAATTTGATCTAGTTTGTACATATAAAATACATAATTTAAAAAATACTATTTGAGTTAAACTATCTATTATTATATATGGCTTTTTTTCTGGTAGAAAATTACACTATTGATCTTATTTGAAAAGCAAAGCTCTAATTAAAAGATGAAGATACACCATCACCTTTATTTTTTAAAATAAAGCACAACTTCACTATCATAATAGATTGTAAATGATTTTTAACTAAATTAATTTTTGATTTCTCAAATTCTCTTAAATCAGCTGAAACCAAATTATAAAATTAAACATTCATTAAGATCCTATATGGCCAATTAGAGAAAATTATAATAAAGGTAAAATGAAAATGAATAATTTTGCTAATAATTTGTCAAGAGGAAAGATTGTTTATAGTAGAAGAACATTTCATTTTTATAAAGAGATAACTTTATGATAATATCATTTTAATTTTATAACACTATTGGGGTCTTATTATAAAGAGCAATACTAACTAAGTAATTAATGCATGCATAACACCTCAAACTATACTAATTATAGAAACCAAATTATAAAATTAAACATTCATTAAGATCCTTTATGGCCAATTAGAGAAAATGATAATATAGACAACATGAAAATGAATAATTTTGAGTTTTTTTTCTTTAAGAGGAAATGATTTGTTCTCAATTGAAGAACATTTCATTTTTATGAAAGAGAAAACTTTAAGAAAATATCATTTTAATTTTATAACACTATTGGGGTGTTATTATAATGAGAGAATTACATGCAAACCAATCTTGTCTATTTATAAATTTAAAACCCTTGCCAATTTTTCAATTACAAAATTCAAGCATATGAGCATGCTGCAAAAAAAAAAATTGTTATAATTAGTCAAATTTTGGATGTTATAATTGCCACTTATTATAATTCAAAAGAAAAAAAATATGCTAAGGTTATTAACTTATAGGAATATTCATTATTAAATAAATATTATCACATATACTTAATACTAAAAAATTATATTAAGATTTTGAAATCATTGAATATATTTGGAGGTTAGTGTTATATATAGAAATTTAGATTATATTTATCTTAAAATAAATTAAACGATTTACCATCATCTTAGCCAAAAACTATATCAAAATATGTTGAGATTTAAATTCTTTTAATAGTTATTATAAAATTTATAGCATTTAGTGTTATAACATATCCTCCTTATTTAGTATATTTTCTTTATTATATTTTTTTCATTACTTTCTATTATTGTCTATGCATAGAGACACTTATATCAACATATTATTCAATTGAATGCTTGTCATTTCAATTTTTTACTTTCCAAAAAAAGATATCTTGATAGAAGTTTGATATAAATAAATATGAATGCATAAAAATCAATTAAAAATTAAATTTAATTTATCTCAAAATAAATAATATAAATTTATTTAATTAAAAATAATTATTCAAAATATTGTGAGAAAAAAAAATTCAATCAGACTATCCTCATACATTTTATATCGAAAGAAGATTAATTTTATTTCATAGGTTGCTTATTATTTATGATTATAACAAATTTATTATACAATATAATGAAGAAAAGTTTACATACCAACCACCAAATTCATATATATATTCATATTTAAATACCTTACCTTTTTTTTAACTACCAAATTAATGCAATAATCAAATCATTGAAAATTCTAAAAATGGAAACCATGAGTTGGAATTCTCTTTTGAATTTTAATATTGGGGTGTTAATTAAGAAAATTGAGGTAGGAAGGTTTTTTATTTGTAAAATATATAAGAATTGAGTGCTGGATATGTAAAATCTCCAATGAAACTATTAAACATTCACAACTATATCATGAAAGCAAAAAGGTATGAAATATAATATTTGGAAGAACTTTTCTTAAGTCTACAAGATTACATTATTTTATAGAAGAAATTTTTTTAATATGAATAAGATAGTAGAACAATGCAACTAAATTATTAGATAACATCAATCAATTTAGAGAGGGACACACATTCTTTGATCATGTGTTTTATTAACCATCTTTCAGAGGAATGATCATTTCTTTCCACTAAAATTCGTATGATGGAGCTTTATTTTAGTGTAAGAGGGATTTGAACTTAAGATGCTGACAACAACTTTTAAGGTTTTTACAAAATTGGCACCCCAAGAGCAAAAGACTAGAGCTCAAAAACATCCATGCACGTAAGTATTATGGAAAGATGATTAAGTTGGTAAACTTTTATTAATGGATGAGTATTTTTAGAATTGATCGAATGAGTTGATCGGTCGATATGATTTGAATCATATTTCTTTTGAGAGCAAGGACTAGAGCTCACAAAGAAATGTGATTTGAATCATATAAACCTATCAATCCACTCGATCATTTCTAATAATGCTCATGTACTAATAAAAGTTTACCAACTAATCACCTTTTTCATGATTCTTACATGCATGCACGCTAATGCATGGCATGCATGCTCACATAGAAAAAAAATTAAGTAGCAAATCTCACCCAACGAATCCACCGCACTTCATAGTGAGCCACGTGGCCATCCTTCCTCTTGTACCTTCGCCCTTCTATATGTCTCTATCACCCCCACCTTCACACGGTAACTCTCCCCTTATCATCTTTTCATAGAACTCGCACTGCGAGAAGGTCAAATATGGCAAACGTAAGTGAGATCGAGCTGAATTCAGATTTTGAATTTATTTCGATCGATTTCAATAGTTCTATTTTAAAAAATATTTGATCTTTCCTGCAGAAGGGGAAGAAGGTTGTTGATGGCGAAGATAACGAAGATCAGCTCTCTGTCATCGTCCTCAAGGTTGATATTCACTGCAAGGATTGCGCTTTGAAGATCAAGCGATGCATCAAAAAAATTAAAGGTTTTTTATTCTTCTGTGCGTGATTCTTTGATTTGATATTTTACTTTATTTTACTTTAATTTGGATTTCAGGAGTGGAGTGATGGTCGATCAGGCGAGCAACAGATTGAAGGTTTTAGGGAATGTGGATCCATGGGCGATTCGAGAACGTGTGGAGACTAAGGTTCATAGGAATGTTGAGTTCGTCTCGCCGGAGAATCCGCCGAAGAGGGAGGAAGACGGTGGCGGCAAGAAGAAGGCCACCGCCGGCGCAGCCTCTGCCCGCGAACAAGCGATATCGGAGGAGGTTGGGCACTGATCCAGTGAAATAACACTTTTGCAATTAAGTGTCTGATAAAATAGAATATTGAATTTGGGAACCGACATAATTTCTTTTTTTATTATTATTATTTATGTTAGTTCCCGCTTTCAACTGTGACTCTGAAGGTTCGTTTAGACTGCGATGGCTGCGTTCAAAGAGCGAGGAGATATCTTCTAAAGTGTAAAGGTAAACTAATGTATTTAATTGAATTGAATTAATTATTTTTTTATTATATAAGAATATGATAATTCATTTTTTTATTCTAATTTAGAAATGATGCAAAATCTAATAAATATTGAAATAAAAAAAAATTATAGAACTACTATATATATTTATATTTAAATATCTAGATATGAATATTATAAGTATGTTAAATGTATAAAAATTTGAAAAAACTAATAATTAAATTTTTTTTTTTATTTTTCAAAGAAAATTTGAAAAACTTTTTTATTACGTTCGGATACTGTATATATAGACCTACATGCCGATAAGTAGTGAGCACAACTGTCTATTTCAATATATCCAGTTATTGTTTTACAAAATATTTCAAATTTAATATTTTCATTATTTTTTTTCAAACACATAAATGTATAGTTTTTAAATTAATTTAAAAAAATATTCGATTAACATTAAATTTCTTTTACTTACTAACAAATTTATCTTATCTAATATTATCCCTGAGGTTTCCATAATTACATTTTGGTGTAGGGATGCAAGAGGTAAGTCTGGATGCTGAAAATGATTTGGTGACCGTTAGAGGGACCATGGATGTGAATTCACTGCCAGGGTACCTAAAGAATAAGATTAATATTAGATTATTTTGAAGACCGACAGCTGGTGGCGTCACTGAGTTAATATAGTGGCCTGGAAGCGTTAGGAAGGACAAGGCTGGAGGTGAAATGGTGAAAGAGAAGGAAGAAGCGTCCGTGGTGAAGATTAAAAGAAGAATGGGAGGCGTGGAGGTGATAACAGGGTGAGGCGGTGCGAAAAAGTTAAAATGATGGTAGTGAAAAAAGAAAAGGAAACATCAGAAAATGAAACATTGAATAACAAAAAAGAAAAAGAAATGAAGAAGCATGTGAAAAGAAAGATATGATTCGAAAACAATAAATATTAAAATAATTAAATGATGATGAGTAGTGAATAAATCGCATCGGCTCTGTCAAAGAAAAATCTAAGGAAGAAAGAATAAAGAATCATCCAGTAAAATGAAAAATGATCATGAAAAAAAAATCGTCGAAAATCATGATATATCGACAAATGTGTGATCGAATATCGAAAATCGTCGTATAACATGTCAAATGAAAAAATGAAAAATAGATCTAACGAAATCGCATCGATCATCATGAAACAAGATCGCTGATGAAGATAAATATATCGATGATAAATAAAAAAAAATCTTCGAAAAAGTCAATGAAAATAATCGCAAAAGAAAATAAAGGAAAAAAGAAAATGTAATGATAAAAATCGTGGAAAAAAAAATAAAGTCTATGCCGTCTGATGTAATGCCATAAATAAAATAGTAAATCAGTCATAAAACATTCAATGTCAAAAAAAAGAAAATAAATTCTTCGAGCGAAAAATGCATGGAAAAAAAAAAGAGCAATAAAGAAAGCATATAAGATGAATAAAGATCTGAGTAGAAATCTCAATGCAATAAATGAAATAATGTTGATATAATGTCATGGTGAAATCTATATGTATGAAAAGAAAAATAAAGCGATAATTAAGATGTCGATAATAATGCGAAGTGATCTCAGTGGTAAAGAGTAAGCAATGATGTAGAAATCTAGCGTAAAACAAGATAATGTGAAGAATCTAACTGAAAGGAAAATGGCATAATGGTAGAAAAATCTCAACATTAAGAAATTGCAATAGTGTGGCAGTAGAATCTCAAAAATAAAGAAATGGATGATAGTGAAAGTATTATGATAATGTGTAAAATCTAATGATATAAATCAGAGATAATGTGAATGAGAATCTCAATCTTAAAGAAAAATGATAATGTAGAGAATAGAAATCTCAAAGAGAAAGTAGCGATAGATGGAGCAAACAAATCAATAGCGTAAAATTCCAATGTGAAAAGTGAGAAATAATGGTAGTGAAATGAAATCCAGAATTATAAAGTAAAGAGATAATGATAAGTAAGAATCTCAATCATATTAAAATGGAATAATGGTAAGAAATGAGACAATAATGGGAAATAGAATCTAGTGTAAAGTGAGATAATGAGAAATTAAATCAATCCTGAAATAGAATAATGAAGGAAATTGATGTAAAGAAAGGATGATGAAGTGAGTCTCAAAAAAGAAAAAATAATGATGATGGTGCAGTGGAATCTAACACATGAAAGAAAGGTGAAAGCGATGATGGTGGCGAGTGAGAATCTCTTGAAAAAGAAGAAGGAGAAGTGATGATGGTGGAAGAGTAGAGTCTCAACCGTGAAAGAACAAAATCGATACAGTGGCGAGTGGGGAGTTTCCAGCGGCGTGAAGAAGAAGGAGAAGGCCGGTGTCAATGGCGAGAAGAAAGAGGAGAAAGGTGGCGGCGAGAAGAAGGACTTTGTTGGAAGAAGAGAAGGCCGTGAGATTAAAGCAGGGGCGGCGAATGTGATGATGGCAGGGTCGGTGGCAACGCCGACAATGGAGGAGACGAACAGTAAAGATTATCACGGGTTGTATGAGTACGGGTCCGGATCGTACGAGTACACGGTGGAGACAATACAGACTCCTCAGCCCGAGGAAGGCGAGAATCGCAACGGCTGCTCGATTATGTGATGTCTGCGGAGTACCATAAAAGTTAAGTTGTACCCGCGTTATCAGCTATAAAAGAATTCAGATATGGCATATATTTTGTAAATAATGAATAGAAAAGAAGGTATAATTGAAAAAAAAAAAAGTTTAGATACCTATGTTATTTTTTAATATCAGGAGAATAAATTTAAGGTTCAGTTGTTCAAAGAAAATTGCTATAAATGATATAATAAATATTAAATTTATTTTAATATCATATAAATAATATAATAATATTAATTTTAATCAATTTAATATACAATTTTTTAATTTAATATAATTTTAGATTAAAATATTTGAACATTAAATTTTAATTATTTATCAATTTAATTTAGTTTATAAAAATTTGGTTTTGTTTGATTCTGAACCGAAGTAATTTTGAAGATTAAAAGTGCGCTTGAAAGAGCTTTTTTATTGCTTCGTTTTTTCATAGAGCAACCAGAAAGCAACGCAGTTGCATTTATCTATCAGCTTTTGACTATTTTTTATAAAGTTTTATGATGAAGAGTTAGTTTTGAGAACCAGAGTTGTTAGAGTGTGGTGATTGTTAGAAAGTTATTATTTGAATTTTTCAAAAAGAAAAATATTTATAAAACACATAATAGATTTTCAAAAAGCTATTTTCTCCATAACAATGTAACAACCAGCTTTTCAAAAAAATTTAGTTACCACAAACATACCCTAAATAACTGAGAGGATCGGTTCAAAGATGAATTGATCAATTAGTCCAATTTTTAAAATCATATCTTATAGTTTTCATATAGTGCAGTTATTTTTTATTTTTAAAGAATATTTATGATTTTAATTTCATCATTTTTGTGGTCAAGAAATATATTTTCATTTTTCTTTTAATGAATGTTAAGTGTAAAAACATAGAATTGATGTTGGTAAAATTCAGTCTTAATATTTTATTAATTATTTTTAAAGTTTATATTGATAAAGCTAAATGATAACCCATCTAAGATAGGCTTTTAATTAAATAAATAAAGATTGAAATTGATTTTTTTGAAAAAAAAAATTACATACATATCACACAATTCTTATCCATTCAAATATTTAATACCTAAAGCTCCATAATTTATAATATAGCACTTTTCATAAATATGAAAAGCGAATTTTACTTTAAAAAATTAATAATAATGTTATTTTTTGAAAAATAACTTTATTTTTTATTTTATTTTATTATAATGAATGTTAAATGTCAAAGAATAAAACTTATGTAGGCAAATTTTAATCCAAAATTTTTATTCATAAATTTTAAAATTTATATTAAAATATACTGTCAGAATAAATTAATTAATAAATAAAATCTATGATTGAATTTTTTATTGAAAGAATTTAATTATTATTAATTTCAGTTCTTCTTTTCATAAAAATTATAAATTCTGCTACGTTGCATGACTTGATTAAAATTTTTATTTTCTTTTTATAAATAATTTTAATAGGTGTATGCACTATTTAGTGATTGGGTAATTTAGGAGATTTAAGTGTGTTCGTAAAATGTTCATCCTTTTACATATAATTAAAAAAATATATTTGAAGCCGTTCTTGCTATCTAATAACCTTTAATTTTTTTATGTTGGGATCCCTTATGGTTTGATTGATAAAAAATTATATATATATATATATATATATATATATATATATATATATATATATATATATATATATATATATATATATATATATGAATAAGGATTCACAAACAACCCTCTAAAGCCTATTTCTGCCTTATTGCAATTGCTAAAAAAAATTCTTCTATATTTTTAATTCAATGGCAGCCTACTTTGGATAGTCACTAGAGAAGGTATCCAGAGCTATGATAATCAATCTTGGCAGAATCCCCAACTTCACTATGATCTCCTTCCCTCCTCACCACTCTAAACATGGAGAAATGTAGCCCAAAAACTAGAGAAATCCACCCTAAATGATCTTCTCTTAGGATAACCTAAACTAAAACTCAACAACAAAAACCCCCTCGCCGTCCCTAATTGGTGCTATTTATAAGATTTTAAGGAAATAACCCTCTTAAAATTACTGACATATACTCAAAATAATAATAATAATAACTAAACCTAAACTAAGAGATAAAAAAAATAAAGACACATGATGTCATGAGAGCAACCACAATTTTTAAGAATTTTTTTCTCTTTCTAACACTAGACTTTTAAGATTTCTTTAGAATTGCATGACAACTCCAAATTTGATTATTAAATAACCTTTAATAAAGATCAACATATATCCCTAAATGAATGAATAACAATCATGCACCTTCTGAGGCTTATTGCTTCTAGTATTTTTTGGATGATTGAAAATCTTATAACTATGGAGACTTATGTCATCTAATATTGTTTAAATTAATAAAAATATTAAGGCTTATCTTTTTTTCAATTTTTAAATATGAATAAATTATGTACCTTTTGAGATTTAAAAAAAAATAAAACTTTCATAGCCTTTGAGGTTTATGCCTTTAAGATTCTTGGATGAGTAAAAAGTAATATGCCTTTTGAGGCCTATGTCTTATCAGATTTCTAGATGAGTAGGAAATCTCTACTTTAAATGACTTGTACTTTTTGACAATTTTTTAAATAAATAAAACTCACAAACCTTATAAGACTTATATTTTTGAAATTTTTTAAATGAGTCACAACCCTATCTAATAGTTACTCTCATGTTGTGTTTTAGAAAATCAAGTGAGATGGATCAAAAGGAGAGAGTTATTATTGAAATCAAAGGAGATGATTAGGGAGTGCTCATGATACTAGGAAGCCTAATGAGCACTCCAATCTATCATATAATTAGGTTTTATATTTTTGAAATTATAAAGATTTTATATTTTTGAGTTGATGTTTCATTAGAAAGCTAGGACTTATACTCTAACAACATAAGATTGTTAGGATGCCTAAGAGCTGATGATTTATGCTTGTAGGCCAAAGGGAAACGATAACTTTAGATCCTAAATCTATGGAGCTTTGGCGAGGGACAAAGCATGACCTAAATCTAAGGCAAAAGTGGGTATATGGTTTAACTCCACAAGAGAGAGTAAACCACCCGATTGTTGGACTTATTATCACCTTGAGTGGCAACCAGCTAACTTCTCATATGCTTTAAATCCATGTAGGCAAGCCATATACTTTTGCAGGATGGCTAGCTTGTTATTATTTAGAAAAGAAATCAAATCATATACTTTTGCAGGATGACTATATTGATAAATATTTTATTATGTTGATTTAATGCCTAAGCTTTTATATGAGGTTATGAGTTATTTTAGAGATTTAGTTATGAGTTGTTAGTTTGGGTAGAAAAATTAATTTTTATCCTTAGAGTATAATCGCAACCAAGCCATACAACAATCACCAATCATAAACAAACGATGAAAATGCATGCTTTTTTCTAATGCACAAGCTAAACAAAATATCAAACAATTTTACAAAGCTATCACAAAAGAGTAAAAGGCCGATGCAGTCGGGTACCACCATACAACCTGAAAAAAAAGTGAATAGCCGAGCTCTACCCTTAGACAACCCGAATTACAAGAGATTAATTATAATTATAAATGATGAATGTTATGGGGGTCTTCATTCTTCATCCTTCATCTATTCATCTTTCATTTCTTCATCTGATTTGTTCCATTTCTTTCTTGCTTTTGGCTTGATTTGGATGTGCTTGCTCCAAAGGCATCACATTGTACATAAGACTTAGTCTTGTAACCAATGCTTATCCTAATCCCCCATAGCACTTATCCTAATCGTAATACAAAATTACATTAAAAGAAGAAAAGTAAATCTAGTTACACCTGCAAAATAAATGTTAGCTAAACACACCATACAACCCAATAAATTATATGAATAATTTAGACTTACCACCCCACACATGGGTAACCACATGTCTAACTTAGATTATGCTTAAATACACAAAAAATATTTATATTTTTTTATTATGACAATCCACTACAAAAGCATGATTAATTTAATATATCGACCTAACATCTAGATTACACACATACAATCATCATCTACAATAATACATCAAAAACATTAAACTACATATAAAGAAGTGGTGACTTAAGTGTATATGTGCATTAAAGCTTGTGTGGTATGTCATAACTAGGCTTTAGAGTGTAATTTTACTAAGTGTGAAAATTTTAATTTATAAAGGGTTGATTTTTCTTTAAGTAATTTAATTGATTTGAAGATTTTACTTAGTTTTTTATTTTGTTTCATATGGCTTACACTTAACAACTAAGTGTCATAAAGAGAAGAAAGAGAGGGAACCTCTCTTTCATCCATACCTTAAGTCATTTCTAAAGCAAGTTAATTAATTCTCTTTAGTGAATGACTTATTACATGTTTTAATTAACCCTAAGTTTAAGTTCACTCTAAATGACCTTATTTAATAAGAAAGGTATCTTAAGATTAATTAGAACGAATTGCTATCACATAACACATGTTTATTCATTTCTTTCCATCATGTATATCTTGCATATGATTAAATCCTAAGCATACCTTTACGTACAATGTATGTCTTAGCACACTTAAATGATGAATGCAAAGAAGAGTGTTTAAAATTTAAATATTTCATTTGATTGAATTATGAATGCATATCTTTTTAATAGAAAAAGAGATTTTCATCCATTAGCTAAGTACACATTCACATGTATAAAAGTTTTAAGTGAGTACGTCGCTATTATTCTACACCAGGGGCGCAAGGAACAAGACCTACTTAGAGCTACATAAAGTCTCGCAGCCTCTGGATGTCCAGACTAATATACCACTTTTCTTATATACATATGGATGTATAAGCAACTATAAGAATAGAAAAACCTATGCAAAAGTTGTATTTGATTTATAATTCTTATTCATTGGTCATATTATACATACATATGTATAAGAGTTTTAAGTGAGTATGAAACCATTGTTCTACACCAAGGGTGTAAATTACAAGACCTACTTGGGGCAACTTAAAGCCTCGCAGCCCCAGGATGTATAGACTAATATATCACTTTTCTTATATACATATGAATGAACAAAAAGAACCACAAGAATGAGAAGTCACGCAAGAAGTCATATTTGATTTGATTATATGATTTACATATGTGATATGAAATTCTTCCTAAGTTTTAACATGGAGATACATAGGAGTAGATTTAGACAAATGTTGTGTTCTTTTCAAATGAACTATATATTTATAAATCCCATGCAAATCCATATAAGGTAAGGAAAGAGAGCTTCATATTGGTTAACTTATATTATCAACACATGCAAACTTATAGATATTTGTAATTAACATCACTCCATATATTATAATTGATTTATGAGCTTTTGAGGATAACTTTTGATTTAATAGTAATAATAACCACACTTATTTTTAATTTAAATCAACACATGTAATTTGACATAAAAGAAACCATTTCATTTAGTTAATTTTAAAAGAAATGAATGCATGATTACACATATTTAACATGATTGAAAAAATATAAAGGGGAACATAAGCATGATCTCATTCATTCCAATTAATAACAATCATACTAAATAAGGCTATTTTAAAATAAACCAAGTTCTTAATTACATTTTTAATTTTGAGTTTGATTTAGGAAATGAAAGAGGTTTGCTAATCATAATCCCATGTGTGAATTAATTGGTTTAATGAAGAAGTAATTTTTTTTTTATGTCTACTTTACTATGAATTAAGTGAATTAATTAACCCTTATCAACATCACATCCTAATTAATAATGAGCCAATATGATATGAAACCACATGAAAAGTAAATTTGCAATGCTCCTAAGAAATTAAAGGGGCCTAATGCAATTGGCTAATGATTAATACTTAAATAGGCTTAAGATATCTCACTCAACTATTTTTATGGTTTTCTCATACATGTGAGCTAACCATAATTTCATTATCTCTCACTTTGGGTTATTTAACACCCAAAGAGCTACCCAAGATTAATTAAAGGTTGCTTAGGTGTGAAGTAAATTTTAGATTGAGTTAATCAAGCTTGTTAATTAATTGATTGAATTCTTTGATTATATTTTGATTAGAATGATGAAATTAACTTAGGGAAAGGATCAAGGACAATGCCTCAATCCTAACCCCTAAGTCATTTCAAACAGTAAATTAGGCTCTAATTTTTTTATCTTGGAGATTAATTAATTAATTAATTAAGCAATTAATTACCTCATTAATCATTAACAAATCAAATTCCAAAAGTGAATAAAAACTTTGGAAATGAATTAGGAAAAGTATCCCAACCACATTCCCTAAGCTCCCTTGCTATTCAATATAGGTAATTGGGCTTAAATAATTAGTTAAACTACTATTCATCCACTAATTATCACTAATTAAATTAAGAAAGTGATTAAAGATTAATCAATTGATTTTCCTAATTATGAAACCAATAAAATCTCAAAAAAATGGGGGAGGTAGAGGTCATCTCCTCAAACATCCACAAAAAGTTAGAGATCAATTGGGTGATTAATTAAGAAAAAATTAAGCTAATTGGATTTCTAATTAAACTTTAACTAAGCCTAAATCACTTTTCAAGATTAATTAATAATAATTTTCCTAGATTCTACTCTGACATATCTTTAAAATGAGCCCAAGTTTGTATTTTTTTGGATTTTTCTAATATTAGTTTCAAATTTTTAGAACTTTCAGGCTTAATAATGGATTAATAAGGCATAATTAACCTTATCGCCACATATACGGCATGATGTAGCTTTTTAATGTGGTGCGATGGGAGTGGCTATTTAAATTGTCACTTCAAAGGTTGACTTGGATGGGGGCCACGATTCGATCCGCAATTTTGAAGGATTAATTAGAGGATATAGCGTGATTTAATCATGGCTATCTATTCCGATCACGCGAAATGGATGGCCCGTGATCTTTCTCCTTTGCGAGCAATAAAAGACGGATGTCATCCGTCTTTCCTTGTTCGATCTGAGCTCACCCGAGCTTGGATTGGGAACAAATCGATCCCACACCTTCAGAAGAAGGAGAGGAACACATCTAATGATAAAAAAAATGCATGACATTCAAATTTTCTTCACAAAATACCAATCTATTTTTCATACAAGGCACAATTTTGCAAAATTGATTCACCAGAGCTAATGTCCGATGGTGGATCTTCGGAGGTAGCTTCTACTAGTTGAGGTAAGGACCTGTTGAGAAGCTTTGAGCATGATTTGGGATAGAGTGCTCGATCAATCAATCCACATGCCTAAAGACCTTGGCTCTGATCGAACTCCTATCTCCGGTGCTCGGGAAGGCTTATAGACGATTCAGTTGGCTTCGATGGAGTAGGAGGATGGTGTGGGTGCAAGGAATTTGGATTTGATCAAGTAGGTGAGGAGTATTGCTCAGAGGAATGGTGTCCTATTTCAGCTTTGCTTGGGGAGGAGGAATGCCAATTGAGGAGGGCTTGAGAACACTTGAAATCACTATGAGAGAGTTTGAAATGCCTTTGGAAACACAGAGAGTGTTAATTATGTCGAATCCCGCTTGAATTGAGGGAGTATACCCCTCAATTTCCTTGGATGGATGGACAGGATTGGCTCCCAAAAATCCATCGATTGGCCACCATCAGAGCACTAGAGGGGTCACCATCAGCTCCACGTGGCTCACCCTAGTTGGAGGAAGTGGTGGTAGGAGGCTTAAGGCATGATATGGGGAGATTGTGTGCTATTGGTTCTTTGCCTTTGCTTATGGGGTTCGGCCAAGAGAGGGAATGTCTTAGCTTGAGTCTCTTGGTCCATGGTAAGAGCTAGGGGTGTTGAGTGGGCTAAGTTGTCTTAGAAATGCCTCATTTGGCACTTTGATGGCTACCATGGAGATGTAAAAGTGGACTTTTCCACTTAAGGCAAGAATCCAATGCAAAGAGGGGTGTCCATTGGTTAATCCCCTTGGAATAGGTCCCACATGGACTTGGTCTAGTTTGGAGCTGACCTAGGGTTCATTTAGGTCAGGTTAGGTCAGCCACCAAGGCTCCATAAGGTGGTTTTGGGTGATTTAGCTTCATATGATCAAAATAGGCTCATTTGGGTTAGGTTAGGTTGGGTTGACCAATTGGTTAAATTGGGTCAAGCCAAGACTTGGGTTAGGTTCATCTAATAATTTGGGATGTCTTTGTTCAAGTGATTTTGATTAATTTGGCATAGATTTGAATTTGACTCATTTGGATTCAAAAAATGGGTCAAGTTGACCAATTTGACCAAATTAGGTTGGGTTAGGTGTTGAGTCAAGTTCAATAGGTTGATTGAAAATGATTGTAGGCTTTGGTTTAGTTTAATTTAGATTTAGTTTGGATTTTGGCCAATTTGACACTTTAGGTCAATTTGGGCTAGGTTGGCTCAAGTTGATCAATTGGTCAAGTTGGGCACAATTATAGCTTTGATCAAGTTCAATAAGTGATTTGGAAGGAACTTGAGCCATTGGTTGCAATAAATTTGGATCAAATAATGATTTGACTGATTTTGGCTTTTTTAGGCCAATTTGGGTCAACTTAGGGAAAATGGCCAATTAGGATTGGTTTGGCTCAAGTGAAGGTTTGGTCATGTTCAATCATTGATTATGAGTGAGTTTGAATTAAGGGTTTCAATCAATTTGGTATATGATGTATTTTGGCTAGTTTGGGTTTTATTTGTGCTAAATGTTGACTTGGTCAAAGGCTAAGTTTGACTTGGTTTGACCTAATTCAAGGTGGTTGGTCACCCTAGGGTGATTGTTGGTTATGTTGTGAGATTTAGATGGGATTAGTTCAATCCAATTTGGGTTGGATTAGAACTTGGCTCGAAAAGGTCTTTTAGGTCACTTTAGGTCAAGTGGACCTAAATAGGTCAATTGACTTGATCATGGCTTGATTCAAGTTTAGTTGAACTCACACATGAGACTAGGATTGAAATATAACTCCAATTGTAAGTGGTTTGGAGCTAAATGGGTTTTGGTTCATATGATAGTTTCAAGCCAAAAGGGTCAATATGGGATTGACTTGGGTTTGGTTTGACAGTTGTGGTTTATGTTTATATTTGGGCCAATAATTGTAGGAATGATTGAATCATGAAGAAATCGATGAGTTTTGAATTGATTTAGGTATTATTTAGCCAAGTTCAAGAATTTGGCTAAAAGGGATAAAATTAGAAATTTGATTTGATTTGGGTTGAGTTTTGGTCATTTGGATTTACATTTCATTTATATTTGTGAATATAAATGAAGGTATAAATGGTTTATGAGAAAATCACTTGAGTTTGGAGTGATTTTGAAGCAAATTTGACCAAATCTAAGGATGTAGGTCAAAAAAGCTAACCTGGGTTTGATTTGGTTTTAAGCCTTTGAACCTGGATTTCATTTATATTTGTGAATATAAATGAAGGAATGATTGATTTATAAAGAAATTAACCAAGTTTGAGTTGGTTTGAAGAAGTTTTGACTAAGCAAATGAAGGTGGTTCATATGGCTTAGGAAGAGATTTTGGAATTTGGACTTAATCATGGGTTTCAATCATTTGGGGTTAATTTGGAATTTGGAATCTTAGATTGGGATTTGATTTGAGATTGAATTTGATAATTGAGAAAATCAATTGGATTGGGGTTGATTTGAATTTGGTTAAGGCTAAGTCCATAAGATAAAATCAAAGGGCTTAGGAAGGGATTTGGAATTTGAATTTAATGATGGATTTCAATCATTTGATAGTTAGATTTGATTTCAAAATTTGAATTTGAATTTGAAGTTTGGTTTGAAAGAAGGAAGCAAAGATTGGGTTTAGGGTATAGGGTAGGAAAGTACTCTTAAATCCCTAAGGCACATCCTATTCCTAAAGCTAACTCTTCTAAGTCTCTAGGATTAGGTTAAGTGTTCACCTAATAACTAAAAATATCTTAAGACTAAGGATATCTTAGTGTCTATAAGAGTCTTAGATCTATGATGTGAAAGTTAAGAGCTCACTCCAAAAGTGAGGTAAACAAAGGGTGCCCAATAGCTGTGGTATAACGATAAGACACACCACACGTATTGGTGTTGACCGAGACAATCAACAATGTTCGAAGGGTCATAAACATTAGCATAAATGATCCACTACTAAACCTGAGATGTAGAAGGAATCAAGATTTTAGTGCAATGCAACTCAACTCATACCAAGGGTATAAGGGAGGAAGAAGAGATCCACCAAGAAATTAAGCAAGTGAACCTTCCACTAAGGAAGCAGGTTCAGGTTATCCACTAGGGATAAGAGGTGTGAATTATTTGATATGATTTGGGGAGAGTATCCGTTGGGGATTATAATGTATAAATCACTAGGGATAGATGCATGAACTTTCCACTAGGGAAGCAGGTTTTGGTTATCCACTAGGGATAAGGATTTGATGAATTTTTTTTTGAGGGTGTACTCACTGGGGAATGCAAGTTTGAATTGGATTTAATTGACTCTGCCGGGGAGGTTGGGATGATTGATGCATCGCTGGGGAGAAGTTGGTTGATTGTTTGTTTAAGTTTAAACTTTGAGATGGACCTTATCGGTGTGCGATGGACTACACTGAGAAGGGGCTATGTCAGCTTTGGCATATCTCAGATTTACCAATCCAAAAGGGTTGTCCACCAGCCACATGGTAGAACTATCTGACCTAAGGGGTTGCCTTTCAATGTACAATGGCTGTGCTAGGGATAAAGCATATCAGACTTGCATCTCCAAAAGCAAGGGACAACTGCTGGGGTGATCTGTTGGATACAATAAATCGAACCCAACATAGGGCGATTATTGAATGAATGCCACTGGGGGACTTATAGCAGTTTAAAGTAGTCAGGATAATGCCATTTGATTGAATTACATTTATTTTAATTTGATGAATCTCGTCGGTGTACAATGGATCTACTAAGAAGGGGCTAATATTAGCTTATACCTGTCTTAGATTTACAAATTCAAAGTGATAGTCTACTAGCCATGATGTAGAGCTAACCAACCTAAGGGGTGCCTTTCAGTGTGCAATAGTGAAGTTAGGAAGAAAGCACGGGGACTCACATGCTCGTACATAAGGGACCACTGGGATGATCGGTTGCTTGCGCAATAGATCGAGCTTGACCTAAGGCTTCCCGTCGGTGTGCAACGATTGTGTAGAAAAGAATGTGTAATAGACTTATATCTTTCAAAGCAAAGATGACCACCGGGGTGATTCGTTGGTGGCATAACAAGTTGAACCCAACCTATGGTGACTACTGAGAGAGTGTTGACCCGGGGACTTATCTCAACTCAAAGTAGTCAGGCAATTCCTATAGGGAGTTTTGCTGACACTGCCATAAAGATAGGATGCCTTCTTGGGAAAGGAGTCACTGGGGGCTTGAATTCCTAATCCACAAGTGAAAATATATTTTGTTTTATATTTGTGTGAAACCTATTGGAATGCGAGGGACCAGACTGAGAAGGAGCTCATATCAGCCTAGTCTTATCTCAAACTTACTGGACCAAGGGAGAATCTGCGCATTCGCTGAATAAATTCTCCAACCACACGGGTGGCTACTAGGAAAGGGGAACTATCCAATCAATGAGTAACTGGGGTAGTGTCTAAATGGGGTTGCTAAGGACATGATCCAAATAGAGTGCTCATAGGGGAGGTGCCGATGGGGGCGTTATCCAAAACATTGTAAAAGATAGCATGTAGGTATTCAGTGGCCAACTCAAAGAGAAAGAGGGGACTTACATCTGCCAAGAGCGGTGTATCCATCGGGTGGGTCATCGTCAGCATGGTGATAACCAACCAACCAATGGTGCCCTTTAGTTTGCGACAATCAATTTAAAAAGAAGGCGTGTAGGCTTACACCTCCCTAAAGCGGAACTGATTGTCGGGATAGTATGTGTTCAGTGAGCTAGGGGCTATCTGCTTAGGGTGACTACTAAGGAAGGAGTCCTGTGAAAGAACCAAACCCAAGCTTGAAGTAGTCAAGAGGAAAGGAGCCACTGGGGATTTACCCTAAACCTCAAATATACTCGACCCAGTCAGTGCATGGTGGCTAGTCCAAGAAGAAAATGTGTAGGCTTACATTCTCTTAAATAAAGTCAACATGGGGTAGCTTACTGGTTGCACAGTTGGCCTACCAAACTAGCATGGCCCTCGTTGCTTTGCAATGGTCAAGTTAGGAAGAAAGTGTGGGGACTCACATCTGCCAGATAAGTGACCACTAGGGTGACACACTAACAAGGTAGCATATCGGTCTGGCCTAGAGTAGTTAATGAGTGAATGCCATGAGGGGCATACTCCCACATAAAAATAGCTCGAGATAAAAGATACATGTTCGTTTGTGTTATGAATGAGGGAATAAGATACCATTTGGGTTCTCTTATACCTACCCTAAACACGTAGAAATGTGACTCCACCAAGAAAGGATGTTGCTTGAGTTCTTTTACACTTAACTTAGTTGTGCTAGTTGAAATAGGATGCCTTTTGGGTTCTCTTACACCTAACCTAATAACACTACAGGATAATTTGTAGTTTGTGTTTGTGTTGTGGAGGGATATGATGACTCTTGGGTTCTCTTACAGCTACCCTAAACACGTCGTGATGGATTCACAAGCAAAAGATATTTCTAACACATAATAGATGGAATTTGATATGAAAAGGAAGTTTTATTGATGATTATTTTTAAACAAGATTTATTGATAATATTTCTTTAGGTAGAGCCTGTTGATTGGAAGTATAGGTGCTCTCCCTTTTAGTTTATGAACTGAAAAGATTCTCCTTGGTATGCCTTCTCTATGGCAAAAGGGCCTTCCCAAGTGGGTTCAAACTTGCCTCCTATCTTTCAATGGGCAACAATTGAACTCCTTAGAACTAAAATAACTCTCATACTTGAAAAGCTCTAGGTCGGACCAAATTGTTGTGAGCTTGAATCATTTTGGCTTTGTACAACTCGAAGTTTTTGTATGCCCGGAGGCCTCTCTCCTCCAAACCTTCGAGCTCTTCTAATCGCAGCTTGGCATTCTGCTCTGTAGTAATCTTGCTACCCACAACTATCTTTAGTGATGGGAGTTGGACTTGTAAAGGTAGAACTGCTTCAGACCCATACACTAAGGAGAATGGGGTAGATTGAGTTAGAGTTCTGTATGTGATGCGGTAGGCACAGAAGGCTTTAACTAACTGCTCATGCCACTGTCTCTTGTTGGCGTCGAGTGTCTTCTTCAGTATCTGGATGAGAGTTTTGTTGAATGCTTCTGCTAGACCGTTTGCCCTAAGGTAGTAGATTGTAGAATATCTCTAATCTATGCTATGTCTCTGGGCAAAACTATTGCTCTTAGTGCTCTTGAATGCAGTACCATTATTAGATATATTTTGTTGAGGCACCCCGAACCTATATACAAGATGGTTCCTAAAAAATTGGAGCACATGCTGAGCTGTGACCTCTCTAAGTGGGATTACCTCTGCCCACTTAGAAAAGTAGTCGGTGGAAGCTAGAATGAATTGGTGACCCTTGGAAGAAGGAGGATCGATCGGACCCACTATGTTAGTGCCCCAACACTCAAATGGCCATGAGGCCAATGTAGGATGTAGAATGTTGGGTGGTTGATGTAGGACCACATTGTGCACCAGACATTGGTTTTATCTTTTATCTACATCCATGCAATCTATAATCATCGAAGGCCAATAGTATCCTAGTCTTATGATCTTAGTTTTCATCTTCAGACTGGACTGATGAGCTCTGCATAAACCTGAATGTACGTCAGTCATGATCTTACGGGCTTCATGTTTGGCTAAACAACGTAACCACATATGATCGAAGGACCGTCGGTATAGGGTGCCATCCACGAAAGCATAGGAGAGAGCTATCTGCTTCACCTGATGGGCTAATGACTTCTCTTTAGATAATTTACCTGTATTTAAATAATCCATGAATGGTTGCCTCCAATCTAACTCGTCATCCTTTTTGGCAACAACAACCTCCCCTTCAAGAGAGTCTCTCGATGAGTTCATCGTCAACAAGGGATATGACTTATCTATTTTGGAACCTTATTGGAATAGACTCATCTTTTGGACATGCCAATTCCTTGGCAAGCTTGGTGCATCTACTTTAGCATTATCTCTTTGAGGAATCTTATAGATAGTGACCTTTGGGATTTGGGCCAACAACTCCATGGTATACTTGTGGTAATGATGGAGCCTAGGCTTTAGAACCTTGTAGGACCCATTGATTTGGTTGATGATGAGTGTTGACCTCACTTTTATAGTCAGCTCTTAACTCCCTCATCATAGATTTAGGACTCTTATAGACACTAAGAGTTCCTTAGTCTTATAACACTTCTAGTGATTAGGTGAACACTTAACCTAATCTTAGAGACTTAGAAGAGTTAACCATAGAAATATATTATGCCTTAGAGATTTAGGAGGACTTACCTACCCTACAACCCAAACTTAATCCTTGCTTCATTCTTTCAAACCAAACCTCAAATTCAAATCCAAATTCCAAAATCAAATTTAACTTCAAATGATTGAAATCCATGATCAAATTCAAACTCCAAATCCCTCCTAAGCCCGATTTTATCTCATGGACTTAGCCTTAACCAAATTCAAGTCAACCCTAATCCAATTGATTTTTTCAATTATCAAATTCAATTCTAAATCATAAATCAATTTGAAACTCCAAGTGATTGAATCCCACAATTAAATCCAAATTCCACAATCCCTTCCTAAGCCATATGAACCACCTTCATATGCTTAGTCAAAACTCCTTCAAACCAACTCAAGCTTGGTTGATTTCTTTATAAATCAATCATTCCTTCATTATATTCACAAATATAAGTGAAATCAAAATTCAAACCCTTCAAACCAAATCAAAATAAATCAAACCAATTAAAAATCCAAGTTAGCCTTCTTGACTTACATCCCTAATATGGCCAAATTTGCTTCTAAATCACTCCAAACTCAAGTGATTTTCTCATAACTCACTTAAATCTTCATTTATATTCACAAATATAAATGAAACCTAAATCCAAATGCTCCAAACCAAATCCAAATCTATCAAATTCCCAATTTTATCCTTTTTAGCCAAATTCTTGAACTTGGTTAAATGATACCCAAATCTCCCAAAATCACTTTGCGGAACCTTGGTGGTTGACCTAAGCCGACCCAATTGGACCCTAGGTCAGCTCTAAACCAACCCAAGTCCATGTGGGATCCAACCCAAGGGGATTAACCAATGGACACCCTCTCATTTGCATTGGATCCTTTCCTTAAGTGGAAAAGTCCACTTTGTCTCCCCGTGATAGCCATCAAATGCCCAAATGAAGCACTTCTAGGACTTCCTAGCCAAACCTAACCCACCCTAACATCTACCATGGACCAAGAGAATAAAGCCAATCCATTATTTCTCATGGTCGAACCCATTGGATGCATGGGAGGTCAATCCCACACAATCGGTCCATATCAAGCCTTGAGACTCCTGCCACTATCTCGACCACTCCTGGTGAGCCACATGGCACTGACGGTGACACCTTCGATGACCTGACGATGGCCAATCAGCCAAAAATATGGGATACATCTTGTCCATTCATCATGAGCAATTGAGGAGTATACCCCCTCAATTCAAGTAGTAAATAGAGAGAATTTCTTTGTGAGACTTCCAAAAGCATTTTTGAAATACCACAGAGCTTCCCAAGTGATCCCAAGCCCTCCTTGATCGGCATTTCCCATTCCTGAACAAAGATGAAACATGAGACCACCTTTTCGATCAATACTCCCTCCTCATCCAATCAAATCTCAATTCCTCTTAGCCACACCATCATTATACCTAGTCGAGCATAAACAAACTAATTCCCATGCTTCCAAGACATGAGAGGAGTGAATTCAATCAAGATTGAACCCCAAAGGAGGGGAGCTTGGTCCACAGAGAATTTCACACCAAATCAAGCTCAAAGTTAACGGACCTCGCCTCAACTAGGTGAACCAATTCCCACACCTCAAAGCTTCTCAACATGACCCACCGCCGGACATTAGCTCTTGTGAGGAAATTTTGCAAATCGAGCCTTGTATGAAAAAATTGGGTTGGTCTTTTTTCAAGTAAATTGTAATATCATGTGAATTTGACCATTGGATGTGCATCTCCTCTCCTTCCGAAGGTGTGGGATCAATTGGATCCCAATTCGAACTCCGGTGGGCTTGGATTGAACGAGGAAAGATAGACGATGTTCATCTTTCACTACTCGCAAAGAAGGAAGATGACATGCCGTCTGTTCTGCGTGATGGGAATGAACGGCTTTGATTAGATCACGGTGATTCCTACTATTTTCTCACTTAACCCGCATATCGAACCATGGTCATCCGATCTTAGATCGGACGGTCCACAGCATCCGTCGGGTGACGCGGTGACAACTCAAATAGTCAATCCCATCATGCCACAGCGTGCGTGCCACACGGCGAATGGGATTAAGGCTTTAATTAAACTATTTTAATTAATTTTTAAGGCTGAAATTTCCTAAATTCATAACTAATTATAGAAAAATGCAAAAATGCAAACTTTGGCTCATTTCATAAGTATTTTTGGGTAGAATCTAGGAAAATTATTATTAATTAATTTTGAATACTAATTTTAGCTTAATTAAGATTTAATCAAAAACTTAATTATCTTAATTATCACTTAATTAAGCATCCAACTAATCTCAAATTTTCTATGGATGTTTAGGGGGATGACCTTTCCCTCCCCTATTTTTCTGGAATTTTATTAGTTGCTTAATTAGGGAAATAAATTGATTAAGTCTTAATCACTCTCTTAAGCTAATTAGTGATAATTAATAAATAAATAGTAGTTTAATTAATTATTTAAGCCTAATTACCTTTGTAGAATAGTAAGGGAACTTAGGGAGTGTTATTAGGATATTTTTCCTAATTCATTTCCTAGATTTCCTTCACTTTTTGGAATTAACTTAATTAAGGATTAATGAGGTGATTAATTACTTAATTAATTAATTAATTTCCAAGATAAAAATCAATCAAAGCTAATTGAGTGTTTGAAATGACTTAGGGATTAAGGATTGAGGCCTTATCCTTGATCCCTCTCCCTAAATCAATTTCATCACTTTAATTAAAATGTAATCAAAGAATCCAATCAACTAAATAACAAGCTTGATTTAACTCAACCCAAAATCCACCTCACACCTAAGCAACCTTTAATTGATCTTAGGTAGCTCCTTGGGTGTTCAATAACCCAAGGTGAGACATAATAAAATTATGGTTATCTCAGATGTATGAGAAAACTATAAAGTTAGTTAAGTGAGATCCCTTAAGCTTAATTAACTATTAATCATAAGCCAATTGCATTAGGCCCCTTTCATTTCTTAGAAGCATTAAAAATTTACTTTTCATGTGGTTGCATATCATATTGGCTTATCATTAATTAATTAATTAATGATAAAGAGTTAATTAATTTACTTAATTCATACCCTAACCTAATTAAAATATAAAATCAACTTAAATTTTCTTTATTAAACCAAATTAATTCACACATGGGAAATTGGGTTAGGTTTAGCAAACCTCTTTCATATTTCCTAAATCAAATCAAACTCAAAATTACAGGTGTCTTTAAAGAACTTTGGTTTATTTTAAATTGCTTTATTTAATATGATTATCCTTATGAATTAATTAGGATGAATGAGAGCATGTGCTTATATTCCCTTATTTATTTCTAATCATGTTAAATATTGCTCGCAATGTGAAATCATGCATTCATTTCTTTCAAAATCAAATGAAAATAATTTCTTTTATGTCAAATTGCATGTGTTGACTTAAACTAAAATAGGTGTGGCTATTATCACTTTTAAATCAAATGTTATTTTAAAAAGCCTATAAATCAATTATTATAAATGAAATGATGTTAATTAGAAATATCTATGAGTTTGCATGTGATGATAGTATAAGATATGGAATGTGAAGTTCTCTTTCCTTATCTTAGATGGATTCACATAGGATTTACAAATGTATAGTTCATTTGGAAAGAACATAATATTTGCCTAAATCTATTCATATGCCTCTCCATGTTAAGACTTAGGAAGAATTTCATATCACATATGTAAACCAAACAATCAAATTTAACATGACTTCTTATTCTTGTGGTTCTTTTTGTACATTCATATATATCTAATAAAAGTGGTATATTAGTCTCGACACCCCAAAGTTATGAGACTTTAAGTAGCCCTAAGTAGGTCTTGCACCTTACGCCCTTGGTGCAGAAAATAATGGCAATGTACTCAGTTAAAACTCTTATATATATATATATATATATATATATATATATATATATATATATATATATATATATATATATGTATGATGTGGCCAATGAATAAGAATCATAAATCAAATAAATCAAACACAAATTTTGCATGGGTTTTCCTATCTATATAGTTGCTTATACATCTACATGTATCTACAAAAAGTGGTATATTAGTCTGGACGTCCCGGGGCTGCGAGGTTTTAAGTAGCCATAAGTAGGTCCTATACCTTACACCTCAGGTGCAAAAAATAATGGCAACATACTCACTTAAGATATTTATACATGTGAATGTGTATATAACTAATGGGTGAAAAATCTCTCTTTTTTGATTAAAAAGATATGTTTTCATAATTCAATCAAGTGAAATATTTGAATTCAAAACATACTTCTTTGCATTCATCATTTAAGTGTGCAAAAATATACACTATATGTATATCATGCTTAGGGTTTGATCATATGCATGATGAACATGATGGAAAGAAATAAATGAATATGTGCCATGTGATAGTAATTCAGCCTAATTAATCCTAAGATGCCTTTCTTATTTAATAAGTTCATTTAGAGTGAACCTAAACTTAGGATTAATCAAAACATGTAATAAGCCATTCATTAAAGAGAATTGATCAACTTGATTTAGAAGTAACTTAAGGTAGGGATGAAAGAGAGGTCCCCTCTCTTTCTTATTTTTATAACACTTAGTTATTTTTGTAAGCTAAATGAAATAAAAGAAAACATCAATTAAAACTCACAAATCAATTAAATTACTTAAAGAGAAATCCACCCTTTATAAATTAAATCTTTCACACTTAGAAAAATTATAACTCTAAAGCCTAGTTAGAACATACCACATAAGCCTACTTTACTTAAGTCACCACTTTTAGCTTTATGTTGTTGATGATTATGTATATTTTGTGATGTATTATTTTAGACAAGATGTTAGGGTGTATGTGCGTAGTCTGGATGTTAGGTCGTCATTAGCCTAATCATGCCTTTTACAGGGGGTCTTGCTTAAGGGGACGCTGTAATAAAAATAGAAATAATTTTGCTATGCAGGTTGCTTATACCCCTAAGCATAGCCCAAGTTAGGACAGATGGGCTTGATTACCCATGTGTGAGGTGCTAAGTCCAAATTATCTATATAACTGCTTGGGTTGTATGGTGTGTTTAGCTAACATTAGTTTTGCAGGTATAGCTAGATTTACTTTCCTTTTTATTGTAATTTTACATTAGGATTAGGATAAGTGTTATGGGGGTTAGGATGAACATTGGTTATAAGACCAAGTATTATGTACCATGTGATGCCTTTGGAGCAAACACATCCAAATCAAGATAAAAAGAAGAAATAGATGGAGCAAATCAAATGAAGAATGAAGACCCCCATAACATTCATCATTTGTAATTGTAATTATTTTTTATAAACTGGGATGTACAAGGATAGAGCTTGGCTACCCATATTTCTTTTTCGGGTTGTATGGTGGTACTCGATCACACCGGCCTCATATTATTTTACGATAGCTTTATAAAATTGTTTGATATTTTATTTAGCGTGTGCATTGGAAACAACATGTATTTTCATAATTTCTTTATGAATTGGTGATTGTTGTGTGGCCTGTATGTGATTAGGCTCTTAGGATAAAAAAAAATTATCTACCTCATTAACAACTCATAACTAAATTTCCTAAAATAACTCATAACCTCACATAAAAAATCCTAGGTATTAAATCAAGATAATAAAATATTTAGCAATCCTTTAGCTAGATGATTGTATGTATAACATCATGTATAATCATCTTATTTCACTCTTGTTCAGAGAGGGCTTCCATCTTTGCCAGATAGAAATGGGCTTAACCTTTTAAAGCCTATGATGGAAAAACACATCTTTCCCTTTTGATTTGGCCCATAATCAACTTTCATGCATTTAGGCATACAAAATCCAATAGCCTGTGTCAAAATAAAGAGTCTCAAATTAAATAAAATTTGATAAAAATTTGCATTAGATTTAAGTCATTACTCATACCACTCATTCTCTAGCCTCTTAGGGAGTGGGTTTCAATACTTAATTTCTTTCCTAAATAAATAGCAGCTTAACTATCTTGCAAAACATATGACTTGCCTACATGGTTTTAAAATTTAGGAGGAGTTAGCTGGTTGCCACTCTAGGCGGTAAGAAGTCTAGCAGTCAAGTGGTTTGCTCTCTCTTATGGAGGTAAATTTAGGTCGTGCGTTGGCCCTTGCCAAAGCTCACTAGATTTAGGATCTAAGGTCATTATTTTGCTTTATGGGCTACGAGCATAAATCCTCACCTCTTAGGCATCCTAACAATCTTGTGTTATTAGAGTATTAGTCCTAGCTCTCTAATAAAATTTCAACTCAAATAAACAAATCTCTTTAATCTTAATTTTATATAAAGCCCAATAATAGGATAGATTGGAGTGCTCATTAGGTTTCCTAGTATCATGAGTACTCCTTACTTATCTCCTTTGGCTTCGATAATAACTCTCCCCTTTTTGATCCATCCCATTTGATCTTCTAAAATACAACCAATTTATTGATAGTCCTATCCTTGAATTCTTTGGAGACCATAATCGCCTACTTTAATCGAGAGTATTATTAAGGAATTCACTTTCCTTAGGATGTAATTAACTATGGAGGCTTCCCTCTATACGGAACTTAACGAACCTGCTTTAAATAAACTATTCTTTACTTTTCTATGTAAAGTAGGGGAAAAATATCTCGTATATTCGAAGACCCATCATGTCTTAGGAGTCATTATTAGCTGAATAAGTCCATTGTAGGGTAGTGACTTCTATCTCTCGAGATAGTAAACTATTTCTCAATGTCATTCATGATCACCTCAAAAAGTATATTCACAAATCTGCATGGTATCCCCCTCACATATATGCACACAAATGCAAACCAAAAATAAACACCACGGATATTTCTAGCGACTCCACTGGGGATGGCTCCTCTCTCTATCCTAGTAGAAGATTGTTGTCTCCAAGCATCGATAGTGGATTTGCATTTTTGTGTGAGTCTAAGACTATCTTTCTTTCTGTTAGTACTTAGCTTATTTCATTTTTAAGCAAAGTTAGCCAGCATCCTTAAGGTTTTAGGACCTCACTCTGTGTAGGTCTTGAAACCCCTGTTAGATTCCCCAATAGGTAAGAACAAAATTTATCAGTAAAGGGAGAGATAATAAAAATTTAGAACCTCCTCACCACTAGCATGATGAGGCAAAGGTTCATCAGAAAATTTAAGAAAATAATTTCTTTCACAAAATGAAATTTTTCAAAAGAACTTCTCTTTGAAATAGCCATCTTCATTCTACATACTCAAGTTTATTGAATGAAGATTCTATTTTCAAATCATAACATGAAATTGAAGCTCCACTCAACATATTTCATAAATGCTAAAGTTGGAGTTTCTCTCTTTTCAAAATCAAGAAATCACATACATGGAATCAAAGCATATTATTGAAATCTATTTAACATACTTAAGATTTGTTAAATAAATTTCCCCTCTATTTTAGAATCTTATTTGACATGTCGTATTTGTCAAAAGAATAAGGGCACATCAAATACATTTGGTTCCCACTTAACATGTCAAAGTTGTTAAGTGAGAATCACATCCTCAAATACATTTGGTTCCCACTTAACATGTCAAAGTTGTTAAGTGAGAATCACATCATCAAATATATTTGATCCCCACTTAACATGTCAAAGTTATAAAGTGAGAAACACATCATCAAATACAATTGATTCCCACTTAACATGTCAAAGTTGTTAAGTGAGAATCACATCATCAAATACATTTGGTTCCCACTTAACATGTCAAAGTTGTTAAGTGAGAATCACATTTTCAAATACATTTGGTTCCCACTTAACATGTCAAAGTTGTTAAGTGAGAATCACATCATCAAATACATTTGGTTCCCACTTAACATGTCAAAGTTCTTAAGTGAGAATCACATCATCAAACACATTTGATTTCCACTTAACATGTCAAAGTTGTTAAGTGAGAATCACATCATCAAATACATTTGGTTCCCACTTAACATATCAAAGTTGTTAAGTGAGAATCACATCATCAAATACATTTGATTCCCACTTAACATGTCAAAGTTATTAAGTGAGAATCACATCATCAAAAACATTTGATTCTCACTTAACATGTCAAAGTTGTTTAGTGAGAATCACATCACATCATCAAATACATTTGATCCCCACTTAACATGTCAAAGTTGTTAAGTGGGAATCATATCATCAAATACATTTGATTCCCACTTAACTTGCCAAAGTTGTTATGTGAGAATCACATCATCAAATACATCTGATTTCCACTTAACATGTCAAAGTTGTTAAGTGAGAATCACATCATCAAATACATTTGATTCCCACTTAACATGTCAAAGTTGTTAAGTGAGAATCACATCATCAAATACATTTGATTCCCACTTAATGTGTCAAAGTTATTAAGTGAGAATCACATTTTCATGTACATTAGATTCCCACTTAACATTATCAAAGTGGTTAAGTGAGAATCTCATTTTCATGTACATATTGATTCCCACTTAACATATCAAAATTGTTAAAGTGATATTCACATTTTCAAATGCATTTGATTCCCTCTTAACATATCAAAGTTGTTAAGTGAGAATCACATTTTAATGTACACTGGATTTTAACTTAACATTATCAAAGTGGATAAGTGAGAATCTCATTTTCTTGTATATTTGATTCCCACTTAACATATTAAGGTTGTTAGGTGAGGATCTCATTTTCATGTGCATTTGATTCCCATTTAACACATCAAAGTTGTTAAATGAGAATCTTATTTTCATATCACATTTGATTCCATTTAACATATCAAAGTTCTTAAATGAGGATCTTATTTTCATGACATATTTGGCTCCCCATTAACGCACCAAATTTTTTAATTGAGGGCCTCATTTTCATATCACATTTGGGCTTAACAAACCAAATTTGTTAAATGGGAGTCCCATTTTCAAAACATATATCAATCACATTTGACTTTCGCTTAACACATCAAATTGGTTAAGTGAGAGTATCACTTTCAAAACACATTTGATTCTTACTTAACATACCAAATTTGTTAAGTAAGAATCTCCTTTTCTAAAATTACATCACATTTGGGCTCACTTAACATACCAAATTTGTCAAGTGAGAGTCCCATTTTGAAAGAAAAAGCAAAACATATATCAATCACATTTGATTAACATATCAAATTTGTTAAATAAAAGTCTCATTTTAAAACATAAATCAAACACACGTGGCTTCTACTTAACATAATCAACTTTGTTAAGTAAGAAGCCTTCATTTTGAAATCAACACTTCACTCATCTCAAGAAAAAGGTATTTCACAAAAAATTCTCAAACACATAATCACATCCTCTTCTTAGCATACTCAAATTTGCTAAGTAAAGGTTCTTTCAAATTATTAATATTTTCAAATAAGATACACGAAACACAAATATCTCCAAGAAAAATCTCTCCTCAAAAATTTGAACCCCACCCAACCTACCTGAATTGGTTGAGTATGGGTTCTAAAATCAAAAGAATCAAATGGCAAAGTCTCTCCTCCAAACATCAAAATCTCTCCACTCAACCCCACTTAACATATTTGGATTGTTGAAGTGAGGGTTCAGGACACCAAATCTTAATAACTCTCTCAAGATGAATACTAAAGCAAAAAATTTGACTTAGATTACATTTCAAAACATGCAGAGATACAGTGCAGCCGGTTAGTATAATTAGTTTTTGCAGTCGGCACACATTGCTTCACAGAAGTTTGATTTCACTTTCCCCTTTGGGATGGACTTGGCTTTGGATTGGGCCAGCCTCACCGAGACTAACTCCACCCATTTGGTGTTCTTCGCATGAGGTTTTGAGGGAGCACTTATTACCTATGAGGGGAAAACCCTCACTATTGTCAGTCGAGATGTGGTGGCTAGGCAGAAGCTAGTCATCTATATTGACATGCCCTCTAATTCTGAGTATCCTCCATTGAAGAGGAAGGCTACAGTGGTTCCCACTCCCTGTTCGGTGATAGTTCTAGCACCTGCCCATCCAATTGTTTCTACCATTGCTCCAGCGAGAGCTACTACCTTCTCGTCAATCACCCCGAAGGGGAAGGCTATCTTAGCTTCTGAGATAGCCTCTTCCACTTTCAAGGTATGTATTAGCTCCCGCTCTACCTTGTTCACTCATAATCAATTCCATAATAAAAATCACAAGATAAAGCAGGAGCACGAGCAAGCATCCAAAGAGCTAGAGGTTGCATCTCATGTAGCCAAGGAGGGTTCTCCCTCAAAGGTCTCTCCACTTATGACCAGCAACAAGTTCCACCCTCTCTCGGCCTTAGATAGAGAGGAAGATTATCGGAGGATTCCTGCCTCTCCTCTACCTAGCATACTATGAGACACCGAAGAGGGAGCACAAGATGCCATATGCTGGACTTAGGACTGTCCTACGCCAGGTTGGCAGAGCATACAGATGCTCAGAGTTTAGTACCTTATTTGATTTATGATCATTGATCATTAGGAGTGTTAGGGGTTGAATCCACAGAGATAGGGCCATGGAAATCCAAGCATCTACTCTAGCAGGTAGGAGAGAATGGATGAGGTATGCCAGGAAGTCGGCAGCCTCTGTTTTGATGGATTTTTCAGATCGACCCCTCGTCAGGGCCGATCATTCGGATAGGATTGTTCTTATTAGCGCTACCCTCCAAAAGTAGATATCTCCCATTAAGGAGTAGTTGATGTTACCTTCACACCACTCTCCTCGCCATCCATCATCACCCGTATAGGTCCTAGCATCCACCACTCCCGCCAAGATCCAGAAGCCCCCATCCGAGGAGAGACCAACCCCTTTGGTGATTCAGCTATGGCCAAAGGATCCCACTCCATCTACTCCACTGACTGGGGTGAGGACAAGTTCCCCTACTCGACCTCCTACTTCAGTCTTGGTGAAGAAGAAGTGGCAACCCCACAACATCATGGTCGCACCATCACCTCCACTACTACCAGAGCTAGTGATAGTGATAATTGCAGAGGGTGAAGAGGACAGTCTTATAGTTCCCATGGTAGTGGATCTCATAGGGGACACCACTCCACCATTGAGCAGTCATGAGCATATCTATTCTAGTGAGCATGACCCTCCCAGAGCTAGCACTCCAGTAGTAGGCAGTGTTAGATGTATTTCAGTTAGTGACCACAGTCCCTCCACTGGTCAGCCCTCAGTGTTTGTGCTAGCACAATTAGATCGTTCCTTGGATGAGATCATAGAAAATTATTTTGCAGAGAAGAGAAAACTCTTAGGAAGTGATCGGACAAACTTAAATGATGGGAAGGTAGCATTTGATCCCAATGAGGATGACCTTCTTGAGGATTAGGTCGAAGTTCACATGGTCGATACTAAGAGCTCCCTCCATAGAGATCAGCAGAGCTAGGAAGGTATTGTAGTTTAAGAAGATGATGCCATCCATTCAACTCAACACCTCCTCCACCAACTTAGGCAGAAGGATGATCACATCAATAAAATGGGGAAGAAGTTTGAAGAATTGATGGAAGCAGTGTCAACATTACAGAATTCAGCCCCAGTGTCACAATCTACTCCCCTATCAGCTAATAGAGTAGAGTTGGCGCACATTTCAGATCATCCTAGATGCATTCCTACCGAGGAAGATAGTGGTAGCTTGCATAGGAAGGTGGTGGATAACACCTCCATGCATGAAAAAGATATTAAACATATGGTGGAGCAGCAGGTGAGGGATGCGTTGGTGTAAGCCCGATGTAGCTCATCTCTTCCAAAGGGTAGACCCTACGTAGAGGAATTTGATGGTGTCTAATATCCTAAGGGTTTTGTGCCTCTGCCCTTCAAAATTTTTGATGGCAATGAGAACCTCCGACTGCACATAGCACATTTTAGGGTCGGATGTTGCAATATTAGTGGCAACGATGCTCTCTTATTTTGTCTCTTCATCAGTTGCTTGACAGACATCACATTTGATTAGTATGCTAAACTACTCAATGGTTTAGTGAAGATATGTGTTGAGTTAGAAAAGCTCTTCATTAAAAGATTTGCTGGAGCTCAATAAATGGTAACTGTGGGCAATCTCATTGTAGCTCAACAACACCCCGATGAGTCCCTTATTGGTTACCTTCTTAGATAGCATAATTTAAGTATAAAATATGAACCACAATTGTCTGAATAGCATGCCATTAAAATTCTACTCAAGGATATCATGGCCTAGTCGCCTTCATGCTTAAAGGGTTTACTATTAAAACATTTGTGAAATTAATCAACAAGGAAGCTAGTCTACAAGGAGATGTCAAACAGTTATTTTTCCAAGATCAGTCAGCCAATCCCAGACTGCAGAAGGCATTTGAGAAAAAGCCAAGGTTAGTCAAGGTAGTTGATAAGCAGAAGTAGCCAACCAGGGTCCAGTTAGATAGGCCTCGAGCTCAGTAGTCTCCTCCACCACCTCCTTTGCCACCACCTCGGTCGTCATACCGACCACCTCAGTTGCCACAGTGACCACCACTACCACCACCACATCAATAGCATCAGTAAAATTCTTATCCACCACCAGGTAACTATTATTTATCTACTCTTATTGACAAATTGAATAAAACCTATTCATTCAAGAGGAAGGTAGTCAGGAAGATCTTCATGAACCTCTTAAAGAAGCCTGATTTTAAATTACCAAAGCCTATGAGGCTAAAGGATGTGGGCAAGAGTCATGATCCAAATTATTACGCCTACCACCACATGCTAGGCCATGTCTTGGAGGATTGCTTCACCTTTAAGGACTGGCTTGAGCATAGCTACAAGTCGGGTGCCATTGTCATCCCTAAGGAATACCTTCTAGAATAACCCTCTAGTTCTGTTAGGGTAATCCTTGGGGATACACACGATCTTCTTAAGATAGAGGAAGGTTGGGATATGTCCCTATCCCGAACCTCAAAGAAAATCATCACTAAGATCAAAAAGTTGCCCTTGTAGGTACCTGAAGCAGTTTAAATCTCCAACTCTATAGAAGGTTTGCAACTTATTAAGGACAACTTAAGAGAGATAGAAGCCCAGTAGCAGTGGTGACAGCCTCCACTTGCCCAAGATAACACAATAACACAACCACCGATCGAGTCTAGCACTCTTTCCATAGTTGCAGCTACAGTTCATTCAGCCAGCTCTTCTTCTAGTAGCCATATTGTATCAACGAAAGGGAGGGTTAGGGGGGGGGGGTGGGGTAGGGCACCAAATCCCTCACTCTGCTTAGTTTACTTGATTTTTTACTTTCTACGTCCATCCAAATCTAAGAAATTAATGAAGAAGAAGATTGATTCCACTTACATCCTCTCTACTTTTGATGATCTTGATGATTTTATTCCTATAGAAAGCTCTCCAAGTGCTAATAATTATAATAATTTTGATCCACTCCTTTCTGATTTTGAAATGGATTACCCATTCCTAAATCACCTGGGTTTGCTCATTAAGATTAATTTGGAGTCATTCGACTCTGATGATTCTATAGGAGAAGTTGTGGGTGAACCTGATGAGTAGGTAGAACTTTCCACTAAACTATCTCATAAAGTCACTGAAGTCAACCTCCGCAATGACAAAATTCTACCTCCTAAAGTAACACCTTAGGATAAGGGTAAACAAGTCATTGGTTCAAGTGTTGAAGAAGCCCCTCCATATGATGCTCAACCTATGGATATACTTGTGGAGGACCGGCCAAGAGATTACTACAATGTCTTTGCTCACTTAAGAAAGTTGCCAGCTAAACTATGCATATATGATGCCCTTATCTTATCCAAAAAGATGAGGGAGTCATTGATCAAAGATCTTCTTGATCCATAAATATGCTTAGCTCAGCTGATCGCTATTGGAGAGGAGGTATGTTATTCAAGAGAAGCCCGTGAAGTTACATTCACTGATGAAGATCTTCTTTTGGGGACAATATAACACAACCGTCCCCTTTACATCACATTGGACATGGGCAGATTCAGACTCTCCAGGGTGTTAGTTGATCTAGGTGCATCACTGAATATTATGTGTCTAAAGACCCTTGCCTACTTAAGGATTGACATCTCCAAACTCTAAGGAGATGGGATGATGTTGAGAGGTTTCAATGAACAAGGAGAGAGGGCTTTAAGCTCCATAGTATTGCCACTCTAGAGAGATGACAAGAAGATAGAAGCCAAGTTCCACATAATTGATTCATATACATCTTTCATAGCTTAGCTCAATAGGCCTTGGATACATGGAAACAATATAGTTCCATTCTCTTTGTATCAGTGCATCAAATTATGAAGAGGTGGAATTGAGTATTGCATCAAAAAAGACTTGAAGCCATTTTTAGTTAGGGAGGCTGAGATATATGAAGATGTAGCCTACTATCTTCCTATAAATCAAAAAGTCTACTCTCATAACTTGATGAAAGCTTAAAAACAAAAGAAAAATAAACAAAAGAAAAAGAAGAAAAAGAAAAAGAAAAAGAAAATAAAGGTGCAAGTGAGCGAGAATCAGACACCGAGGAAGAAGTACTGCCATATATTGGATTCCACTAATAGTTCATTGCTCCATACGAACACATGGGTAGGATAACTCAACCCCCACCAGGTAGAGGAAGAGATAAATCCAAAGGCAGTTCTAGAGGTGGAAGACATCCTTGCTGGTGGCCAGCAGGTAGGAGCTATGTTCCAGCTCATAGGAGTACCCCCGCTATCCACATAGAATTAGAGTCCAGTTCGGAGGTGAGTCTCATGTGGTTAGAACATCGACCAACCCCTCTCAGTGGGTCTCTTTGGAGGTGATGTTCAAGTTAGACAGTGGTGAAGACCAGGCCTCCAAGCAAAGCATGAATGCATCCAAATCATCATTATATAGAATAATCAAGAAATAGTTGGGAACTTTAGCTCTAACCTCACTTTTTTCTAAGAAAGTTGAAGGTTTAGTAGTTAAGGAGGTTCCCAAGTCCTGCACCGATGTCAAGTCGAAGAGATTTTTGATGGGAGTATCATCGTTAAGTTAAGAAGTCGATGTAAAACTTGAGGATGATTCATACAAAGATTTAATACAACTAACTTTTGATTGGTATTCACCTTGTATTATTAATTTAGCAAAGAAGAGATTAATCCCACATACTTGGTCTAAACACAGGTCATATTACTTTGAAAAACTATGAGACAATCAAAGCAGACATTCTCAATCAAGACTAGGACTAAGATTTGACATAATGGGTCTAGTCAACGATGACAACCATTGCCTAGTCATCACCACTCATTTGGGGTTTGATAGGTTCTTCTCAAATCATACTAACTCTCATGAGGAGGTATGTTTAGAAACTTTAGATGACCCAAATGAGCCTGAAGTCAAAGATGCACCACCAAAGTTTGAAAGAAGAAATCAGATCAACCAGTGACAAACACAAAGAAATCAACTTAGGAATAAAAGAAGATCCATGCCTAACGTACATTAATTCCTTATTGAATGAAGAAGAAACCAATGACTTAGTTAGGCTATTAGCTGAGTTTAAGGATTGGTTCCCTTGGAGTTATGAAGAAATGCCTAGATTATCTCATGACATAGCAATCCACAAACTAGTAACAGATCTTAATGCTAACCCTATCAAGAAGGCTCCTAGATGCATGTGATTAGACATTGAACAACAGGTCACTTCTGAAATGAAGAAATTGATCGATGCTGGCTTTATGAGGGAATAAAAATATCTTACTTGGTTGGCTAGTGTCATCCCAGTTAAGAAAAAGAATAGCCAAATTTGCATATTCGTTAATTTTAGGGATCTAAATTAGGCATGTCATAATGATGAATTTCCACTTCCTATACTAGAATTAATGGTAGACATCGCCTCTTCTCATGCAGTATTATCCTTCATGAATGGCTCATATGGCTATAACCAAATTAAGATAGCCCCCAAAGATGAAAGAAATATTGCTTTTTGAATCCCGATCATAATCTATTATTATAAGTTCATGCCATTCAACCTTAAAAATGTCGATGCTACATACCAACGGGCCAAGACTCAGAACTTCAATGAACTCATTTATCATAAAGTTGAATGTTATGTTGATGATCTAGTAGCTAAAAGAAAAGAAAAGGAAGACCATCTCTTTGACTTGAGAGAAATTTTTGAATGATTAAGATAATTTAACCTCAAAATGATCCCTTGAAGTGTGCATTTGGAGTAGCTTCAGGGAAACTCCTTAGATTTGTTGTCCACCACCGGGGAATAAAGATCAACCTAGAGAAGATCGAGTCTATCTTAGAAATGTCACCCCCTAAAAGTCTAACTCAACTCAGATCATTTCAAGATTAGGTAGCATATCTAAGATGCTCCATATCCAACCTATCAGGTAGATGCCAACCATTCTCAGCACTTATCAAAAAGGATGCTAAGTTTAAGTGGGATGACAAGTGTCAGCATACTTTTGAAAACATCAAGCACTACCTGATGACGGCCCTAGGTCTAGCAGCCCATATCATGGGCAAGACATTGATCCTATACACTACTACATTAGACTACTCCATTGATGCTTTGCTCACTCAAACTTATGATGAAGGAAAAGAAAATGCTTTCTACTATCTCAGTTGTCATCTAATCCATGTTGTAAAAGGACAAGCACTAATGAATTTCTTAGCAGCACACTCACTTAGTGCTGATTCTTCGCTTAGTGATGACCTCCCCGATGAACAAATTATGAACTTAGGGGATACTAGCATTCATCATTGGGAAATGTATTTTGATGGTGTGTCTTCCTCTCAAAGAGGAGAAGAACCTTGATCTACTCTTCCAGGAAAGGTATGGGTAGCAATAGTGCTCCTAACTCTAGACCATGATGTGATAAGATTCTCATATCATCTATCCAATCCATGTACCAACAACAAAGCCAAATATGAGTCTCTAATTGTCGGTATGGAATCATTCATTATATTATGTGTTCAGAGCATCTTTGGGGATTCTCAGCTTATCATCAACCAAATCATTGGGTCCCACAAAGTTCTAAAGCCTAAGCTCCATCATTACTACAAGTATACAATGGAGTTGTTGGCTCAGATCCCAGAGGTCACTATCTACAAGATTCCTCAAGGAGAAAATGCTATAGCAAATGCATTAGCCAATCTCATCAAGGGGTTGGCATACCTAGAAGATGAGTCCATTCTAATAAGGGTCCAAAATAGACAAGTCTTATCCCTTTTTATAATGAACTCTTCGAGAGACTCTCTCTTGAATGGAAGGTTACCGTTATAAAAAAGGATGATGAGTTTGATTGGAGCCAACCATTCATGGAATACCTAAACACAAGAAAACTACCTCAAGAGAAGCCATTTTCCTATCAGATGAAATAGAGAACTCTCTTCTATGCTTTCGTAGATGGCATCCTATACCGGTGATCTTTCGATCAAATGTTGTTACATTGTTTAGCTAAGCACAAAACCCGTAAGATCATGATCGAAGTACATTCATGATTATGCGGTGCTCACCAGTCTGGTCCGAAGATGTAAGCCAAGATCAAAAGACTAGGATACTATTAGCCTTTGATGATTATAGACTACATGGATGTAGCTAAGAGGTTCGACCTATGTCAGGTGCACGGTGTGGTCCTACATCAACCACCCAACATTCTACATCCTACACTGGCCTCATTGCCATTTGAGTGTTGGGGGGACTAACATAGTGGGTTCGATCAATCCTCCTTCTTCCAAGGGTCACTGGTTCATTATAGCTGCCACTGATTACTTTTCTATGTGGGCGGAGGCAATCCCACTCAGAGAGGTCACAACCCAGCATGTGCTCTAATTTTTTAGGAATCATATCATATATAGGTTTGGGGTGCCTTGATGAATTATATTCGATAATGGTACTACATTTAAGATCACTAAAATCAACACCTTTGCCCGAAGACACAACATAGATTAGAGATATTTTACCATCTACTATCCGAGGGCAAACGGTCTAGCAAAAGCATTCAACAATACTCTCATCTGAATATTGAAGAAGACACTTGACAATAATAAGCGACAGTGGCATGAGGAGTTAGTTGAAGCCTTGTCGGCCCATCGTACCACATGCATAACTCCAACTCAATATACCCCATTCTCCTTAGTTTATGGGTCTGAAACCATTTTACCATTGAAAGTCTAACTCTCATCACTAAGGATAGCTGTGGGTAGCAAGATTACTACACAATAGAATGCCAAGCTGTGGTTGGAAGAGCTCGAAGGTTTGGAGGAGAGACACCTTCGGGCATGCCAGAACCTCGAGTTGTGCAAATCCAAAATGATTCAAGCTCACAACAAGTTGGTCCGTCCTAGAGCTTTTCAAGTAGGAGAGCTTGTTTTAGTTCTAAGGAGACCAATTGTTGCCCATCGAAAGATGGGAGGCAAGTTTGATCCCACTTGGGAAGGCCCTTTTGCCTTAGAGAAGGCCTAACAAAGAGGATCTTATCAACTTATAAATTATAAGGGAGAGCGCCCGATGTTTCCAATCAATGGGCTCTACCTAAAGAAATACTATCCAAAAATATTTTTTGAAAATAATCATCAATAAAACTTTTTTTCATATCAAATTTTATCTCTTATGTGTTAGAAATATATTTCGCTTATGAATCTGCCACGACGTGTTTAGGGTAGGTGTAAGAGAACCCAAGCAGCATCCTATCCCTCCAGTACACAAACACAAACCATAAATGATCCTCCAGTGCTATTAGGTTAGGTGTACGAGAACTTAAAGGGCATCCTATCTCGACTAATTCAACTAAGTTAGGTGTAAGAGAATCCAAGCGGCATCCTTTCTTGGTGGAGTCACATTTCTATGTGTTTAGGGTAGGTGTAAGTGAACCCAAGCAACATCCTATTCCTTCTTTTACAACACAAATGAACACATATCTTTTGTCTCGGGCTATTCTGATGTTGGAGCAAGCCCCCCATGGCACTCACTCATTAGCTGCTATAGGTCGGGCTGATATGCTACCTTGTTAGTGTGTCACCCCAGTGGTCACTTGCCTGGCAGATGTGAGTCCCCATGCTTTCTTCTTGACTTGACCATTGCAAACCAATGAGCACCTTGTTAGTTTGGTAGGCCTTACTGCGCAGCCAATAAGCTACTCCATGTTGACTTTATTTAAGTGGATGTAAGCCTACATGCTTTCTTCTTAAACTAGCCATCATGCACTAACTAGATTGAGTATATTTGAGGTTTAGGATAAGTCCCCAAGTGCCTCCTTCCCTCTTAGCTACATCAAGCTTGGGTTTAGTCCTTACATAAGACTCCTTGATTAGTAGTCGCCCTAGATTGGATAGCCCCTATCAAGCTGAAGATAGACTATCCTGGAGATCAGTTTCGCTTTAGAGAGATGTAAGCCCACACGCCTTATTTCTAGACTAATCATCGTAAACGGATGGGCATCTTAGGTTGGTTGATTATTGCCATGCTAACGGTGACCCACCCGATGAATACACCACTCTTGGAAGATGTGAGTCCTTACACTTTCTCCTCCAGTTGGCCACTGAATACCTACAAGCTTTCTTTTATAGAGTTTTGGATAATGCCTCTAGTGGCACCTCCTCTGTGGGCACTCTACTTAGATCAAATCCTTAGTGACCCTATTTAGACACTAGCTAGGTTACTTTTGGATTGGACAATCCTCCTTTCCTAGTAACCACCCTTATGGTTGGAGAATTTGTTCAGCGGATGCGTAGATTCTCCCTTGGTCTAATAAGTCTGAGATAGGACTAGGCTGATATGAGCTCATTCTCAGTGTGGTCCCTCATAAACCAACAGGGTTTACACAAATATAAAATAAATAAAATATATCTTTGCTTATGGATTAGGAATTCAAGCCCCCAGCAGCCCCTTTCCCAAGCAAGCATCCTATCTTTAGGGCGGTGTCAGCAAAACTCTCTATAGGAATTTCCTGACTACTTTGAGTTGAGATAAGCCCCCGTTTCAGCACTCTCTCAGTAGTCGCCCTTAGGTCGGGTTCAACTTATTGTGCCACCAATGAGTTACCCGACGGTTGTCTTATCTTTGAAAGATATTAGTCAATTACGCATTCTTTCCAGCATTATCGTCACAAATCGATGGTCAGCCTTAAGTTGAGTTCGGTTTATTGCATAAGCAACTGATCACCCTATTGGTTCCTTGTAAAGGAGGATATAAGTCCCCACGCTTTCTTCCTGGCTTGGCCATTACACACTGAATGGCATCCCCCTGGGTTGGTTAGTTCTACCTCACTACTGGTAGACTATCCCTTTGGATTTCTAAACCTAAGACGGGTCTAGGCTGATATTAGCCCCTTCTTAGTGGATTCATCGCACACCAAAAGGATCTCTCAAATTAAAATAAATGTGATTCAATCAAATGACATTATCCTGACTATTTATGAGTTTGATTTGTTGTATCTTGACTACTCACCTAACAGCATTCATTCAGTAGTCGCCCTAGGTTCGGTTCGATTTATTGTATTCAATAGATCACTCTAGCGATTGTCCCTTACTTTTGGAGAAGTAAGTCTACTATGCTTTCTCCCTAGCACAGTCATTATACACTAAAAGGAAACCCCATATGATGGATAGTTCTACCATGTGGCTGGTGGACTACCCCTTTGGATTAGTAAATCTAAGATAACCCAAGGCCGACATACCCCCTTCCCCTTCCCAATACGGTCCATCACACACCGATAGGGTCCATCTCAAATCTAAAACTTAAACAAATAGTCAACCAACTTATCCCCAATGAGACATCAATCATCCCAACCTCTCTGGAGGACTTAATTGAATCTAACTCAAACTTGCATTCCCTAACGAGTGCATCCTCAAAAGAAATTCAAACCCCATTTATCCTTAGTGGATAACCTAAACCTGCTTCCCTAGTGGAAGGCTCTTGCATATATCCTCGGTGGGTTACACAATCTAATCCCCAGTGGATACTCTATCCGAATCATATCTTGCATCCAAATTCAAATCTCTTATCCCTAGTGGATAACCTGAACCTGCTTCCCTAGTGGAAGGTTCACATGCTTGATCCCTTGGTGGATCCCTCCTTCTTCTCTTATGCCCTTGGCATGAGTGGAGTTGCATTGCACTAATTTCTTGATTCCTTTTACATCTTGGGTTTAGGAGTAGATCATTTCTATTAGTTTTTGTGATTCTATGGATGTTGTTGATCATCTCGGTCAACACCAAAATGTGCGATGTGCCTTATTAGTCACACCACACTTATTAGGCACCCTTTGTTGGCCTCACTTTTGGAGTGACCTCTCAACTCTGTCATCATAGATCTAGGGCTCTTATAGATATTATGAGTTCCTTAGTTTTAAGACACTTCTAGTGATTAGGTGAACACTTAACCTAACCCTAGAGACTTAGAAGAGTTAGCCATAAAAATAGGTTATGTCTTAGGGATTCAGGAGGACTTGCCTACCCTACAGCACAAACCTAGTCTTTGCTTCTTCTTTTTTTCAAACCAAACCTCAAATTAACATCCAAATTTCAAAATTAAATCCAACTTCAAATGATTGAAATCTATGATTAAATTCAAACTCCAAATCATTTCCCAAGCCCTTTGATTTTATCTCATGGACTTATCCTTAACAAAATTCAAATCAATCATAATCCAATTGATTTTCTCAATTATCAAATTCAATTCTAAATCATAAATCAAGTCCAAACACCAAGTGATTGAATCCCACAATTAAATCCAAATTCTAGAATCCCTTCCTAAGCTATATGAACCACCTTCATATGCTTAGTTAAAACTCCTTCAAACCGACTCAAGCTTGGTTGATTTCTTTATAAATAAATCATTCCTTTATTTATATTCATAAATATAAATGAAATCCAAATTCAAACCATTCAAACTAAATTAAAATAAATCAAACTAATTCAAAATCCAAGTTAGCCTTCTTGACCTACATCCCTATTGTGGTCAAATTTGCTTCTAAATCACTCCAAACTCAAGTGATTTTCTCATAAACTATTTATATCTTCATTTATATTCACAAATACAAATGAAACATAAATCAAAATGGTCCAAACAAAATCCAAATCAAATTAAATTCCCAATTTTAACCTTTTTGGCTAAATTCTTGAACTTGGTTAAATGATACCCAAATCACCCAAAAGCACTTTGGGGAACCTTAGTGGCTGACCTAACCTAACCCAATTGGACCCTAGGTCAACTCCAAATCAACCCAAGTCCATGTGGGACCCAAACCATGGGGATTAACCAATGGAGACCCTCTCATTGGCATTTGATCATTTCCTTAAGTGGAAAAGTCCACTTTGTCTCCCCATGGCAACCATCAAATGGCCAAATAAAGCACTCATGGGACTTCCTAGCTCAACATAACCCACCCTAGCATCTGCCATGGACCAAGAGAACAAAACTAAGCCATTCCCCCTCATGGTTGAACCTATTGGATGCAAACGAGGTCAATCCCACACAACCCCTCCATATCAAGCCTTGAGACTCCTGCCACTACCTCGACCACCCCTAGCGAGCCACATGACACTGACGGTGACCCCTATGATGACCCGATGGAGGCCAATAAGTGGAAAATATGAGATGCATCTCCTCTGTCCATCATGAGAAATTGAGGGGTATACCCCCTCAATTCAAGTGGTAAATAGAGAGAATTGCTTTATGAGACTTCCTAAGGCATTTTTGAAATCCCACCGAGCTTCCTAAGTGATCCCAAGCCCTCCTCATCAGCATTTCCCATTCCTAAGAAAAGCTAAAATAGGACACCACCCTTTGAATCAATACTCCCTCCTCATCCAATCAAATCTCAATTCCTCTTAGCCACACCATCACTATACCTAGTCAAGCACAAACGAACCGATTCCCAAGCTTCCAAGCCACAGGAGGAGTGAATTTGATCAAGACTGAATGTCGAAGGAGGGGAGCTTGGTCCATAGAGAATTCCACACCAAATCAAGCTCAATGCTTCTCAACAGGGCCTCACCTCAACTAGGCGAAGCTACCTTTGACGACTCATCACCGGATAATAGCTCCGGCGAGGTAATTTTGCAAACCGAGCATTGTATGCAAAAATGGGTTGGTCTTTTTTGAAGTCAATTGTAATCTGATGTGAATTTGACCGTTGGATGTGCATCCCCTCTCTTTTCGAAGGTGTGGATTTAATTTGATCCCAATCTAAGCTCGGGTTAGCTCAGATCAAATGGGGAAAGATGGATGGTGTTTGTATTTCATCTCTCACAAAGAAGTAAGATCACACACCATCCATTTCGTGTGATTGGAATAGATGGCTATTATTAGATCACGGTAGATCCCCTTTATTTTCTCCTTTAACCTGTGGATAGAATCGTGGACATCCGTTCTTAGATCAAATGGTCCGCAGGAAAGCGTGTCCTCCATCGGTTGAGTCAGCACGTATATGTGACAACTTAAATAGCCAACCCCATCGCGCCACGTGAAAAGCATGTCGCATCAACGTCATATGGCCCGACAGGATTAAGGCTTAAATTAGGCTATTTTAATTAATTTTTAAGGCTAAAACTTCCTAATTTATAACTAATTGTAGAAAAATTCAAAAAAATGCAAACTTTGGCTCATTTCAAAGGTATTTCTGGTTAGAATCTAGGGAAATTATTATTAATTAATTTTGAATAGTAATTTTTGCTTAATTAAGATTTAATGAGAAACCTAATTAGCTTAATTATTCCTTATTTAAGCATCCAACTAATCTCAAATTTTTTGTGGATATTTAGGGGGATGACCTTTGCTTCCCCTATTTTTTTGAGATTTTATTGGTTGCTTAATTAGGGAAATAAATTGATTAAGCCTTAATCACTCTCTTAAGTTAATTAGTGATAAATAATGAATGAACAGTGGTTTAATTAATTATTTAAGCCTAATTACCTTTGTAGAACAATAAAGGAACTTAGGGAGTGTTATTAGGATATTTTTCTTAATTCATTTCCTAGATTTCCTTCACTTTTTGGAATTAACTTAATTAATGATTAATGGGATGATTAATTTTTTAATTAATTAATTTCCAAGATAAAAATCAATCAAAGCCTAATTGAGTGTCTGAAATGACTTAGGGATTGAGGATTGAGGCCATGTCCTTGATCCCTCTCCCTAAATCAATTTCATCATTTTAATCAAAATGTAATCAAAGAATCCAACCAACTAATTAACAAGCTTGATTTAACTCAACCAAAAATCCTCTGCACACCTAAGCAACCTTTAATTGATCTTAGGTAGCTCCTTGGGTGTTTAATAACCCAAGGTGAGAGATAATGAAATTATGGTTATCTCACATGCATGAGAAAACTATAAAAGTAGTTAAGTGAGATCCCTTAAGCCTAATTAACTATTAATCATAAGCCAATTGCATTAGGCCCCTTTCATTTCTTAGGAGGATTGCAAATTTACTTTTCATGTGGCTGCATATCATATTGGCTTATCATCAATTAGTTAATTAACTTAAAGTGATATAGGTAAGAGTAAATTAATTCACTTAATTCATACCCTAACCTAATTAAAATATAAAATCAACCTAAATATTCTTCATTAAACCAAATTAATTCACACATTGGAAATTGGGTTAGGTTTAGCAAACCTCTTTCATATTTCCTAAATCAAATCAAACTCAAAATTAAAAGTGTCTTTAAAGAACTTTGGTTTATTTTAAATTACCTTATTTAATATGATTGTCCGTAATTAGGATGAATGAGTACATGTGCTTATATTCCTTTATTTCTTTCCAATCATGTTAAATATTGCTCACAATGTGAAATCATGCATTAATTTCTTTCAAAATCAAATGAAAATGGTTTCTTTTATGTCAAATTGCATGTGTTGACTTAAACTAAAATAGGTGTGGCTATTATCACTATTAAATCAAATGTTATTTTCAAAAGCCTATAAATTAATTATTATAAATGAAATGATGTTAATTACAAATATTTATGAGTTTACATGTGATGATAATATAAGATATGCAATATGAAGTTCTCTTTTCTTATCTTACGTGGATTCACATAGGATTTATAAATGTATAGTTCATTTGAAAAGAACACAACATTTGCCTAAATCTATTCCTATGCCTCTCCATGTTAAGACTTAGGAAGAATTTCATATCACATATGTAAACAATACAATGAAATTAAACATGACCTCTTGCATGACTTCTTATTCTTGTGGTTCTTTTTGTACATTCATATGTAACTGAGAAAAATTATATATTATTCTAGATACCCTGAGGAAAGACTTTAAGTAGCCCTAAGTAGGTCTTGTACCTTATGCCTCTAGTGCAAAAAATAATGGCATTATACTCACTTAAAACTCTTATATATACATATGTATGACGTGCCCAATGATTAAGAATCATAAATCAAATAAATCAAGCACAACTTTTGTATAGTTTTCTTATCCTTATAATTGCTCATACATCTACATGTATCTAAAAAAAGTGGTATATTAGTCTGGACACCTCGGGGCTACGAGGCTTGAAGTAGCCCTAAGTAGGTCATGTACCTTACGCTCCTAGTGTAGAAAATAATGGTCATGTACTCACTTAAAAATTTTATACATGTAGATGTGTATCTAACTAATGGGTGAAAAATCTCTCTTTTTCTATTAAAAAGACATGCATTCATAATTAAATCAAGTGAAATATTTGAATTCCAAACATACTTCTTTGCATTCATTATTTAAGTGCGCTAAAATATACATTGTATGTATAGTTATGCTTAGGGTTTGATCATATGCATGATGTACATGATGGAAAGAAATAAATGAATATGTGTCATGTGATAGTAATTATTGACCTCACTTTTGGAGTGAGCTCTTAACCTCCTCTTCTTAGACTTAGGACTCTTCTAGACACTAAGAACTCCTTAGCCATAAGACACTTCTAGTGATTAGGTGAACACTTAACCTAAGCCTAGAGACTTAAAAGTGTTAATCATAAGATTAGGCTATGCCTTATGGTTTAAGCCAATTACCTTTCCCATAGCCTAAACCCAATCTAGGTACACTTTCTCAAATTAAAATCAGATTTAATTCTCAAATTTAAATTCAAATTCCAAATCTAATTTCAAATTTGACTCCAAATGATTTGACTCTAAATGATTGAAACCCAAAATCAAATTCAAATCTTAAGACCCTTCCTAAGTCATATGAACCACATTCATAAGCTTAGCCAAAACTCCCCTTAGATCAAATCAAACTCAATTGATCTCTTTATAAATCAATTATTCCTTCATTTATATTCACAAATATAAATGAAATCCAAGTTTAAATGACCAAAACTACATCGAAAATCAAATCCAAACTCAATCTAAACCCTTTAAGCCAATTCTTTGGACTTAGCCAAATTCTATTGAGATCAAATCAAAACTAATGAATTAACTCTTGAATCAATCATTCATTTAATTATCTACCCAAATATAAATGAAACCTACAATCATCAAATCAAATCGAAACCAACCCAAGTCAAACCCAACCTAGCCCTTTTCACTTGAAAATTTCAAATGAGCCAAAATCCCTTAGGCTCCAAATTGATTTCTGTTGAATTTATATTTCAATCTAGGGCTCCTATATAAGTTCAGCTAAACTCGAATCAAACCAAAACTAAATAAATTAACCCACTTAGGTCCACTTCACCCAAAGTGACCTAAAGGACCCATTTAGGCCAACTTCCAATCCAACCAAAATTGGATTGAACCAAGCTCACCAAAACCTTCCACCATGATTGTTGATCACCCTAGGATGATCAAATGCAATCAATTGGGCCAAACCAAGCCCAATTGGCCAATTAATTCAAATTGACCCCAATTGGCTTAAAGCACCAAATCAAGTTAAATCATGGTCTAACCCAAATTGATTTCAGCCAATGGCTGAAGTTCATTCTAAATTGATTATTGAATTTGACCAAAGCTATAATTAAACCCAATTTGATCAATCGAGCCCAATTGGTCAACTTGACGCAACCTAGCCCAAATTGGCCTAAAGGCATCAATTTGGCCTAAATCCAAATTAAATCCAAATTAATTCAAACTAAAGACAACATTCATCTTCAATTAGCCAATTAGACATGAATCAACCCATAACCCAAGCCAATTTGGCCAATTTTGGTCAAATTGGTGAACCTGACCCAATATGACCCATATGACCCAAATTGGGCCAAATCCATTGAAACCAAGCCAAGACCCATTGGGGGCTGATCAAACTTGACCCAAACTCATTTGGGATTAATGCAAAATCAACCCAACCCAATTAAACCTCTCATGGATCCTCCCCCACATAGGATTCCACCCGACCTCATTTAATTCTCCCCAATCACATGCACTTAACATTTGCATTGAATTGAGCTGATCAAATGACATCAAGAGAGGACTTTGGAGCAAAAATCCAAAGTCCTCAATCAATCCATCATCCATCCCAACCACCCCAAGCAAGATGGCAATCAATTTGGAGCCAAACAAAAAAAAATTCAAAAAGGAATGGATTTTTGGCCATTATAAAAGAGGGAGAAATGAAGCTTTAGATCTCTTTCTCCCACCATTATTCAGCCCGTAAAAGCTCCCCAAAGCAAAAAAGGAACCCATCCCCCACCTCTTTAAGCCATTTTTGAGCTCAAAAACACAAATAGTTACTTTTCGGCGGTACATCGAGAAGATGGCGTCAAGGAGAGGCAAGGGTTAAAGATCATTCCAAAGCTTCCTCACATACCTAAGAGTTTTCTTAAATCTTCATTGCCACTAGAAACCATCCCCGATGAGGTAAATTTCACCAAACTTTAGTCGATCTTAGGATTTCTCATATTTTATGTTAATTTTCTTATGATTTTAGGAATTTGCCCTAGATAATCTCTCAATTTTACTTTAAATCATCCCAATTAGAAAATAGAATTTTTTTGGTGCGAATCTCCATAAAAATGGGTCCATTTGGATAAATTTTCACTTAAAAATCTCATTTTTCCCTTAAAAAAGCCTGAAAACACTGTTCATCGCCGGCGGGGCTACAGCCGCCGTCCAATCCCGTGGTTCACGGAATGGGATGGCTCAAATTAGACGTGGATCACATGATCCAAGCCTTCAGATCACCTTATGCGATCGGATAGATCGCGGTTCGCTATCTGGACGGCTCAGGTGTCGATTCGCGATCTCCTCCGGTGCGATATGATTGACCGTTTGATCTTCAATCGGATGGTCCAAAGCAAGCCGCTGGTCACCTTCCATGTGTTGACCAGTCTTTCTGCTCAACGGCTGACATCAGCGCATTGCTTATTTCCTTTTTATAATAAAAATTAATTTAAATCATCTAAAAATAAAACTTCAAAAATTCATATAAAATAAAATACTTAATCAAAAATTGCAAACAAGAGCTCGTTGAATTCATCTTTCCATGGGTAATCCAACAAACACAAAATCCCCAAATTTTACTGAGCATTTTGAGCTTAATTTTAGTTTTGGTGAAATTCAAAATTTATTAATTAAACCAAAAATATATATCAAATTAAGTTGAAATTTTCAAGAATTAAAAGTAAAGTTAAGACACATCTTTCATAAAAATTTCAAGTGAAAAGGACTTTTGAATTAGGAGAAATTAAATTTTAAAGTTCAGATTATCCATTTTAATAATATAAATCAAATAAAAATTCAGAAATTTACAAAAGTCTTCAAAAATGGTTTAAATCACATCACTTGATATCTAGTACTCTTAAGAAAATAATGTGATCTTCTGAATCCTAATGAACCCCAAATAAATACTTAATAGTAAAGTTTAATCAATTAAGGAGTTAATTAAAACATAATCTAAAAATAATTTAAATATCAAATCAAAATCAGAAATGAAATAGCACTTAAGCAATCATTAATTAAATCTTGAATCAGAATAATATCATTCTTAGAGGAAATTAAATTACATATGATTAAACCTATTTAAGTTAATAAAACTCAATTAAATGATTAATTCTTAAATCAAACTCAAAATTCAACAAATTTAGGAAACTTTAATAAGGGCCAAACTAATATAACTAAACCTACACTAAGCATGGAGTCTTAATCATATGAAACTCCTTAATGAATATAAATAAACTTAAACTAATTAATCATTAAATAAATTAAAGTTCAAATTGATTAATAAACTAATTCAACATAATCATTTGAAATTAATCGAATTAAACCAAATAAAATTAAAGTAAACTTAATTAATATATGATTAAATCACATCCATTTGGAATAAGATTATTAATTAACCATTAAATATTTCAACATAATAATGAAATCGAACATGTTAATGAAATCGAACAAACATAATAAATGAATCAAATCAAATAAAACTCTAATCAAATAATCAAACAAATTGAAATGAAATAAATAATTCACTTAATAATAAATGATAATAACAACTTTAATCAAATCAAACTTAAGGAAAACACTTAACTAAACCAAATCACTCACAAGTGGAAAATTAAGTCATTAATCTCTAATTAAATAAACCTTTAATTCATCTAATAATTAAAAAGTTTAATTACCCTTAATCAAACTTAATTAATCAAACATCTAATTAATGCAAACTTAATAAATTAATCCATCATCTTAATCAATCAAATTAATTTAAATAAGTTACATTAAAGCTAACTCTAAAATTAAGCTTAAATTAAACCCCAAATTAAATTTAATAATTACACCCCTCAAATAAACTAATTAAGTTAATCAAATTAATCATATTAAACTTCTTAATCAAACATAATTAAAATTACTAAACCTAAATTAAATTAATTAATCATTAAAATTAAACCCTTAATTAATAATTTTTTTACCCTTAATCAAACTTAATTAATCAAACATGCAATTAATGCAAACTTAATAAATTAATCCATCTTCTAAATAAACCAAATTAATTTTATAAATCACATTGAAATTAATTCAAATCAAACACTTAATTAATCTACTAATTAATTTTAATTTAAATAATTAAGTCTATTAAATTAATCAATTAAGCTTATTCAAACATAAAATGCAATTAAATGTTAATCAAATCCTAATTTAAATGTAAATCATTATCTCATTAATTACATAATTAACCCAAATAAATATGAAATCAAATTAAAAATTAAACAAATCTTTATTTAATTTAATAATTAATCATACCTCTTAAATAAACTAATTGAGTTTATTAAATTAATATATTAAACCTGGCTTAATCAAACATAAATGCAAAAATACTAAATACCTAAATTAAACCTAAATTATTAAGTCATTAATTACATCATTAGTCTAAAAAAATATGAAATCAAATTGAAAATTAAACAAACCTTTATAATTAAACATAAATACACTTCTTAATTAAACTAATCACATAATCACATTGAACCTAAGAAAACCCATAGACCAATAAAGCTAATCAATTCAAATTAAATCAAATCAAATTAAATTAAGAAAGACTCTCATCAATTTAATATGTAATCAAATCTCATTCAAACTTAAATAAGATAAACTAATCCAATATATATCAAAATACAAACCAAACTTTGATGAACATGATAAATTGATGTGATTAAAAATAAAACCCTAATTATAAAGAATCAAACCCAATTAAAACCAAAGTAAAATCTCAATTAATCTAATCCGATCAAACTACAAATAAATGAACCACAATCAAATTAAATAAATATAAAGTTAAGTCACATAACCATAATCAAAGAAAAGAATTAGATATTAATTTAAAAGGATATTGAAGATTTAATTAAATCAAAACATCTAATCTAAAATTAATCAACTAGAAGCACATGAACTTTAACAAACTTAAACTCCATTAGATATTAAGGATATTGAATTATCAAGAGGAAATTAAACTAAACATCTAATCCAAAATCAATCAATCAAATACTTAAACAAACTCAAATTCTAAATTTTAAATCAAGTCAAATAAATCAAATCAAATGAATTACACAAATTCAAATGTGTTAATTAAGATACTTAAGAACCTTAGTTAAATTCTTTAGGTGTTAGGATGTAGAATAGGGTGAGTTTTATCTACAAATGGAATTTATTCTATTCTTCATTCTTGAAAACATAAATATCATTTAACCATATAAAAGTGAAATAAAAAATAAAGCATTAAATCATTTAAATTGAAATCACCCAAAGGTAAAATTTAAACAAATTCAAATTCCAAATTAAAATTTACTCTAAAGAAGCCTAGTAAAGTCTTTCGACACAAGCCTTAAGCACACACATTAGAATACTAAGTCACCACTTCCAGTGCTAAGTTAGGCCGTTGTATGTATGATGTTGTGTTTCATTTTTTGATGTAATATTTTAGATTAGATGTTATGTTTATGTAGGCGGATGTTAGGTTATTAATCATGTTTTCTGTAGGGGGTTGTGCTTAAGGGGCTGCTATAATAAAATTATAAATGTGTTTGCTATGCAGGTTCCTTAGCCCCTAAGCATAACTCACATTAGGACATGTGTGGTTTAAGTAATTAAGTTATTCATATATTGCTTGGGTTGTATGGTGTGTTTAGCTAACATTTATTTTACAGGTGTAGCTAGATTTACTTTTCCTAATTTTGATGTAATTTTGCATTAGGAATTAGGATTAGTATTATGAGGGATTAGGATGAGAAGTGACCAGAAGGCTTAGTCCCTAGGATGCCCTGTGTTGCCTTTGGAGCAAATCAAATCAAAACAAAGAGAAGAAAGAAATTAAGAAAAGAAAACCCCCATAGTATGTATTATTTTTGTAATTCACATTGTATAAGGGTAGAGCTCGGCTACCCATCTTTTTTTTCTCTTTTGGAGTGTGATAACTGGCCTTTTATTCTTTTACGGTAGTCTATAAAATTATTTGATGTTGTGTTTAGATTGTGCATTAAAACAACATGCTTTTCATAGTTTCTTTATGATTGATGCGTGAATGTGTGTCCTGGATGCGGTAGACTCTTAGGATGAAATTAATTCTTTCTACCCTAATTAATAACTCATAACTAAAATTTTAAAATAACTCATAACCTCACATAAAAGCCTAGGAATTAAATCAAGATAATAAAATTTTTAGCAACCTCTTAGCTGGATGAATGAATGTATAATATCATGCATGCCATATTTTTTCACTCTTGTTAAGAGGGGGCTTCCATCTTTGCCAGAGAATGAAGGCTTAACCTGTGAGAGTCTTTGGTGGAAGAACACCCCTTTCTCTCTTAATTTGGCCCATAATCAAGCTCTCATGCATTTACGCATACAAAATCCCATAGCCTGTGTCAAAATAAAGGGTTCAAAAGAATAAAATAAATTTGATAAAATTTATATTAGATTAAGTCATGGTTTCATACCACTCATGCTCTAGTCTCTTAGGGAGTGAGTTTAAGGACATAGTCTCCTTTTTAAATGAACAACAACCTAGCCATCTTGCAAAAGCATATGACTTGCGTACATGGATTTATAGTGTAAGAGGAGTTAGCTGACTGCCACTCCAAGCAATAATAAGTTCAGCAGTCGGGTGATTTATTCTCTCTTGTGCAGGTAAACCATATACCCATTTTTTCCTTAGGTTTAGATCATGCTTTGACCCTCACCAAAGCTCCCTAGCTTGGATCTGAGGTTGTTGTTTCCCTTTGCAGGCTACAAGCATAAAATCTTCACCTCTTAAGTATTTCCACAATCTTATATTATGAAATTATAAGCCCTAGCAATCTCTAATAAAATATCAACTCAAATAATTAACTCTCTTCTATTTTAAAATATAAAGCCTAATTATAGGGTAGATTGGAATGCTCACTAGGCTTCCTAGTATCATGAGCATTTTCTACTTTCTCCCTATGGATTCCAAAAATAAGTCGTCTCCTTGATCTATCCCATTTTGGAATATTTGGAGACCCTAATTATCTACTTTAATCGAGAGTATTCTTAAGGAATTCTCAATCCTTAGGATGTAATTAACTATGGGGGCTTGCCTCCATAGGGGACTTAATAAACCCGATTTAAACTAAACTCTACTTTACTTTTCCATGTAAAGTAGAGGAAAGATCTCTGGTATATTCGAAGACCCTTCATGCCTTAGGAGTCCTTATTAGGTGATTAGGTCCATTATTGGGTGGTGATTTCTATCTTTTAAGATAGTACATCATTCCTTAATGTCGTACCTGATCAATTCAATAAGTACCCCCTAAGATCTGCGTGGTGTCCCACATCTCAAAAATAAACACCATAGATGTTTTTGGCGACTCCGCTAAGGATTGTTCCTCTCTCCATCTTTAGTAGACAATTATTATCTCCAAGCATCAATAGTGGACTTATATTTTATATAGGCCTGAGATTATCATTCTTTCCATTGGCAGTTAGTTTATTTCATCCTTAAGCAAAGCTCGCCAACATCCTTTAGGTTCTAAGACCTCACTCTGTTTAGGTCCTAAAATCCCTATTGGATTCCCCCAATAAGTGGAAATTAAAATTAATCAAACAAAGGAGATGACCAAAATTAAGAATCTCTTCACCATTCTGATGGTGAGGCAAGGTTCATCCCATGAACAATAAAAAAATAAAACACTTCTACAAAATAACATATGTTTCCAAAAGCACTTTTTCAAATCCATATAATAAAATATCTTTACACAAAAAATTATAAGAAATTTTCAAAAAAGGCACAAAACACATATAACCAAACCTTGTTTAATAAATCCTATGATTATTACAAGGAGGTTCCTTTTGAAAAATCAAAATCAATAATTATTAATGTATTTTTCAAAAGCACATTTTCTTTGGAAATGGATATCTCCATCCCACACACTCAAATTTGTTGGATGGAGATTCTATTTTTGAATAAAATCATGATATAAAAATTGAAACTCCACTCAGCATACTTCATGTGCTAGAGTTGAAGTTTCCCCTCTTTTCGAAAAGCAATAAGCCATACACACACAAAAGAGAAGTCAAGACATGTTTGAACCCCCCACTTGACATAACCAAATTTGTCAAATGAGAGTTCGCCTTCCCTTTGAGAAGGTAGAGCAAATTGAATTCTATTTGCATTTGTCTGATAAAACTCCTTGCCAAAGTCTTGGACTTCAAAACACTATGGGAGCTCATTTGACATGTCCAAGTATATCAAATGAGAACCACCTTTTTGAAAATCATAACAACAAATTGAACTCCATTTAACATACCTAAGTTTGTTAAATAAGTTCATTTTCTTTCAAAAATCATAAACACATTTGACTTTCACTTAACATGCCAAATTTATTAAGTGAGAGTTTTATTTTCAAAATCATAAACACATTTGACTTTCACTTAACATACCAAGTTTGTTAAGTGAAGTTTCATTTTCAAAAATCATAAACACATTTGACTTTCACTTAACATGCCAAATTTGTTAAGTGAGAGTTTCATTTTCATAATCATACACACATTTGACTTTCACTTAACATACCAAGTTTGGAAGTGAGAGTTTCATTTTCAAAAATCATAAACACACTTGACTTTCACTTAACATACAAATTTGTTAAGTGAGAGTTTCATTTTCAAAAATCATAAACACACTTGACTTTCACTTAACATACCAAATTTGTTAAGGGAGAGTTTCATCTTCAAAAATCATAAACACACTTGATCTTCACTTAACATACCAAATTTGTTGAGTGAGAGTTTCATTTTCAAAAATCATAAGCACATTTGACTTTTGCTTAACATACCAAATTTGTTAAGTGAAATTTTCATTTTCAAAATCATAAACACATTTGTCTTTCACTTAACATACTAAATTTGTTAAGTGAGGGACTCTTTTCAACACACATTTTATCCCTATTTTAACATACCAAATTTGTTAAATAAGGATCCAATTTTTCATGTCAAACCACACTTGAGCTTTCACTTAACATACCAAATTTGTTAAGTGAGAGTCTCATTCTCAAATAAAAACAAATATATCTTAAACAAATTTGGAGCTTTCACTTAACATACCAAATTTGTTAAGTGGGACTCCCATCTTCAAAGAAAAGTAAATCTATCTCACAATCACATTTGACTTTTACTTAACATACCAAATTTGTTAAGTGAAAGTCTCATCATCAAACACAAATCAAACACATGTGGCATCAACTTAATAAACCAAATTTGTAAAGTAAAAAAGCCCCATTTTTAGATCAAAATATCACACTATCAAATCTTTACAAGCAAAAATTTTTCAAACACACAATCACAACTTCTTCTTAGCATACCCAAATTTTCTATGTAGGGGTCTTTCAAACTATCAATATTTTTAAACAAGATGCACAAAACACAAATATCTCCAAGAAAATCTCTCCTCAAATTTTAGAACCCCGCCCAACCTACCTAAATCGGTTGAGTATGGGTTCTAAATCTAAATCAAATGCAAAAGACTCTCCTCAATATCCAAAATCTCTCTAAAATTTTGATGAACCCCACTTAACATCCTTAAGATTATTCAGTTGGGTTCAAATTCAAAATCAAATCTTGAAATCAATGATTGAAGATCAATATCAAGGCAAGTGTCTGGCTCAGCTATATTTCAACCATGCAGCTTTTAGTGTAATCAATTCTTCAAGTCCTCAATTAGTACAACATCTATGGCTCTCAACAAGTTCATGTTTTCCTTCCCCACTGGCGTAAACTTAGCCCTGGATCAGGCTAGTCTCTCTACTACTGGCTCCACCGAGGTCATCTACTTTGGCCATGGTTTTGAGGGGGTTAGAATTTCTTGCAAGGGGCGACCCTCACCACGATTAGGAGGAGGTGGTGGGGGATACCACTCGATTTGATATGCCATCGATTCAGTTTCCTCCACTAAAGAAAGGCCACACGTTGTTCCCTACCCACCACTCAATTTTATGCTAGTTATTCCGGCTAGGGTGTCAGGTTATTCCTCTGACTCTTGCAGGGTTACTACCCCCTCCTTGGGCACCCCAAAGAGGAGGACTGTCTTAGTTTCTGAGATAGTCTCCTCCACGTTCGAGGTGGGTGCTAGATCTCGCTCTACCATACCTACACGTACACAACCCCACAACAAGAATCGCAAGGTCAAGTGACATAACAAGAGGGCAGAGAGAGAGATGGACACCATTTCCCGTGTGGCTGAGAGATCTCCCTGTGAGACCTCTCCACATTTGAGTGGTAGTAGGTTTCACCCCCTTAACGAGATGGAGTGGAGGACTACAAGAGGATTGCACTACCTCCACCATGACATATTTTGGTACAGGCTGGGGAGCCACAGCCATACAGGCTCAGACAATCTTACACCAGGTTGGATGAGCCTATGGACACTCAGAGTCTGGTATAATTTTTGATCTCAGGACAGTTATCTCTAAGAGAGTCAGAAGTCAGATCTAGAGGGAGAGAGCCTTAGAGGCTCAAGCATCAGCTCAGATGAGTAGGAGGGAGTGATAGAGGTTTGCCAGGCAATTAGCGGCCTCTACTCTGATGGATTTTCTCGATTGTCACCCTACTATGGCCGATCATTAAGACAACATCATCCTTACCGTTGCTACTCATCATAGGAGGAGTAGGCCTATAGTGGAGGGACAGTCGGTGTTACCTCCGCACCCCTCCACTCATTGCCCACCATTGCCTATTTAGCTCATGACATCCCCCATTCCAACCAAGATTTAGAAGCCCCCATCCGGGGAAAGACCAGCACCATTGATGATCCGGCTACGACCCAAGGATCCCACTCCATCTACTCCACACATTGAGGTGAGGCTCTATTTGACCTCCCACCTCGTATGGAGAAGAAAGAATCACCCAAGGCCAGTGGTCAGTAACCACCGGTCATAAATTCTGATTACAACAACCCTTATAGTCTCCACCTACAACATCATCAGTGGCAGAAGGGGTAGAGAATATAGATGTAGTGTCCATGGCAGTAGATCCACCCATAGTCAGTGTTTAGCCAGTGAAAAGTGATCAGCATATACCTGTTAGTGAGCACAGTCCTCCTAGAGATAGTAGTACAGTGGTAAGCAATGCCCGATGTATTTCTATCAGTGAGTATATCGCCATTATCTGTCAATAGCGAGTGTTTGTCCCTGCAAGATTAAACCACTCTTTAGATGAGATCATCACTCAGTACTTCGCTAAGAAAAGGGATGAAGAGGATGCTAGGGTCAGTTTTGATCCAGATGAGGATGATCTCTTGGAGGACTCAGCAGAAGTCCATATGGTCGACACTAGGGGTTCCCTCCTTAGGGATTAGCATAGCTAAGAGGGTGTTATAGTTGAGGAAGATGACACAGCTCATTTAACCCAACACCTTCTTCAGCAACAGAGATAGAGAGATGATCATATCAGTAAGATGGAGAAAAGAGTTGAAGACTTGTTAGCAGTAGTCCTAGCACTTCAAGGCCAAGATTCATCAATACAGCCTACTCCCTTAGAGGCTAACCACCCTGAGTTGTTGCATGTTCTAGATCAGCCCAAGAGTATATCTTCCGTGGACCAGGATAGTGGAAGCATGTATAGGAAGGTCACAGATAGTACCTCCATGCCTGAAAGAGATATAAAGCATATGGTGGAACAACAAGTGAAGGAAGCGATGGTGTAAGTTCCAGGTGGCTCATCTGTTCCAAAGGGTAGACCACCCAAAAGAATTTGATGTAGTCCAATATCCCAAGGGTTTTGTGCCACCATCCTTTAAGATCTTTGATGGCGGGAAACCCTCGCTTATCACACTTTAGTGGCGTTGTAACAGGAGGTAGAAATGCACTTCTCTTCTGAATTTTCCTTATCGTCATGAGATTGTATTTATTGGTGCATGAATAATGATTCGTGAAGATAGTTGGAGCACCTCTTCATCAAGAGGTTTGCTGGAGCCCAGCAAAGGGTAATTGTGGGTGACTTGTTGTGGCACAACAAAATTCCAATGAGTCCCTTATTGATTATATTCTCAGGTGGTGAAATTTGAGTATGAAATGCAAACCACAGCTGTCCAAACAACATGCTATAGAAATTCTTCTCAAGAATATTCATGGCCTGATTGCTTTCATTCTCAAGGGATTTACAATAAAAATCTTTGAGAAATTAATCAACAAGGTAGCTAGCCTATAAGAGGAAGCCAAACAGTTACCTTTTCAAGACCAATCGTTCAAGCCCAAGCTGTAGAAAGCATTCGAAAAGAAGCTAGGGGTAGTGGTGTTAGTAGACAAAGGGAAGCAGCCAGCCATAGCTCAATATGAGAGACCTCATGCATAACAGCCTCCATTGCCACCTCCTCTACCACCACCTCAGCCAGCATATCGACCACCACAACCGCCACAATGATCGCAACTGCCTCATCCACAATATACTCAGCAATGGTACGCATATCCACCTCCAAGTAGCTATTACCCACCTACTCTTGCTGATAGATTGAATGAGCCATATTCATTCAAGATGGAGGTAGTTAGGAAGATCTTTAAGAATCTCTTAAAGAAACCTGACTTTCAATTACCTGAGCCCAAGAGGCCAAAAGATGTGGGCAAGAGTAATGATCCTAACTATTGTCCCTACCACCGCATGGTTAGTCATGTTTTGGAGGATTGTGTCACCTTTAAGGACTTTCTTGAGTGCAGCTACAAGTTAGGAGCTAATGTTATCCGTAAGGAATACATATTAGAACAACCCTTAGTTTTATTAGAGTAATTCTTGGGGATACTTGTGATCCTCTTAAGACAAAAGAAGGTTGAGATATTGCCTTATCGAACCTCTAAAAAAGTGGTCTCTAAGATCAAAAAGCTTTCTTTATAGGTGCCTAAAGTAACTCAAACCTCCAACAACAAGGAAGGTTTGCAAGTTGCCAAAGATAACTTGAAGGTGTGTTAGCAGTGCTTACTTGCAGGGATAACATAGCGGCCGCACCGTCCGAGTCTAGCAGTCCATCCACCATTGTAGCTTATACTTCTTCCTCCACTAGCTCCTCTTTTTCCAATAGGAGCATTATATCAGCGGACAAGGGAACTATACCCCTTACCTTGCTTACTTTATTAGATTTCTATCATGTACCTCCATCTAAGAAGAAATCAATGAAAAAAGCTTTCACTTACATCTTGTCCACTTTTGATACTCTAGATTTCATTCCTCTTGAAAACTCTCCAAGTCTACAAAATAATAATGATAACTCTAGTTTCGATCATTCCTCTTCTGATTTAAAAATGGATTTACCATTTCTAAATCACATGGGTTCACCTCTTGATATCGATTTGGAGTCATCTAACTCTGATGATCCCATAGGAGAAGCTGTAGGTGAACCTGATGAGCAGGTAGAACTTTCCACTAAATCATCTCATGAAGTCACTGAAGTCAACCTCCACATTGGCAAAGTTCTACCTCCTAGGGTAGCACCTCATGATAAGGGTAAGTAAATTATTGGTTCTAAAGAACAGATAGCACCTCCACAAGATGCTCCACCCATGGATATGCTTGTAGAGGATCAAGCCAAGGATGACTACAATGTCCTAGCACATCTTAAAAAGCTGCCAACTAAGTTAAGCATATATGACACCCTTATCTTATCCAAAGAGATGAGGGAATCTCTAATCAAGGCTCTTCTTGATCCAAAGATATGCTTAGTCTAGCTGACCGCTACTAAGGAGGAAGTTCGCAGTTCAGAGGACACTTTAGGAGTTACATTCAGTGATGAAGACTTGCTTCTAGGAATGACCAAGCACAACCGCCCACTTTACATTACGATGGATATTGGAAGATATAGGATATCTAGAGTTCTTGTTGATCAGGGTGCATCAGTGAATATTATGAGTCTAAAAACCTTCGCTTACTTTTGGATTGACATCTCCAAACTTTCAAAAGAGATGATGATGTTTAGAGGATTTAATGAACAAGGAGAGAGGGCTTTAGGCTCTATAGTGTAGCCATTAGAAGTAGATGATTGGAAGACTACTGCCAAGTTTGAAATTATAGACTCAGATACATCTTTTAATGCTTTGCATGAGAGATTGTGGATACATGAGAACAACATGGTTCCATCCTCTCTACACTAGTGCATGTTCATGTGGGGTGGGATTGAATACTAGATCAAAGGAGATCTTAAGCCATTCATAGTTTATGATGTCAGAATATATGAGGATGCATCCTACTATCTCCCTCAAAATCAACAAGTCTATTCTCGTGAACTTGGAGAAAGTTCAAAAATAAAAGAAAAGGAAAAAGAAAAAAGAAAAAGAAAAAGAAAAAGAAAAAGAAAAAGAAAAGAAAAAGAAAAAGAAAAGAAAAAAAAGGAAATGAGAATGAAAACAAAAGGGAGGGAGAAATAGACTTGTAGAAGAAAGTAGAGCCTGACAATAGATTCCACCCACAGTTCATTACTCCATTCAAACATATGGGTAGGATATGACCTACCTCCACCGAGGAGAGGAAGAGATCTAGAGACATGCCTAGGGATGGAAGACCTCCTTATTGGCCATCTAATAGGAGTTATGTCTCTACTACTAGGACTACACCTACTATCTATATATACTTAGAATCTAGTTCAAAGGATGAGTCATATATGATTAGTACACAAGCTAGCACTTCTAGACAGCAAATCCCCATGCAAGTGACAGTTGAGCCAGACAGAGATGAAGATTGGGCTCCTATGCAAAGCATAAGTGTATCCAAGTCTATATGTGAAATAATGAGAAAATAGTTGGGAACTTTAGCTCTAACCCAACTTTCCTCACAAAAAGTTAAGGGTTTGGTAGTTAAGGAAGCCCTTAAGTCTTCCATAATTGTAAAGGTGCAGAAGTTCTTTCTTGGAGCATCATCCTCAAGTCAAAAAGCTAATGTAGAACTTGAGGATGATTCACACAAATATTTAATAGAATTACATTTTGATTGGTACTCGCCTTATGTTCTCAATTTAGCAAAGAAAGGATTAATTCCACATGCTTGGTATAAATATAGGTCAAATTACTTCGAAAGGTTATGGGACAATAAATGCAGACATTCACAATCAAGATCGGGACTAGGATTCGATACATTGGGTCCAATTGATGATGATGATTACTACGTAACAATCATCAACAATTTAGAATCTGATAGGTTCTTTTCAAATCATGCTAACTCATATGAGGAGGTGTGCTTAGAAACTTTAGATGATCCAAATGACTTTGAAGTCAGGGATGCACCGCCAGAGTTTGAAGAGGAGATCAGATCAACTATCGATGAGCTCAAAGAAATCAACCTAGGCGAAGAAGATACGCCCAACATACATAGTTCTCTATTGAATGAAAAGAAACCAATGATTTAGTGAAGCTATTGATTGAGTTTAAGGATTTCTTTGCATGGAGTTATGAAGAGATGCGACTATCTCGACATATGGTCATAAAGCTAACAATGAACATAATGCTAACTTATGGCAGGCTCCTAGATACATGTGATTAGATATTGAATAGCGGTCGCTACAAATCAAAAGAAAGCGATCTTTGGCTTTTATTGTGGGAAGAAAAAATATCTTACCTTGTTGGCCAGTGTCATCCTAGTTAAGAAAAAGAATGTCCAAATTCGCATATGCGTTGATTTTATGGATCTAAATAAGGCATGTTCGAAAGATGAATTTCCACTTCCTATACCAAAATTAATGGTGAACATCGCCTCATCTCATTCAATATTCTCCTTTATGGAAGGGTCATCTGGCTACATCTAAATTAAGATGGCCCCAGAAGATGAAAGAAACACTGCCTTTTGAACCCCGATCAGAATCTATTATTATAAGGTCACTCCTTTCGACCTTAAAAATGCTAGTGCCACATACCAGTGTGCCATGACTCGAATCTTCGATGAACTCATTCATCATCAAGTTGAATGCTACATCGATGATCTCATTATCAAAAGCAAAGAAAAAGAAGACCATCTCTCTGACTTCAGAGTAGTTTCGAATGGTTAAGATAATACAACCTCAAAATGAAGCCCCTGAAGTGTGCATTCAGAGTAGCTTCAAAAAAATTCCATGGGTTTGTTATCGACCGAGGGTGAAATCAATCGAAAAGATCAAAATAATATTAAATGCCACCACCCTAAAACTCTCGGGTCATTCCAAGGGAGGTTGGCGTATCTAAATGCTTTTCCAACTTATCGAAAGATGCCAACCATTCTCAGCACTTATCAAAAAGGATGCCAAGTTCAAATGGGATGATAAGTGTCAGCATGCTTTCGAAGACATCAAGCAATATCTGATGACATCGCTAGTTCTAACAGCCCCTTTCTCGGGTAGGCCGCTCATATTATATACTACTGCATTAGATGACTCCCTTAGTGCTTTGTTGGCTCAAACCAATGATGAAGGGAAGGAGAACACTCTCTATTATCTCAGTCATTGTCTAATCCTTGTTGAGGCAAATTATCCACCTATTGAAAAGCACTACCTAGCTTTAATCTTTGCATCCCAAAAGCTACGATATTACATGCTTTCTCATAAGGTGAACTTGATCTCTAGAGTCAATCTACTATAATATATCATGACATGGCCAACCTTATCTGGATAGTTGGCACGTTGGTCCATGATTCTATCTCAGTTTGACATAACATTTGTACCCTTCCATGCCATAAAAGGACAAGCACTTGCAGATTTCTTAGCAGCACATCCACTCCCTACTGACTCTCCACTTAACAATGATCTCCTCGATGAATAAATCATGAACTTTGGGGGTACTAGTGCTCACCGCTGGGAGATGTACTTTGATGGTGCAGCTTCCTCTCAAAGAGGAGAAGAACTAAAATTTACTATCCCAGAAAAGGCAGGGGTAGGAATAGTTCTCCTGACTCCGGACCATGATGCGATGAGATTCTCATATCATTTATCCAATCCATGCACCAACAACGAAGCTTAATATGAGGTTCTGATTGTCGGTCTGGAGTTAGTCATGACATTATGCGTTCAGAGTATCAATATCTTTGGGGATTCTCAATTAGTCATTAACCAAATCACTAGGTCTTAAAAAGTTCTAAAACCTAAGCTTCATCATTACCACAAGTATACTATGGAATTGTTGGCCCAAATCCTAGAGGTTACCATCTACAAGATTCCTCAAGGAGAGAATGTAGTAGCAGACATATTAGCCAAGCTTGCTAAAGAGTGGGTATGTCCAAAAGATGAGTCCATTCCAATAAGGTTCCAAAATAGACAAGTCTTATCCCTTATTGATGATGAATTCATCAAGAGATTCTCTCTTGAAGGGGAGGTTGCCATTGCCAAAAAGGACAAGGAGTCTGATTGGAGGCAACCATTCATAGATTATTTAAATGTAGGCAAACTACCTCAAGAGAAATCACTGGCACACCAAGTGAAGTAGAGAGCCCTTTCCTATACTCTTGTAGGTGACACCTTGTATCAGCAGTACTTTGATCATATGTCGTTACGTTGTCTAGATAAACATGAAACCCATAGGATCATGACCGAGGTACACTCAGGTTTATGCAGAGCACACCAATTTGGTCTGAAGATGAAAGCCAAGATCAAGAGACTAAGATACTACTGGCTTTCGATGATCACAGACTGTATGGAAGTAGTTAGGAGATGCCACCAATGTTAGGTACACGGTGTGGTCCTACATCAACCACCCAACATTCTACATCCTACATTGGCCTCATGGCCATTTGAGTGTTGGGGTACTGACATTATGGGTTTGATCGATCCTCCTTCTTCCAAAGGTCATCAATTCATTCTAGCTGCTACTGACTACTTTTCCAAGGAGGCAGAGGCAATCCTACTTAGAGAGGTCACAACTCAACATGTGCTCTAGGTTTTTAGGAACCATATTGTATATAGGTTCGGGGTGGCTCGATGAATTATATTCGATAATGGCACTGCATTCAAGAGCACTAAAATCAATATCTTTTCTTGGAGACATAACATAGATTGGAGATATTCTACCATCTACTACCCAAGGGAAAATGGGTTAGTAGAAGCCTTCAATAAAACTCTCATCCAAATATTAAAGAAGACACTTTCATGACCTGGCATGGCGGTTAGTTGAAGCCTTGTGGGCCTACCATAGTGAGGCACATTCTCCTTAGTGTATGGGTCTGAAGCCCTTCTACCATTAGAAGTCCAACTCCCATCACTAAGGATAGCCGTGGGTAGCAAAATCACAAGGGAGCAAAATTCCAAGTTACGGTTAGAAGACCTTGAAGGTTTGGAGGAGAGATGCCTACGGGCATGCCAGAACCTTGAGTTATACAATGCCAAGATGACTCAAGCTCATAACAAGTTGGACTGTCCTAGAGCTTTTCAAGTAGGAGAGCTTATTTTAGTTCTAAAGAGACCAATTGTTGCTCGTCAAAAGATAGGAAGCAAATTTAAACCTATTTGGGAAGCAAATTTTTTTTCATCTCAAATTTTATTTCTTCTGTGTTAGAAATATCTATTTCTTGTGAATCCACCACAATGTATTTAAGGTAGGTATAAGAGAACCCAAGAGGCACCATACCCCTCCACAACACAAACAAAACTACAAATGATCCTCCAATACTATTATGATAGGTGTAAGAGAACCCAAGAGGCATCCTATTTTGACTAGTACAACCAAGTTAGGTGTAAGAGAACCCAAGCGGCATCCTTCCTTGGTGGAGTCACAATTGCCCCAGCGGTGCCATTTCATCCATTCTTTGACGTATTTAGGATAGGTGTAAGAGAACCCAAGTGGAATCCTATTCCCTCTTTTACAACATAAATAAACATATATATTTTATCTCAGGCTACTTTGATGTGGGAGCAAGCCCCTTGTGGTACTCACTTATTAGCCGCTCTAGGTCGGGTCTACATGCTACCTCACTAGTATGTCACCCCAGTGATCACTTGTTGGAGGATATGAGTCCCCACGCTTTCTTCCTAACTTTACCATTGCAAACCAATGAGTGCCTCGTTAATATGGTAGATTTCACTGCCCAGCCAGTGAGCTACCTCATGTTGACTTTGCTTAAGGAGATGTGAGTTCCCGTGCTTTCTTCTTGAAATAGCCATCCTGCACTAACTAGGTTGAGTATATTTGAGGTTTAGGTAAGTCCCCCAGAGGCTTCTTTCCTCTTAACTACATTTGAGTCGATGTAAGTCCTCCAGTGGAATTCACTTTCAGGTGGATGACATTGAGCGAAGACTATCTCGGTGATGGGTTCCTCTTTAGAGATGTAAGCCTATTCTTTTTACGATTATATAGGTGTGGACAACTTAGGTTGGTTGGTTATGCCATATACGGTGATCCACCCAATTGATACACCACTCTTGGCGAGATGTGAGTGTTTCTCCTTGAGTTAAATCTTTTATTGGATATATGACTAGCCATGTCATCTTTTCTAGGGTGTTGGATTAAGCCTTTAGCAGCCCCATCCCCTGCTGACACTCTATTTGGATCACATCCTTAGTGACCCCATTTAGACACTACCCAAGTTATTTTTAGATTGGAGAGTCCCCCTTTCTAAGTAACCACCCCTATGGTTGGAGAATTTGTTGATCATGAGATTCTCCCTATGTAAATCGAGATAAGACTAGGCGATAAGCTTCTTCTCAGTTTGATCCCTCACAAACCAACAGGGTCCATGTTAAAACAAATTAAACAAATAAAGAAAATTAATTCACTAATGGATTAGGAATTCAAGCCCCTAGTGGCCCCTTTCCCAAGGAGGCATCCTATCTTTAGGGCAGTGTCAGCAAAACTTCCTATAGGAATTTTACTTTTGAGAAAAGTTCACGTGAAGCACTCTCTGGTAGTAACCCTTGGTGGTTCAACTTTTTGTGCAACCAATGTGTTACCCCAGCAGTTGTCTTTGCTTTGACAGATGAAAGTATATTATGCATTCTTTCCAGCACGATCGTTGCAAATCGACGGGCAACCCTAGGTTGGGCCCAATTTATTGTGCAAGCGATCGATCACCCCAGTGATTCTTTGTTAGGAAGATGTGAGTCCTTGCGCTTTCTTTCTAACTTGACCATTGCAAACCGAAAGGCACCCTTTAGGTTGGTTAGTTCTACCTAATGACTGGTATATTATCCCTTCGGATTTGTAAATCTAAGACAAGTCTAGGCTGATTTTAGCTCCTTCTTAGTAGATCCACCGCACACCGATAGGGTCCATCTAAAATTAAATTAAATCTGATAATTCTTATGTCAATATGAGTCCATAGTGGCATTCACTCAAATAGTCACCCTAGGTCAGGATTGATCTGTTGCGCCATCAACAGATCACCCCAATGGTTGATCCTTACTTTAGAAGATGTAAGTCTGCTATGCTTTCTTCCTTGTACCATCATTGCACACTGAAAGGTAACCCTTAGGCTGGATAGTTCTACCTTGTAGCTGGTAGACTAAACCTTTAGACTTGTAAATTTGAGATAGGTCAAGGCCAATATAGCTCCTTCTCAATGGGTCCATCGGATGTCAACAGGGTCCACAATATAACACACCAAATTAAATTAAATTAAATCAAATCAAATTAATCATCATGACTACTCTTGAGTTGAGGTAAGACCCCCAGCAGCGCTCACTCAATTGTCTCCCCTAGGTTGGGATTGATTTGTTGAGCCATTGACAGATCACCCCAATGGCTGATCCCTACTTTGGAAGATTTAAGTCTGCTATGCTTTCTTTCTAGTACATTCATTGCACACTAAAAGGCAACCCTTATGCTAGATATTCCTACCTTGTGCATGGTAGGCTACCCCTTTGGACTTGTAAAATGGTCCAAGCACATAGATTTTTCTCTGGGTCCATCACGCATGCAGGTCCACAACATAACTTTAAAAAAAAATCAATTTTGATCAAATCAATATAAATCAAATTAATCATCGGGCTACTCTTGAGTTAAGGTAAGACCCCACACTCACTTTCAGTCACCTTAGGTAGGTTGGTTGTTGCACCATTGATAAATCACTAACTTTTGGAATATGTATGTCTTTTATGCCTTCTTCTTAATACAGTCGTTGCACACCGAAAGGTAACCCCTTCGGTTAGAAAGTCCTACCTTATAGCAGGTAGAATACCCCTTTGGACTTATAAATCTAAGGCGGCCAGGCTTGCTAGTGTAGTCCTTCGCAACATGGTCCATAATTCAAACCAACCTCCCTGGAGTCAAATTAAACATATCGAATAAACCAAATATCTCCCTAGTGATGCGTAAATCAAATTAGCTCTCTAGTGGAGCTTAGATCTAAATCAAACAAATTCAATTGAGTGTACATCCTTGATAGATAAGCCCTCATTCTAGAACCCATCTCCCTAGTGGAGCCATAAAAAATTAAACCAATCTCTCTAGTGGAGTCTAATCAGATAAATCAAAGAAACCTAATCAAATTCTTATCCCCATCAAATACACACCCAAACAAATCATACTCATAATCAAACTCAAATCCATATCCCAGTGGATAGCTTGAACCTATTTCCCTTGAGGAAGGTTCATGTACTCAATCCCCAGCGGATTCTTTCTTGCTCTCTTATGCCCTTAGCATAAAGAGAGCTTCATTACACTAAGATCGTGATTTTATCTACTTTTTTGGGTATAAGTATAGATCACTTCCATTATTTGTTGCAATATTTTGGATGTTGTTGATCATTTCGGTTAACACCAATACGTGCAGTGTGCCTTGTCAGTTACACCACACCTATTGGGGGTCCTTTTGTTAACCTCACTTTTGAAGTGAGCTCTTAACTCCTCTTCTTAGACTTAGGACTCCTTTAGATGCTAAGAACTCCTTAGTCATAAGATACTTCTAGTGATTAGGTGAATACTTAACCTAAGCCTAGAGACTTAGAAATGTCAATCATATGATTAGGCTATGCCTTAGGGTTTAAGAAAATTACCTATCCTATAGCCTAAACCCAATCTAGGTACACTTTCTCAAATCAAACCCAGATTCAATTCTCAAACCAAATCTTAAATTCAAATTCAAATTCCAAATCTAATTTCAAATTTGACTCCAAATGATTGAAACCCAAAATCAAATTCAAATCCTAAGACCCTTCCTAAGCCATATGAACCACACATTCATAAACTTAGCTCCCTTAGATCAAATCAAACTAAATTGATCTCTTCATAAATCAATATTCCTTCATTTATATTCAAAAAATAAATGAAATCCAAAATGACCAAAAAAATCAATATCAAATCAAATCAATCTAAACCCTTTAAGGTAATTCTTTGGACATAGCCAAATTCTATCCTGATCAAATCAAAACTAATGAATTTTCTCTTCAATCAATCATTCATTTAATTATCTATCCAAATATAAATGAAACCTACAATCATCAAATCAAATCAAAATCAACCCTAGTCAAACCCAACTTAGCCCTTTTGACTTAAAATTTTCAAATGAGCCAAAAACCCTTAGGCTGATTGCCGTCAAATTTATATTTCAATCTAGGGCTTATATATAAGTTTAACTAAACTTGAATCAAACTAAAACTAAACTAATTGACCCACTTAGGTCCACTTGACCCAAAGTGACCTAAAGGACCCATTTGAGCCAACTTTCAATCCAACCCAAATTAGATTGAACCAAGCTCACCAAAACCTTCCACCATGATTGTTGATCACCCTAGGATGATCAATTGCAATCAATTGGGCCAAACCAAGCCCAATTGTCCATTTGATCCAAATTGACCCAAATTGGCCTAAAGAACCAAATCAGGTCAAATCATGATCTAACCCAAATTGATTGCAACCAATGGCTGAAGTTCATTCCAAATTGATTATTGAACTTGACCAAAGCCATAATTAAACTCAAATTGATCAATAGAGCCCATTTGGTCAACTTGACCCAACGTAGCCCAAATTGGCCTAAAGGGTCAATTTGTCCTAAATCCAAATTAATTCAAAACAAAGATCACATTCATCTTCAATTAGATAATTAGACATGAATCAACCCATAACCCAAGCCAATTTGGCCAATTTTGGTCAAATTGGTCAACTTGACCCAATATGACCTATATGACTCAAATTAGGCAAAATCCCTTGAAACCAAGCCAAGACCCATTAGGGGCTGATCAAACCCATCCCAAACCCATTTGGGATCAGCCCAAAATCAACCCAACTCAATTAAACCCCTCATGGATCCTCCCCCACATAGGATTCCACCCAACCTCATTTAATTCTAACCCATCACATGCACTTAACTCCTCCGCAACATTTACATTGAATTGAGCAAATCATATGGCAGCAAGAGAGGACTTTGGAGCAAAAATCCAAAGTCCTTAATCAATTCATAATCCATCCCAACCATCCCAAGCAAGATGACTATCAATTTAGAGCCAAAAAAAAATTATAAAAGAATGGATTTTCGATCATTATAAAAGGAGGGGAAAATGAAGCTTTAGATCTCTTGCTCACACCATCATTCAGCCCCCAAAAGCTCCCCAAAGCAAAAAGGAACCCATCCCCCACCTTTTTGAGCCATTTTTTAGCTTAAAAATACAAATATTTGCTTTTCCAGCGAGGCGATGGTAGACATCGGAGAATACAATATTTCAAAAAGAGGAAAGGGTTAAAGATCATCCTAAAGCTTCCTCACATACCTAAGAGCTCACTCGGATCTTCACTGCCACCGGAAACCATCCCCGACCGACCTAAGGATTTCATGCATTTTATGTTAATTTTTTTGTGATTTTAGAAATTTCCCCTAGATAATTCCACATTTTTACTTTAAATAATCATAATTAGAAAATAGAAATTTTTTTAGTCGAATTGACGTGAAAACAGGTCCGTTTGGATAAGTTTTCACTTACAAATCTCAATTTTCCCTTTAAAAAAGCGTGAAAACACTATTCATCACCGGTGGGACTACAACCGCCGTCCGATCCCAAGGTTCACAGAATCGGACAGCTCAAATCAGGCATGTATCATGCGATCTGGGCCTTCAAATCGCCTGATGCAATTTGGACCGTCCGTTCGTGCGGTTACACGATCGGGACTCATCGCCGATCGCGATCTTGGCCTCGGATCAGCTAATCGGACCATTCGATCTGATTGATGGTCGAGCCCAGTTGCACGTGGGTTGACGTCTTCCACCTGACATATTTCCTTTTTATAAAAAATAATAATTTAAATCACCTCAAACTTCAAAACTTCAAAAAAAATAAAATACTTAACCAAAAATTGCAAACAAGAGTTCGTTGGATTCATCTTTCCAAGAGGAATCTAAGAAACCCAAAATCTTGAAATTTTGTTGAGTATTGTGAGCTTAGTTTGAGTTTTAGTGAAAATCAAATTTCATTAATTAAACCAAAAATAAATATCAGATTAAGTTGAAATTTTTAGGAATTAAACCTAAAGTTAAAACACACAAATCAAAAAATTTCAAGTGAAAAGGACTTTTTGATAGGGAGAAATTACATTTTGAAGTTAATATTGTCCATTTTAATAAAATAAATCAAATAAAAATTCTGAAATTTACAAAAATGTTCAAAAATAGCTTAAATCACTTCACTTGACATCTAGGGCTCTTAAGAAAATAATGTGATTATCTGAATCCTAATAAACTCCAAATAAATACTTAAGAGTAAAATTTAATCAATTAAGGAGTTAATTAAAACATAATCAAAAAATAATTTAAATATCAAATGAAAATCAGAAATGAACGAGAACTTAAGTAATTATTAATCAAACCTCAAATCAGAATAATATTATCGTTAGAGGAAATTAAATTAAATATGATTAAACCTATTTAATTTAATAAAACTCATTTAAATGATTAAATCTTAAATTAAACTCAAAATTCAACAAATTTAGGAAACTTTAATATGGGTCAAACTAATATAACTAAACCTACACTAAGCATGGAGTCTTAATCATATAAAACTCTTTAATGAATATAAATAAACTGAAACTAATTAATCATTAAATAAACTAAAGATCAAATTGATTAATAAACCAATTCAACATAATCATTTGATATTAATCGAATTAAACTAAATAAAATTAAAGTAAACTTAATTAACATATGATTAAATCACATCCATTTGGAATAAGATAATTAATTAACTATTAAATATTTTAACCTAAGAACTAAATCGTACATGTTAATGAAATCAAGCAAACATAATAAATAAATCAAATCAAATGAAACTCTAATCATAAATAATCAAACTTAATTGAAATGAAATAAACAATTAATTCACTTAATAACAATGATGGTAATAACAATAATCCTTTAATCAAATCAAACTTAAGGAAAAAACTTAACTAAACCAAATCACTCACATGTGGAAAATTAAGTCATTAATCTCTAATTAAACAAACACTTAATTAATCTAATAATTTAAAATTTTAATTACCCTTAATCAAACTTAATTAATCAAACATCTAATTAATGCAAACTTAATAAATTAATCCATCTTTTTAATTAATCAAATTAATTTAAATAAGTTACATTAAAGCTAACTCTAAAATTAAGCTTAAATCAAACCCCTAATTAAATTTAATAATCACACCCCTCAAATAAACTATTTAAGTTAATCAAATTAATCATATTAAACCTAAGCTTAATCAAACATAATTAAAATGCAATTAAATACTAATCAAAACCTAAATCATTAAGTCATTAATCTATAATTAAATAAACCCTTAATTAATCTAATAATTTAAAATTTTAATTACGTTTAATCAAACTTAATTAATCAAACAATTATTTAATGCAAACTTAATAAATTAATCCATCATCTTAATAAACCAAATTAATTTTATAAATCACATTAAAATTAATTCAAATCAAACACTTAATTAATCTAATAATTAATTTAATAACACCTATTAAATAAAATAATTAAGTCAATTAAATTATTTATATTAACTTTAGCTTAATCAAACATAAAATGTAATTAAATGTTAATCAAATCCTAATTTAAACTTAAATCATTAACTCATTAATTACATCATTAACCCAAATAAATATGAAATAAAATTAAAAATTAAATAAATCTTTATTTAATTTAATAATTAATCATACCTCTTAAATAAACTAATTAAGTTAATTAAATTAATCATATTAAACCTAAGCTTAATCAAACATAAATGCAATTAAATACTAATCAAAACTTAAAATTAAACCTAAATTATTAAGTCATTAATTATATCATTAGTCTAAACAAATGTGAAATCAAATTGAAAATTAAACAAACCTGTATAATTAAACATAAATACACTTCTTAATTAAACTAATCATATAATCACATTGAACCTAAGCAAACCCATAGACCAATAAAGCTAATCAAATCGAATTAAATCAAATTAAATTAAGTAAGACTCTCATCAATTTGATATGTAATCAAATCAAATCTCATTCAACCTACTTAAATAAGATAAACCAACGAACTATCCAATGTATGAAATCAAAATGCAAAACAAACTTTGATGAACATGACAAATGGATGTGATTGAAAATAAAATCTTAATTACAAAGAATTAAACCTAATTAAAATCAAAATAAAATCTCAATTAATCTAATTCGATCAAACTATAAATAAATGAAACACAATCAAATTAAATAAACATAAAGTTAAGTCACATAACCATAATAAAAAAAGAATTAGATATTAATTTAAAACAATATTGAATTATCAAGATTTAATTAAATCAAAAATTTAATCTAAAATTAATCAACCAAAAATACATGAACTTAAACAAACTTAAACTTCATTAGATATTAAGGATATAGATCAAGATGCAATTAAACTAAAGCATCTAATCCAAAATCAATCAATCAAATACTTAAACAAATGAAAATTTTAAATTATAAATCAAGTCAAATAAATCAAATCAAATGAATTACACAAATTAAAATGGGCTAATTAAGATACTGAAGAACCTTAGTTAGATTCTTTAGGTGTTAGGATGTAGAATAGGGTGAGTTCTGTCTACAAATGGAATTCATTCTATTCTTCATTATTGAAAACCTAAACGTCATTTAACCAAATAAAAGTGAAATAAAAAATTTAAAATAATGCATTAAATCATTTAAATTGAAATCACCCAAAGATAAAATTTAAACAAATTTAAATTCCAAATTGAAATTTAAACTAAAGAAGCCTAGTAAAGTCTTGCCACACAAACCTTAAGCATACACATTAGAATACTAAGTCACCACTTCTAGTGCTAAGTTAGGGCATTGTATGTATGATGTTATATTTTTTTGTGATGTAATGTTTTAAACTGGATGTTAGGGTGTATGTTTCGTATTGGATGTTAGACCATTATTAGCTTAATCATATTTTCTACAAGGGGTTATGCTTAAGGGGCCGCTGTAATGAAAATATAAATGTGTTTGCTGTGCAGGTTACTTAGCCCCTAAGCATAACTCACGTTAGGACAAGTGGGCTTGATTACCCATGTGTGGGGTCCTAAGTCCAAATTATTCATATAACTGCTTGGGTTGTATGGTGTGTTTAGGTAACATTTGTTTTGCAGGTGTAGCTAGATTTACTTTTCATATTCTTGATGTAATTTTGCAATAACAATTAGGATTAGTATTATGGGGGATTAGGATGAGTAATGGCCAGATGGCTTAGTCCCTAGGGTGCCCTGTGATGCCTTTGGAGCTAATCAAATCAAAAGAAAGAGAAGGAAGAAATGAAGAAAAGAAGACCCCCATAGCATGTATTATTTTTTATAATCTGGGTTGTATAAGGGTTGAGCTTCATTTTCATCTTTTTTTCTCTTTTCGGGTGTTGAAACCCCTAGGCCTTTTATTCTTTTACGGTAGTCTATAAAATTGTCTGATGGTGTGTTTAGATTGTGCATTAGAACATCATGCTTTTCATAGTTTCTTTTTGATTGATGCTTGAATGTGTGGCGTGGATGCGGTAGACTCTTAGGATGAAATTAATTCTTTCTACTCCAATTAACAACTCATAACTAAAATTTTAAAATAACTCATAACCTCACATAAAAGCCTAGGAATTAAATCAAGATAATAAAATTTTTAGTAAACTCTTAGCTGGATGAATGAATGTATAATATCATGCATGTCATAATATTTGACTCTTGTTAAAGGGGGGGCTTCCATCTTTGCTATAGAATGAAGGCTTAACCTGTGAGTGTCTTTGGTGGAAGAACACACCTTTCTCTCTTGATTTGGCCCATAATCAAGTTCTCATGCATTTAGGCATACAAAATCTCATAGCCTGTGTTAAAATAAAGGATTCAAAAGAGTAAAATAAATTTAATAAAATTTGCATTAGATTAAGCCATGGTTTCATACCACCCATGCTCTAGTCTCTTATGGAGTGAGTTTATGGATTTAGTCTCCTTTCTAAATGAACAACAGCCTAGCCATCTTTCAATAGCATATGACTTGCCTACATGGATTTAAAGCGTAGGAGGAGTTAGATGGCTGTCACCCCATGCGATAATAAGTCCAGTAGTCAGGTGGTTTATTCTCTCTTGTGGAGGTAAACCATATACTCATTTTTACCTTAGATTTAGGTCATATTTTGGTCCTCGCCAAAGCTCCCTAGCTTAGGATTTAAGGTTGTTGTTTCCCTTTGTAGGCTATAAGCATAAATTCTCACCTCTTAACCATTTCCATAATCTTATATTGTGGAATTATAAGCCTTAGTAATCTAATAAAATGTCAACTCAAATAATTAACACTCTTCAATTTCAAAAATATAAAGCCCAATTATAGGGTAGATTGGAATGCTCACTAGGCTATGGATTCCAAAAATAAGTGTTTTCCTTTATCTATCCCATTTGATTTTCTAAAATAGCCAATCCTTTGATAGTCTTAACGTTGAAATCTTTGGAGACCCTAATTGCCTACTTTAATCGAGAGTATTCTTAAGGAATTCCCATTCCTTAGGATGTAATTAACTATGGGGGCTTGGCTTCATAGGGAACTTAACAAACCCGGCTTAAAATAAACCCTACTTTACTTTTCCATGTAAAGTAGGGGAAAAATCTCTAGTATATTCGAAGACCCATCATGCCTTTGGAGTATTTATTAGGTGATTAGGTCCATTATAGGGTGGTGATTTATATCTTTTGAGATAATACATCATTCTTTAATGTCATACCCGATCACTTTAATAAGTACCCCCTAAGATCTGCGTGGTGTCCCACATCTCAAAAATAAACACCATAATAATTCATTCTAATTAATACTAAGATGCCATTCTTATTGATTAAGGTCATTTAGAGTGAACCTAAACTTATGATTAATCAAAACATGTAATAAGTCATCACTAAAGAGAATTGATCAACTTGCTTTAGAAGTGACTTAAGGTAGGGATGAAAGAGAGGTCTCCTCTCTTTCTTCTTTTTATAACACTTAGTTATTTTGTGTAAGCTAAATAAAACAAAATAAAACATCAATTAAAACTTACAAATCAATTAAATCACTTAAAGAAAAATCAACCCTTTATAAATTAAATCTTTCACACATAGAAAAATTATAACTCTAAGGCCTAGTTAGAACATACCACACAAGCCTTTATGCACACACTTTTAGACACCAAGTCTCTAGCTTTATGTTAGGCGTGTATGGTTTGATGTATGCTTATTTTGTAATATATTATTTTAGACTGGATGTTAGGGTGTATGTGCGTAGTCTGGATGTTAGGCCATCATTAGCCTAATCATGTCTTTTGCAAGGGGCCGTGCTTAAGGGGCTGCTGTAATAAAAATATAATACTTTTGCTGTGTAGGATGCTTATACCCCTAAGCATATCCCAAGTTAGGACAGATGGGCTTGGTTACCCATGTATGGGGTGCTAAGTCCAAAGTATTTATATAACTGCTTGGGTTGTATGGTGGGTTTAGCTAACATTTATTTTGCAGGTATAGCTAAATTTACTTTTCTTCTTTTAATGTCATTTTGCAATAGGATTAGGATAAGTGTTATGGGGGGTTATAATAAACATTGGTTATAAGACCAAGTCTTATGTACCATGTGATGCCTTTGGAGCAAAAACATCCAAATCAAGGTAAAAGGATGAAAGAAATGGAGCAAATCAAATGAAGAAATGAAGAGAGAAGCAAAGAAGAAAGAATGAAGAATAAAGACCCCCCATAACATTCATAATTTGTAATTGTAATTATTCTTTGTAAATCAGATATAAGGTAAAGCTGCTTCACATTTTTTTTGAGTTATGCGGTGATACCCATAGCTAATTTGTGTATCACAATGCTAGGCTCTTAGAATAAAAATAAATTTTCTACCCCATTAACAACCCATAACTAAATTTCCTAAAATAACTCATAAACTCACATAAAAAAGCCTAGGAATTAAATCAAGATAATAAAATATTTAGGAACCCTTTAGCTAGATGATTGTATGCATAACATCATGCAAAACCAACTTATTTCACTCTTGTTAAGAAAGGGCTTCCATCTTTGCCATATAAAAATGGGCTTAACCTTTTAAAGCCTATGATGTAAAAACACCTCTTTCCCTTTTGATTTGGCCCATAATCAACTTCTCATGCATTTAGGCATACAAAATCCTATATCTTGTGTCAAAATATGGAGTCTCAAATTAAATAAAATTTGATAAAATTTTGCATTAGATTTAAATAATTACTCATACCCCTCATGCTCTAGTCTCTGAGGGAGTGTGTTTAAGGACTTAGTTTCTTTCCTAAATAAATAACATCCTAACTATCTTGCAAAGCATATGATTTTCCTACATGGTTTTAAAATATAGGATAGCTAGCCACTCAGAGGTAATAAGTCCGGTGTGGTTTGCTCTCTTGTGGAGGTAAACCATATACCCACTTTCGCCTTAGATTTAGATCATAGGTTGGCCCTCGCCAAAGCTCCCTAGATTTAGGATCTGAGGTCATTATTTCCCTTTGTGGGCTACAAGAACAAATCCTCACCTCTTATGCATCCTAACAATCTTGTGTTATTGGAGTATAAGTCCTAGCTCTCTAATAAAATTTCAAATCAAATAAACAAATCTCTTTAATTTCAAATTTATATAAAGCCAAACCATAGGATAGATTGGAGTGCTCACTAGGTTTCCTAGTATCATGAGCACTCTCTACTTATCTCTTTTAGCTTCGATAATAAATCTCCCCCTTTTGATCCATCCCATTCAATCTTCTAATATACAACCAATTTATTGATAGTACTATCCTTGAATTCTTTGGAGATAATAATTATCGACTTTAATTGAGAGTATTCTGAAAGAATTCACTTTCCTTATAATGTAATTAACTATGGATGCTTGCCTCCATAGGAAACTTAACGAACCTTGTTTAAATAAACCCTTCTTTACTTTTCTATGTAAAGTAGGGGAAAAATCTCTGGTATATTCGAAGACCCATCATGCCTTAGAAGTCCTTATTAGGTGATTAGGTCCATTGTAGAGTAGTAACTATTATCTCTCGAGATAGTACACTATTCCTCAATGTCGTACCCGATCACCTCAATTTGTACATTCTCAGATCTACATGGTATCCCCCTCACATATACACACACAAATGCATACCAAAAATAAACACCATAGATTTTTTTTGGCGACTTTATTGGGGATGGTTCCTCTCTCCATCTCTAGTAGACGATTATTATCTCCAAGCATCGATAGTGGATTTTCATTTTTGTGTCAGTCCAAGACTATCATTCTTTTCATTGGCACTTAGCTTATTTCATTCTTAAGCAAAGTTAGCCAACATCCTTTAGGTTTTAGGACCCCACTCCGTATTGGTCTTGAAACCCCTATTGGGTTCTTTAATAGGTAAGAGTAAAGTTTATCAATAAAGGGAGAGATAATAAAAATTTAGAACCTCCTCACCACTAGCTTGGTGAGGTAAGGTTCATCATAAAATTTAAGAAAATAATTTCTTTCACAAAATGACATTTTTCAAAAGCACTTCTTTTTGAAATAGCCATCTTCATTCTACATACTCAAATTTGTTGAATGAATATTCTATTTTCAAATCATAACATGAAATTGAAGCTCCACTCAACATATTTTGCATATGCTAAAGTTGGAGTTTCATTATTTTCAAAATCAAGAAATCACATACATGGCATCAAAGAATATTATTGAAATCTATTTAACATACTTAAGATTTGCTAAATATATTTCCCCTCTATTTTATAATCTTATTTGACAAGCCATGTTTGTCAAAAGAAAGAGGGCACATCAAATACATTTGGTTCCCACTAAACATGTCAAAGTTGTTAACTGAGAATCACAACATCAAATACATTTGGTTCCCACTTAACATGTCAAAGTTGTTAAGTGAGAATCACATCATAAAATACATTTGATCCCCAATTAACATGTCAAAGTTGTTAAGCGAGAATCACATCATCAAATACATTTGATTCCCATTTAACATGTCAAAGTTGTTAAGGGAGAATCACATCGTCAAATACATTTGGTTCCCACTTAACATGTCAAAGTTGTTAAACGACAATCACATTTTCAACTACATTTGGTTCCCACTTAACATGTCAAAGTTGTTAAATGAGAATCACATTTTCAACTACATTTGGTTCCCACTTAACATGTCAAAGTTGTTAAGTGAGAATCACATCATCAAATACATTTGGTTCCCACTTAACTTGTCAAAGTTTTTAAGTGAGAATCACATCATCAAATACATTTGATTCCCACTTAACATGTCAAAGTTGTTAAGTGAGAATCACATCATCAAATATATTTGGTTCCCACTTAACATATCAAAGTTCTTAAGTGAGAATCACATAATCAAATACATTTGATTCTCACTTAACATGTCAAAGTTATTAAGTGAGAATCACGTCATCAAATACATTTAATTCCCACTGAATATGTCAAAGTTGTTAAGTGAGAAAAACATCATCAAATACATTTGATCCCCACTTAACATGTCAAAGTTGTTAAGTGAGAATCAATCATCAAATACATTTGATTCCCACTTAACATGTTAAAGTTGTTAAGTGAGAATCACATCATCAAATGCATTTGATCCCTACTTAACATGTCAAAGTTTTTAAGTGAGAATCACATCATCAAGTGCATTTTATCCTACTTAACATGTCAAAGTTTTAAAGTGAGAATCACATCATCAAATATATTTGATTCCCACTTAACATATCAAAGTTGTTAAGTGAGAATCACATCGTCAAATACATTCGATTCCCACTTAACATGTCAAAGTTGTTAAGTGAGAATCATATCATCAAATACATTTGATTCCCACGTAACATGTCAAAGTTTTTACATGAGAATCACATCATCAAATACATTTGATTCCAACTTAATGTGTCAATGTTATTGAGTCAAAATCACATTTTCATGTACATTGGATTTCCACTTAACATTATCAAAGTGGCTAAGTGAGAATCTCATTTTCATGTACATATTGATTATAATTTAGCATATCAAAGTTGTTAATTGAGAATCACATTTTCAAATGCATTTGATTCCTGCTTAACATATCAAAGTTTTTAAGTGAGAAACACATTTTCATATCACATTTGATTCAATCTTAACATGTCAAGGTTGTTAGGTGAGGATCTCATTTTTAAGTGCATTTGATTCTCATTTAACACATCAAAGATGTTAAATGAGAATCTTATTTTCATATCACATTTGATTCCATTTAACATATCAAAGTTGTTAAATGAGGATCAAAAAAATCTTTCCTAAGTCACTTTGATTCTATCGTATGGACTTAGCCTAAGTAAAATCTAAATCAATTCAAATTCAAGGAATTTTCTCATAACCCATTTATATTCTCATTTATATTCACAATTACAAATGAAATATAAATTCAAATATCCAAAAATCAATTCAAAACTCAAACTCAAATTCAATCAAAATTCAACCTAAACCTTTCAAGTCAAAATATTGAACTTAGCCAAATTAAATTCAAATCAAGCCAAACCCTTGATTTTTCTTCATGATTCAATAAATCCTACAATTATGAATCCAAATATAAGTACAAACTTTAATCATCAATCCAAAAATAAATTCAAAACTCAAACTCAAATTCAATCAAAATTCAACATAAACCTTTCAAGTCAAAATCTTGAACTTAGCCAAATTAAATTCAAATCAATCCAAACCCTTGAATTTTCTTTATGATTCAACCAATCCTTCAATCATGAATCCAAATATAAACATAAATTTCAATCATCAATCCAAAAATAGATCCAAAACTCAAACTCAATTTCAATCAAAATTTAACCTAAGCCTTTCAAGTCAAATTCTTGAACTTAGCCAAATCAAACTCAAATCAAGCCAAACCCTTGATTTTTCTTCATGATTCAATCAATCCTTCAATCATGAATCCAAATATAAACATAAACTTCAATCACCAAACCAAAACTAAATTTAAAAATCAAACCCAAGTCAAACTCATGTGCATCCTTTGAACATGAAATTGTCAATTGAATCAAAACCCATTTGACTTCAAACCACTTGCAAATGGATTTATATTTCAATCATAAGTCCATATGTGAGTTCAATCAAACTAAAATCAAGCTTTAACCAAGCCATTTGACTCACTTAGGCTCACTTGACCCAAAGTGACCTAAAATATCCTTATGAGCCAAATTTTAATCCTAATCAAATTAGATTGAACTAAGCCCACCTAAGCCTCACATTATGAGCAACAATCACCATAAGATGATCAATCACTCAAAATGAGTCAAACCAAGTCAAACCTAAGGGTTTACCAAGTCAACACTTAGCTAAAATGAAACCTAAACTAGCCAAAATACACCATAGGCCAAATTGATTAAAATCATTGATCAAAACTCATTCATGATCAATATTTGAACTTGACCAAGTCATCATTTGAGCCTAACCTAGCCCAATTGGCCACTTGACCCAAGTTGACCCAACTTGACCTAAAAATTCTAAATGAAATTTGATCTAAGCCAAATTGATTGAAACCAATGGGTCAAGTTCATTCCACATCACTTGTTGAACGTGACCAAAGCCCCAATTGGCAAACTAGACCTAACACAATTGACCTTGAACCCAACTTGACCTAAAGGATCAAATTGAGTCAAATCCAAATATAAACCAAATTGATTGGAAACAAATGTACCAATCTATTTTAAATGACTAACTAAACATAAAACAACTCATGACCTAACCCAAATAGGTCAAATGGGTCAAATTAGTCAACTTGACCCATTTGACCTAAATGAAATCAAATGAACCAAAATCAAATATAAATCAAATTGAGCTAAACCAATGATGCACATATTCCAAATAGTCATATGAACTTGACCCAACCCATGGTTTGACCCATTTTGACCTAAAGGGGTCAAATTGAGCCAAATCATATCAAACCAACTCCAAATTCAATGAAACTTGGCCTAACCCATTTTTCAATCATACCAAACATATTCAAACAGAAATCAAGGTCAAATGACCATTTTACCCCTAGGCCATAGGGTAACCTAAAATCAAAATAACTTGGAATTTGGTCAATTCCTTTTCATGGACACTTGACATCCTCTTAGTGGACCAAATAGCCACAAATGAACATGGTGCACATGAATAATTGGGTTTGGGTTAGGAAAACCCAATCTAAGGTCAAAATTGACCACTTCCTTCAAATTGAGCACATGTAAATCCCTCCTCCACTCAATTAAGCACATGGCAAGCTTCACCACTCCACTCCTTGGACCAAATCGAATTCCATGCTACCTCTAACAGCCTAACAAACCCACTCAAGGAAGTCTATTGTATCAAAATGGCAAGGAAGCTTACGGTCGTCCGATTCTCCTAGGGGGAGATATACTCCCCCTAATTTCACTTGAATTTCATTCTCCTCTATTTGATTGAAGCATAGGAAGTCAGAGGACATTATTCCAAGATCCCCCATGGATTCCTAATCATCTTCCATTTTTTTCATTTCTTAGTTTTCTTAGAGTGAAAACAGGGGAGCTCAAGTGAAAATCCAACTTAGTCAATACTCTATATCAAGCTAATTTCTCTTGCAAGCTTCATCAGAGGACTCAATCAAACTTGCCTAAACCTTTTCCCAAGTTCTCAAGGTAAGGGAGGAGTGCTCTTGACCAAGATCGAGCCCAATCGAAGGAGAGCTTGGTCCATAGAGAGATCTACTCAACCCCAAGGCTTAAAACTTTCAATAGGACTTTGTCTCCACTATACGAAGCTACCTCATCAAACTCGAGCATCAGTGATAGCCTCTGTGAGGTATGACATTAATCCGAGCTTAATTTAGCCATAGTGTGGCCCTTTATGAAATAAATTCTCACCTCATTAGAATTTAGCCAATGGATGTGTTCCCCTTTAATCTTAGATGGTGTGGGTTGAATTTGGTTTCAATCCGAGCTCAATCGAGCTTAGATCTTCCCTTAGAAGATGGACGGTGGGCATCTCTTATAGAGAAGATTAGGGATGGATCATGGGCCATCCATCCGTGCATTTTCGATGGACGGCCATGATCAAGATGCATATGATATTCAATTTAATCCTTTAATATTGCAGACTTAATCTTAGCCATCTGATCCTTGATCGAACGGATGGGGGAGAAAGCACGTAACGCCGCCGCAGATGTAGTGCTACAATGTGATAACTTAAATAGCCTCTCCCATCGCGCGATATGGAAAGCGCTCACCACGTCAGCCTCCCTGTGGTGCCGACGAGATTAGCTATTTTAATTAGGGATTTATTTAATTATCCTTAATCACTGAATCTTCATAATTGCATAACTAATTATAGAAAAATCCTAAAATTATAAGGTAAAAAGCATTGGAAACATAATTTATAGGAGAAGATACTAAAATTAATTTCACTAGATTTTAAATAGTATATTTTCCTTAATTATAGTTTTAATGAAAACCTAATGACCCTAATTACTCTCTAATTATCTGACTGATTAATCTCAAACTTCTGATGTGCATTTAGGAGGATGGCGTCTAGCTCCCATAATTTTCTTGGGATTTATTGGTGGGTTAATTAGAGGGATCAATTATTGAATCTTTAATTACCCTCTTAAAGTAATTAAGCCTAATTAAGTGTGTGAATAGTAGTTTAATCCCTTGATTGAGTTAATAAAGTTTTGTTTGAGTCATCAAGAGGTTATGGAATAATTTTGGAATATTTTCCCTAAGCTATTCCGTAAACCTCCTTTCTCTTCCTTAATCTAAATTCAATTAAGGGTTAATCCACTAATTACTTAATTAACTTGATAAAATTTTCAAAAATAATCTAGAAATTAATCAATCCATCTTGGGTAGATGCTTAGGTATTTAATAACTTAAGTGGCTTAAGGAAATTAAAACATAATCCACATGTGTGGGAAGGGCTATTAAAGTACTTAACTTAAACCCTAGCTTAATTAATCATTAATTATGAGCCAAATACATTAGGCCCTTTTCTTTCTAGGTGCATTGCTGATTTAAATTCCTTGTGTGGTTCTATGTCATATCATTAGCTCATAATTATTTGGTTAACAATGCTAAGGTAGTATAGGAAAGGGATAATTAATACACTTAATGTACACCCTAACCTAACTAAAACATAAAATTGACATAATCACCTAAAAATTAAACAAAAATAACAGACACATGTGGGAATAGGTTAGGATCAGCAAACCTATCTCACATTTCTCAAATTGAAATCAAACTCAAACAAAATTCAAACTCTCTTTAAAACCAATTTGATTTGCTTTAAATAATTCTATTCCATAAGATTGTCTTTAGGAATTAATTAGGGTGAATAAATTTACATTGGTTTAATCACTTTATTTCTTTCCTAGCATGCTAAACATGTATGTCATATGAAAATTATGCATTCATTCCTTTTAAAAATCAAAATTAAAATGAAATGTATTTTATGTCAAGTTGCATATTTTGGTTAAAGTAAGAATATGAATGGCTAGTATCACTATTAAATTCAAAATTATTTTCAAAATTTATAAATCAAACATAAAAACTAAAATGTATGCTACTTATAATTATTTATAATCTTGCATGTGAGAAATATAAAGATATTTATTATGTGGCTTTGAATCTCCCTCTCCTTCTTAACATAAAATTGTAAAGGATTTGCAAAGTGAATAGTCCATTTAAAAAGAACATAACACTTGCTCAAATCCATTCCTATACACTCCCATGTCATGACTTAAAAAGGAATTTCACATCACACATATAAATTAAACAACCATACCAAAAATCAAATAAATGTAAACTTTTGCATCTTTCTTTTTTCATTTATTTCGTTTGTACATGCATATGTATTTAATGAAAGTGGTATATTAGTCTGGACAACCCCGAGGTTGCGAGGCTTTAAGTAGCTCTAAGTAGATTTTGTACCTTACACCCTAGGTGCTAACAATGACACTATACTCACTTATGTCTTTCATACATACACAAGTGCATATGAATAAAGGATAACAGAATACATCCTTTTCTACTTAATGAAAATCATGCATCATAAAGCATCCAAATTTTTTAAAGTAACACTACTTAGCATTCATCATTAAGGTGTGCTAAACATTCTCATTTGCATGTATAGATATGCTTAAGATTCATCCATATGCATGCTATATATGTTGGGAAAGAAATAAAGTGGTGTGTGTTTGTGATATTATTTCACTTTACTTAATATTAAATTGCCTTTCCTTTTGAATAGGTTTGTTTAGAGCTATTCTAAACTTAGGATTAACTAAACACATAAGAAAATATTCACTAAAAAAAATCAAACATGAATCAACTTTAGAAATTGCTTAGGGTAGGGAAGGAAAGAGAAGTTCTCTTTTCTTTTCTCTCTCTTTACAACTTGGTAATTAATTGTAGGATTCACCTAAACCAAATAAAAAAACAAAATAAAAATAACCTAATACAACTAAACAACTTAAATTGAAACCATCCTCTAAGTTGAAAATTTTCATAGTTATAAAACCTAAAGCTTAAACCCATAGCTAAGCTTACCACACAAACCTCAAATGGCACACACATTAGGCTAAGTCACCACTTATAACTTTAGGTTAGGGAGGTGCATGGTTTGATGCTTTCTTTTATTTTATGAAGTATTATTTTTTGTCTAGATGTTAGGGTGTATGTGCATAGACTGAATGGTAGGATGATTTAGTCCAATCATTATTTTTTACAGGGGATTATGCTTAAGGGGTGTTGTAATAAATAAAAATCTAAATATTTTTGCTCTGCAGGTGCTTATACCCCTAAGCATAATCCAATAGGCCAGGTGAACTTGATTACCCATGTGTGGGGTGTTAAGTCTAATATACATACTTAGGATTTATATGATTTGTTTAGCTAATCTCTGTTTTACAAGTGTTAGTTAGATGTACTTTTCTTTTTCATGTAATTTTACAATTAGGATTCCTAGAATGATTGTTATGGGAATTAGGATGAGCATTGGTCATAAGATTTCAATTTTGATTGTTATCTCGATTCTTCCATGTGAAGCCTATGGAGCAACCACATTCCAACCATCCAAAAGAAGGAGCCAAAAGAAGAAAGAGAAAAAAAGAGATGAAGAAAGAAGAAGTGAAGAATGAAGACCCCCCCCCAACATAAATTTCGTGCTTAATTGAAATTAATTCATTTGTAATACAGGTTGTCTATAAGGGTAGAGCTCGGCTACCCAATTTATTTTTAGGTTTGTATGATGGTGCCCGAACACAAATGACATTTTATTCTTTTGCGTTAACTTTATAAAATATTTGATATTTTGTTTAGCTTGTGCACTAGAAATGATATATTTTTCCTAGTTTCTTCTTTACTTGATGTATGGCCTGGATGACAATTAGGGTCTTAGAGAAAAATAAATATTCCACCAAATTAATCAACTCAAAATTAAAAATAAAGAACTCATAACCTCACCTAAAGCTTAGGATAAAAACAAGATAAAAGAATTAGTAACCCCTTAGTTGGATGTGTACTTTCTTTTCTAACATCATGCATAAAAGCTTATTTTTTTCACTCTTGATTGGAGGGCTTCCACCTTTGCTAGAGAACTTGGCTTGACCTATGAGAGCCATGGTGGAAACACACCTCCTTATCTTGCTGATTTTTGCCCATAATCTAATTTCTCATGCATTATGCATAAAGAATCCTATAGCCCGAGTCAGATGATTGTCCAAAATGAAAATAAAAAATATGAAAAATTTCCATTAGATTTAAGTCATGAATTCATGTCCTACATGATTTAGTCTCTTCAGGGAGTGTGTTTAAGGACTTAGTCTCATTTTAAATAAATAATAACCTTGCTATCTTAAAATTGATTTAGGTTATGAGGTGGCTTCTTCCTTTTATAGGACATAAGTATAAATCCTCATTTCGTATGCAATTCCAAGATCTTGTGTCATGGAATCATAAGCATTAGCATTCTAATAAAAATTCAACTCAAATAAATTAATTCAATTTCAAAAATGTAAAACCCAACCATAGGGTAGTTTTGGGGTGCTTACTAGGCTTCCTTGTATCTTAAGCATCCCCTACTTATTTTCATTTGACTTTGATAAGAACTCCCTCTTCTTGATCGATCCCACTTGGCTTTTTAAAAATAAACTAATCAATTGATAGTCCTACCTTTTTAAAATCTTTGGAGACAATGATCATTTACCTTAATCAAGAGTATTCCTAAGGAATCCCATTCCTTAGGATATAATTAACTATGGGGCTTACTCCTGTAGAGAACTTAATAAACCCGATTTAAAATAAACCCTACTTTACTTTCTCATGTAAAGTAGGGGAAGAATCTATGGTAAATTCTGAAGACCCATAGTCCTTAGGAATCCTTATTAAGGTGATTAGGTCCATTGTAGGGTGGTGACTTCTATCTCTGGAGATAGTACAACTCTCCTCAATGTCATACCTGATCAGCCCAATAAGACCATCTGCAGATCTGTGTGACATCCTAACATGATGTATTTTATATATTTCTATTTTATTTTATCTTTCTTTTCCCTAAAAAAAAGAAGGGAGATAGATGAAGGCACAGATGTATAAAATATTTTCACCATACTCCACTAGGGATTGTTCCTCTCTCCATCTTTGGTAAATGATCATTGTCTCCAAGTATTGATAGTGGGTTTGCACTTTTGTATGAATCCAAGATTATCTTTCTTTCCATTGGCACTTAGCTTATTTTGTTCTTATGTTAAGCTAGCCAACATCTTTAGGTTTTAAGACCTCACCGTTGGTCTAAAACCCCGTGTTCTCAATGGGTGAAAATAAAAATTTAATAAAAATAAAAGTATTAAAGACTTCCTCTTTATCATTTTTATGGTAAGGAAATATTCATTCCAAAAATGAAGATAAAATAAATCCTTCACAAAAGTCTTGCTTTTCAAAAGAAGTTTTTCAAAATACACTTAATAAAATATTTTCACTACATCTAATAATTTTTCATAATTATTACATGTAGAAACATTTTAAAAATAAAGCCAACACTCATATTTTCAAAAATCACAAATGAACTTCTTTACTCAATTCATTTTAATGAAGACTTCATTTTCAAAAATAAAATTCCAACAAATCATATTTTCAAAAGCATAAAATTTGAATACGGGACTTTGCATTCAATACATCCAAATGTGTTGGATGGATGTTACATCTTCAAGCAAAAATCACAACCTTGAAATTCCACTCAACACATTCCATATGTGTTAGGTTGGAACTTCCACATTTCCAAAAAGCATATATGAAACCTCTCCGTTCAACTACCCACACCTACTAAATGGAAATTTTCATTTGAAATTAAAATCAAAAATAAACTTTCAAAAAGCACATATGAACATCTCCATTCAATATACCCAAATTTATTGAATGAAGATTTCATTTCTAAATAAAATAACATTATTTTGAAATGCAACTTAACATATTCCATATATGATTAGGATGGAATTTCCTCTTTGAAAAAAAAATAATAATCACACATAGAAATACATCTTTGAAAATAAAACATAATTGATTTTCATCTTATATACCCAAATTTTTTAAGTGGAAATCCCTCTATTCAAAATCAACAAAAACACAAAATTTCAAAACACATTGGAACTTCATTCTTTAGCATACGACATTTGCTAAAGTGAAGTCTCCATTTTCAAAACAAAATCCAAAACAAAACAAAAAAAAAATTCTAAAACACATTTTGGAATTTTGTTTAGCATACTCAAATTTGCTAAGTGAAATCTTCATTTCACAAAACAAAAAGAAACACTTTTGGAACTTCATTATAGCATACCAAGTTTGCTAAAATGAAGTCTCCCTTTTCAAACACAAAAATTTGAAACACATTTTTGAAATTTCATTTAGCATACTCAAATTTGCTAAGTGAAATATCCATTTCACAAAATTTCAAAAACACATTGGGACTTCATTCTAGCATATCACATTTGCTAAAGTGAAGTCTCCATTTACAAAACAAAATCTAAAACAAAAGAAACACATTAGGAATTCCTTAGCATACCAAAATTTACTAAGGATCCTATTCTTCAAAATCAAAATCTCTAAAAACAAAAGAAACACATTAAGATTTTCCTCACATACTTAAATTTATTAAGAATCCTATTTTCAAAAAAATTCAAAAACAAAACACACTTGGATTCCTCATTTAGCAAACCCAAATTTGCTAAATGAGAATTCCATTTTTTTTTAAATCACAAATGATTCACAAAATAAAGCAAACAAAGAAAAAGGTGAAATTGTTTTCAAACACCTCACTTAGCATACCCAAATTTGCTAAGTGAGTAGATTCCAAAAATCTAAAATCAAAATCAAATTGACCCTTTACTTTAACATACCCAAATTTATTAAATAAAGGGTCATCAAAATCAAAATCAAAATTAAAATATGAACCAATGGAAGCATCTCTTTAAAAATATTTGAACCCATTTTAAACATATCCAAATTTGTTGAAAGTGGATTCTACATCCAAAAATTCTTCTTTCCAATCAAATCTCAAAATCTATTCTAAATCATTTAAGCCTGACTTAACACTTTCAAGATGTTGAGTATGGGTTTAAATTCTAAATTCAAATTCAAAATAAATAAAGCAAGAGAATCTGATTCAAGTTTGTTTTCTACATTCATGTTCGCCTTCAATAATTTTCGGAGATAATTTGATTCAATGGAAGCACCTAAGTATGTGTTCACTTTTCCCCATAGGATGGATCTGGCCCTAGATCAGGCCATCCATCCATTTACCACCTCATCCACTTTGGATAAGGTTTTAAGAGATTACATCAGGGACATCCCACAGACCATAAGAGAGCATAGTGGTGAGGGAGCATCATTGTCGACATGCCATCAAATTTTGAGATTCCCTCGATGAAGAGAAAGGCTGTGGTGATTCCCATAGTAGCATTATCTGTCACTCATGGTTTCTGGTTAGCTAGCATCGAGGCACCCTCAAATAGGAAGGCTCCCCTGATCTCAAGGGTTGTCTCCCCTGCCTTTGAGGTTGAGTCTAGCTCTTACTCTTCTTGCCCTACCAAGACCTAAAGGTGAATCAAGAACTGCATGATAAAGCAGTACCACACCCGTATTGCTAGGGAGATGAAGGCAACCATGCAGTATGTTGTTGAGGAGTTGCCCATGCTAGTTTTCTCGCTGGTTACAATAAAGTTCTGTCGTCTCTCTAGGTCTGACAGAGAGGTTGTTAGGAGGATTTTTACTTCACCACCACCAGCGGTTCAATTCTAATGGAAGGAGAGGAGGAGGTCATATGCGGCCTTTGATGCTTTACATCAGTAGGAGGAGCATGGATGATAGTGGGGCTTTGATTTGAGATCTCATCATGTAAAGAAGATAGAGGGCCGAGGCTACCTCGACATCACCACCGGGAGAGTGAGGTTCAGTAGCCTGCACTCATTGATTTTCTTGATCGATATGATGCCCGCGTCAATCATACCGACAATATTCTGCTCACGAGGACTACACATCATAGGAGAGCAGCTCTTATCCTAAGAGAGTCAATGGTGCCTCCACCACACCGCTCTACCCCACGTTAACTGTCACACGTCCATGTTCTAGGATCTCTAGTTCCATGAAAGGCCATGAAGGCCGCATCAGGGGAAAAGGGGACCCTGTTGGTGAACCAGCTACGACTGAGAGATCCCATCATATCTATAGCACCTACTATGGCAAGGCCGAGCTCTCCTGCTCGACCTTCTATCCTAGTAGTGGTGAAGAAGGAAATATGACCTTGAAGCATAATGGTCATCCCTTCATCACCACCACCATAGTAGGATATATAGATGGTTGCAACAGTTGTCAAGGGAGAAGGTGACGGCTCAGTTACACCTATGATGATAGATCCTCCTAAGAGTGTCACCCCATGTAGATTGAAGCATTCTTTTCTAGCAGTATATCCTCACGGGTTGACTCTCAGTAGTAGGTTGTGCTTTATAGTCGGACCTCATTTTAGAATGAGCTCTCAACCCCCTCCATCTTAGACATAAGACTCCTCTTAGGCTTTAAGAGTTCCTAAGTCTTAAGACACATCTAGTGATTACGTGAACACTCAACCTAGCCCAAGAGACTTAGAAGAATTAGCCATAGGAGTAGGTCATGCCTTAGGGATGTTAGAAAAAATTGTCTACCCTTAGCTTGAACCATTCCTCACTTTCCTTCCTTCAAGTCAAACTCCAAATCAATCTTAATTGATTTTCTCCAAACTTAAATAAAATTCACATGATTAAAATCCATGTGATTGAAATCCATGATTAAAATCCATGATTGAAATCCATGATTGAAATCTATGATTAAAACCCATGATTAAAATCCATCAAAATTCCTACGTCCAAATCTTCCTAAGTACTTAATCTTCCTCTTAAGAACTTAGCCAAAATCATGATCTAAAACAAATCAAATCCTTAAGATTTTCTCATAATTCATTTATATTCTCATTTATATTGACATATATAAATGAAGTATAAATCTAAACCAATGAAACTAAACTCAAAATTCAAACTCTAAATTTAAAATTTTCCTAAGTCCTTTAAGTTCTTCGTCATGGACTTAGCCAAAATCATGATCAAACTAATTCCAACTCATGGAATTTTCTCAAAATTCATTTATATTCTCATTTATATTCACATATATAAATAAAATATAAATACAAATCAATCAAACCAAATCCAAAAAACTATACTTCAAACTTCATTTTTTTTCTAGGTCCTTTTTATATTCATTTTAATGGACTTAGCCTAAATCAATCAAACCAAATCAAATTCATGGGATTTTCTCATAATTAATTTATATTCTCATTTATATTCACATATATAAATAAAATATAAATATAACTTAATCAAGCCAAATCAAAAATTTAGGCTCCAAACTCTAAAATTTTCCAAAGTCCTTTAAGTCCCTCTTAATGGACTTAGCCCAAAATCATGATCTAAACCAATTAAAATCCTTGCAATTTTCTCATAATTAATTTATATTCTTATTTATATTCACACATATAAATGAAATATAAATTCAAACTAATCAAACTAAACTCAAAATTCAAAATCAATACATGAAATTTTCTAAGTCACTTAATTCCCTTCTTAAGGACTTATCCAAAATCAACTCTAAACCAATTCAAACTCATGGGATTTTCACATAAATAATTTATATTCTTATTTATATTCACATATATAAATGAAATATAAATACAAATCAGTCAAACCAAATTCAAAAATTCAAACTCCAAACTCCATAATTTTTCTAAGTCCTTTAAATCCTTCTTAATGGACTTAGCCCAAATCATGATAAAATCATTTCAAATCCTTAAAATTTTCTCATGATCCATTTATATTATCATTTATATTCACATACATAAATGAAATATAAATTCAAACAATCAAAACCAATTCTAAATATCAAACTCAAATCCATTCAAAATCCAACCTAAGCCTTTCAAGTCAAAATCTTGAACTTAGCCAAATCAACTTCAAATCAAGCCAAACTCTTGATTTTCCTTCATGATTCAATCTACCCTACAATCATGAATACAAATATAAATACAAACTTCAATCACCAATTCAAAATCCAATTCAAAAATCAAGCCCCAAATCCTTTCATGTTCACCCTTTGAATATGAAATTGTCAAATAGATCAAAACCCATTTGACTTCAAACCACTTATAAATGGATTTATATTTCAATCTTAAATCCATATAAAAGTTCAATCAAAATCAAACTCAAATCAAGCTTTGACCAAGCCATTTGACCCACTTAGGCTCACTTGACCCAAAGTGACCTAAAGTACCCTTATGAGCCAAATTCTAATCCTAACCAAATCGGATCGAATCAAACTCACCTATACATCTCCTCATGATCAACAATCATCATGAGATGATCAATCAATCAAATTAGGTCAAACCAACTCAAACCTAAGGGTTGACCAAGTCAACACTTAGCCTAAAATGAAACATAACATGGCCAAATTCCACCATAGGCCAAATTGATTGAAACCAATGATATAGGTTCATTCATAAACTATGTTTGAACTTAACCAAGTCAACATTTGAGCCTAACCTAGCCCAAATACCACTTGAGACCCAACTTGACCTAAAGGGTCAAAATGTGTCAAAACTTGATCTGAGCCAAATTGACTCAAACCAATGGGTCAAGTTCATTCCAAATCACTTGTTGAACTTGACCAAAGCCTCAATTGGCCAACTAGACCCAACATAGCCCAATTGACATTAGACCCAACTTGACCTAAAGGGGTCATATGGAGCCAAATTTGAACATAGCCAAAATTGATTGGAAACAAAGATACCAATCCACTCCATATGACTAACCAAACCTAAACCTACCCATGACCTAGCCCAAATAAGTCAAATGGGTCAAATAGGTCAACTTGACCCATTTGACCTAAATGAAGTCATATGAGCCAAATTCAAAACTACACCAAATTGAATTAAACCAAAGCCACCAAAATATTTTAAGTGGTCATATGAACTTGACCCAACCCTTGGTTTGATCCAATAGATATACTCCCCATAATCTAATTCAAAACAATCATCCTCAATTCGATTAAAGCTTAGAGAGTGTTAGGAAAGATCAAAGAGCCTTCCTAAGCATTCTAAGAGGGATTTGAAAAGTTGCTTTCTCGATTTTCTCCATTGGAAAATAGGGGAGCTCTTTTGAATCTTCAATTTCCTATACACTAAAATCTATTGCAATTCCTCTTGCACACTTCCTCTAAGGACCAAATTGAATGCACCCAAGCATCCATTTGAGTTCCCACAGCAAGGAGAGAAGGAATTGGATCAAAGTCGCAAAGGAAGTGATGTGGTGTTAGTCTATAAAACTATCCACTCAACCCCAAGGCCTAAGAATTTCAATAGGGATTCATCTCCACTAGACGAAGCTATATCATCAATCTTGAGCATCGGTGATCACCTTCGACGAGGTATGCAATTTTCTGACCACCTAGCATAGGAGGTGTTTGCCTTTTGTGAAAGGAATTTTCAAGTCATGCAAATTCCACAGTTGGATGTGTTCCTTATTGGCTTTAGATGGTGTGGGTAAAGTTTTGTTCCAATTCAAGCTCAATCGAGCTCAGATATTCCCATAGATCATGAATGACCTCTTTTGATCCTAGGGGAAGAACTAGGGAGATCTTGGTCATCCATCCGTGCATTTTGGATGGATGGCCGAGATTATTCCCACATTTAGAAATTCATTTGTCCTTTTATAAACTGCGGGTTGATCCCTAACCATCCAATCTTTGATCAAACGATAGGGATCAAAGCATGTCCCGCAATCGCGCCACCTTTAGGATTTGATGTTTAAGCGACTCATGACGTGTAAAGCATGCGACCGCCACATCATCCAGGGCGAGGGATTAGTTTAGGGATTTAATTAATGACTAATTAAACTTTTGATTTTCAAAAAATCATATCTCCTCCAATAAAATTCAGAAAATATGACGTAAAATCTTATGGAAAGATAATTTAACCTAGAATATTTTAAAAATAATTTCAATGGATTTTGAATTATGCTTTTCTCTAATTTTTGGTTTTATTGGAAATTACATTTTGTTAATTACCTCTTAATTAAACCTTTGATTAATCCCAAACTTTTTGGGTATGTTTTAGGGGATGACATCTACCTCCCCTAATTTTCTTGGGATTTATTGAGGGCTTAATTAGAGGAATTACAAATGTGTTTCCTAATTACTCTCATTATGTAATTAAGGATAATTAAGATATGATTAGTAGTTTTAATCCATTATTAGAGTTGATTAAGGTTAGATCCAGTAGATAGGAAGTTTAGGGAATAATTTTGGGGCATTTCCCCTAAGAAATTCCCTAAATCCTCTTTTTCTACCTTAATCCTCTCTTAATTAAGGGTTAAATCATTAATTATCCTCTTATTAATTTTTAAAAATTCTTAAATCTTCCAAAACTTAATTAATCTACTTTGGGTAGATGCTTAGGTGTTTAAGAGCCTAAGTTCAATTAAGGAAATCAAAACCCAATTCATATGTGTGAAGGGGTGTTTTGAAATTACTTAAGCTAAATCCCTTAGCTTAATTAACCATTAATCATGAGCCAAATTGCATTAGGCCCTTTTCTTCCTAGGTGCATTACAAATTTAAATTCCTTGTGAGTTTTTATGTCATCTCATTGGCTCATATTTTGGTTAACTATGCTAAGGTGGTGTAGGGTTAATTAACTTGCTTAATTCATACCTTAACCTAATTAATACATAAAAATGAATCTAATCATCTAAAAATTAAACAAAAATAGCAAACACATGTGAGAATGGGTTAGGAACAGCAAATGCAACTTACCTTTTCAAAATTAAATCAAACTTAAAACTAAACAAAATTCACATTAAATACACTTTGATTTATTTTAAACTTTCTTATTTCATAAGAATGACTTTAGGATTAAATTAGAGTGAATGTGTTTACATGATTTCATTTCTTTGATTCTTTTTCCAACATATTAAATTTGTATGTCATGAGGTTTCATGCATTCATATTTTTCAAATTCAAATTTAAAATGAAATTGTTTACTTTATGTCAAATTTGCATGTGTTGGCTAAAGTAGAAATATGAGTGGCTATTATCACTACTAAATTCAAATTATTTTCAAAAAATATAAATCAATTATCAAATCTGAAAGTGTGCTACTTATATTTTAATTATAAGCTTGCATGTGAAAGAATATAAGGATGTGCCTAACATAGATTTCCTTTCTCTCTTATGTTAGAATTATTTTGAATAAGAGTTGGTAAGATGTATGGTTCGTTTGAAAAGGACCTAACACTTATCTAATTCCATATCCTATTCATTCCTATGCTATTAATTTAGAAGGATTACCTATGCTTGTACACATAAATGGCATAAAAAAATGAATCAACTAATACAATTTTTGCCTTCTTTCCTTCCAATTTATTTCTTTTGTACACATTTGTTTATATTTAAGGAAAGTGGTATATTAGTCTGGACAACCCCGAGGTTGTGAGGCTTTAAGTAGCTCTAAGTAGATCTTATATCTTACACCTCTGGTTAACAATGGCGCTATACTCATTTATGCCTTTCCTACTTTCATGTGTGCATGTAAAAAATTGGATAACCCGTTTCTATTTAAGAAAACTCAGGCATTAAACTTCCAAATTTCTTTAAATGAATTACTTAGTATGTATCATAAAGTGTGTTAAATATTCTCATTCGTATGTATAGATATGCTTAGGACTGATTCATATGCATGTTGTACATGTTGGGAAAGAAATTAAGTAATGTGTGTTTTGTGAATTTGGTTTATTTTATTTAATCTTAAAATGCCATTTCTTTTTGAATAGATCTATTTAGAGTTCATCTAAACTTAAAATTAATTAAAAGATTTAAACAAAACATTCACTAGACAAAACTAAAATGTGAATCTACTTTAGAAATTACTTAGGTTAAGGAAGGAGAGAGAAGTTTCCTTCTCTTTTCCTCTCTCCATAACTTAGTAATTAATTATAGGATTCACTTGAACTTAATCAAAACATGAAATAAAATTAACCTAAACTAATTAAACAACTTAAATGAAATCCTCCTCTAAGTTGAACATGTTTTACACTTAGAAAATTTTAACATAAAGCCCTAGCTAAGCATACCACACAAACCTTCAAAGCACACACATTAGCCTAAGCCACCACTTCTAGCTTTAGCTTAGGACAGTGCATGATTTGATATTTTTTATTTTGTGATATATGTTTTAGACTAGATATTAGGATGTATGCTCGTAGAATAAATGGTAGGATGCTCTTAGTCTAATTATTATTTTCTGTAGGGGATTGTGCTTAAGGGGCACTATCATAAATAAACATATAAATGCTTTTACTTGCAGGTGCTTTATACCCCTAAGAATAATCAAATAAGCTAGGTGGATTTAGTCACCCATGTGTGGGGTGATAAGTCCAATACATATGCTTGGGATTTGTGCAATTTGTTTTTGTTAATCTCTATTTTATAGGTGTTAGCTAGATTTCCATTCTTTTCTTTTTCATGTAAATTTATGCAATTAGTATTTTGGAATGATTGTTATGGGGATTAGGATGAGCATTGGTCATAAGATTCAATCTTATGCACCATGTGAAGCCTTGGAGCATCCATCTTCCAACCATCCAAATGAAGGAACCAAAGAAGACAAAAAGAAGAAGAAAGAAGAAATGAAGCTTGAAGAGCCCATAACAATGAATTCCATGCTTAATTGTAATTTAATTCATTTGTAATCTAGAAACTATAATGGTAGAACTCGGCTACCCACATTTATCTTTTTGGGTTTGTGTAGTGGTGGTTGACCAAAATGACCTTTTATTCTTTTTGGGAATAGCTTTATAAATTGATTGATGATATGTTTAGATTTTGCATTAAGTGGCATTTTTTCCTAGTTTCCTCCTTGCTTTATGTATGGCCTGGATGTGGATTAGGCTATTTAGGAAAAAATAAATCTTTTTCCCAGCTTAACAACTCAAAATTAAAATAAAGAACTCATAACCTCACCTAAAGCTTAGGTTTAAAATCAAGATAAAAGAATTAGCAACCCCTTAGCTGAATGAGTACTTTTGTTACAATATCATGCATAAATGCATCTTATTTCAGTCTTGATTGGAGGGCTTTCACCTTTGGCAGAGAAACTTGGCTTGACCTTTGAGAGCCATGGTGGAAACACACCTCCTCCCTTCTCAGATTTTGGCCAATAACTTTATTTCTCATGCATTAGGCATATGAATTATTAGCGAGTCAAAATAATTATCTAAAGATGAAAATAAAATGAAATTTGGATTACATTAGATTTAGGTCATTTGAAGCATGTCTCTACATGATCTAGTCTCTTTAAGGAGTGAGTTTAAAGACTTAGTCTTTTTCTAAATAAATAACATCCTAGCTATCTTGCATAAGCATAATGACTTGCCTACATGTATTTAAAATTGTAGGAGGAGTTAGTACCACCCGTGGTTGTAAGTCCAAGGGTGATTTGTCCACTCTTATGGAGGCAAACCAATACCCATTTTCCTTAGATTTAGGTTATGCATTTCCTCATAAAGCTCCCTAGATTTAGGTTGAGGTTGCTTCTCATGTGGTCATAAGCATACCTCTTAGGCATTCCTTAATCTTGTGTTAAGAAGCCAAACTTCCCAACTTTAGCATTGTGAGCATCTCCTACTTATCTTCCATTTTAGCTTTGATAATAACTCACTCTCTTTGATCAATCCTGTTTGATCTTCAAAAATAAACCAATCGATTGATAGTCCTTTTTTTATTGAAATCTTTGAAGACAACGATCATTTATCTTAATCGAGAGTTTTCCTAAGGAATCCCCATTCCTTAGGATGCAATTAACTATGGGAGCTTGCTTCTGTAAGGAAATTAATGAACCCAATTTAAATTAAACCCTACTTTACTTTTCCATGTAAAGTAAGGGAAGAATCTCTGGTACATATGCAAACCCATCATCCTTATGAGTCCTTATTGAGGTGATTAGGTCCATTAAAGGGTAGTGACTTTTATCTTTCGAGATAGTACACTATTCCTTGATGACGTACCTAATCACCTGAATAAGCACATCGGTGGATCTACGTGTCATCCTAAAAAGATGAATTTATATAGTCTTTCCCTTTCTTTTTCCACCCACAGATTTGAAGGCGACTCCTATAGAAATTTTTCACCACAGATTTTTCTGGCGACTCCGCTGGGGATGGTTCCTCTCTCCATCTTTAGTAAATGATCATTATCTTTGAGTATCGATAGTGTATTTGTACTTTGGAATGAATTCAAGACTATCTTTCTTTCCATTGGCCCTTAGCTTATTTCATTCTTAAGTTGAGTTAGTCAACATATTTAGGTTTTAGGACCGCATTCTTGTTAAAACCCTTTTCTCAATGGGTAAAAATAATGATCTAAATAAAAAGACATTTAAAGACTTCCTCCTTATCATTTTTATGATAAGGAAAGGTTCATTCTAAAATAATAAAGACAAAATAAATCTTTCATAAAAATCTTGCTTTTCAAAAATGCACTTAATAAAATATTTTCTACAAAAATTTTACTACCCTCATTTAACAATTCCCATAATTGTTATATGTAGGAATTTTCAAAAATAAAATAAACTAAATTTTTCCAAAAGCACAAATGAATATCTTCTTTCAATTCATTTTGATGAAGATTTTATCTTCAAAATAAAATGAACAATCATCTTTCCAAAAATCACAATCAAAAATAAAGTTTTAAAAAAAAAGTATACATAAACCTTTCCTTTCAATACACTCATACATATTGAAGGGAAGTTTCATTTTCAAATAAATCTAAATTTTCCAAAAGCACAAATGAATATCTTCTTTCAATTCATTTTGATGAAGATTTTATTTTCAAAATAAAATAAACAATCATCTTTCCAAAAATCACATTCATAAAGCTTTCAAAAAGCACACATGAACCTTTCCATTCAATGCACTCACACTTATTAAATGGAAGTTTCATTTCCAAACAAAATTAAAATTTTCAAAAGCACATATGAGCATCTTCATTTAATATACTCAAATTTATTAAATGAATATTTCATTTCCAACTAAAAAATAATATCATTTGGAAATCCCACTTAAACATATTTCACATATGATTAAGTTGGAATTCCTCTCTTAAAAAAAAGGCTATAATCACACATAAAATAAAATTTTCACATTTCAAAAATAAGATTGATCTCTATTCCTATATACCCAAATTTGTTGAATGTAAATCCTCTCTTTCAAAAAAAAAAAAGAAAGAATTAAAACTTAAACAAATCATACTTTCAAAATTTTAAACATATTTTGGAACTTCATTTAGCATACCCAAATTTTTTAAGTGAAGTCTCCAAATTCAAAATCCAAAATGTTTCCAAAAAAAAAAACACATTTGGAACTTCATTTAACATACCCAAATTTGTTAAGTGAAGTCTCCAAATCCAAGATTCAAAAAATTTTAAAACACATTTGGAACTTCATTTTAACATACCCAAATTTGTTAAGTGAAGTCTCCAAATCTAAAATCCAAAATTTTCAAAATACACATTTGGAACTTCATTTAACATACCCAAATTTTTTAAGTGAAGTCTCCAATCCCAAAAATAAAAAAATTTGAACACATTTTTTGGAATTTCATTTAGCATACTCAAATTTGCTAAGTAAAATTTCTATTTCACAAAACTAAGTGAGACTTCATCCTTAGCATACCAAATTTGTTAAAGTTAAGTCTCCACTTTCAAAACAAATTAAAAAAAAAATGAATCACCATAGGATTTCCTTATTATACCTAAATTTGCTAAGGATCCTACCTTTTCAAAAAAATAAAAAAATCAGAACATCAAAACAAAAATGAAACACTTAGGATTTGCTTAGCATACCTAAATTTGCTATAATCCTATTTTCAAAAAAAATCAAACAAAACACACATGGATTCTTCACTTAGCATACTTAAATTTTCTAAGTGGAAATTCCAAATTTCAAAAATCAAAACAAAAATTCACAAAAAAAAATAATCACTTTCAAAATACTTCACTTAGCATACCTAAATTTGCTAAGTAAGTGAAATTCCAAAATCTCCTAAGAAAAACAAAATCAATTTGACCCTTACTTTAACATACCCAAATTTATTAAAGGAAAGGGTCCTCAAATCAGTAATTCAAATCCAAACAAACATGAACCTATGGAAGCATCCTTATCAAAATATTTGAATCCATCTTTCAACATACCCAAATTTGTTGAAGTTGGATTCATCTTCAAAATTCCTCTTTTAATCAATCTTCTCAAATCTATTTGAACCTCACTTAAAACTTCTAAGTTGTTGGATGTGGGTTCAAATTTTTAATTCAAAATTCAAAAATCTATAAAGATAGAAATCTAATACAAACTCATTTCTTATTGCAGATTCTCGCCGCAGTAGAGTGATTCAGCTCGTTCAAAATGGGGTTCATAGAAGTTCATTTTACCTTCCCCATGGTATGGATCTAGCTTTGGATCAAGCCAACTTCGACCGACCATACATCCCATTCACTTTGGTAGGGATTGAGGAGCAGATTACTTGTGAGGCACTCCTCACTACAATTAGTAGACCATGGTGAGGGGCGGCATCATGATTGATTTCCTACTCTAATGTCTCCTCAAGAAGAAAGCGTGGCAGTCCACATTTCAATGGCAATGTAGTAGTGAGTACCATCCCTGATTGCAATACACCCTAGGGTTTTTCAGGTTGCCTCATGAGGGCTAGTACCATCTCATCTGTACCCTCTAAGGGTTAGGCTCCCCTGGTCTCAGGGTTTTCCTCCCCTATATTTGAGTATGGATTTAGCTTACACTCCTCCCATCCTACATGGACACAGTGTTGGAATAAGAACCACATGATCAATAGGTACCACACCAGGATCGTAAGGGAGATGGAGGCAGTAGCCCGTTAAGTTGTCGAGGAGTTCCCCATTGTTACTTCACCATTGGTTATAGCAAACTAGTTCCATCCTCTCTCTAGTCAGACATGGATGATGTTAAGAGGATCCGCTCATCACCTCCTCCAGTGGTGCAATATCAACAGTTACTAGTGAGGTCGACGCCGCCTCGCTCTATCTTAGCCAGTAGGGAGCTACTGACGCTGAGTCTAGAACTAAGTTTGATCTTTGATTCATCATCCCCCATAGCGTGGGGAAGCACATTCGATAGGAGAGGGCCTGAGAGGCCCATACAACACATATTACCAGCAGGGAGAGGCGGAGGTTCAGCCGTTAGTCAGCAGCATCCGCTCTTATTAATTTTATAGCTCGGCGTGCTACCCGCACCGACCATACTGACAATATCCTTCTTACTGGGACTAGTCATCATAAGAGGATGGCTCTTGTACATAGAGAGTTGGTGGTGTCTCCACCCCACCTCTCTACCCCTCGTCCGCCATCACCAGTTCAGGTTACAATATCTCCTATTCTAGTAAAGGCAATGAAGGCCATATCTGAGAAGAAGTGCACCCCATTGGTGATTCGGCTACAGCCGAGGGATCTTACCCTTTCTACATTGCCTATTGTGGTAAGATCGAGCTCACCTACTTGACCTTCTACCCTAGTGGTGGTGCAGAAGGAGTGGCGACCCCGAAGCATTGTGGTTGTCCCTTCACCAACTCCAGACAGTAGGATGGAGATGGTGATCATTTCATATATAGACATGATCTAGCCGCACCGGATAGTGGAACATCCTAGGATTATTACACCTCTCATAGCCATTAGTAGTCAAGAGTGTCATTCATCCAATGAGTATAATCCACATGATTGACAAGGAAAGTGGGTCCGGTTCCCTCAATGATAGTGATCACACCACAGACTATTTGTACCTACTTAGATGGATCATTCCTTAGATGAGATAATGGCACATTATTTCATGAAAAAGAAGGAGATTTTGGGGTATGACTGGTCAAATAAAGAGAAAATTAACTTCGATCTCAATAAAGATGACTTGTTAGGAGACTCAGCTGGAGTCTGCATGGTTGACACTAGAGGATCTCTTTTTATGGAACAACAAGCCATAGAAGGTGATGAGGTTGATCAAAGACACTACAACATCAACCCAGTACCTTCAGCATCATTTAACGTAGAAGGATGAGCAGATTGATAAGATGTCACGTCAATTAGAGGACTTATTAACTGTAGTTTCAGTGCTTCAGAAATAAGCCCCTTTAGTTCATCCTACTATAGTCGACATCAGTCAGCTTGAGTTAGTGCATGTCTTGAACTCAGCCAAGACTCTACCTCCCATTGAGCAAGGTAGCACTAGCATGTATAAGAAGGCAGTGGAAAGTACCTCCATATAAGAAAAAGAAATAAAATCCATGATTGAGCAGCAGGTGAATGAAGCTTTGGCTCAAACCTGGGGAGGATCATTGGTTCCAAAGGGTAGACCCTACCTAGAGGAATTCGATGCTATCCAATATCCCAAGGGTTTTGTGCCTCCTTCCTTCAAAAGCTTTAATGACAGTGGAAACCCAAGACAGCACATAACACATTTCAAGGCCAGTTGTTGCAATGCAGGTGGCAATGATGCTTTATTTTTCTTCCTTTTCATTAGTAGCCTAGCAGGTATTGCTTTTGATTGGTATGTTAAATTGCCCAATGATTTAATAAAGACATTTGCTGAGTTAGAGCAACTCTTCATCAAAAAGTTTGCTGGAGCTCAGTAAAGGGTTACCATAGGTGATCTCGTTGTAGTACAATAACACCCTAGTGAGTCCCTTGTTGATTATATTCTCCGATGACATAAATTGAGTATGAATAACATGCCATTGAGATTCTATTGAAGAATATCATGGCCCGATTGCCTTCATTCTTAAGGGCATCACTATCAAGACATTTGAAAAGCTAATCAACAAGGCAGCTAGTCTATAAGGAGAGGCCAAATAGTTGCCTTTTCAAGATCAATTGCCCAAGGTAAGCCAAAAGGTCTAGAAGAAACCTAGCAAGTAGCGCTGAAGGGAAAGGAGCCAACTAGAGATCAGTCCAAGAGACCATGACCTCAGTATCCTCAACCTCTTTTTCCACCATCGAGGTAGCCCTACCGACCTCCACCGTAGCCTCCACGGTCAGCACAACCACCGCCTTAGCCAAACAACTAGCAACAGCGGCATGCATATCTACCGCCAGGTAGCTATGGTCCACCTACTCTTTTAGATAAGTTAAATAAACCTTATTATTTTAAGAGGGAGGTAATCAAGAAAATCTTTAAGAATCTCTTAAAGAAGCCTGATTTTCAGTAACTCGAGCCCAGGAGACTGGAGGAAGTAGGCAAAAGTCATGATCCAAACTTTTTCCCTTATCACCATATACTAGGCCACATTTTGGAGAATTGCTTCACATTTAAGGACTGGCTTGAACACAGTTTCAAGACCGGTGTTGTAGTTATCCCAAAGGAATACCTTGTGGAACAACCTTCCAGTTCCATGAGGGTAATCCTTGGGGATACCTGGGATCCTACCAAAACTATAGAAGGTTGGGATATTTTGTCTATCCAAAATCTCTAGAAGATCATCCAAAAGATCAAGAAGCTTTCCTTGTAAGTGCCTGAGTAAGCTCAAACCTCCAACACCAAGGAAGGTTTGCAAGTTGCCAGTGCCAACTCTAAGAAAGGGAGAGCTCAGCGAAGCAGATGTGTCACCGATAGCTTTAACAGTCCGACCATGTCTAGCCTCCAGCCTATAGTTACAACTTTCACACCGATGACTTCTTCCATTTCAGCTAGCTCTTCTATTTCTTCTACTAGTGGAACTCATGTATTAGAGGATAACGCCATCAAATCCCTTACTCCACTCACTTTACTTGATTTCTACTTTGTACCTTCAAATAATTCCAAGAATAAAGCTAGTTTGAATTACATCTATGTCACTTCTGATGGGTTGTCTTCTTCTATTCCTAATGATAACTCTTCAAGTCAAAATAATTATAACAATTCTGATCTTCCTCTTTCTGATTCAGTGTTGGGCTTTCCAACTTTGAATACTACAGGTTCACCTCTTGAGATAAACTTGGAATCATCTGATTCTGAGGGTTCCATAGGAGAAGCTGTAGGTGAGCCTGATGTGCAGGTAGAACCTTCGATTACCCTGCCACAAGAGATCACCGAGGTCAACCTCCGTAGTGGCAAGGTTCTACCTCCTAGGGCAGCACCTCAAGATAGAGGGAAATAAGTCATTTGTACTAAAGATTGAGAAGCCCTTCCACAGGATGCTCCACCCTTTAATATGCTTCTGGAAGACCAGCCAAAGGTGGACTACAATGTCCTTTCTCATCTAAGAAAGTTGCCATCTAAGCTAAGCATATATGATGCCCTTGTCTTATCCAAAGTGATGAGGGAATCACTAATCATGACCCTTCTTGATCCTGAAATATGCTTAGCTCAACTGACCGCTATAGGTGAGGAAGCACATTATGCAAAAGAAGCCCAAGGGATCACCTTCATAGATGAAGACCTTCTTCTGGGGGACTTGGAGCACAACCGTCCCCTCTAAATCATAGTTGACATGGACAAGTTCAGACTCACCAAAGTTCTCATGGATTTAGGTGCATCAGTAAATATTATGAGTCAAAAGACCATTGCCTATTTAAAGATCGACATCCCTACAATCTGAGGATATCGGATGATGTTGAGAGAATTCAATGACCAAGGTGAGCGAGATTTAGGTCCTATAGTGTTGCCTTTGGAGATAGGTGACTGGAAGACTAAAGCCAAGTTCTACATCATCAATTCAAATACTTCATTCATGGCTTTGCTTAGTAGGCCTTGGATACATCAAAACAAGATCGTCCCATCCTCCCTTCATCAGTGCATCAAGTTCAGAAAAGATGGGATTGAATACCATGTCAATAGAAATGTAAAGCCTTTTCAGTTAGAGAGGTTGAGATTTATGAGGATGCGACCTACTATCTTGCTCAAAACACCCTTTCTCATGAACTTGGAGAAAATTCAAATGCAAAACCAAAAGAAAAATAAAATGAAGAAAAAGAAAAGATAAAATAAAATGAAAAGAAAAATAAAAGTCCAAGTGAACAAGAAAGGGGAATTGAAGAAGAAATATATATGCATATCACATTCCACCCATAGTTCATTCCATCATATGGACATGTGGGTAGGATGGCTCAACCTCCACCAGGCAGAGGCAAAGGCAGAAACAGAGGCAGTTCTAGAGGTGGGAGACCCCTAGTTGGCCTTCAGCCAACAAAGGTCATGTTCCAATTCATAAGAGCACCCCTACTATTCACATAGACTTGGAATATAGCTCAGAGGATGAGTCTAATGTGATTAGTATACCAGCCAACCCCTCTCGGTGGGTTCTATTGGAGGTGACTTTTGATCTAGATAGAGACGAAGATCAGGCCTCCAAGCAAAGCAAAGTATTTGAATCTAGTTTATGTGAAATTATTAGGCAGTAGTTGGGAACCTTAGCTCTTACCTCACTTATATCTCAGAAAGTTGGAGGTTTAGTAGTTAAGAAAGTCCCTAAGTCTTCCAGTGACATGAAGCAGAAGAACATCTTTTTAGGATCATCATCCTTAAGGATACGTTTAAATAATTAATGGAATTGCCTTTTGACTTTTACTCGCCTTGTGTTCAAAATCTTATACAGAAAGGTTTAGTTCCTCGCACATGGTCCAAGCACAAGTCAGAATACTTTGAAAAGCTATGGAACAATATAGGCAAGGAAGCACAATCAAGAGCAGGACTAGGATTCGGTGTAGTGGGTCTAGTCGATGACAAAGATTATTGCTTAGTTGTTACTAATCATTTAGAGTCTGATAGTTTCTTCTCACACAACCTAACTCTTATGAGAATGTGTATTTAGAAATCTCAGATGATCCAGATGATCTCCAAATCAAAGAGGCACTGCTAGAATTTGAAGAGGAGATTCATTCAATAATCGATAAACATAACGAAATCAACCTTAGGATAGAAAAAAATCCACGCCCGCATACATCAGTTTTTTACTGAATGAAGAAGAAACCAATGATTTAGTTAGGCTATTGATTGAGTTTAAAGACTGCTTTGCATGGAGTTATGAAGAAATGCTTGCATTATCTCCTGATGTAGCAGTCCACAAGCTAGCAATAGACCCTAACACTACCCCTATTAAGCAAGCTCATAGACGCATGCGATTAGAAATCAAACAACAGTTCATTTTTGAAGCCAAGAAATTGATCGATGTGGGTTTCATCAGGGAAGAAAAATATCCTACATGGTTAGCTAGTGTCATCCCAGTTAAGAAAATGAATGGCCAAATTTGCATTTACGTTGATTTTAGAGACTTAAACAAGGCATGTACTAAGGATGAGTTTCCTCTTCCTATACCAAAATTAATGGTGAACATTGCCTCATCTCATGTAATTTTCTCTTACATGGATGGGTCATCTGGCTATAACTGCTTTCCAAACCCCGATCAGAATCTTTTGTTATAGGGTCATGCCTTTCGACCTTAAAAATGCTTGTGCTACATACCAACGGGCCATGACTCAGATCTTCAACAAACTCATCCATCATCAGGTTAAGTGCTCTATTGATGATCTAGTAGTCAAGAGCAGAGAAAAAGAAGACCACCTCTTTGACTTGAGAGTAGTTTTTGAATGGTTAAGACAATATAATGTCAAAATGAATCCCCTGAAGTGTGCATTCAGAGTAGCTTCAAGAAAATTCCTTGGGTTTGTTGTTTGACACCGGGGAATAGAAATAGATCATGAAAAGATCAAAGCTATCTTAGAAATGCCACCTCTTAAGAGCTTAACTCAACTCAATTCCTTTCAAGGATGGCTGGTGTATCTAAGATGCTTTATCTCCAACCTATCTGGGAGATGCAAGTCATTCTAAGCACTTATCAAAAATGATGTCAAGTTCAAGTAGATGATAAGTGTCAACATGCCTTCAAAGACATTAAGCAATACTTGATGAAGCTGTTAATTCTAGCTACCCCTATCCTGGGCAGGCCACTCATCCTCTACACTACTGCATTGGATGAGACTCTCGGTGCTCTGTTGGCCCAAGCTAACGATAAAGGAAAGGAGAGCGTTCTCTACTAGCTCAGCCATCGTCTGATTCCTACTGAAGAAAACTATCCACCTATTGAGAAATATTGCCTAGCTTTGATCTTTTCCTCTCAGAAGCTATAACACTATATGCTTTCTCATAAGGTGAACTTGATCTCCAAAACCAATCCACTATAGTATCTCACAATATAGCTAACACTTTTCGAATGTTTAGCGCGTTGTTCCATGATTCTCTCTGAGTTTGATATCACATTCGTACCCCTCTGTGCGGTAAAAGGATAGGCACTAGTGGATTTATTAGCAGCACACCCAGTTCCTGTTGATTCTCCGCTTAGTGATAATCTCCCTGATTAATAAATCATGAACTTAGGTGAGGCCGACAACCACCGATGGGAGATGTATTTTGATGGTGCTGCTTCTTTTCTTAAAGGTGAAGCACCATGATCTATTCTCCCAAGAAAGGCAGGGGTAGGAATAGTTCTTCTAACTCCAAACCGTGATGTGATGAGATTCTCATACTATCTTTCCAACCCCTGCATCAACAATGAAGCTGAGTATGTGGCTTTTATTATCGATCTAGAGTTAGCCATCACTATCAGTGTCAAGAGCATCAGCATCTTTGGGGATTCTTAGTTGTACATCAACCAAATTGTTGGGTCTTACCAAGTTCTCAAACCCAAGCTTCATCACTACTACGAGTATACCACGAAGCTATTGGCCCAGATTCCTGAAGTCACCATCTACGAAGTTCCCCGAGCAGAGAATGCAGTAGTAGATTCCTTGGCCAAACTTGCTAAAGAATTGGCATGTGTGGAAGATGAGTTCATTTCAATAAAGGTTTAAAATAGATAAGTCCTATCCCTTATTGATTTTGAACTCATCAAGAGACTTTCCCTTGAAGGGGAGGTTACCATTACCAAAATGGTAAAGGAGCTGGATTGGAGGCAACCATTCAGAGATTACTTGAAGACAGGAAAATTACCTCAAGAAAAATCACAAGCCCATCAGGTGAAATAGAGAGCTCTCTGCTACGCTATTGTTGTTGGTACCCTGTATTGTCGATCCTTTGACCAAATGTGGTTATGTTGTTTAGACAAACACGAATCCCATGGCATTATAACTGAGGTACATTCAAGTCTATGCGGAGCATATCGATCTGGTCTGAAGATGAAGATGAAGATCAAGCGACTTGGATATTACTGGCCTATGATGATTACAAAATGTATGGATGTAGCTAGGAGATTCCATCAGTGTTATGTACACACTGTGATTATCCACTAACCATCCAATATTCTACACCTTACTTTGGCTTCATGGCCATTTAAGTGTTCGGGTACTGACATTTTGGGTCTGATCGATCCTCTTTCTTCCAAGGGGCATTAATTCATCTTAGCTGCCACCGACTACTTTTCCAAATGGGTGGAAGCCATGCCATTCAAAGAGATAACAACTCAGCATGTGCTTTAATTTTTAGGAACCATATCGTATATAGGTTTGGGGTACCTCGATAAATTATATCTGATAATGGTACTACATTCAAAATCATGAAGATCAATAGTTTTGCCAGAAGACACAGTATAGATTGGACATACTCCACCATCTACTATCCTAGAGCAAATGGCTTAGCATAAGTATTCAACAAAACTCTCATCCAGATACTAAAGAAGACTCTTGATGATAATAAACGATAATGGAACGAGCTATTGGTTGAAGCCTTGTGGGCCTACCGCTCCACATACTGAACTCCAACACAATCTACCCCGTATTCTTTAGTGCATGGGTATGAAGCTGTTCTTCTTTTAGAAGTTCAACTCCAATCACTAAGGATAGCATTAGGTAACAAGATCACTACATAACAGAATGCAAAGTTGCAGTTAGAAGAGCTTGAAGGTTTGGAGAAGAGTCGCCTATGGGCATGCCAGAACCTCAAGTTGTACAAGGCCAAAATGATTTAAGCTCACAATAAGTTGGTCCGCCCTAGGTCTTTCTGAGTAGGAGAACTTGTGTTACTCCTAAGGAGACCAATTATTGCCCGTTGAAAGATGGGAGGCAAGTTTGAAAAGGGGAACACCTGATGCTTCCAATTAATGGGCTTTATCTAAAGAAATATTACCCATGAAATAAATCATGTTTGAAAATAATCATTAATAAAGAGAACAAAAATCTGATTCCATTCATCAAATCTTCTCTTCTTTCGAAGCATTATTTGCTTATCTTGCAAATCTGTCATGAAGTGTCTAGGGTAGGTGTAAGAGTCCCATTGTGGCATCCTATCCCTCCTTCACAACACAATCATAATCTCCCAGGGCTTTTAGAATAGGTGTAAGAACCCAAGAGGCATCCAATTTTGATTAGCACAACTAAGATAGGTGTGAGAGAACCCAAGCAGAATTCTTTCTTAGTGGGAATCCTTTTTTGCCATCTATGGCATCATTCCATCAAACCTTTACTGTGTTTAAGGTAGGTGTAAGAATCCCCCAGAGGCATGCTATTCCTTTTAACACATGCACAATAACGAACACAATTCTTTTGTCTCAGGCTATTTTGATGTGGGAGAAAGCCCCTTATGATGCTCACTCATTAGCTGCTCTAGGTTGGGTCTACATGCACCTTGCTAGTATGTCACCCTAGGGTCATTTATTGGCATATGTGAGTCCCTGAGCTTTCTTCCTAACTTGACCATTAAAGACCAACGAGAGCCTTATTAGTATAATAGGATTCACTACCCAGTCAATAAGCTACCTCATGATTGACTTCATTTAAGAAGATGTGAGTCCCCATGCTTTGTTCTTGAACTAGCTATCATATTCTAATTAGGTTGAGTATATTTAAGGTTTAGGATAAGTCCCCTAGAGGCTCCTTTTCTATTGACTAATTTTGAGTTGATATAAGTCCCCCAGTGGCATTCACTTAGTAGTCGCCCTAGGTTAGATAGCACTTGTCAAGCCGAAGACAGACTATCCCAGTAGTCAGTTCCACTATAGGAAGTTGTGAGTCCCCGAGCTTCTTCCTAGGCTAATTGTTGTAAACTAATAGGAACCTTAGGTTGGTTGATGTTCGCTATGCTGACATCGACTCACCCGGTGAGTACACCACTCTTGGTAGATATGAGTCCCCTGTACTTTCTCTTTGAGTTGGACACCAAATACCTATTGGATATATGACTAGCCATGTCATCTTCTCCAGGGTGTTGGATTAATCCTTTACTAGCCCCATCCCCTATGATCACTCTACTTGGATCATGTCCTTTACATCCCCATTTAGACAGTGCCTGGGTTACTTTTGGATTGGACAGTTCTCCTTTCCAAGTTGTCACCCCTATGGTTAGAAAATTTATTCAACGGATGCATAGATTCTCCCTTAGTTCAGTAAATCTGAGATAGTTCTAGGATAATATAAGCTCCTTCTTAGTTTGATCCCTCATAAACTAACAAGGTCCATGAAAAGAAACAAATAAAATAATTAAAATATATTCACTTGTGGATTCAGGTGAAGCCTTTTCCAAGGATCTTAACTTTAAGAATTCGAAGAGATAAATCACTCCTAATTTATTTTATAAAGCTAATTTCACTTTGAAAGATGTAAGATTATGATTCTTTCTAATGATTGTCACAATCAAGAAGTCAATTTTTATTGCAAGTAAATTTGACTCTAGTGGGAAGATATGAGTCTAAGCTTTCCTCCCTTAAATCGATCAAATCAAAGGCGCTTTTGGTGGATAGCCTCCATCACGGGAAGCTTTGGTTCAGAAATCTGATAGGTCTCAGATATAAGCTCCTCTTTTTTCATCGCAAACCAACAAAATTCATCAAAATAAATAAAACTAAAAATAAAAATCAATCTTTGACTACCCTTGAGCTGATTTAAGTCCTTCAGCCGCATTCACTCTATAGTCAGCCTCAAGTCGGGTTTGATTTGTTGCCCAAAGAAACCAATCACCCCAATGGTTCCTTATTTTTAGAAGATGTGAGTCCCCACACTTTCATTTTAAGACTTGACTATTGTGTACCAAAAGGCATTTTTCCTTTGGTCGGATAATCCTACCTTGTGGTTGGTTGACTACTCCCTTTGGATTGGTAAATCTGAGTTAGGTCTAGGCCTCCATGGCTCCTACTTAGTGCAGTTCATTGCAAGCCTACAGGATTCATCAAAATCAAAACAAATAAATCTAAAAATGAAATCAATCTTGATTATCTTTGAGTTGATCAAAGTCCCCTAGCGGCATTTACTCAATAGTCAGACCTAGGTTGGGTTCAGTCTATTATCTTGCCAATAGATTGCCCTAGCAACTGTCCCTACTTTAGAGGATGTAAGTCTACTACACTTTTTCCTAGTATAGCTATTGCATACCGAAAGACATCCCTTTGGTTGGCTAGTCCTACTATGTGCTTAGTAGACTACCCCTTTGGATTGGTAAATCTAAGTTATGTATTGGCCTCCATGGCCCCTACTTAGTGTATGCTTTCATTGCTTCTATTGTTTCCCCAACATGTTAAATTTGTATGTCATGTGGTTTCATGCATTCATATTTTTCAAAATTTAAATTTAAAAGTGAAATTATTTACTTTATGTCAAATTTGCATGTGTTGGCTAAAGTAGAAATATGAGTGGCTATTATCACTACTAAACTCAAATTATTTCTAAAACATATAAATCAATTATCAAATCTAAAAGTGTGCTACTTATACTTTAATTATAAGCTTGCATGTGAAAGAATATAAGGATGTGCTTAGCATAGATTTCCCTTCACTCTTACGTTAGTATAGTTTTGAATAGGAGTTGGTAAGATGTATGGTTCATTTAAAAAGTACCTAACACTTACCTAATTTCATATCCTATTCATTCCTATGCTATCAATTTAGAAGGGTTACCTTTGCTTGTACACATAAATGGCATAAACAAAATGAATCAACTAATATAATTATTGCATTCTTTCCTTCCAATTTATTTCTTTTGTACACATTTATTTGTATTTAAGAAAAGTGGTATATTACATTGGACAACCCCGAGGTTGTGAGGCTTTAAGTAGCCCTAAGTAGGTCTTGTACCTTACATCTCTAGTTAACAATGGCGCTGTACTCACTTTTGTCTTTCCTACTTTCATGTGTGCATGTGAAAAATTGGATAAAGAAACCCTTTTCTATTTAAGAAAAATCATGCATATTAAACTTCCAAATTTTCTCAAATGAATTACTTAGCATGCATCATAAAGTGTGTTAAATATTCTCATTTATATGTATAGATATGCTTAGGACACATTCATATGCATGTTACACATGTTGGGAAAAAAATAAAGTAATGTGTGTTTTGTGAATTTGGCTCATTTTATTTAATCTTAAAATTCCCTTTCTTTTTGAATAGGTTTGTTTAGAGTTCATCTAAACTTTGGATTAATTAGAAGATTTAATAAAAATATTCACTAGACAAAACTAAAATGTGATTTACTTCAAAAATTACTTAGGTTAGGGAAGGAAAGATAAGTTCCCTTCTCTTTTCCTCTCTTCATAACTTAGTAATTAATTGTAGGATTCACTTGAACTTAATCAAAATATGAAATAAAATCAACCTAAAATAATTAAACAATGTAAATGAAACCTCCTCTGAGTTGAACATATTTTCATAGTTAGAAAATTCTAAATTAAAGCCCTAGCAAAGAATACCATACAAACCTTCAAAGCACACACATTAGCCAAAGGCACCACTTCTAGCTTTAGGTTAGGACTGTGCATGGTTTGATATTTTTTTTTTTGTGATATATATTTTAGATTGGATGTCAGGATGTATTCTCATAGAATGGATAGTAGGACGCACTTATTCTAATCATTATTTTTTGCAGGGGATTGTGCTTAAGGGGCGCTATCATAAATAAAAAATAATATATAAATACTTTTGCATGTAGGTGCATTATACCTCTAAGCATAATCAAATAGGCTAGGTAGACTTAGTCACCCATGTGTGGGGTGATAAATCCAATATACATGCTTGGCATTTGTGTGATTTGTTTTAGCTAATCTCTATTTTGTAGGTGTTAGTTAGATTTTTATTCTTTTCCTTTTCATGTAAATTTATGCAATTAGGATTTTAGAATGATTATTATGGGGATTAGGATGATCATTGATCATAAGATTCTATCTTATGTACCATTTGAAGCCTTGGAGCATCTACCTTCCAACCATCGAAAAGAAAGAAATAAAGAAGAAAGAATAAAATATGAAATAAGAAATAAAGCTTGAAGACCCTCATAACAATGAATTCCTTACGTAATTGTAATTTAATTCATTTGTAATCCGAGTTGTATAAGGGTAGAGCTCGGCTACCCACATTTGTCTTTTCGGGTTTGTGCGGTGGTACTCGACCAAAACGGCCTTTTATTCTTTTTGTGAATAACTTTATAAATTGATTGATAATTTGTTTAGCTTTTGCATTAAGTGGCTTCTTTTCCTAGTTTCTTCTTTACTTTTTGTATGGCCTAGATGTGGATTAGGCTCTTTAGGGAAAAATAAATCTTTTACCTAACTTAACAACTTAAAATTAAAATAAAGAATTCATAACCTCACCTAAAGCCTAGGTTTAAAATCAAGATAAAATAATTAGCAACCTCTTATTTGTATGAGTATTTCTTTTATAATATCATGCACAAATGCATCTAATTTTACTCTTGATTGGAGGGCTTCCACCTTTACCAAAGAAACTTGGCTTGACCTTTGAGAGCCTTGGTGGAAACACACCTCCTCGCTTCTCTCTGATTTTGGCCAATAACTTTATTTCTCATTCATTAGGAATATGAATCCTATTAGCCTGAGTAAAAATAAATGTCCAAAATTAAAAATAAAATGAAATTTGAATTGCATTAGATTTAGGTCATTTGAAGCATGTATCTACATAATCAAGTCTCTTTAGGGAGTGAGTTTAAGGACGTAGTCTCTTTCTAAATAAATAATAGCCTAACTATCTTGCAGAAGCATAATGACTTGCCTAAATGTATTTAAATTCGTAGGAGGAGTTAGTTGGCGGCCACCCCCACGAGGTTGTAATTCCAAGCTGTTGGGTGATTTGTCCTCTCATGTGGAGGCAAACCAATTACCCATTTTCACCTTAGATTTAGGTTGTGCTTTTGGCCCTCTCCCAAGCTCCTTAGATTTAGGTTCGTATGTTTCTTCTCTTCTTTGTAGGCCATAATCATAATTCCTCAACTCTTAAGCATTCCCTTAATCTTGTGTTAAAGAATCATAAGTTCTAAATTTCTAATGAAAAATTCAACTCAAACAAACTAAATCAATTTCAAAAATGTAAAGACTAACTATAGGATATTTTGAGATGCTCACTAGGTTTCCTAGCATCGTGGACATCTCTTACTTATCTTCCATTTTGGCTTCAATAATAACTCCCTCTGTTTGATCAATCCCATTTAATCTTCAAAAATAAACCAATCGATTGACAGTCTTTTTTCTATTGAAATCTTTGAATACAATAATCATTTACCTTAATCGAGAGTTTTCCTAAGGAATCTCCATTCCTCAGGATGTAATTAACTATGGGGCTACTGGGAACAACAAACCCGATTTAAAATAAACCCTACTTTACTTTTTCATGTAAAGTAGGGAAAGAATCTCTGGTACATTTTGAAGACCCATAGTCCGTAGGAATACTTATTAAGGTAAGTAGGTCCATTGTAGGGTGGTGACTTCTATCTCTTGAGATAGTACACCTCTCCTCAATGTCATACCCGATCATCCCAATAAGAATATCTACAGATCTACATGGCATCCTGATAAGATGTATTTTATATATTTATGTTTTCTTTTATCTTTGTTTAACTTAAAAAGAAAAGAGAGATAGATGAAGGCAGAGATGAATATAATATTTTCACCACAGAGTATAAATATGATGTGCATAGTGTGGCATTCCTTCTCTTTTCTTTTAGCATAGTTTTGAATAGGATTCGATAAAGTGTATAGTCCATTTGAAAAGAACACAACACTTGCTTAAATTTACCCCTATTCATCCATATGTTATCAATTAAGAAGGACATCCATACTTACACATATAAACTAAATCAAACCAAAATCAAACAAACATAAATTTTTGCATCTTTCTTTTTTGATTCATTTCTTTTGTACATGCATATGTATTTAAGGAAAGTGGTATATTAGTCTGGAAAACCCCGAGGTTGCAAGGTCTTAAGTAGCCCTAAGTAGGTCTTGTACCCACACCTGCTAACAATTAATGCACTCACTTATGCCTTTCATACATATAAATGTGTATATGAAAAATGGATAAAAGACTCCCACTTTTCTACTTAATAAAAATCATGCATCATGAAGCATCCAAATTTTCTTAAGTAAATATCACTTAACATTCATTATGAAAGTTTGCAAAACATCCTCATTTGTATGTATAGATATACTTAGGATTCATCTATATGCCTGTTATACTTGTTGGGAAAGAATAAAGCGTTACGTGTTTTGTGATATTAATTCACTTTACTTAATCTTAAAATGCCTTTCTTTTTGAATAGGTTTGTTTAGGGAAAATCTAAAATTAGGATTAATTAAAGCACATAATAAAAAATTCACTAAACAAAAATCAAATATGAATCTACTTTAGAAATTACTTAAGGTAGGGAGGAAAGAGAAGTTCTCTTCTCTTTTCCCCTCTTTACAACTTAATAATTAATTGTAAGATTCACTTAAACCAAATCAAAATACAAAATAAAATCAACCAAAGCAACTAAATCACTTACATGAAATAAACCCGCTAAGTTGAATCTTTTCATACTTAGAAAAGTTCAACCTTAAAGCATATCTATGCATACCACACAAACCTTAAATAGCACACACATTAGGCTAAGTCACAATTTCTAGCTTTAGGTTAGGGTGGTGCATGGTTTGATGCTTGCTTTTATTTTGTGATATTTTATTTTATTCTGGATATTAGGGTGTATGTGCGTAGACTGAACGGTAGGACTATTTAGTCTAGTCATTGTCTTTTGTAGGGGGTTGTGCTTAAGAGGTGCTGTAATAAAAATATAAAATTACTTTTGCTATGCAGGTGCTTATACCCCTAAGCATAATCCAAAATAGGCCAGGTGGACATGGTTACCCATGTGTGGGGTGCTAAGTCCAATTTATACATATACATGCTTGGGATTGTATGGTTTGTTTAGCTAATCTCTATTTTGCAGATTTTAGTTAGATTTCCTTTCTCCATTTTCATGTTCTTTTGTGATTAGGATTTTAGAAAGATTGTTATGGGAGATTAGGATGAACATTGTTCATAAGATCTCATGTTATGTACCATGTGGAGCTTTTGGAGCATCCACATTTCAACCATCCAAAAGAAGGAACCAAAGAAGAAAGAAGAAGAGAAGAAGAAAGAAGAAAAGAAGAAAGAAGAAATGAAGAATGAAGACCCCCATAACATGAATTCCTTGCTTAATTCTAATTAATTCATTTGTAATCCAGGTTATATAAGGGTAGAGCTTGACTACCCAATTTATTTTTTTGTTGAGTCACCATAAATGGCCTTTTATTCTTTTAGCTAGTTATAAATTGATTGTTTGTTTAACTTGCATTAAGATGGCATCTTTTCCTAGTTTCTTCCTTGCTTTGATGTATGGCCTGGATGACGATTAAGCTCTTAGGAAAAAATAAATCTTCTACTAATTAAACAACTCAAATTAAAAATAAATAACTCATAACCTCACCTAAAATTTAGGTTATAAAATAAGATAACAGAATTAGTAATCCCTTAGTTGGATGTTGTCTTACTTTCCTAGCATCATACATAAAAAGTATATTGTTTCACTCTTGATTAGAGGGCTTCCACCTTTACTAGAGAACCTGGCTTGACTTGTGAGAGCCATGGTAGAAACACACCTCCTTATCTTGTTGATTTTGGCCAATGATCTAATTTCTCATGCATTGGGCATATAAATCCTAAAGCCTGTGTTAAATGAGTTGTCCAAAATGAAAATAAAAATATATGAAAAATTTGCATTAGATTTAAGTCATTAATCATGCCCTAGATGATCTAGTCTCTTAGAGAGTGTGTTTAAGGACTTAATCTCTTTCTAAATAAATAATAGCCTAGCTATCTTGCATAAAGCATAAGACTTGCCTACATGTATTTAAAATTGTTGGAGGAGTTAGTTGGCGGCCACCCCAGGCGGTTGTAAGTCCAATAGTCCAGTAGTTTATCTTCTCTTGTTGAGGTAAACCATATGCTCATTTTTGCCTAGAAATCCCTAAATTTCTAATAAAAATCCAACTCAAACAAATAAATCCTTTTCAAATTTCAAAAATGTAAAGCCCAACCATAGGATAGTTTGAGATGCTCGCTAGGATTCCTAGTATTGTGAGCATCTTCTACTTATCTTCATTCACCTTCAAAAATAACTCTCTCCCTAAGATCAATCCCATTTGATCTTCCAAAATAAACCAATTTATTGATAGTCTAACATTCAAAATCTTTGGAGATAATGATCATTTACCTTAATCGAGAGTATTCTTAGGGAATCCTATTCCTTAGGATGTAATTAACTATGGGGCTTACAAAAACTTAATGAACATTAAAATAAACCCAGCTTTACTTTTGCATGTAAACTAAGAGAAGAATCTCTGGTACATTCTGAAGACCCATAGTTCTTAAGAGTCATTATTGAGGTGATTCGGCCCATTGTAGGGTGGTGACTTCTATCTCTCGAGATATTACACCTTTCCTCAATGTCATGCTCGATCACCCTAATAAGAACATCTATGGATCTACGCGGTGTCCTGTTGACCTCATTTTCAGAATGAGCTCTCAACCCCTCCATCTTAAACATAGGACTCCTCCTCGACTTTAAGAGTTCCTTAGTCTTAAGACACATTTAGTGATTAGGTGGACACTCAACCTAGCCCTATAGACTTATAAGAGTTAGCCATAGGAATAAGTCATGCCTTAGGGGTGTTAGGAAAATTTGCCTACCCTTAGCTTGAACCATTCCTCACCTTCCTTCCTTCAAGTTAAACTCAAAATAAATCTTATTTGATTTTCTCCAAAACTCAAATCAACTCCGTATGATTGAAATTCATGATTGAAATCTATGATTGAAACCCATGAATGAAAATTCCTAAGTCCAAATTTTCCTAAGTCCTTTAAATTCTTTTAATGGACTTAGCCTAAATCATGATCTAAATTAATTCAAATTCTTGGGATTTTCTCATAACTCATTTATATTCTCATTTATATTCACATATACAAATGAAATATAAATATAAATTAATCAAACCAAATTCTAAAATTCAAATCCCTACTCCAAAATTTCCTAAGTCCTTTAAAATTTCCTTTTAGTGGACTTAGCCTAAATCATGACCAAATCACTTCAAATCCTTGAAATTTTCTCATGATCAATTTATATCCTCATTTATATTCACATATATAAATGAAATATAATTTCAAACAATCAAAAAAAATTCCAAAAATTAAACTCAAATATATTCAAAATCTAACCTAAGCCTTTCAAGTCAAAATCTTGAACTTAGCCAAATCAACTTTAAATTAAGCCAAACTCTTGATTTTTCTTCATGATTCAATCATCCCTATAATAATGAACCCATATATAAATATAAACTTCAATCACTTGATCTAAACCCAATTCAAAAATAAACCCTAATTCCTTTCATATTCTTCCTCTGAATATGAAATTGCAAATGAATCAAAACCCATTTCACTTGAAAATACTTGCAAATAGATTTATATTTAAATCATAAGTCCATATACAAGTTCAATAAAACTCAAATCAAGCTTTTACCAAGCCATTTGGCCCACTTAGGCTCACTTGACTCAAAGTGACCTAAAGTACCCTTATGAGCCAAATTCTAATCCTAACCAAATTGGATTGAATCAAACTCACATATCCTTCTCATCATGATCAATAATCATCATGGGATAATTAATCATCCAAATTGGGTCAAACTAAGTCAAACCTAAGGGTTGACCAAGTTAACACTCAACCCAAATGGATCCAAGGCCAAACCCGACCCCCTAGTTCAAATTGGCCAATTCAAAATCCTCCCTCCAGCCAATTTGAAGCACATGGGAGGTTACCAATTCACTCAAGACCTCAAATTGACCATGTGCCAACTCTAAATAGATCAAACAACCTCTCATATATGGTCAATTGGATCAAAATGGTAAGCTAAGGCTCAGCCATCTGATTGCCATAGGGGGAGATATACTCCACCTAATTCAATTTGAATTCATCATTCCCACATTCGATTAAGCCCTAGTGACTGTTAGGAAACTTCAGAGAGCAATCCTAAGCTTTCTAAGAAGGAATGAAAAGAGCATTTCTCATTTTTTTCCTTGGAAAATAGGGGAGCTCCATTGAATCCTTAACTTCCTCTTCATTCAAATCCACTCCAATTCCTCTTGCACTCCCTCAGGGGATCAATTCGAGTGCCCCCAAGCTATCATTCGAGTTCCCAAAGCAAGGAGAGGTGGAATTTGATCAAATTTGTAAGCAAGGTGAAGTGGTGTTGGTCCATAGGGAGATCTGCTCAACCCTAAGGCTTGAAACATTCAACAGGGCTTCGTCTCCACTAGACGAAGCTACCTCATCGAGCTCGAGCGCCGATGAGGTATGGAATTTTTTGACCACTTAGCTTAGGAGGTGTTGGTCTTTTGTGAAAGCAATTTTCATGTCATGTAAAATCCACCATTGGATAGGCTTCTCATTATCTTTAGATGGTGTGGGTACAATCTCATTCCATTCCGAGCTCAATCGAGCTCGGATCTTCGCTTAGATCATCGACGGTCTCTGTTGAGCCTAGGCGAAGATTTGGATGATCTTGGCCATCCATCTGCTCATTTTGGATGGACAGCCAAGATTAATCCCACGTTTTAGAAATCATTTATCCCTTTAGAAACCACGGGATGATCCCTAGCCATTCGATCTTTGATCGAACCGTAGGGATCAAACCGCGTCCCGCCATCGAGCTACCCTACACGACGCGTGTAAAGTGCAATGACTGCCGCCCCCGTGTATCGTGCTATGAGCTAAAGGGATTACTTAGGGATTTAATTAAATTTCATTAATCTCATAACCTTCAAAAATTCATATCTCCCTCAATAATCAGAAAAATATGAGGAAAAATTATATGGGAAGATAATTCAACCTAGAATTTTTTAAAAATAATTTCAATGGATTTTGAATTACTCTTTTCTCTGATTTTGAGTTTTATTATAATTTTTATTTTGCTAATTACTTCTTAATTAATCCTCTAATTAATCCCAAACTTCTTGAGTATGTTTTAGGAGATGACCTCTGCCTCCCTTAATTTTCTTGGGATTTATTTAAGGCTTAATTGGGAGAATTGTAAATGTGTTTCCTAATTACTCCCCTAATGTAATTAAGGATAATTAAAGTTGGATTAATGTTTTAACCCATTATTAAGGTTGATTACGGTTAGAACCAGTGAATAAGAGGCTTAGGGAATAATTTTGGGGTATTTCCCTAAAGCTATTCCCTAAATCCCCTTTTCTTTCCTTAATCCTCTCTCAATTAAAGGTTAATTCATTAATTATCCCCTTAATTAATTTCTAAAAATTCTAATACCTTCCAAAACTTAATTACTCTACTTTGGTTAGATGCTTTGGTGTTGAATAGCCTAAGTTCAATTAAGGAAATCAAGACTCACCTCACATGTGTGAGGGGTGTTTTGAAATTACTTAAGTTAAACCTCGTAGTTTAACTAACCATTAATTGTGAGCCAAATTGCATTAGAACCTTTTCTTACTAGGTGCATTACAAGTTTAAATTTCTTGTGAGTTTTTTATGTCATCTCATTGGCTCATAATTACTTGGTTGACTATGCTAAGGTGGTGTAGGTAAGGGTTAATTAACTTGCTTAATTCATACCTTTACCTAATTAATATATAAAAATGAATCTAATAATCTAAATATTAAATAAAAATATCAAACACATGGGAATGGGTTAGGAACAACAAACTCAAGTCACATTTTCAAAATTAAATTAATTTTTAAATCAAACAAAAATCATCTTAAATAAACTTTGATTTATTTTAAGCCTTCTTATTTCATAAGAATGTCATTAGGATTTAATTAAAGCCAATATGTTTACATGCTTTCATTGCTTTGATTCTTTTTCAAATGTGTTAAATTTGTATGCCATGTGGTTTCATGCATTCATATTTTTCAAAATCAAATTTAAAATGGAACTGTTTACTTTATGTCAAATTTGCATGTGTTGGCTAAAGTAGAAATATGAGTGGCTATTATCACTACTAAATCCAAAAATTTGTTTTTTTAATATATGAATCAAATGCCTAAAACTGAAAGTGTGCAACTTATATTTTAATTATAAGCTTACATGTGAAGAAAATATAAGGTTGTGATTAGCATAGGTTTCCCTTCTCTTTTATGTTAGTATAGTTTTGAATAGGAATTCAATAATATGTATGGTTCATTTGAAAAGGATCTAACACTTACTTAATTCCATATCATATTCATTCCTATTCTATCACTTAATAAGGGTTACCTATACTTGCACACTTAAATTACATAAACAAAATGAATCAACTAATACAACTTTTGCATTCTTTCTTTCCAATTTATTTTCTTTTGTACACATGTTTGTATTTAAGGAAAGTTGTATATTAGTCTGGATAACCCCGAGGTTGTGAGGCTTTAGGTAGCCCTAAATAGTTCTTGTACCTTACACCTCAGGTTAACAAAGGCACTGTACTCACTTATGCCTTTCTTACTTTCCTATGTGCATGTGAAAATTGGATAAGAAACCCTTTTCTACTTAAGAAAAATCATAAATAGTAAACTTCCAAATTTCCTTTAGCAAATCACTTAGCATGCATCATAAATTGTGTTAAATATTCTCATTTCTATGTATAGATATGCTTAGGATTTATTCATATGCATGTTATACATGTTGAGAAAGAAATGAAGTGATGTATGTTTTGTGAATTTAGTTCATTTCACTTAATCTTAAAATGCCTACATTTTTGAATAGGTTTGTTTAGAGATCATCTAAACTTAGGATTAATTAAAATACTTAATCAAAACATTCACTAAACAAAACTAAAAAAATATGAATCTACTTTAGAAATTACTTAGGATAGGGAAGGAAAGAGAAGTTCTCTTCCCTTTCCCTCTCTTTATAACTTAGTAATTAATTATAGGATTCATTTGAACTTAATCAAAACATGAAATAAAACCATCCCATAATAATTAAATAACTTAAATAAAATCACCCTCTAAGTTGAAAATGTTTTCACACTTAGAAAACATGAACCTAAATCCATAGCTAAGCATACCACACAAACCTTCAAAGCACACACATTAGCCTAAGTTACCACTTCTAGCTTTAGGTTAGGGCGGTGCATGGTTTGATGTTTTGTTTTGTTTTGTGATATATGTTTTAGAATGGATGTTAGGATGTATGCTCATAGAATGAATGGTAGAATTCTCTTAGTCTAATCATTGTTTTCTACAGGGGATTGTGCTTAAGGGGTGTTATTATAAATAAAAAATAGATATAAATGCTTTTGCTTGCAGGTGCTTTATACCACTAAGAATAATCCAATAGGCTAGGTAGACTTAGTCACCCATGTGTGGGGTAATAAGTCCATTATACATGCTTGGGATTTGTGTGATTTGTTTTAGTTAATCTCTATTTTACAAGTGTTAGTTAGATTTTAATTCTTTTCCTTTTCAAGTAAATTTGTACAATTAAGATTTTGGAGTGATTATTATGGGGATTAGGATGAGCATTGGTCATAAGATTTTATCTTATGCACCATGTGAGGCCTTGGAGCATCAACCTTCCAACTATCCAAAAGAAGGAACCAAAGAAGAAAGAAGAAAAGAAGAATGAAGAATTAAGCTTGAAGACCCTCATAATAATGAATTACTTGCTTAATTGTAATATAATTCATTTGTAATCTGGGTTGTATAAGGGTAGAGCTCGACTACCTAATTTATTATTTTCAGATTTATGCGGTGGTGCCCGACCACAATGGCCTTTTTTTTGCGATTAGCTTTATAAATTGATTGATGCTTTGTTTAGCTTATGCATTAAGTGGCATCTTTCCTAATTTCTTCCTTTCTTTATGTATGTCCTGGATATGGATTAGGTTCTTAGAAAAAAAAATCTTTTACCAAACTTAACAACTCAAAATTAAAAATAAAGAACTCATAACCTCACCTAAAGCTTAGGTTTAAAATCAAGATAAAAGAATTAGCAACCCCTTAGCTGGATGAGTATTTGTTTTACAATATCATGCATAATAACATCTTATTCACTCTTAATTAGAGAGCTTCCTCCCTTCTCATTGATTTTGGCCAATAACTTTATTTCTCATGCATTAGGCATATGAATCCTATTAGCCTCAGTCAAAATAATTGTCCAAAAAATGAAATTTGAATTGCATTAGATTTAGGTCATTTGAAGCATGTCCTTACATAATCTACTCTTTTTAGGGAGTGAGTTGAAGGACTTAGTCTCTTTCTAAATAAATAATCACCTACCTATCTTGCAGAAGCATAAAGACTTGCCTACATGTATTTAAAATTATACTAGGAGTTAGTTGGTGGCCACTCTCAGGCGGTTGTAAGTCCAAGCAGTCGGGTGATTTTTCCTCTCTTGTGGAGACAAACCAAATACCCTTTTTTTGCCTTCGATTTATGTTGTGCTTTTGGCCCTCGCCAAAGCTCCCTAAATTTAGGTTTTGAGGTTGCTTCTCCCCTTTACGGGCCATAAACATAATTCATAACCTCTTAGGCAGTTTCTTAATCTTGCGTTAAGGAATCATTAGCCTTAAATTTCTAATGAAAAATTTAACTCAAAGAAACTAAATCAATTTCAAAAATGTAAAGCCCAACTATATGATAGTTTAAGATGCTCGCTAGGTTTCCTAGCATCATGGGCATCTCCTACTTATCTTTCTTTTGGCTTCGATAATAACTCCCTCTCTTTGATCAATCCCATTTGATCATCAAAAATGAACCAATTGATTGATAGTCCTTTTCCTATTGAAATCTTTGAAGACAATGATCATTTACCTTAATCGAGAGTTTTCTTCTAGAATCCCCATTTCTTAGGATGTAATTAACTATGAGAGATTGCCTTTGTAGGGAACTTAATGAACCCTGTTTAAAATAAACCCTATTTAAAATAAACCCTGCTTTACTTTTCCATGTAAAGTATGCAAAAAATCTCTAGTACATATGTAGACCCATCATCCTTAGGAGTCCTTATTGAGGTGATTAGGTCTATTAAAGGGTAGTGACTTCTGTATTTTGAGATAGTACACTATTCCTTGATGATGTACCTGATCACTTGAATAAGCACATCTGTGGATCTGCATGGCATCCTAAAATGATGAAATTTTATATTATTTCCTTTTCACCCACACATTTGAAGGTGGCAATATAGAAAATTTTCTCCATATGTCCCAACAAGGCGTTATGTATATTTCTATTTTCATTTATCATCTTTACCTAAAGGGGGATAGATGAAGGTAAGGATAAATATAATTTTCACCACAGAGAGTCTCACTTTCAATACACATTTGATTCCTACTTAACATACCAAATTTGTTAAGTAAGAATCTCCTTTTCCAAATCACATAACATTTGGGCTTTCACTTAACATACCAAATTTGTTAAGTGAAGTCCCATTTTCAAAGAAAAAGCTAAACATATATCATTCACATTTGATTTTCATTTAACATACCAAATTTGTTAAATGAAAGTTTCATTTTCAAACATAAATCAAACACAAGTGCTTCTACTTAACATAATCAAGTTTGTTAAGCAAGAAGCCCCCATTTTCAAATCAACAGTTCACTCATCTCAAGCAAAAGGTATTTGACAAAAAATTCTCAAATACACAATCGCATCCTCTTCTTAACATACTCAAATTTGCTAAGTAAAGGTTTTTTCAAATCATTAATATTTTCAAACAAGATACAGAAAACATAAATATCTCCAAGAAAAATATCTCCTCAAAATTTTGAACCCTCCCAACCTACTTGAATTGGTTGAGTATGGGTTCTAAAATAAAAAGAATCAAATGGAAAAGACTCTCCTCCAAACATCAAAATCTCTCCACTATACCCTACTTAACATATTTGGATTGTTGAAGTGTGTATTCAGGACTCCAAATCTATATAACTCTCTCAGGATGAGTACTAAAGCGGAAATCTAACTCAGATTACATTTTAAAACATGCAGAGATACAATGCAGATGGTCAGTACAGTCAATTTTTGCAGTCAGCACACATAGCTTCACAGAAGTTCATTCTCACTTTCCCCTTTGGGATGGACATGGCGTTGGATCGGGCCAGCCTCCCCGAGACTAACTCCACCCATTTGGTGTTCTTCGACCGAGGTTTTGAAGGAGCACGTGTTACTTTTGAGGGGGCAACCCTCACTACCGTCAATCGAGATGAGGTGGCTGGGTAGAAGCCAGTCATCCATATTAGCATGCCCTCTGATTCTGAGTATCCTTCGTTAAATAGAAAGGCTGCAGTGGTTCCCACTCCCTATTCTGTGATAGTTTCAGTACTTGCTCGTCTAACTATTCCTACCATTGCTCCATCGAGAGCTACTACCTCCTCATCGGTCACCCCGAAGGGGAAGGCTATCTTAGCTTCTGAGATAGCCTCCTACACTTTTGAGGTAGGTAATAGCTCCCGCTCTACCTTGTTCACTCGTACTCAATGCCATAATAAAAATCACAAAATTAAGTGGGAGCATGAGTGGGCAGCCAGAGAGCTAGAGGTTGCATCTTATATAGCCCAGAAAGGTTCTTCCCGAGAGATCTCTCCACTTCTAACCAGTACCAAGTTCCATCCCCTCTCGGCCTCAAATGGAGAGGAAGATTTTTGGAGGATTGTTGCCTCTCCTCCACCATTGGCATACTATGAGACATCGGATAGGGAGCACATGACGCCCTATGCTAGAATTAGGACTGTTCTATGCCATGTTGGCAGAGCATACAATTGCTCAGAGTCTAGTACCTTATTTGATCTGCGATCATTGATCCCTAAGAGTGTTGGGGGTAAAATCCATAGAGAGAGAGAGCCATGGAGGCCTAAGCATCTACTCAGGTAAGCAGGAGAGAATGGAGGAGGTATGCCAGGCAATCGACAGCCTCCACTTTGATGGATTTTCTGGATCAACCCCCCATCAGGGTCGATCATTCGGATAGGATTATTCTTGTTGGTGCTACTTTCCATAGACAAAGATCTCCAATTGAGGAGCAGTTGGTGTTACCTTCACATCGCTCTCCTCATCATCCACCATCACCCATACAACTCCCAGCATCCACCACTCCCACCAAGATCCACCCCCATCTCGGGAGAGACCAGCCCCTTTGGTGATCCGGCTATGGGCAAAGGATCCCACTCCATCTACTCCACCGACTAGGGTGAGGATGAGCTCCCCTACCCGACCTCCTTCTTCAGTCTTGATGAAGAAGGAGAGGTGAGCCCATAATGTCATGGTTGCACCAGCACCTCCACCACTACTAGAGCCAGTGACAGCGAAAATTGTATAAGGTGAAGGACAGTCATACAATTTCTGTGGCAGTGGATCTCCCAAGGGACACCACTCCAGCATGAGCAGTCATGAGCATATCTCTTCTAGTGAGCATGATCCTTCCAGAGTTAGCACTCCAGTGGTAGACAGTATTAGATGTATTTCAATTAGTAACAATAGTCCCTCCACCAGTCAACCCTGAGTGTTTGTTTTTGTATGATTAGATTATTCCTTGGATTAGATCATAGCAGATTATTTTGCTAAGAAGAGGGAACTCTTAGGCAGTGATCGCACAGACTCAGATGATGGGAGGGTAGCATTTGATCCTAATGAGGATGACCTTCTTAAGGATTCTGTCTAAATCCACATGGTCGATACTAGGAGCTCTCTCCATTAAGATCAATAGAGCCAAGAAGGTATTGTAGTTGAAGAAGATGATGTCGTCCATTCAACTCAATACCTCCTCCACCAACTTAGGTAGAAGGATGATCATATCAATAAAATGGGGAAGAAGACTGAAGAATTGAAAGCAGTAGTGTCAACATTACAGGATTCGACCCTGGTGTCACGGCCTACTCCCATATCAGTCGATAGAGTAGAGTTGGTGCACACTTCAGATCATCCTAGATGCATCCATACTGAGAAAGATAGTGGTATCTTGTATATGAAAGTGGTGGATAGAACCTCCAAGCTAGGAAGTAAGTCTACTATGCTTTCTCCCTATAGTAATTGCTTGACTACTTTGAGTAAAGATAAGTCTCCGGGTCTGCACTCTCTTAGTAGTTGCCCTCAGGTCGGGTTCAACTTGTTGTGCCACCAACGAGTTACACTGACGGTCATCTTAGCTTTGAAAGATATAAGTATATTACGCATTCTTTTCAGCATGACCATCACAAACTGATGGGCATTTTTAAGTTGGGTTTGATTTGTTCGCAAGAAATCGATCACCATAATGGTTCCTTATATAGGAGGATGTGAGCCCCCATGCTTTCTTCCTACCTTGGCCATTGCACACTAAAAAGCACCCCCTAAGTTTGTTAGTTCTACCTCACGGCTAGTAGATTATCCATTTGGATTTGTAAACCTAAGATAGGTCTAGGCTATTATTAGCCCCTTCTATGTAGATCCATCGCACAGCGAGGGGATCTATCATTAAAACTAATGGAATTAAAAAAAGTGATTCAATCAAATGACATTATCCTAACTAATTTTGAGTTGATATAAGTCCCCTAGTGGCATTCATTCAGTAGTCACCCTAGGTTGGGTTCAATTTATTGTATCTAATAGATCACCCTAGCAATTGTCCCTTACTTTTAGAGAAGTAAGTCTACTACACTTTCTTCCTAGCACAGTCATTGTACACTGAAAGGCAACCCCTTAGGTCGGACAGTTCTACCATGTGGCTAGTTGACTACCCTTTGGGTTGGTAAATCTGAGATAGGCCAAGGCCGACATATCCCCTTCTCAATATGATCCATCGCACACCGATAGGATCCATCTCAAATTCTAAAACTTAAACAAACAATCAACTAATTTCTCCCCAGCAAGACATTAATAATCCCAACCTCCCTAGAGGAGTCAATTGAATCTAACTCAAACTTACATTCCTCAATGAGTGCGTTCTCAAAAGAAATTCAAACCCCCTTTATCCTTAGTGGATAACCTAAACCTGCTTCCCTAGTGGAAGGCTCATGCATCTAACCCTAGAAGGTTACACATTCTAATCCCTAGCAGATACTCTATCTAAAGCATATATTGCATCCAAATTCAATCCTCTTATCCCTAGTAGATAACCTGAACCTACTTTCCTAGTGAAAGGTTCACATGCTTGATCTCTTAGTGGATCCCTCCTTCCTCCGTTATGCCCTTGGCATGAGTGGAGTTGTATTCCACTAAGATCTTGATTCCTTCTACATCTCAAGTTTAGGAGTAGATTATTTATGTTAGTGTTTGTGATACTTCGGACATTGTTGATTATCTCGGTCAACACCAATACGTGTTGTGCCTTGTTATTCACACCACACCTATTTGGAGCCTTTTGTTGATCTCACTTTTGTAGTGAGCTCTCAACTCCCTCATCATAGATCTAGGACTCTATAGACACTCAGAGTTCCTTAATCTTAAGATACTTCTAGTGATTAGGTGAACACTTAACCTAACCCTAGAGACTTAGAAGAGTTAGCCATAGGAATAGGTTATGCCTTAGGGATTTACGAGGACTTTCCTACCCTACAACCCAAACCTAACCCTTGCTTCCTTCTTTCAAATCAAACCTCAAATTCAAATTCAAATTCTAAAATTAAATTCAACTTCAAATGATTGAAATCCATGATTAAATTCAAACTCCAAATCCCTTCCTAAGATTTTTTATTTTATCTCATGGACCTAGCCTTAACCAAATTCAAAGCAACCTCAATCCAATTTATTTTCTCAATTATCAAATTTAATTCCAAATCATAAATCAATTCCAAACTTTAAGTGATTGAATCCCATAATTAAATCCAAATTCTAAAATCCCTTCCTAAGCCATATGAACCACCTTCATATGCTTAGTCAAAACTCCTTCAAATCAACACATGCTTGGTTGATTTCTTTATAAATCAATCATTCCTTCATTTATATTCACAAATATAAATGAAATTGAAATTCAAACCCATCAAACCAAATCAAAATAAATCAAACCAATTCAAAATCCAAGTTAGCCTTCTTGACCTACATCCCTATTGTTGTCAAATTTGCTTCTAAATCACTCCAAACTCAAGTGATTTCCTCATAACCCATTTATCTCTTCATTTGTATTCACAAATAAAAATGAAACATAAATCCAAATGGTCCAAACCAAATCCAAATCAAATCAAATTCCCAATTTTAGCCTTTTTAGCCAAATTCTTGAACTTGGTTAAATGATACTCAAATCACCCAAAATCACTTTGGGGAACCTTGGTGGCTGACCTAACCTGACCCAATTGGACCCTACGTTAGCTCCAAACCAACCCAAGTCCATGTGGGACCCAACCCAAGGGGATTAACCATTTAACACCCTCTCATTTGCATTAGATCCTTTCTTTAAGTGGCAAAGTCCACTTTATCTCCCCATGGCAGCAATCAATTGACCAAATGGAGCACCCCTAGGACTTCCTAGCCCAACCTAACCCACCCTAGCATCTTCCATGGACCAAGAGAACAAAGACAAGCCATTTCCCCTCATGGCCAAACACATTAAATGCAAGGGAGGTCAATCCCATACAATCCCTCCATATCAAGCCTTGAGACTCCTGCCACTACCTCGATCACTCCTGGTGAGCCACATGGCACTGACAGTGACCCCTCCAACAACCTGACGGTGGCCAATCGACAAAAAATACAGGATGCTACTAGTCCGTCATGAACAATTGAGGGGTATACCCCCTCAATTCAAATGGCAAACATCCAAAATTACTTTATAAGATTTCCTAAGGCATTTTTGAAATCCCACGGAGCTTTCCAAGTGATCCCAAGCTTTCTTTGATCGGCATTGCCCATTCCCGAGCAAAGTCAAAATAGGACACCACCCTTTCGATCAATACTCCCTCCTCATCCAATCAAAACTCAATTCCTCTTAGCCACACCATCACTATACTTAATCGAGCACAAATGATCTCATTCCTAAGCTTTCAAGCCACGGGAGGAGTGAATTCAATCAAGACCAAATCCCAAAGGAGGGGAGCTTGGTCCACAGAGAGTTCCACACCAAATCAAGCTCAAAGCTTCTCAACAGGGACTCGCCTCAACTAGGCAAAGCTATCTCCGATGACCCACCGCTGAACATTGGCTCTGGTGAGGTAATTTTTCAAACCGAGCCTTGTATGCAAAAATGGGTTTGTATTTTTCGAAGTAAATTGTAATCTCATGTGAATTTAACTGTTGGATGCACATCCCCTCTCCTTTCGAAGGTGTGGGATCAATTTGATCCCAATTCGAGCTCGAGTGAGCTCGGATCGAATGGGGAAAGATGGGCATTATTTGTATTTCACCACTCATGAACAAGAAAGATCAGACAATATCCATTCCGCATGATTGAAACACACGGCTGTGATTATATCATGGTAATTCCCCATTATTTTCTCCCTTAACCCGCAGATCGAATCGTGGCCATCTGATCATAGATCGAATGGTCCATGGGAAAGCACATCTATCACTGATTAAGTCAATGTGCGGATGTGAAAAATAAAATAGCCAATCCCGTCGTGCCACATACAAAGCATGCCGCATCAGTGTCACATGGAAGGCTTTAATTAGGATGTTTTAATTAATTTTTAGGGCTGAAACTTCCTAAATTCATAACTAATTATAAAAAATTCCAAAAATGCAAACTTTGGTTCATTTCAAAGGTATTTCTAGATAGAATCTAGCAAAATTATTATTAATTGAATTTGAATAGTGATTTTGGCTTAATTAAGGTTTAATCAGAAATCTAATTAGCTTAATTATTTCTTAATTAAGCATCTAATTAATCTCAAATTTTTTGTGGATTTTTAGGGGGATGACCTCTACCTCCCCTATTTATCTAGGATTTTATTGGTTGCTTAATTATAAAAATCAATTAATTAAGCTTTAATCACTCTCTTAAGTTAATTAGTGATAATTAGTGAATGAACAGTGATTTAATTAATTATTTAAGCCTAATTACCTTTATGGAATTGTAAGGGAACTTAAAGAGTGTAAATGGAATATTTTTCCTAATTCATTTCCTAGATTTCCTTCACTTTTTGGAATTAACTTGATTAATGATTAATGGGGTAATTAATTGCTTAATTAATAATTAATTTCAAAGACAAAAATCAATCAAAGCCTAATTGAGTGTTTGAAATGACTTAGGGATTGAGGATTGAGGCCTTGTCCTTGATCCCTCTCCCTAAATCAATTTCATCACTTTAATCAAAATGTAATAAAAGAATCCAATCAACTAATTAACAAGCTTGATTTAACTCAATCTAAAATCTACCTCACACCTAAGCAACCAAAATCTAAGGCAAAAATGGGTATATGGTTTATCTCCACAAGAGAGGATAAACCACCCGAATGTTGGACTTACAACCGCATGGGATGGCTCCAACTAACTCCTCCTATGATTTTAAATACATGTAGGCAAGTCATATGCTTTTCAAGATGGTTAGGCTATTATTTACATAGAAGAGAAACTAAGTCCTTAAACTCACACCCTAAGAGACTAGATCATGAAGGCATAAATAATGACCTAAATCTAATGCAAAATTTTGTCAAGTTTTATTTGATTTTTGGACTTTTGCTTTGACACAGGCTATGGGATTTTATATGCATAATCCATGAGAAAATTAGTTATGGGCCAAAATCAGAAATAAAGAAGTGAATTTCCATCATGGCTCTCAACGGTCAAGCCATTTTCTTTAGCAAAGGTTGAAGCCCTCCATTGTCAAGAGTGAGATAATATGATTTATGCATGATATGAGACATACAACATCCAGCTAAGGGGTTGCTAAATCTTTCATTATCTTGATTTATGTCCTAGGCTTTAGGTGAGGTTTTGAATTATTTAGTTTAATTTTGAATTGATTAATTGGATAGAAAATTTATTTCTCCCTAAGAGCCTAATCGCATCCAGGCCATTCAACAATCATCAAAAAATTAAGAAACTAAGAAAATCATGCCATCCTAATTGCATAATCATAAACATAACACCAATCAATTTATAAAATTAGTGCAAAAGAATAAGAGGCCGATGTGGTCTGGTTCCACTGCACAACCCAAAAAAGGAAAATGGATAGCCAAGCTCTACCCATATACAACTCGGATTACAAATGAATAATTATAATTAAAATAAATTAATGTTATAGGGGTCTTCATTCATCATTCTTCATTCTTCAGTTCTTCATTTTTATTTCTTCATTTTGATTTGCTTCTTCTTTTTTCTTCCTTTTAGTTTGATTAGAATATGGTTGCTCCAAAGGCATCACATGGTACATAAGACTTGATCTTATAACCAATGTTCATCCTAATCTCCCATAGCATTCATTCCAAATCCTAATTACAAAATTTACATCAAAATAGGAAAGATAAATCTAACTAAACCTGCAAAACAAAGGTTAGCAAAACATACCAAGCAACCCAGGCATTTATATTAATAATTTAGACTTAGCACTCCACACATGGGTAAGTAAGTCCACCTATCATAATTTGGGCTATGCTTAGGGGCTATGCAACCTGCACAGGAATAGTATTTATATTCTTTTTATTTTTATTATAGTGGCCCCTTAAGCACAATCACCTGCAAAAGACATGATTAGGCTAAGATCGCCCTATCATCCAGTATATGCACATACACCCTAACATCCAATCTAAAATATTACACCACAAAATAAAATCATACATCAAACCATGCATCGCCCTAAAGTAGAGCTAGAAGGGGTGACTTAGCCTAATCTGTGTGCCATTTAATGCTTATGTGGCATGTCTTAGCTAGGCTTTAAGGTTGAAATTTTCCAAGTGTGAAAGATTCAATTTAGATGGTGGTTTAATATCAAATGATTTAGTTGGCTTGTCAAATTTAGTTGATGATTTGATTTGGTTTGAATGAACCTACACTTAGTGACTAAATGTTATGAAGAGAAGAGAAGAGAAGAGAGATCTCTTTCATCCCTACCTTAAAGAATTTTTAATGTAGATTGATTAATGAATTACCTTTAGTGAATGGTTTATTATGTTTTTCAATTGGTCTTAAGTTTGGGTTCTCTTTAAATAGTCCAATTCAATAATAAAGGCATCTTAGGATTAAATATAGTGGGTTACTACCACATAATACAAACCCATTCATTTTTTTTCCATCTTGTATACCATGCATATGAATAATCCTAACCTATACATGCAATGCACATCTTAGCACACTTTGATGATGAATGCAAAGAGATTTTATTTAAAAATTTGGATATTCCATTTGTTAATTGGATCATTAATGCATGTCTTTATTATGTAGAAAAGGTGGATTTTTCATCCATTAGCTAAATGCACATCCGCATGTATAAAAGTTATAAGTGAGTATGGCGCCACTATTTTTTACACTAGGGGCATAAGGTACAAGACCTACTTAGGGCTATTTAAAGCCTCACAGCCCCAGGATGTCCAGACTGATATACCATTTTTCTTAGATACATGTAGATGTACAAAAAGAACCAAATGGATAGAGAATCATGAAAGAGATTATGTTTGATTTAGTTATATGATTTACATGTGTAATATGAAGATCCTTCTTAAGTCTTAATATAGAGATGCATAGGAATAAATTTAGGCAAGTGTTGTGTTCTTTTCAAATGAACTATACACTTGCAAATCCTATGTGAATCCATGTTAAGAGAAGGAAAGAAAACTTCACAATACACATCTTATGCTATAATCACTGGTAAGCTTATAAATATTTATAACTAGCATCACTTCATTCATAATCTTTGATTTATAGATTTTGAAAATAATTTTTTGGTTTTAATAGTGATAATAGCCACTCATATTCTTAATTTTAGCCAACACATGCAATTTTATATAAAAGAAAACATTTTATTTTATTAATTTTTAAAAGAAATGACTACATAATTTCATATGACAAATAATATTTTGCATGATTGGAAAGAAATAAAAGGCTGTAAGCACATGACTTCATTTATCCTAATTCCTATGGGCAATCACATAAAATAAGATCATTTAAAATGAATTAAAATTCTTTAAGGAGAATTTTATCTTTGAATTTGATTTGACCTAGGAAATATGTGAAGGGTTTGCTAATCCTAACCCATTCCCCCATATGTAAATTGCTTTGAATTAATTTAGAATAATTAGGTTAATTTCATGTTTTGTTTAGGTTAAGGTATGAATTAGATGGATTAATTATCCCTTACCTATATCACCTTAAGTTAATTATCTAATTCATAATAAGCCAATATGATATGCAACCACATGAAAAGTAAATTTGCATTGCTCCTAAGAAATGAAAAGGGCCTAATACAATTGGCTTATGATTAATAGTTAATTAAACTTAAGGGATCTCACATAATTACTCTTATGATTTTCTTACACATGTGAGCCAATCATAATTTTATTATCTCTCACCTTGGGTTATTGAGCACCCAAGTAGCTACCCAAGACCAATTAAAGGTTGTTTAGGTTGGGTGAATTGAATTTTTAATTTTGATTTCATTAGGCCATTAATGAATTGATTAAATGCTTTAGTTATGTTTTGATTTAAATAATAAAATTAACTTAGGGGAAAGGATCAAGGACAGGGCCTTAATCCTGGTCCCTAAATCATTCAATCATTCCACTAGGTTTTGATTCCTTCATTTTGAATATGTAATCATTTGATTAATCAACAAATCATTCCATTAACCCATTAATTAATTTAATTTTCAAAGGTGAAGGATACTTAGGAAATAAATTAGGAAAAATATCCCCAGTCATATTTCCTAGGTGATCTTACTGTTTAACAGGGATAATTATGTTCAAGTGATTAATCAAGCTACTATTCATCCCATAATTACAATTAATTTGATTAAGCGAGTGATTAAGGCTTACTCAAAGGATTTCCCTAATTAAGCAATCAATAAAATCCCAGAAAAATAGGTGAGGGAGAGGTCATCCACCTAACCATCCACAAAAAATTTGAAATAAATTGAGTGCTCAATTAAGGTATAATTAGGCTAATTATATTTTTGATAAAACACTAATTAATTCAAAGTTACTATTCAAAATTAATTAATTATAACTTTTCTAGAATCTCCTTTGAAATATCTTTAAAATGAGCTTAAGTTTTAATTTTTTGGATTTTTCTACAATTAGTTATGATTTTAGGAAATTTTACCATTAAATTTGAATTAATTAAGCCTAATTAAACTCCTAATCCGATCGGGCCACGTGGCGGCTGACGCGGAATGCTTTCCACATGGCGTGATGAGATTGGTTATTTAAGTTATCACATCTGTCAGCTAAGTCAGCTAGCGGTGGACACACTTTCTCTGCGGGCCATCTCATCTAAGATCAGACAGTTGAGATTAATCTTGCAGTTTAGGCTTAGAATCATAATGGATCTAGCGTGATTTGATCACACCCATCCGTTCCAATCGCACAGAGCAAATGGCATTGTTAACCTCATTTTTAGAATGAACTCTCAACCCCTCCTTCTTAAACATAGGACTCTTCTTATACTTTAAGAGTTCCTTAGTCTGAAGGCACATCTAGTGATTAGGAGGACACTTAACCTACTGAGACTTAGAAAGCCATGAGGTCATGCCTTAGGGGTCTTAGGAAAATTTTCCTACCCTTAACTTGAACCACTCCTTACCTGCCTTCCTTCAAGTCAAACTCCAAATCAATCTTGCTTGATTTTCTCCAAACTCAAATCAATAACACATTATTGAAATCCATAATTGAAACCCATGATTGAAATTTCAAAATTCCAAATATTTCTTAAGTCCTTAATTTCCTTCTTAAGGATTAACCAAAATCATGTTCAAATCAATTCAAACTCATGAGATTTTCTCATAACTCATTTATATTTACATACATAAATGAAATATAAATTCAAATCAATCAAACTAAATCCAAAATTCAAATTCCTAATTCAAAATCATTCTTAAGTCCTTAATTTCCCTGTTAAGGAGTTATCCAAAATCATCTTCAAATCAATTCAAATTCATGGAATTTTCTCACAACTCATTTATATTCTCATTTATATTCACATATATAAATGAAATATAAATTCAAATCAATCAAACTAAATTTAAAAATCAAATCCAAAACTCCAAAATTTCTTAAGTCCTTTAAATTTCCTCTTAAAGACTTAGCCTAGATCACGATCAAATCACTTCAAATTCATGAAATTTTCTCATGACCCATTTAAATTCTCATTTATATTCACATATATAAATAAAATATAAATTCAATCAATCAAAACCACTTCCAAAAATCAAATCAAACCCATTCAAAATCCAACCTAACCCTTTCAAGTCAAAATCTTGAACTTAGCCAAATCAATTTCAATTCAAGCCAAACTCTTGATTTTTTTCTTCATGACTCAATCAAACCTTCAATCATGAATCCAAATATAAATATAAACTTCAATGACTTTATCAAATCCCAATTCAAAAATCAAGCTAAACTCCATTTCTTGTTCACCCTTTGAACTTGAAATTATCAAATGAACCAAAACCCATTTGACTTCAAACCACTTGCAAATGGATTTATATTTCAATCATAAGTCCATATACAAATTCAATCAAACTCAAATCAAGCTTTGACCAAGCCATTTGACCCACTTAGGCTCACCTAACCAAAAGTGGCCTAAAGTACCCTTATGAGCCAAATTCTAATCCTAACCAAATTGGATTGAATCAAACTCGCCTATGTCTCTCATCATGATCAACAATCATCATGATATGATATATCACCCAAATTGGGTCAAACCAAGTCAAACCTAAGGGTTGACTAAGTCAACACTTAGCCAAAATGAAACCCAACATAGCTAGAACTCACCATAGGCCAAATTGATTGAAACCATTGATCTAAGTTCATTCATGAACTATGTTTGAACTTGACTAAGTCAATATTTGAGCCAAACTTAGCCCAATTGGCCAATTGACCCAAGTTGACCAAACTTGACTTAAAAAGTCAAAATATGTCAAAACTTGATCTAAGCCAAATTGATTGAAACAAATGGGTCAAGTTCATTCCAAATCACTTATTGAACTTGACCAAAGCCTCAATTGGCCAACTAGACCTAACGTAGCCTAATTGACCATGAACCTAACTTGACCTAAAGAATCATTTTGAGCCAAACTCAAACTTAACCGAACCTAACTTGACCTAAAGATACCAATCCACTTCACATGACTAACCAAACCTAAACCTACTCATGACCTAGCTCAAATAGGTCAAATGGGTCAAATTGGTCAACTTGACACATTTGACCTAAATGAAGTCATATGAACCAAATTCAAACCTAAACCAAATTGAATCAAACCAAAGCCACCAAAACATTTCAAATGGTCATATGAATTTTACCCAACCTTTGGTTTGACCCAATTTGACCAATTGGTCAACTAGACCCAAGTTGACCCATTTTGACCTAAATGGGTTAAGATGAGCCAAACCATACCAAATGAACTCCAAATCCAATGACACTTGACCAAAACCTATTTTCTCAACATACCCAACATATCCAAATTCAAAAATCAACCAAATTGCCATTTTACCCCTAGGTCATAGAACAAATTTTCATCAATTCCACTTGGAATTTTATCAAACCCTCTTCATACCTACTTGATACTCTCCTAATAGGTCAAATGAACCCTATGGAGGGTGGTCCACCCAACTCAATGGGTTTGGGTCAGCCCAACTTGACCCAAGGGCCAAACTGACCATGTGCATGGAAATGGGAAAATGGGAATCACGTCTCCACTCAAATGGAGCACATGACCACTCCACTAATCCACTATCTAGCCTAAAATGAACTCAAAGACAACCTAAATGGCCTAACAAATCCACTGCCTAAGCTCAATTGGATCAAAATGGCTCTTCCCTTCTCGGTCATCCGATTTCCAAAGGAGGAGATATACTCCTACTAATTCATTTGAATCATCACTTCCCCCATTGTGGATTGAGTGTGAGAGAGCCAGAGGAGTCATTTCCTAGTGATCTCAAGCTCCCTCAAGCACGTGCCAACTTCATCTTCTCAATTTTTAGAAGGTGAAAATAAGGGAGCTCCATAAGATTTTGAACTTAGCTCACACTCAAACTCCACTCAATTCCTTTTGCATACTCCATCAGTGAGCTCAATCAAGCTTGCCCATACTCTTTCCCAAGCTCTAAAGGCAAAGGAGGATTCACCTAGACTAAGGTCGAGCTCAAAGTAAGGAAGAGTTGGTCCGTAGAGCCATCCACTCAACCTCAAGAGCTAAAACTTTTACTAAAGCTTTGTTTCAACCTAACGAAGCTTCTCCAAGAGAATCGAGCATCGGTGATCACCTCTGACGAGGTATGACATTTTTCAACCATTAAACTCAATGTGGTGTAGAACTTTGTGAAAAAAATTTTGATCCCATGGAATTTTGACCGTTAGATGTGCTTACCATTAGGTTTAGATGGTGTGGGTTGAGTTTCAATCCAATCCTAGATCGATTGAGCTCGAATCTTCTGTTTGAAAGTAGATAGCCTCCATTTTTCCATAAGGAAGAATAAGGAGGATCTATGGCCATCCATCCATGCATTTTGGATGGACGGTCGAGATTAAATCACATTTTATAATTCATTTTATCCCCTCTGAATGTTAGCTTTAATCTCAACTATCCGATCCTTGAACGAATGACTGAGGGAAAAGCATGTAGCGTCGCTGCCATGTGGTGCTACGATTCGACGTTTAAGTGGCCACTCAGAAAGCACCACGTGTAAAGTGCAGCTGCATCAGCATCTGTGTGGCACATCGTAGGAATTATGGAATCAATTAAGGTTTATTTAATTCTAATTAATTTCTAAACTTCTAAAATTCATATCTCAACCTAGAAAAATCAAAAAAATATGAAATAAATTTCATTAGAAAGATAATTGAAGATAAGAATATTTCTTTTCTCTGAATTTGGGTTTTATTGGAACCTTAATTTTCTAATTACCCTTTAATTAATCCACTAATTATTCCAAAACTTCTTGAGTATGTTTTGGGGGATGACTTCTACCTCGCCTAATTTTCTTGGGATTTATTATTTCATTTGCTAATTCATTTCCTAATTACCCCCTTAATGTAATTAAGGTTAATTAAGGGTTTGATTAGTGTTTAACCATTTATTAAACTTGATTAATGTCTATTTCAGTGAATGGGAGGTTTAAGAAATAATTTTGGGGCATTTTTCCTAAGATATTTCTTAAACCCCCTTATTCTTTCTTAGTCCTCTCTTAATTAACGGCTAATTCACTAATTATCCTCTTAATTAATTTCTTAAAATTTTAAAACTTTTCATAACTTAATTAATCTACTTGGGATAGATGCTTAGGTGTTCAAGAGCATAAGTTCAATTAAGAAAATCAAAATTTAACTCATATGTGTGAGGGGTGTTTTGAAATTACTTTAAGTTAAACCCCTTAGCTTAATTAACCATTAATCATGAGCCAAATTCCATTAGGCCCCTTTCTTCCTAGGTGCATTGCAAATTTAAATTCCTTGTGAGATTTTATGTCATCTCATTGGCTCATAATTATTTGATTAACTATGCTAAGGTGGTGTAGGTAAGGGATAATTAACATGTTTAATTCATACCTTAACCTAATCAAAGTATAAAATGAAACTAATCATCTAAAAATTAAACAAAATGTCAAACACATGTGGGAATGGGTTAGAAATAGTTAACTTAACTAACATTTTCAAAATTAAATCAAATTCAAAATCAAATAAAAATCAAATTAAATAAACTTTGATTTACTTTAAGCTTTCTTATTTCATAAGATTGTCTTTAGGATTTAATTAAAGTGAATGTGTTTACATGATTTCATTGCTATACCTTTTCCCCAACATGCTAAATATGTGTTCCATATGATTTTATGCATTCATGCTTTTCAAAAATCAAATTTAAGAAATGAAAATATTTCCTTTATGTCAAATTACATGTGTTGACTAAAGTAAGAATATGAGTGAATATTATCACTATTAATTCCAAATTATTTTTAAAATATATGAATTAATTATCAAAACTTAGAGTGTGTTACTTATATCTTATTTATAAGTTTGCATCTGAGTAAAAATATAAGGATGTGCTTAGTGTAGGTTTTCCTTCTCCTCTTTTTTAGTATAGTTTTGAATAGGATTTGGCAAAGTGTATGGTTCATTTGAAAAGAACCTAACAATTTCCTAATTCTATATCATATTCATTCTTATACTATCACTTAAGGAGGATACTTAAGCTTGCACATATAAATTGCATAAACAAAAATAAATCAACCAACACAAATTTTTGCATTCTTTCTTTTCCATTCATTTATTTTGTACACATGCTTGTATCTAAGAAAAGTGGTATATTAATCTGGACAACCCTAGGGTTGCAAGGCTTTAAGTAGCTCTAAGTAGGTCTTGTACCTTACACCCCTAGTTAACAATGGCGGAATACTCACTTATGCTTTTCATACATTCATGTATGCATGTAAAAATTGGATAAGAAACTCCTTTGCTACTTAATAAGAATCATGTATCATAAACATTTAAATTTTCTTAAATAAATTACTTAGCATATATTATAAAATGTGCTAAACATTCCCATTTATATGTATAGATATGTTTAGAACTCATTCATATGAAGGGAAGGAAAGATAAGTTATCTTCTCTTTCTCCCTTTTTATAACTTAGTAATTAGTTTTAGGATTCATTTAAACCCAATCAAAAAATAAAAAATAAAATCAGTCCAAAATAATTAAATCACTTAAATGAAACCCTCCTCTAAGTTGAACATTCTTCATACTTAGAAAATTCTAACTTAAAGCCATAGCTAAGCATACCACACAAACCTCTAAAGCACACACATTAGGCTAAGTCATCACTTCTAGCTTTAGGTTAGGGTGGTGCATGGTTTGATGCTTGCTTTTATTTTATGATATATGTTTTTAGTGTGGATGTTAGGATGTATGTGCTAAAATGAATGGTAGGGCGATCTTTGTCTAACCATTGTCTTCTGCATGGGATTATGCTTAAGGGGTGTTGTAATAAATAAAATATAAATGCTTTTGCTATGCAGGTGCTTATTCTCCTAAGCATAATCTAATAGACTAGGTGGACCTAGCCATCCATGTGTGGGGTGATAAGTCTAATATACATGCTTGGGATTTGTGTGGTTTGTTTAGCTAAACTCTATTTTGCAGGTGTTAGCTAGATTTAATTTTTATTTTCATGTAATTATTGCAATTAGGATTTTGGAATGATTGTTATGGGGATTAAGATGAGCATTGGTCATAAGATCTTATCTTATGCACCAAGTGAGGCCTTTGGAACATCTACCTTCCAACCATCCAAAAGAAAGAACCAAAGAAGAAATAAGAAAAAGAAGAAAGAAAAAAAGAAGAATGAAGAAATGAAGCTTGAAGACCCCCCATAATAATGAGTTTCATGCTTAATTGTATGTAATTCATTTGTAATTCAGATTGTATAAGGGTAGAGCTCGGCTCCCAATTTTTTTTGAGTTTGTACGGTGGTACTCGACCACAATGACCTCTTATTCTTTTGCCATTAGCTTTATAAATTTATTGATGATTTTTTTAGCTTGTGCATTAAGTGGCATCCTTTTCCTAATTTCTTCCTCGCTTTATGTATGGCCTGGATGTGGATTAGGCTCTTAGTAAAAAATAAATCTTCTACCATATTTAACAATTCAAAACTAAAAATAAAGAACTCATAACTCACCTAAAGCTTAGGCTAAAAATCAAGATAAAAGAATTAGCAACCCCTTAGCTAAATGAGTAATTCTTTTATAATATCGTGCACAAATGTATATTATTTTCACTCTTGATTGGAGGACTTCCACCTTTTCCAGAGAAACTTTGCTTGACCTTTGAGAGCCATGGTGGAAACACACCTTCTCCCTTCTCGCTGATTTTGGCCAATAATCTCATTTCTCATGCAATAGGCATATGAATCCTATTAGCCTGAGTCAAAATGATTGTTGAAAAATAAAAATAAAATGGAATCTAAATTGCATTAGATTTAGGTCATTTGAAGCATACCCTTACATGATATAGTCTCTTTACAGAATGAGTCTAAGGACTTAGTCACTTTTTAAATAAATACTTAGTCTCTTTCTAAATAAATAATAGCCTAGTTATCTTGCATAAAGCATATGGCTTGCCTACATGAATTTAAAATCGTAGGAGGAGTTTGTTGGCAGCCATCCCAAGGCAGTTGTAAGTCCAAGCAGTCGGGTGATTTGTCCTCTCTTGTGGATGCAAATTAAATACCATTTTTGCCTTAGATTTAGGTTGTACTTTCAACCCTTGCCAAATCTCCTTAGATTTAGGTTCTGAGATTGTTTCTCCCCTTTATGGGTCATAAGCTTAAATCCTCACCTCTTAGGCATTTCCATAATCTTGTGTTATGGAATCATAAGACCTAAATTTCTGATGAAAAATTCAACTCAAATAAATTAAATCAATTTCAAAAATGCAAAGCCTAACTATAGGATAGTTTGAGACACTCGTTAGATTTCCTAGCATTGTGGGCATCTCCTACTTATCTTTCTTTGGCTTTAATAATAACTCCCTCTCTTTGATCAATCCCATTTGATCTTCTAAAATAAACTAATTGATTGATAGTCCTACCTATTAAAATCTTTAGAGACAATGATCATTTACCTTAATCGAGAGTATTTCTAAGGGATCTCATTCCTTAGAATGTAATTAACTATGGGGGCTTGCCCCTATAGGGAACTTAATGAACTCAATTTAAAATAATTCTTACTTTACTTTTCCATGTAAAGTAGGGGAAGAATCTTTGGTACATACACAAACTCATTGTCCTTAGGAGTCTTTATTGAGGTGATTAGGTTTATTATAGGGTGGTGACTTTTATCTTTCGAGATAGTATACCTCTCCTCAATGTCGTACCTGATTACCCTCAATAAAAATATATACAAATCCACGTGATGTCAAAATGAAAAAAGAGAAGAGATATATATTTCCATCATCATTTTATCCTGCATAGAGTGAAAATGGAAGTATATATCTTATTCTCTAAAAGAAACTGATAAAATTTTCACCATAGGCGTATGATCCTTCTCCTTCATGAGCAATGAAAGATGAACACCGTTCATCTTTCCTCGTTCAATTCAAGCTTAACTGAGCTTGGATTGTGATCAAAATAATCTCACACCTTTGGAAGGAGGGAGATGCATATCCAACGGTCAAAATTGCATGGGATGACAACTCCCTTCAAAAAGGACCAACTGAAATTTTTTTATTACTACAGTTTCAAACAATTATCTCACAGGAGGTTATCACTAGCACTTCCAATGAAGGAGGTAGCTCATCTAGTAGAGACGAAGCCCTGCTGAAGAAATTCAATCTTGATTTGAAGTGGTTTGCTCGGTCGACCAAGCTCCTCTTCAATGGAAATTGATATTGATCGAAGTGGCACTTTCCATTGCTTGGAGGCTTAGGAAATGGTTTGATTGAGCTTGATGAGGTGTGGTGAGGGTGTGGGTAAAAGGAATTTGGGTTTGGTAAAGTGAGGAGGGAGTATTTTTTTGGAATGGGGTTGCCCTATTTTGGCTTTGCATGTAGAGGAGGAATGTTGATCGAGGGAGATATGGGAGACCCTTGGAAAGCTCTAGGAGGATTCACAAATGCTCTCTGGTTGAATGGGAGTAAATTCCTTTCTAATTGAGTGAGAAACGAGTGGGGGGGGGACCTCCTCTCCTTGGATCGAATGGTGGGATTTGATTTGCCATTTTGGCTCAATGGTTTGGATTGGATGATCGATTTGAGTTAGAAAACATCCCACATGGGTCTTTTTGGGAGGAGGAGTGAGGGAGAGTGGCTTTCTATGAGATTCGTGAGTGAATTTGGTTAGCCAAGTGTCCAAAACTGATTAGGGAGGTTAGTTTGGCCTCCCTTTGGGTGATGACCAACCCAAGCTCATTGGGTCATGTTCACCACCCTCCTTGGTGCCCATGTGGACCAATAGATGGGTACCAAGTGGCCTTGGGAAAGGAATGGCCAAATTCCAAGTGAATTTGGTCATGGGATACCCTGTAAACTAAGAGCAAAGTGGTCATTTAGCTATGAGTTTGATTTGGATTGATTTGAAATAATTTAAAAATGGGTTGGGCCAAATTTCAAGTGATTTAGAGTTCATTTGATTTGATTTAGCCCAATTTGACCCATTTGGGTCAAGTTGGGTTGACCAATTGGTTAAATTGGGTCAGACCATGGTTTAGGTCAAGTTCAAATGATCATTTGGAGCCTATAGGTATCATTGGTTTGGTTTAATTTGGTTTAGATTTGGTTTTGGTTCATTTGGCTCAAATGGGTCAAGTTGACCAATTCGACCCATTTGACCCAATTGGGTTAGGTCATGGGTTGGTTTAGGCTTGGTTGATCATTCGAAATGTATTGCAAGTTTTGGTTTCAATCAATTTTGATTTGGTTTGATTTCAAGCTGATTTGACCTTTTGGGTCAAGTTGGGTTCATGGTCAATTGGGCTAGGTTGGCTCTAATTGGTCAATTGAAGCTTTGGTCAAGTTCAACAAGTGATTTGGAATGAACTTAAGCCATTGGTTGCAATCAATTTGGATTAAATCATGATTTGACCCATTTTGGCTTTTTAGGCCAATTTGGGTCAACTTAGGTCAAGTGGCCAATTAGGCTTGGTTTGGCTCAATTAATGACTTGGTCATATTCAATCATTGATTATAGATTTGTTTAGATCAATAGTTTAAATCAATTTGTCATATGATGGATTTTGGCTAGTTTAGGTCTCATTTAGGCTAAGTGTTTACTTAGTCAAAAACTAGGTTGGACTTGGTTTGACCCAATTTGAGTGATTGATCATTCTAGGATAATTGTTGATCACAATGTGAGGCTTGGATGGGCTGAGTTTAATCTAATTTGGGTTGAGTTAGAACTTAGCTCAAAAAAGTTTTTTAGGTCACTTTAGGTCAAGTGAGCCTAAATGAGTCAATTAACTTGATCAAGGCTTGATTTAAGTTTGGTTGGACTCACATATGAACTTACGATGGAAATATAAATCCAATTGCAAGTGATTTGGAGTCAAATGGGCTTTGGTTCATTTGACAATTTCAAGTCAAAAGGATGAACATGGGTTTGACTTAGGTTACCTTGATTTTGGCTTAGAGATTATACTTTATGTTTATATTTAGGCATGTGATTGAAGGAGTGATTGTTTGAAGAAAAAATCCATGGGTTTGGATTGATTTGAAGATGATTTGGCTAAATCCAAGAAATTGGCTTAAAAGATGTGAATTGGGTTTGGATTTGAGTTTTGAATTTATATTAATTTGATTTTGGCCATTTGAATTTATATTTTATTTATATTTGTGAAGATAAATGAGAATATAAATGACCCATGAGAGAATCATGTGAATTAGGAGAGAATCATGTGAATTAGGAGTGATTTGATTATGAATTTGGCTATGGTAGGTCAAAAAGTTTGAAAAAGGGGTATTGATTTAGTTTGATTTATATTCATTTGATTTGGATGATTTGGATGCCAATCTCATTTATAGTTGTGAATATAAATGATGAAATAAGTTATTTATAAGGAAATAACTTGGCTTTAGGTTGATTTGAATGGTTTGGCTAAGCTTATGGATGTGATTCATAAGGCTTAGGAAGGTTTTGGATTTGGAGTTGATCATAGATTTCAATCATATGGAATTGGAATTAGATTTTGAATTGATTTTAGATTTGTATCACTTATGTTGGAATTGAATTTGGAGTTGATTTTTGGATTTGAGAAACTCAATTGAGTTAGGATTGATTTGAATTTTGAAAAAATCAATTGAGTTGGAATTGATTTGAATTTCAAAAAATCAATTGAGTTGGAATTGATTTGAGATTTGATTTGGATTTGTTTGAAGGAGTGTACATGGGCTGGATTTGAGCTATAGGGTAAGTGGTTGCCTTAGATCTCTAATGCATAGCCTAATCCTATGATAAACCCTTCTAAGTCTCTTGGGTTAGGTTAAGTGTTCACTTAATCACTAGAAGTGCCTAAAGACTAAGGAACTCTTAGTGTCTAGAGGAGTCCTATGTCCAAGATGGAGAAGTTGAGAGCTCACTCCAAAAGGGAGGTCAAAAAAGGGTGCCCAATAGGTGTGGTGTGACTGATAAGGCATACTGCATGTATTGGTGTTGACCGAGATGATCAACAACATTCGAATAATCATAAGCACTAACAGAAAGGATCTACTCCTAAACCCGAGGTGTAGAAGGAATTAATATCTTAGTGCAATGCAACTCTACTTATGTCAAAGAAATAAGAGAGTTAAGGAGAAATCCACTAGGGATTGAATATGTGAACCTTCCACTAGGGGAAAAGGTTCAAGTTATCCACTGAGGATAAGAGGTTGTGAAATCTGCTGGGGATTAGAATTTAGAATCCACTAGGGATAAAAGTGTGAACCTTCCACTACGGGAGCATGTTTGGGTTGGATTGAATTGAATCCACTTGGGAAATTGGAAAGATTTATATCTCACTGAGGAGAAGCTGATCGATTTGCTTATTTAATTTGACTCCATTGGGAGGTAGGTTAGTTTTGTTTCAGATTTTAAATTTTGAATTTTGAGATGGACCCTATCGGTTTGCGATGGACCGCACTGAGTAGGGGGCCATATCGACCTTGGCCTACTTCAGATTTACCAATCCAAAGGGGTAGTCTACCAACCACATAGTAAAACTATCCAACAAAAGGGGTTGCCTTTCGGTGTGCAGCAGATGTACTAGAAAAAACTATAGCAGACTTACATCCTTCAAAGTAGGGATCAGTCGCTGAGGTGATCTATTGGTGACACAACAAATCAAACCCAACCTTAAGCTGACTACTAAGTGAATGCCTCTGGGGGACTTAAATCAGCTCAAAGATAGTCAAAATTAATTTCATTTTTATTATATTTGATGGATCCCATCGATTTGTGATGGACCACACTGAGTAGGGGCCACGTCGGCCTTGGCCTACTTTATATTTACCAATCCAAAGGGGTAGTCTTTCAACCAAATAGTAAGAATATCCAACCAAAGGGGTTGTCTTTCAGTGTGCAGCTGTTGTACAAGGAAGAAAGTGTAACTGACTTACATCCTCCAAAGTAGGGATCACTTACTGGGGTGATATGTTGGCGACACAACGAATTGAACCCAACCTTAGGCTGACTACTGAGTGAATGCATCTCGAGGACCTAAATCAGCTCACATATAGTCAAATTTAATTTCATTTTAATTATATTTGATGGATCTCATTGATTTGCGATGGACCGCATTGAGTAGGGGCCATGTCGACCTTGGCCTACTTCAGATTTACCGATCCAAAGGTGGTAGTTTTTTGGACAAAGGGGAGAACTATCCATCCAAAGGGGTGCTTTTTAGTTTGCAGCGGCCAATTCAGGGATGAATGCATAAGGACTCACATCTTCCTGAGCAAAACACCATTGGGGAGACATATTAGCAAAGTAACATGTCAACTCGACCTAGAGCTGCCCGTCAGTTTGTGGCAGTCATACTAGAAAGAAAGCGTAGTAGACTTATATCTTCTAGATCAAAATGACCATCAAGGCAACCTATTTGTGAAAAAATAGATTGAACCCGACCTAATGGTGACTATTGAGAGAGTATCGACCTGGGGTCTTATCTCAACTCAAGCATAGTGAAGCAGTTCCTATAAGGAGTTCTGTTGATACTGCCCTAAAGATAGGTTGCCTGCTTGGGAAAGGGGCTATTGGGGGCTTGAATTCCTAATCCACAAGTGAATAAATTTATTTGTTTATCTATTTATCATGGAACATCATGCAGAGAACTAGATCTATCTTAGATTTTAGTCAGAGAGAATTCATTAAACAAATTCTCCAACCACAGGGGTGGCTACTAGGAAAGGGGGACTGTCCAATCCAAAAATAACTCGGATAGTGTCTAGATAGGGTCACTAAGGACGTGATGCAAATAGAGTGCCCGCAAGAGAGGGGCCACTAAAGGCCTTTATCCTGATCCCTGAAGAAGATAATGTATATAGGTATTTGGTGGCCAACTCAAGGAGAAAGTGTGGGGACTCGTATCTACCAAGAGTGGTGTATCAATTGGGTGAGTCGGTGTCAACATTACGAACATCAACGAACCTAAGGTGCATGTCAATTTGTGACAATCATCCTAGGAAGAAAGCATCGGGGATTCACATCCTCCTACAGCGGAATGGATTGTCGGGATAGTCTGTCTTTAGCTCAACAGGTGCTATTCAACCTAAGGCGACTACTCAGTGAATGCCACTAGGGGACTTATATCAACTCAAAAGTTGTTGAGAGGAAAGGAGCCATTGGGGGACGTATCCTAAGCCTCAAATATACTCGGCCTAATTAGTGCATGATCGCTAGTTCAGGAAGAAGGCATTTAGGCCTATATTTTCTTAAATAAAGTCAACATCAAGTAGCTTACTAGCTGCACAGTGAGGCCTACCAAACTAACAAGGCACTCATCGGTTTGCAATAGTCAAGTTAGAAAGAAAGTGCGTGGACTCACATCCGTAAGACAAATGACCACTAGGGTGACACACTAGCAAGGTAGCATGTCAGTCCAACCTAGAGCACCTAATGAGTGAGTGCCACAGGGGCTTGTTCCCACATCAAAATAGCCCGAGACAAAAGATATGTGTTTGTGTTAAAAGAGGACATGTTGCCTCTTAGGTTCTCTTACACTTATATTAGCCATGCTAGTCAAAATAGGATGTCTCTTGAGTTCTCTTACACCTACTCTTGTAGCATTGGGAAATTGAGTTTAATTTATGTTTGTGTTGTGAAAGAAGGATATGATACCTCTTGGGTTCTCTTACACCTACCCTAAACACGTTGTCGCAGATTTGCAAACAAGTAAACAATGCTTCAAATGAAGAGAATATTTTGATGAATTGGAATGGATGTTTTGAAGATAATTATTTTCAAACATGACTTTATGGATAGTATTTCTTCAAATAGAGCCCATTAATTGGAAGCATCGGTGTTTCCCTTTACAATTAATAAGTTGATAAGATCCTCCTTGGTAGGCCTTCTCTATGAGAAATGGGCCTTCCCAAGTGGGTTCAAACTTACCTCCCATATTTTGACGGGCAGTAATCGGTCTCCTTAGAGCTAAAACAAGCTCTCCTATTTGAAAAGCTCTAGGGTAGACTAGCTTGTTGTGAGCTTCAATAATGTTGGCTTTGTACAACTTGAGGTTCTGGCATGCCCGTAGGTGTCTCTCCTCCAAACCTTTGAGCTCTTCTAACAGAAATTTGACATTCTGCTCTGTGATGATTTTACTACTCTTTATTATCCTTAGTGATAGGAGCTGAACTTCTAATGGTAGAATGGCTTCAAACCCATACAATAAGGAGAATGGAGTAGATTGGGTTCGAGTTCTGTATGTGGTGTGGCATGCTCACAAGGCTTCAATTAGCTGCTCATGGCATTGTTGCTTGTTGTTCTCGAGTGTCTTCTTTAGTATCTAGATGAGAGTTTTATTGAATTCTTCTTCTAGACCATTCACCCTGGGATAGTAGATAGTGGAGTATCTCCAATCTATACCATGTCTCATGGTGAAGCTGTTGATCTTGGTGCTTTTGAATGCAATACCATTATCGGATATAATTCATCGAGGCACCACGAACTATATATATGGTTCACGAAAAGCTGAGACACTGTGACCTCTCTGAGTGGGATTGCCTCCACCCATATGGAAAAGTAGTTGGTGGGAGCTAGGATGAATCGATGACCCTTAGAAGGAGGAGGATCAATCGGACCCACTATGTTAGTACCGCAACACACGAATAGCCATGAGACCAATGTAGGGTGTAGAATATTGGGTGGTTGGTGCAAGACTACACCGTGTACCTAACATTGATGGCATCTCTTAGCTACATCTATGTAGTCTAAAATCATCAAAGTCTAGGAGTATCCTACTCTCTTGATCTTTGCCTTCATCTTCAGACTGGATTGATGCGCTAGGCATAGACCTGAATGTAGTACAGTCATGATCTTACGGGCTTCATGTTTTCCTAAACAGTATAACCACCTTTGATCAAAAGACTGCTGGTACAAGGTGACATCCATGAGAGCATAGGAGAGAGCTCTCTGCTTGATCTGATGGGTTTGTGATTTCTCTTGAGGTAGTTTGCCTCTAGTCAAGTAATTCATGAATGGTTGCCTCCAATCTGGCTCCTCATCTTTCTTGGCAAGTTCATCATCAATAAGGGATAGGACTTATCTATTTTGGACTTTTATTGGAATGAACTCATCCTCCGAACATGCCAACTCTTTGGCGAGTTTGGCCAAAGAATTTATTATTGCATTCACTCCTTGAGGAATCTTGTAGATGGTGACCTCAGGGATTTGGGCCAATAGCTTCATGGTGTATTCATGGTAGTGATGATGCTTAGGTTTTAAAACCTTATAGGACCCAATAATATGGTTGATGACCAACTGATAATCCCCATAGATGTTGATGCTTTTGACACACACTGTAATAGCTAACTCTAAATTGGTAATCAAAGCCTCATACTCAGCTTCATTGTTGGTGCATGGATTGGAGATATGGTGTGAGAATCTCATCACATCATGATCTGGAGTTAAAAGGATGATTCCTACCCCTGCTTTTCCTAGAATAGTAAATCATGGTTCTTCTCCTCTTTGAGAGGAAGCCGCACCATCAAAATACATTTCCCAATGGCCATTATCAACCTCCCCTAAGTTCAAGATTTATTCGTCAGGGAGATTGTCACTAAGCGGTGAATTGGCAGGAAGTGGGTGTGATATTAGAAAATCAGCCAGCGCTTGTCCTTTCACCACATGGAGTGGTATAAATGGAATGTCAAATTGTGAGATAATAGTGGACCAATGTGCCAACCATCCGGATAACATCAACCTTGTCATGAGATACTACAGTTGATTGATTCTAGAAATCAAGTTTACCTTATAAGAGAGCATATAATGTTGTAGCTTTTGGGATGCGAAGATGAGAGCTAGGCAATATTTCTCAATAGGTGGGTAGTTTGCTTCAGCAGGGATCAGACGATGGCTGATATAGTAGAGAGTGTTCTCCTTCCCTTCGTCGTTGGTTTGGGCCAACAAAGGGCCAAGGGAGTCATCCAATGTAGCAGTATAAAAGATAAGTGGCTTGCCCGGGATAGAGGCTGCTAGACTAGTGGCTTCACCAAGTACTGTTAATGTCTTCAAAAGCATACTGGCACTTGTCATCCCACTTGAACTTAGCATCCTTTTTTATAAGTGCTGAAAATGGCTTGCACCTCCTCGATAGATTGGAGATAAAGCACCTTAGCTATACCAACAACCCTTGGAATTATCTAAGTTGAGTTAGACTTTTAGGGGGTATCATTTCTAAGATATCTTTTATTTTTTCTGAGTTTATCTCTATTCCCTGGTGTCAGACAACAAACCCAAGAAACTTCCCTGAAGTTACTTCAAATGCAAACTTCAGGGGCTCATTTTTTGATTGAATTGCCTTAACCGTTTGAAGACTATTCTCAAGTCAAAGAGATAGTCTCCCCTTTCTTTACTTTTGATAACTAGATCATCAATGTAGCATTCTACTTTATGATGAATGAGTTCATCAAAATTCTGAGTCATGGCCCATTGGTAAGTAGCACCAACACCTTTAAGGCCGAAGGGCATGACCTTATAATAATAGATTCTAATCGGAGTTCAAAAAGTAGTATTCATCTCATCTTCGAGGGCCATCTTAATTTGGTTATATCCAGATGACCTATCCATGAAGGAGAATATTGCATGAGACGAGGCAATGTCCACCATTAACTCTAGTATAATAAGTGGAAATTCAACCTTAGGATATGCCTTATTTAAGTCTCTGAAATTGACGCATATGCAAATTTGGTCATTCTTCTTCTTAATAGGGATGACACTGGCTAACCAGGTAGGATAATTTTCTTCCCTGATAAAGCCAACATCGATCAGTTTCTTGACTTCAGAAATGACTTGTTGTTCAATTTCTAATCATATGCATCTAGGAGCTTGCTTGATATGGTTAATGTTAGGGTCTATTACTAATTTGCGGACTACTACATCAGGAGATAATCTGTACATCTCTTCATAGCTCCATGCAAAGCAGTCCTAAACCTCAGTCAATAGCTTAACCAAGTCATTGGTTTCTTCTTTATTCAACAGAGAATTGATGTATGTGGGGCGTGGATCTTCTTCTGTCTTGAGGTTGATTTATTTGAGCTTGTCGATGGTTAAATTGATTTCTTCTTTAAATTTTGGAGGTGCATCTTTGAAGATTATCAAGATCATCTAAAGTTTCTAAACACACCTTCTCATAAGAGTTAGTGTGGTTTGAGAAGATCCTATTAGACTCCAGATGATTGGTAATAATTGAGCAGTAATCATCATCATCGATGAGACCCACTGTACCGAATACTAGTCATGGTCTTGATTGTGTATCCTTGCCTTTGTTGTCTCACAGCTTCTTGAAATACTCTGACCTGTGCTTGAACCATGTGTAAGGAATTAAACCTTTCTTTGCAAGATTATAAACACAAGGCGAGCACCAATCAAAAGGTAATTCTATTAAATCTTTATATTAATCATTCTCAAGTTCTACATCAGGTTCTTGACTTGAAGATGATGATCCCAGCAGGAATCTCTTCAGCTTGACATCCATGGAAGATCTAGGGGCTTCCTTAACTACCAAACCCTCCACTTTTTTTAGAAGAAAACATTGTTAGAGCTAAGGTTCTAACTGATGTCTAATGGTTTTACATAATCCTGATTCAAATACATTTATTCTTTGCTTGAAAGCTTAGTTTTCATCACTGTCTGGCTCGAGTGTCACCTCCAATGAGACCCGCTAAGAGGGGTTGGCTAGTGTGATAATCACATGAGACTCATCCTCCGAGCTAGATTCTAAGTCTATGTGAATAGCAGGAGTACTCCTGTGAACTGGAACATAATCCCTATTGGCTGGCCACCAACTAGGGAGTCTTCCACCTCTAGAACTGCTTCTGTATCTACCTCTACCTCTATCTAGTGGAGGTCTAGTCATTCTACCCATATGTCTGTATGGTGGAACGGGTGGAATGTAATATGCGGCTCAACCTCTTCCTCGGTGCCCCTTTCTCGCTCACTTGTACTTTCTTTTTCCTTTTCTTTTTCTTTTTCTTTTTCTTTTTATTCTTTTTATTTTTCTTTTGTATTCAATTTTTGGCCAAGTTTGTGAGAATAGATGTTATAATTTTGAGAAAGATAGTAGGTCGCATCCTCATATATCTTGACCTCTCTAACTGAGAATGGCTTTTCATCTCTTTTGACATAGTATTTGATTCCATCTCTTCAAAACTGGATGCACTGATGAAGAGAGGATGGAACCATCTTATTCTGGTGTATCTAAGGCCTTCTGAACAAAGTAGTGAATGATGTATTCAAATCAATTATATAGAACTTGGCTTCAGTCTTCCAGTTGTATATCTCTAAAGGCAACACTATCAAGCATAAATCATTCTCGCCCTATTCATTGAATCCTCTCAACATCATCCGATCTCCTCAGAGTTTAGAGATGTCAATCCTCAAATAGGCAAGGGTTTTTAGGTTTATAATGTTCACTGATGCACCTAGATCAACCAACCCCCAAGAAAAGTTTGAATCTGTCCATATCCACTCTGATGTAGAGGGAATAATTGTGCTCCATATCCCCTAGAAGAAGGTCTTCGTCGGTGAATGTGACTCCTTAGGCTTCTCTTGAATATTGCGCCTCCTCTCCAACAATAGTCAGCTGAGCTAAGCATATTTCTAAATCAAGAAGTGCTTTGATTAATGACTCCCTCATCTTTTTGGATAAGACAAGGGCGTCATATATGCTTAGTTTAGCTGGTAACTTTCTTAGGTAAGCGAGGATATTGTAGACAACTCTAGGCTGATCCTCCACAAGCATATCCATGGGTGGAGCATGCTGTGGAGGAACTATTTACTCACTAGTACTAATGACTTATTTTCCTTATCTTGAGGTGTTGCCCTAGGATGTAGAACCTTATCATTGCGGAGGTTAACTTCAGTGATCTCTTATAGCGGGCTAATGGAAGATTCTACCTCATCAACAGACATACCTGTAGCTCCTCCTATAGGACCCTCAAAATCAGATGATTCCAATCAAGAAGTGAACCTGTATTATTTAGAAAAGGAAAGTCCATCTCTGAATCAGAAAGAGGATGATCAGAGTTATTATAATTATTAAGACTTGAAGAGTTTTCTAAAGGAGTAGAATTAGATAACCCATTAGAAATGGCACAGATGTAATTCAAAGTAGCTTTATTCCTTGATTTCTTAGATTTAAAAGGAGGTACATAGTATAAATCTAGTAAAGTAAGTGGGGTGAGGGATTTGATTCCCTCATTCGCTGATACAATATATTTACTGGAAGAGGAACTAGATGAAGTAGGAATGTCGGCTGAAGTAGTAGCTACAACGGTGGACTAGAGGCTGAACTCAATCGGTGGTTGCATTACTTGGTTATTTCGAGCAATTATGGGTTGTTGTTACTGCTGCTGATGTCCCACTTTCCCTAAGTTATCTTTGGCAACTTTGGATCCTTCCTTGATGTTGGAGGTTCGAGCTGCCTCAGGCACCAGTAAAGAAAGTTTTTTGTTTTTAGAAATGATCTTTTTAGAGGTTTGGGATAAAAAGATATCCCAACCTTTTTTTTATTTTGAGAGGATCACATGTATCCCCAAGGATCATCCTACTAGAATTGGATGGTTGTTCTACTAGATATTCCTTCGGGATAACTATAGTGCCCAACCTGTAGCTATGCTCAAGCCAGTGCTTAAATGTAAAGCAATCCTCCAAAATATGGCCTAGTATGCGGAGATAGAGGAAAAAGTTAGGATTATTACTCCTGCCCACTTACTTCGGCTTCCTAGGCTCAGGTAGCTAAAAATTAGGTTTCTTTAAGAGGTTCTTAAATATTTTTCTGACTACCTCTCTCTTAAATGAATAAGGTTTGTTTAATTTATCCAAAATAGTAGGTGGGTGATAGCTACCTAGGGGTGGGTATGTATATCGCTATATATGGGAGGAGGAGGCGAAGGCCATGGAGGTCAGGGTGTAAGATGGTCGAGGTGGTAAAGGAAGTGGAAATGAAGGCTGTTGAGCTCGAGGTCTCTCACACTGATCTTTGGTTGGTTGCTTCCCATTATCCAATGTTGTTACTGCCCCTAGCATATTTTCATAGGCTTTTTGTGGCTTTGGCTTTAATGGTTGATCTTAAAAAGGAAACTGTTTGGCCTCTCCTCATAGACTGGTCGCCTTATTGATTAATTTCTCAAATCAACATCAAACCTAAATCAATTCCAGCTTAATCAATTTTCTCCCAACTCAAATCAATTCCACATGATTGAAATCCATAATCAATTCCAAATGATTAAAGCCCATAATTGGAATTCCAAGTTCAAAATATTTCCTAAGTCTTTTAATTCCCTCTTAAGGACTCAGACTAAATCAAATCTAAATCACTTCAAACTCATGAAATTTTCTCACAACTCATTTATATTATGTTAACCTCATTTTTGGAATGAGCTCTCAACCCCTCCATCTTACCATAAGACTTCTCTTAGACTTTGAGAATTCCTTAGTCTTAAGACACATCTAACGATTAGGTGGATACTTAACCTAGCCATAGAGACTTCGAAGAGTTAGCCATAAAAATAAGTTATTCCTTATAGATGTTAGGAAAATTTGCCTACCTTATAGCTTGAACCAACTCCTTACTTCCATCCTTTAAGTCAAATTCAAATCAACCCCAAACTCATATCAACTTCAACTCTAAATAAAATCAACAATCAATTCCAACCTAATTGATTTTCCCTAAATTCAATTCAATTCCAAATGATTGAAGGTCATGATTGAAATTCCAAATTCAAAATCTTTCATAAGCCCTTTGCTTCTATCTTATGGACTTAGCTCAAATCAAATCCAAATCAATTCAAATTCAAGAAATTTTCTCATAACCCAGTTATATTCTCATTTATATTCACAAATAGAAATGAATTTTAAATTCAAATATCCAAGAATCAATTCAAAAATCAAACTCAAATTCAATCAAAATCCAACCTAAGCATTTCAAGTCAAATTCTTGAATTTAGCCAAATCAAACTCAAATCAAGCCAAACTCTTGATTTTTCTTTATGACTCAATCAATCCTTTAATCATGAATCCAAATATAAACATAAACTTTAATCCTCAAACCAAAACTAAATTCAAACCAAGTCAAACTCATGTTCATCCTTTGAACTTGAAATTAATAAATGAATCAAGGCCCATTTGACTTCAAATCTCTTGAAAATGGATTCATATTTCAATTATAAATCTATATGTGAGTTCAACCAAACTTAAATCAAGCCTTGATCAAGCCAACTAAACCCAATTGGCTCACTTGACCCAAAGTGGCCAATTTGACCTACATGAATCAAAATTCGATTCAATCCAAATCAAAATAAATTAAGCCAATCCAAACTTCATGTCGTATTTGTTGATCATCATAGGTTAATCAATTATCATGAATTAGGTCAAACGATGTCAAGCTAGCCCGTTGACCAAGTCAACCCTTTAACCCATATGAACCCAAACTAGCCAAATTGCAACTTAAACCAAATTGAGTGCAACCAATGGCTCAAGTTCACTCCAAATTAATTATTGAACTTGAACAAAGCCTTAATTAAACCCAATTTGACCAACTGGCCAACTAGACCCAACCTAGCCCAATTGACCATGAACACAACTTGGCATAAAAGGTCAAATCAAGCCAAAATCAAATAAAAACCAAATTTATTGGAAATAAAGATACCAATCCATTTCAAATGATAAACCAAACCCAAACTAAGCCATGATTCAAGCCAACTTGGTCAATTGGGTCAAATCAATCGACTTAGCCCAAATTGACCTAGAGGATCAAATTGTCCAAAATCTAAATTAAATCTAAATTAAACTAAATTAGTTGAAACAAATTAAACCAATATACTCCAAATAGGTATTTGAACTTGACCCAACTCTTGGTTTGACCTAATTTGACCAATTGGTCAACCTAGCCTATTTTGACCTGATTTGACCCAAATGGGTCAAATTAACTCAAATTAAACCAAATGAACTTCAAATGACATGAAATTTGGTCCAACTTACTTTTGACTCATTTCAAATCTGCCCAAATCAAATTCAATGTCAAATGACCACTTTGCCCTTAGGTCAAGGGCATTCCATGAGAAAAGACACTTTCCCCAGTGGTCATTTCTCTTCCTTGCCACTTCGGACTCATCCATTTATCCACATAGGCACCAATGACACTGAGTTTCTAGCCCAAGGTGTGGTTGGGGCAGCCATGATTCATGGGGAGGTGAAATCATCTCACCTCTCCCATTAGAACACTTGGCATGAAGGACACTCGACTCCCCTTGGCAGGACACCCATTTGTCCTTCATAGTAGCCAACTTCCATGCCTTAGCCAACCATAGGGAGCCACCTAGGATGATTCTCTTCCATTCCCAACCACTCCAAGCCAAGTGACATGAGTTTGGAGCCAAAATTTTAAACAAAAAGTGGATTTTAGTTCATTTGACTTAACTTTTCATTCTAAGGCTTTAGTGGCTGAAGGAAACCCTCATTTCTCTCATTCTCCTCCTCCTGGAGCTCCCAAATGCCATTAGCAATCATCCACTTCATTCAGGAGAGAAATACTCCAAAACTAAGGGGAGTTCTATGAAGAAATGATGATCACCAGAGGAAACTTCATTTCAATGTGAAGGTAAGAATCTAAGCTCAGTCCAAGGCTTCTTCCTTCACTCAACAACATGCTCGAGTCACCACCGCCGCTGGAAATCATCCCCGATAAGGTAACCATCAAAAACCATAGTCAGCCTTAGAATATTTCATTTTATGATGAATTTTACACAATTTTTAGGAATATATCCTAGATAATCCTGTATTTTTACTTTAAATCACCTCAATTAGAAAATAGAATTTTCTCGGTGTGAATTGATGTGAAAATGAGTCCATTTGGACAAGTTTTCACTTAGAAATCCAAATTTTTTTCTTTAAAATAAGCTACTTTTCCTGTTTGTCGTGGTGTCACAAGTCCGACCACCCTCTCGATTGGATGGCTCGAATCATGTGATCCGGCTCATCAGATCACGTGATGCGATCTAGACCATTCGATCGCATGTCTCGCGTGATCAGATGGTCCGGATCGAACCGTGTGCCACCATCGGGTCATCGACTAGTCTCTCGCCAATTTACTAACAAAGCACCGGTGTGAATCGCATATCAGCATCCAATTTAGCCATTGTGGTTGCATCGCGCGATTTTCCAATTTAAAAAATTAATTTAAATTACCTAAAACTTTAAAAATTTATAAAAAAATAAAATACTTAACCAAAATTGCAAATTAGGGCTCATTGGATTAGTATTTTCGAGAGGTATCCAATAAACCCAAAATCCCTAAATTTCATTAAGTATTTTGAGCTTAATTTAAGTTTTAGTAAAAATCAATTTCCTTTAATTAAATCAAAAATACATGTTAGATTAAATTGAAATTTTCAGATATTAAAATTGATATTAAAATACACCTACCATAACAATATCAAGTCAAAATAATCTCTGGATTAAAAGATATTAAATTTTGAGTGTCAAATGATTTATTTAAATAAAAATAAATAACTAGAATTCTTAAAAATCATTTAAATCAATTGAAACTTCCTAAATTCATAACTACTTGTATAAAAATCAAAAAAAAATATGAATGAGAGCTCATTTCAAAGACAATTAAGAGGAGAATCGAATAAAATTATTTTGAATTGAGTTTGAATAGTATATTTGCCTAAATTAGGGTTTTTAAAAACATAATAACCCTAATTACTTCTTAATGACTTCATTAATTAATTCCAAATTTCTCAAGCATGTTTAGTGGGATGACTTCTACCTCCCCTAATTTTCTTGGAATTTATTAACGAGTTAATCAAGGAAATTAATTAAAGAACTCCTAATCACTCTCTTAATGTAATTAAGATAAATTAAGCATGTGAATAGTGGTTTAACTCCTTGATTAAGTTAATTAACTTTATTTAATTGATTAGGAGGTTTATAGAATGATTTTGGGATATTTTTCTTAAATTATTCCATAAACCCCCTTCCTTCCTTAATCTAAACTTAATTAAGGGCTAATCTACTAATGACCTGCCTAATTAACTTAATAAAATTTTCAAAACTTTCCAGAACTTAACCAATCCTTCTTGGGTAGAAGCTTAGGTGTTCAATAACCTAAGAAACTTAAGAAAATCATACCTAACCCACATGTGTGGGATAGGTTATGAAAGTACTTAAATTAAACCCTTTAGCTTAATTAATTAATCTAGCCAATTGCATTGATACCTTTCTTTCCTAGGATGCATTTCTATTTAAATTCTTTAGTTTTATGTCATACATTGGCTCATAATTATTTGATTAAATATGTTAAAGTGGCATATAAGGGTAATTAATGAACTTAATCTACACCTTAACCTAACCAAAGCATAAAATTAATCTAATCACCAAAAAAAATTAAACTAAAATAATACACACATGTGGGAAAGGGTAAGGACCTCACATTACTAATTTCAAATCAAACTCAAAACAAAATGAAAGTCTCTTTAAACAACTTTTGAGTCTCTTTAAATAATCTTACTTCATAAGATTATCTTTAAGAATTAATTAGAGTGAATGAAATTACAGGCCTATAACATTTTATTTATTTCCTAGCATGTTGAATGTGTATGCCATATGAAAATCATGTATTCATTCTTTTCTAAAATCAAATTCAAAATTAAATATTTTTTATGTCAAACTACATGTTTTGGCTAAAATAAAAATATGAGCGGCTATTATCACTATTAAATTCAAAACTATTTTCAAAATCTATAAATCAAATGCTTGAAACTGAAAGTGTGCTACTTATAGTTTATTTATAAGCTTTCATGTGACTGTAAAAATGTGTCTTATGTTTGCTTCTTTTCTTTCCTCTTAATATGGATTTGAATAAGATTTACATTGTATAGTTTTTAAAAGAACATAACTTGCTTAAATCTATTCTTATCCTCTTCCATATATGACTTAAGAAAGATCCTTACACATACATATAAATTGCATAACCAAGTTCAAACATAATTACAAACTTTGCATCTTTCTTTTCCATTCATTTGTGTACATATTAAAAAGTGGTATATTAGTCTGGACAACCCAGGTTAAGGGCTTTAAGTAGCCCTAAGTAGGTCTTGTATCTTATACCCCTAGTTAACAATGGCATCGTACTCACTTATGCCTTTCATACATACATGTGTGCATGTGAAAAATGGATAAGAAAACATGCATTATAAAGTATTCAAATTTTATTAAGTAGCTCACTTAGCATTCTCTTTACATGTATTTCTTTTTATACATGCACATGTATTTAAGAAAAGTGGTATATTAGTCTGGACAACCTCAAGGTTGCAAGGATTTAAGTAGCCCTAAGTTGGTCTTGTACCTTACACCCCTGGTTAACAATGGCATCGTACTCACTTATGTATTTTATACTTGTAAATGTGCATATGAAAGATGGATAAAAGAATTACTCTCTCTACTTAACAAAATCATGCATACATGAAACATTCTCCTTAAGCAACCTCTCTTAGCATTCATCATTAAAGCTAAATACTTGCATCGCATGTATAGATATGCTTAGATTCATTCATGTGCATGATACATATTGGGAAAGAAATAAAATATGTGTATGTGATAGTAATTCACTTTACTTAATCTTAAAATGCCTTTCTCTTTGAATAGGTTTGTTTAGAGAAAATCTAAACTTAGGATTAATTAAAACACATAATAAAAAATTCACTAAATAAAACTAAATATGAATCTACTTTAGAAATTACTTAAGATAGGGAAGAAAAGAGAAGTTCTCCTCTCTTTTCCATCTCTTTACAACACTTGGTAATTAATAGTAGGTTCATTCAAACTAAATCAAATCATCAAATAAAATCAACCCAAATCAGCTAAATAACTTAAATGAGATCACCTTTCTAAGTTGAACCTTTTCATATTTGGAAAACCCTAACCTTAGAGCCTAGCTAAGCATACCACACCAACCTTACATGGCACACACATTAGGCTAAGTCACCACTTCTAGTCTTGTATTAGGGCGGTGCATGGTTTGATGTTTTCTTTCATTTTATGAAATGATGTTTTAGTCTGGATGTTAGGGTGTATGTGCATAGAATGAATGGTAGGGTGATTTAGTCTAATCATTATTTTCTACAGGGTATTATGCTTAAGGGGTGCTGTAATAAATAAAAATATAAAATGCTTCTATTGTATAGGTGCTTATACCACTAAGCATAATATAATAGGCCATGTGGACTTGGTTACCCATGTGTGGGGTGCTAAGTCCAATATACAGGCTTGGGATTTGTATGGTTTGTTTAGCTAATCTCTATTTTGCACGTGTTAGTTAGATTTAATTTTTTTTTCATGTACTTTTACAATTAGAATTTTTGAATGATTGTTATGGGGAATTAGGATGAGCATTGGTTAGAATACTATGTCTCATGTACCATGTGAAGCCTTTGGAGTAACCACCTCCAACCATCCAAAATAAGGAGAAAGAAGAAAAGAAGAATGAAGAAATGAAGCTTGAAGACCCCCATAACATGAATTCCTTTCTTAACTGTAATTAATTCATTTGTAATCCAGGTTGTATAAGGGTAGAGCTTGGCTACCCAATTTATTTTTGGTTTGTGCGGTGGTCCCCGACCACACATGACCTTTTTACTCTTTTGCGTTAGCTTTATAAAATGTTTGATGTTTTGTTTAGCTTGTGCTTTAAAAATGGCATCCTTTTCCTAGTTTCTTTTTTGCTTTGATGTATGGCCTAGATGAAGATTAGGCTCCTAGGGAAAAATAAATCTTCAACCAGATTAATCAACTCAAAATTAAAAATAAATAACTCATAATCTCATTTAAAGCCTAAGCTAAAAATCAAGATAAAAGAATTATCAACCCCTTAGTTGGATGATTATTTTTTTTTACAACATCATGCACAACAACATATTGCTTCACTCTTGATTTGAGGGCTTCCACCGCAAAGAACTTTGATCTTTGAGAGCCATGGTGGAAATACACCTCCCATCTTGCTGATTTTGGCCAATAATCTAATTTCTCATGTATTAGGCATAAAGAATCCTATAGCCTCAGTCAAATGATTGTCCAAAAATGAAAATAACATGTAATATAATTTGCATTAGATTTAGGTCATTTGAAGCATCTCTTACATGATCTAGTCTCTTTAGGGAGTGAGTTTAAGGACTTGTCTCTTTCTAAATAAACAACAGCCTAGCTATCTTGCATAGGCATAAGACTTGCCTACATATATTTAAAATCATAGGAGGAGTTAGTTGGCAGCCACCCCCAGGTAGTTGTCAGTCCAAACAGTTGAGTGGTTTGTCCTCTCTTGTGGAGGCAAACCAAATACCCGCCACCTTAGATTTTTGGTCCTGCCAAAGCTCCCTAGATTTAAGTTCTGAGGTTGCTTCTCCCTTCTATGGGCCATAAGAATAAATCCTCACCTCTTAGGCATTTCCATAACCTTGTATTGGAATTATAAGCCTAAACTTCTAATTCAAATAAGTAATTCAATTTCAAAAATGTAAAGCCCAGCCAAAGGATAGTTTGGAATATTTACTAGGCTTCCTAGTATCCTAAACATCCCCTACTCATCTCTATTTTGATTTGATAAGAACTCCCTCCTCTTAATTAATCCCACTTTATTTGCTAAAAATAAACTAATCGATTGATAGTCCTACCTATTGAAATCTTTAAATACAATGATCATTTACCTTAATCGAGAGTTTTCCTAAGGAATCCCCATTCCTTAGGATGTAATTAACTATGGGGGCTTGCCCCTGTAGGGAACTTAATGAATGTTTAAAATAAACCTACTTTTTCCATATAAAGTGGGAAGAATCTTATATATGCACCCATCATTCTGTCCAGAGTGACAAGTGACTTCTATCTTAGATATAGTACACTATTCTTTGATGATAGTACATCTCCTAATTTGCATGACATCCTAAAAAACATGAATTTTATATTTGTCTTTCTTTTCAAGGATTTGAAAGGCAACTTTAGAAAATTTTCTCCATGATTTTTCTACACCTGGGAAGGTTCCTCTCTCCATCTTTGAAAATGATCATTGTCCTTGAGTATCGATAGTGGTTTGTACGATGAGTCCAAGACTATCCTTCTTTCGGCACTTAGTTCATTTCATTCTTGAGTTAAGTTAGCCAACATCTTTGGTTTTAGGACGCATTCCTTGGTCTTAAAACCCCGTTGTTCCTCCAATGGGTAAAATGAAAAGATCTAAATAAAAAAAGAAACATCTAAAGACTCCTCCTTATCATTTTGATAATATGGAAAGGTTCATTCTTAAATAATAAATACAAAATAAATTTTCTATAAGAACTTTGCTTTTCAAAAATGCACTTAATAAAATATTTTTCACAAAATTTTATCACCCTCATTTAACAATTCTCATAATTGTTACATGTAGGGATTTTCAAATATAAAACTAACAAAATTATCCAAAATCACAAATGAACATCTTTCTTCAATTCACTTTGATGACGATTTCATTTTCAAAATAAAATGAGCAATCATCTTTCCAAATCAAAAATAAAGTTTTCAAAAAGTACATATGAACCTTTCCATTCAATACACTCACACCTATTGAATGGAAGTTTCATTTTCAAATAAAACTAACAAAATCTTTTCCAAAAGCACAAATGGACATCTTCTTTCAATCCATTTTGATGAAGATTTTATTTTCACAAAATAAAATGAACAATCATCTATTTCCAAAAATCACAATCAAAATCATAAAGTTTTCAAAGAGCACACATGAATCTTTCTATTCAATACACTCTCACTTATTGAATAGAAAGTTCATTTTCAAACAAAATTAAACTTTTCAAAAAGGGCATATGAATATCTCATTTAATATACAAATTTATTAAATGAATTTCATTCTCAACTAAAAATAAAATTCATTTAGAAATCTCACATATCTCACATATGTTTTAAGTTGAATTCCTTTTCAAAAGCACACACAAAATAAATTTTCAAAAAAATAAGATTGATCTTCATTCTACATACTTAAATTTGTTGAATGAAGTCTTTCAAATAAAACTTAACAATCATATTTCAAAATTTTTCAAACAACATTTTAGAATTTCACTTAACATACCCAAATTTGCCAAGTGAAGTTCCCAAACCCAAAATCAAGAGTCAAAAATCACATTTTAAAATTTTCAAAGCACATTTGGAACTTCATTTAACATGCCCAAATTTGTTAAGTGAAGTCTCCAAATTCAAAATCCAAAAATTTTCTAAACATATTTGGAACTCCACTTAACATACCCAAATTTGTTAAGTGAAGTCTCCAAATTCAAAATGCCAAATTTTTCAAAACATATTTTGGCACCTCATTTAGAATACTCAAATTTGCTAAGTGAAGTTTCCAAATCCAATCTAACATTTTCAAGACATATTTTGGAGCCTCATTTAGCATACCCTAATTTGCTATGTGAAGTTTCCAAAGTCAAAACAAAAATTTTTTCAAACACCCTTTGGAACTCCCTTCCTTAGCATACCAAATTTGCTATGGAGAAGTTTCCATTTTTCAAAACTAAAACAAATCAAAAATTTTGAACACATCCTTTGGAATTTCATTTAGCATACTCAAATTTGCTAAGTGAAATTTCCATTTCATAAAATTAAGTGAGATATCATCTTTAACATACCAAATTTGCTAAAGTTAAGTCTCCACTTTCAAAACACATTAAAAATAAGACAAAACACTTAGGATTCCCTTAGCATACCAAATTTTCTAAGGATCCTACCTTTTCAAAAATCAAAACATCCTAAACAAATGAAACACTTAGGATTTTCTTAGCATACCTAAATTTGCTAAGAATCCTATTTTCAAAAATCAAACAAAATACATTCTTTCTTCAATACCTAAATTTGCTAAATAAGAATTCCAAAATTTTCTAAAAATCAAAATAAAACAAAATTCACAAAAAGAAATAATCACTTACACTTTACTTAGCATACCTAACTTTGCTAAATAAGTGAAATTCCCAAATCAATCCAAAAAATTAAATCATTTTACCCTTACTTTAACATACCTAAATTTATTAAAGGAAAGGGTCCTCAAAATCAAAAAATTCAAACTTAAAAACATCAATGAACCTATGGAAGCATCCTATCAAAAAATTTTGAATCCATATTTCAACATACCTAAATATTTTGAAGTTTGGATTCATATTCAAATTCCTCTTTCAATCAATCTCTTAAAATCTATTTGAACCCCAGTTAACACTTCCAAGTTGTTGGATATGGGTTCAAAATTTCAAAATTTAAAATTCAAAAAAATCTATGGAGACAAAAAATGGATACAAGTTCATTGCTCATTACAAATTCTTTTCAGTTAGTACAGTATGGTTTAGTTTCAATTTAATGTAGTTTTGGAAATGGTTGGTTCTCAAAAATTTTTCTTCACCTTCTCCCACGGTATAAATCTAGCCTTAGATCAGGCTGACTTCTCTCATTTCGACCATACGCAGTTGATCCACTTTGTCTAGGGATTTGAGGGGGCCAGGATCACTTGTGAGGGCATTCCCCTCACAATCAAGTAGAAGAAGGGTGGGGTGATCATCAAGATACTTACCTCGATTAATGTCTCCTCACTGAAGAGGAAAGCATGGCACCATGGTGTTATAGTATAGCACCTGAAGCTAGCTCCAGTTGAAGTCCCAGTTGCTCATGATGCTGCACCCCACCATCTCTACCCTCCAAGGGTAAGGCTCCCCATTTTCGTGGCTTGCCTCCCCGACATTTGAGTATGGGTCTCACTCCCATCCTACCTATACTCAAGAAGGAACAAGAACCATATGATCAAATGGTTCAACACTGATAGTGGGAGCTGAGGTACAGCTATGCCCATGAGTCTCTCATCACTTCACCGGTAAACTATTTTATCCTCTCCGATCACAGAGGATGCTAGAGGATCGATTCATCACCTCCTCTAATGGTACACTTACCAACAATAGAGTAGAGGTCACACCACCCTCTATGCTATGCCGTGGTAGAACAGATGCTGAGTCTAGATCTTGATCTATTCCATGTAGCAGGGAGGATTCATCGAGAGGGCCCAGACCCCATACACATACATTACAAGTAGAGAGCTGGAGGTTCAATCGGCTCCGCTACTTTATTGATTTTCCGCTACACACTACCCGCTGACCATACCGATAGATTCTTCTCACTGACTAGCCACCACAGAGGGCGCCGCATAGAGTCGGTGGTGTCTCCACCCCACCGCTTCTCTCCCACCATTCACAAGTTTCATATCCCATTCCATCTAAGGCCAAGACATCCGGGAAAAATATACCCCATTGGTGATCCAAATGACAGGGATCCTACTCCTCCTACACCACATTAGTGGGGTGAAGCTCTCGCCGACCTTCTACCCTAGTGGTGGAAGGAGTCAACCCCAGCATTGTGGTCCTTCACCAACTCCCGCCAGACATGTGGAGATGGTGATTATCACAAATATTCCGTGATGATAGTAGTGGTAAAGGATCATCTAGATTGTTACCCTCACCTAGTAGTAGGTGTATCATTCTTCTGTGAGTACAATCATAGATTGACTCTCCAAGTGCAGGTCCGGTCTCACGCATAATCATGTGGATCCCACCACCGGTCAACTAAAAGCATTTGTGCTAGTTTTGATAGATCATTCTCTTGATGATATAGTAGCTCATTATTTCATAGAAAAGAAGGCGATACTAGGATATGATTGGTCAGATGAGGATAAAATCATCTTCAATCCCAACAAAGATGATTTGTTGGGGAGACAAGAGGGATGGTAGATACCGGGATCCTCCTCAAAGAGCATCGATATGGAAGGTGTTGAGCCTGAGCAGGAAGACACAACCCACTCGACTCAACACCTCCTAGCACAAATCAAGTAGAAGGATGAAAAGATAAAAAGGATGGAGAAGAGGCTTGAGGATCTGTTAGCAGGTGTCTTAGCATTGCAGAAATAAACCCCGGTAGTTCATTCTACCACAGCTGAGACTAATCATCTAGAGTTAGTGCATGTCTTAGACCCAGCCAAGACTTTACCTCTAGTAGAGCAAGGAAACACCAGTATGTATAGGAAGGTAGTGGATAGTACCTCCGTGCAAGAAAAGGATATCAAGTCCATGGTTGATCTACAGGTGAAGAAAGCATTGGCTCAAGCCCGGGGAGGATCATTAGTTCCAAAAGGTAGACCCTACCCGAAGGAATTTGATGCAATCCAATATCCCAGGGTTTCGTGCCACCTTCCTTCAAGAGTTTTGATGGCAGTGGAAACCCGAAAGATATATTACACACTGAGCTATTGCAACGCCGGGCAATGATGCTTTACTCTTCTATCTCTTCAGTAGCAAGCAGGATAGCTTTTGATTGGTTGAACTTCCCAAGTAGTCAAGAAAGACTTTTCCGAGTTGGAGCAACTTTTCATCAAGAGGTTGGGAGCTCAAAGGGTCGCATATCTCGCTGTGGCTCAACAAAACCATGGTGAGTCCTTTTGATTATATTCTCGATGGCATAATTTGAGTATGAAATGTGAACCAGTTTGTCAACAAAGCATCAGATTCTACTTAAGAATATCCATGGCCAATCACCTTCATGCTCAAAGGTTTCACCATCAAAACTTTTGAGAAATTAATCAATAGGCTTAGCTGCAAGGAGAAGCCAAATAGTTACCTTCTCCAAATCTACCAACAAAGCCAAAGTCATAAGATATATGAGAAGAAGCTCGGGGTGATAGAGAGATAAGGGAAACAAATGACCGTGAGAAGTTTGAGAGACCTGCTCCATCGCTTTAGCCTCCTCCTCCACCACCACCAAGGCACTCTCCATAGAAGCCTCCCTCACCACATCATCAACAAAGAAGGATACACATACCCAGCCAGTAGCTACCATCCACCTACTCTTATGGATAAATTAAACAAACCATACTCATTTAAGATGGAGGTAGTTAGAAAAATCTTTAAGAATCTCTTAAAGAAACGACTTTTTTACCCAAAGGGTCGGAGGAAGTGGGAAGCAATGATCCTAACTTTTGGCCCTACCACCGCATGCTAAGTCATGTTTTGGAAGATTGCTTTATAATCAAGGACTGCTTGAACATAGCTTCAAGATCGGTGCTATAGTCATCCCAAAGGAATATTTTATGGAACAACCATCCAGTTTCATTAGGGTAATCCTTGGGAATGATTGCGAGCCTTCCAAAACCAAAGAAGGTTGGGATATCTCCTTATCCAAAATCTCTAAGAAAATTGTCTCCAAAATTAAGAAACTTTCCTTATAGGTGCCTAAGTCAGCTCAAACCTCCAACATCAAGGAAGGTTTTCAAGTTGCTGCCAACTGAGGAAAGGGGAGCCACAAAGAAGTAAAGATGTGCCCTGGATATCCCATTAGCATAGCCACTGACCGAGTCCAGCCTCCAGCCTACAGTTGTAGCTTCCACATCGGCTTCTTCTTCCACTTCAGCTAGCTCTACTTCTTCTACTAGTATAACTCTTGTATCGATGGATAAGGCATCAAATCCTTTACCCCACTCATTTTACTTGATTTCTACACTGTACTTCTAAATATTCCGAGAAATTAAAGAATAAAGATAGTTTGAATTACATATGTATTACTTCTGATGGGTTTTTTATTTCTATTCTTAATGATAACTCTTCAAGTCAAAAGAATTATAATAATTCTAATCTTCTTCTTTCTAATTCAGAGTTATATTTTCCTACTGTGAATACTTCAGGTTCTCCTCTTGAGATAGACTTGGAATCATCCAATTTTGAGGGTCCCATAGGAGAAGCTATGGTGAGCCGACGTAGTAGACCTTCATTACCCTACAAAAGAGATCACCAAAGTCAACCTCATAGTGGCAAGGTTCTACCTCTAAAGCACCTCAAGATAGGGAAAATAAAGTCATTTAAGGATCGAGAAGCCCCTCCACAGATGATCCACCCTTGGATATGCTTTTGGAGGATTAAACCCAAGGTGGACTACAATGTCCTCTCACCTAAGAAAGTTGTCATCTAAGCTAAGCATATATGATGCCCTTGTCTTATCCAAAGAGATGAGGGAATCATTAATCAAGGCTCTCTTTGATCTTGAGATATGCTTACCCGAATTGGTGAGGAGGTACATTATTCCAGAGAAGCTCAGGGAATCACTTTTACAGATGAAGACCTTCTTCTAAGGGACTTGGAGCACAACCGTCCCCTTTACATTACATTTGACATGGGCAGATTTAGTCTGGCCAAAGTTCTCATCGATCCAAGTGCATCAGTAAACACTATGAGTCAACAAACCCTTCCCTATTTGAAGATTGACATCTCCACACTCCGAGGAGATCGGATGATGTTGAGAGGATTCAATGAACAAGGTGAGCAGGCTTTAGGTTCCATAGTGTTACCTATGGAGATAGGTGATTGGAAAAATAAAGCTAAGTTTTTTATAATTGATTCAAATACTTCGTTCACTTCTTTGCTCGGCAGGCCTTGGATACATCAGAATAAAATAATTCCATCCTCCCTCCATCAGTGCGTGAATTTCAAAAAGGATGGGATTGAGTATTGTGTCAAAGGATATGAAAAGCCATTTTCAGTTAGAGAGGTTGAGATATATGAAGATGTGACATACTATCTTCCTCAAAACACACTTTCTCGTGAACTTGGACAAAATTCAAATTCAAATTCAAATTCAAAAGCAAAAGAAACTGAAGAAAAAGGAAAAGAAAAATCAAAAGAAAAAGAAAAGGAAAAGGAAAATCCAAGTGAGCAGGAAAGGGGAATTGAAGAAGAAATAGATATGCATATCACATTCCACCCACAGTTCATTCCATCATATGGACATGTGGGTAGAATGACTCAACCTCCACCAGGCAGAGGCGTAGAAACAGGCGCCTGTGAGGTGGAAGACCCCTGGCCCAACAGGGTTCTAGTTCATGGGAGTACCCCTACTATTCACATAGACTTGGAATCCATTCTGAGGATGAGTCTAATGTGATTAATATACAGCCAACCCCCTCTCAGAATTAGAGGTGAATTTTGATCCGCAGGGATAAGCCTCCACAAAGCAAAGTATTTAAATCAGATGTATGTAAAACTATTAGGCAGCAGCTGGGAACCTTAGCTCTAACCTCACTTTTACTTTAAAAAGTTGAAGGTTTAGTAGTTAAGGAAGCCCCTAAGTCTTCCAGTGATATGAACTGAAGAGATTCTTTTTGGATCATCATCCTCAAGTCCTAAAGTTGATGTAGAACTTTAGAAGGATACATTTAAAGAATTAATGGAATTACTATTTGACTTTTACTCGTCTTATGTTCATAATCTTATATAGAAAGGTTTGCTTCCTCATACATGGTCCAAGCATAGGTCAGAGTATTTTGAGAAGCAATGGAACAATGCAGGCAGGGAAGCACAATCAAGAACTAGATTGATTGTGGGTCCATGATGATCATTACGCTAGTTGTTACCAATCATTTGGAGTCGATAGGTTCTTTTCACACAACACCAACTCTTATGAGAATGTGTGTTTAGAAATCTAGATGATCGATGATCTCAAATCAAAGATGCACCGCCAATTTGAAGAGGAGATCCATTCAACAATTGACAAGCTTAAAGAAATCAACCTGGATAAGAAAATCCACACGATACATCAATTGAATGAAGAAGAAATCAATGACTTAGTTAGGCTATTGACTAAGTTTAAAGACTGCTTCACATGGAGTTATGAAGAAATGCTCGGATTATCTCTTGATGTAGTAGTCCACAAACTAACAGTAGTTCCTAGTGCTAACCCTATCAAGCAAGCTCCTAGATGCATGCGATTAGAAATTGAACAATAGGTCATATCTGAAGTCAAGAAACTGATCGATGCTTTTTCATAAAAGAAAAATATCTACCCGTTACTGTCGCCCCATTAAGAAGAAGAATGGCCAAATTCATATTTGCATCAATTTTATGGATTTAAATAAGGCATGTCCTAAGGATGAGTTTCCTCTTCCTATACCAAAATTAATGATAGACATCGCCTCATATCATGCATTTTTCTTTTTCATGGATGTGTCATATGGTTATAACCAAATCAGGATGTCCCCCGAGGATGAAAGAAACACTACTTTTTGACCAATCGGAATCTATTGTTATAGGGTCATGCCTTTAGGCCTTAAAAATACTGGTGCTACATTCCAACGGGCCATGACTCAAATCTTCAACGAACTCATCCATCATCAGGTTGAGTGCTATGTTGATGATCTAGTAGTCAAGAGCAAAGAAAAGGAAGACCATCTCTTTGACTTGAGTAGTTTTTGAATGGTTAAGATAATATAACCTCAAAATGAATCCCCTAAAGTGTGCATTCGGAGTAGCTTCAGGAAAATTCCTTGGGTTTGTTGTCCAACACCAGGGAATAGAAAAAGATCTAGAAAAGATTAAAGATATCTTAAAAATGCCACCTCCTAAGAGTTTAACTCAACTCAGATCTTTCCAAGGACGGCTAGTGTATCTAAGATGCTTTATTTATAACCTATCGAGGAGATGCAAGCCATTCTCAGCACTTGTCAAAATGGATGCCATGTTCAAGTGGGATGACAAGTGTCGCGATGCCTTTGAAGATATCAAAGAGTATTTGGTGAAGCCAGCTTCTAGCACCCTATCTCCGCAGCCACTCATCCTTTACACCGTTGCATTGCACAACTCTCTCAGTGCTCTGTTGGCCCAAGCCAATGATGAGGGGAAAGAAAGTGCTCTCTACTACCTCAACCTTTATCTGATTCCTGCTGAAGCAAACTATCCACCTATTGAGAAACATTGTCTAGCTTTGATTTTTGCATCCCAAAAGCTACGACACTATATGCTTTATTATAAGGTGAACCTGATTTCTAGAACCAATCCACTGCAGTATCTCATGACACAGCCAATGCTATCCGGACATTTGGAACGATGGTCCATGATTCTCTCACAATTTGATATCACATTCGTACCCCTCTGTGCGGTAAAAAGGGCAAGCACTAGCTGATTTCTTAGCATAACATCCACTTCCTGCTGACTCCCCACTTAGTGATAATTTCCCTAACAAAAAAATCATGAACTTAGGGAAGGTTGACAACCACCGATGGGAGATGTATTTTGATGGTGCAGCTTCTTTTCATAAAGGGGAAGCACCACGATCTACTCTTCCAGAAAGGTAGGGGGAATAGTCCCTAACTCTACCGTGATGATGAGATTCTCATACTATCTTTCCAACCTTGCACCAACAACGAAGCCAGTATGTGGCTTTGATTACAGAGTTAGCAATCACTATCGTCAAGAGCATCAACATCTTTGGGATTCTCGGTCATCAATCGATTGTCGTCTAAGGTTCTCAAACCCAAGCTTCATCATTACCATGAGTATACCATGAAGTTGGACCAAATCCCAAGTCACCACACAAGGTTCCTCATAGAATGCAGTAGTAGATGCTTTGGCCAAACAAGCCAAAGAAATGGTATGTCCAAAAGATGAGTCCATTCCAATAAGGGTCCAAAATAGATAAGTATTATCCCTTATTGATGTTGAACTCATCGAGAGACTTTCTTTTGAAGGGGAGGTTATCGTTGCCTATAAGGGCAAGGAGCTAGATTAGATGCAACTGTTCATAGACTATTTGAACAATGGTAAACTACCTTAAGAAAAGTCACAAGCCCATCAAATGAAATAGAGAGCTCTCTCCTATGCTCTCGTTGATGGCACCTTGTACCGACAGTCCTTTGACCAAATGTGGTTACGTTGTTTAGATAAAAATGAATCCCATGGCATTGTAACTGAGGTACATTCAGGTCTATGCAAACCACATCAATCCGGTCCAAAGATGAAGATGATGATCAAGAGACTAGGATACTACTGGCCTTTGATGATTACAGACTGCATGGATGTAGCTAGGAGATGTCATCAATGTCAGGTACACGATGTGGTTCTCCACTAACCACCCAATATTCTACACCCTTCACTAGCCTCGTAGCCATTTGAGTGTTGGAGTACCGACATTGGAGGTCCTATTGATCCTCCTTCTTCCAAGGGTCATCTCATCTTACCACACTACTATTTTCTAAGTGGGTGAGGCAATCCCACTCAGAGAGGTCACATATGCTAAGTTTTTAGAACCATATTGTACATAGTTTTAGGGTGCCTTGATGAATTATATTCGATAATGGTATTGCATTCAAAAGCATAAAGATCAATAGCTTTGCTAGAAGATATGGTATAGATTGGAGATACTCCACCATCTACTATCCCATAGCTAATGGCTTAGTAGAAGCATTCAACAAAACTCTCATTCAGATACTAAAGAAGACTCTTGATGATAATAAATGATAGTGGAATGAGCAATTGGTTAAAGCCTTGTGGGCCTGCCGCACCACATACCGAACTCCAACTCAGTCTACACCATTTTCCTTAGTGTATGGGTCTGAAGCCATTCTTCCCTTAGAAGTTCAACTCCCATCATAAAGGATAGCATTGTGTAACAAGATTATTACAGAGCAGAATGCAAAGTTATAGTTAGAAGAGCTCGAAGATTTGGAGGAGAGTCGCCTACGAGTGTGCCAAAATCTTGAGTTGTACAAGGCCAAAATGATTCAAACTCACAATAAGTTGGTTCGTCCTAGGTCTTTTCCAGTAGGAGAACTTGTGTTAGTCCTAAGAAGACCAATTGTTGCCCGTCAAAAGATGGGAAGCAAGTTTGAACCCACTTGGGAAGGCCCCTATGTCATAGAGAAGGCCTACCAAGGAGGATCTTATCAGCTTATTGATTGTAAAGGGGAACACCCGATGCTTCCAATTAATGGGCTCTATCTAAAGGAATACTACCCATGAAACAAAACATGTTTGAAAATAATCATTAATAAAAAGAATAAAATCTGATCCCATTCATCAAATCTTCTCTTCTTTTGAAGTATTATTTTCTTATCTTTTGAATTTGTTGTGATGTGTTTAGGGTAGGTGTAAGTGTCCCCCAGTGATATCATATCTCTCTTTCACAACACAAACACAATCTCTTGACACTATTAAGATAGGTGTCAGAGAACCCGAGAGGCATCATATTTCGATTAGCATAACTAAGTTAGGTGTGAGAAGACCCAAGTGGCATCCTTTCTTAGTGGAAATTCTTGTTTCCATCCCTGGAATCATTTCATAATTCCCCAACGTGTTTTAAGGTAGGTGTAAGAGTCCCCCAGAGGCATCCTATTCCTTTAACACATAAAAAAACAAACAAATCTTTTGCTTTTTTGATGTGGGAGCAAGCCCTGGCACTCACTCATTAGTCGCCTAGGTCGAGCTACATCCTTGCTAGTATGTCATTATAAACTAAAGAGCTCCTTGTTAGCATGGTACGCTTCACTGCCCAATCAGTAAGCTACCACATGTTGACTTCATTTAAGAAGATGTGAGTCCCCGTGCTTTCTTCTTGAACTAGCCATCATGCTCTAACTAGGTCAAATATATTTGAGGTTTAGAATAAGTCCCCCAGAGGCTCCTTTTCTCTTGACTACTTTTGAGTTGATCTAAGTCCCCCAACGACATTCACTCAGTAGTCACCCTAGGTCGGATAGAACCATCGCAAGATGACTATCCCAATCGCCTCTATAGGAGGATGTGAGTCCCTGAGCTTTCTTCATATGCTGATTATTTCAAATCGATGGGCATCTTAGGTTGGTTGATGTTCGCTCTGCTGACAGTGACTCACCCAGTGAGTACAACTCTCTTAGTAGATATGAGTCCCCATGCTTTCTCCTTGAGTTGACCACTAAATACCTATTAGATATATGACTAACCATGTCATCTTCTCCAAGGTTTTGGATTAAGCCCTTAGCAGCCCCATCCCCTGCGGGAGCTCTATTTGGATCATATCCTTTGCAACCCCATTTAGACACTACCCAAGTTACTTTTGGATTGGATAGTCCCCCTTTCCTAGTAGCCACCCCTGTGGTTGGAAAATTTGTTCAACAGATGCACATATTCTCCCTTGGTTTAATAAATCTAAGATAGGTATAGGCTGATATAAGCACTTTCTCAATTTGATCCCTCGCAAACTAACAAGGTCCATGATAAACAAATAAACAAACAAAACTAACAAATTAATTCACTTATGGATTAGGAATTCAAGCCCCAAAGGGCCCCCTTTTTCCAAGTAGGCATCCTGTCTCTAAGGCAGTGTCAACAGAACTCCCTGTAGGAATTATCTGACTACCTAAGTTGAGATAAATCCCCAGGTCAGTACTCACTCTGTAGTTTCCCTTAGGTTGGGTTCAATCTATTTTTCCTTAAGCAGGTTACCCCAACAGTCATTTTGCTTTGAAAGATGTAAGACTATGATCCATTCTTTTTAGCATGACCATCGCAAATCGACAGACAACCCTAGCGAGTTCGATTTGTTGCCCAAAGAAACCGATCACCCAGTAGTCTTTTGTAGTGAAAGATGTGAGTCCCTGAGCTTTCTTCCATTGAATTAATCATTGCAAACTGTAAGACACTCTTTTGGTCGGATAGTTCTCCCATCAGCTGGAAAGCTACTTCTTTTTGGTTTAGTAAATCTGAGATAGGTCTAGGCTGATATAAGCTCCTTCTCAGTGTGATCCATCACAAACCAATGGAATCCATCAAAATAAACAAATTTAAAATGAAATTAATCTTGATTATCCTTAAACTAATCTAAGTCCCCCAGCGACATTCACTCAATAGTCAACCCTAGGTCAGGTTCGATTTGTTGCCCAAAGCAACTGATCACCCCAGTGGTTCTTTATTTTGGAAGATATGAGTCACCGTGCTTTCTTCCTAACTTGGCCATTGGACATCAAAAGGCATCACTCAGGTTGGTTAGTCCTACCTTGTGGTTGGCAGACTACACCCTTCAGATTGGTAAGTTTGAGTTAGGTCTAGGCCTCCATGGCCCCTGCTTAGTGTAGTCCATCATAAATTGATGGGACCCATCAAAATAACCAAAAATGAAATTACTTTTAACTATATTTGAGTTGATTTAAGTCCCAAGAGGCATTGACTCAATAGTCAACCCTAGGTTCGGTTCAATCTGTTGCCTTGCCAATAGATCACCCCAGCAACTGGTCCCTACTTTAGAGGATGTAAGTCTACTACATTTTCTTCCTAATACAGCTGCTACATACTGAAAGGCATTCTTTTTGGTTGGGTAGTCCTACTATGTGCTTAGTAGACAACCCCTTTGGATTGGTAAATCTAAGTTAGTTCTAGGCCTCCATGGCTCCTACTCAGTGTGATCCATCGTAAACCAATAGGGTCCATTTTAAAATCCAAAATTAAAAATCTGAGATAATCATAACAAAAATAATCATTCAATCCAAATGAAACCTTTTTCTCCTCCTCAGTGAGATGCAAATCTTTCTAGTTCCCTTGCAAATCCATAATTCTAATCCTCGACAGATTTCACATCATTTTCTCCCTTGTGGATACTTGAACTTGCCTGCCCAGTGGAGAGTTCACTTGTCTATCCCCGGTGGAGTCAAAACAAACACAATTAAACAAACAACAAATTTAAACAAATTCAACTCTCTTCCCCAGCAGAACTTAACAAATCAAATGAAATTTCTCCTCGACGATACTCAAATCAAATTAAACCTCTCATCCCCTTATGGATGATTTGAATATGCTTCCCTAGTGGAAGGTTCACATACTCTATCCCTAGTGGATTTCTCCTTCCCTCTCTTATGCCCTTAACTTAAGTAGAGACATATTGCACTAAGCTCTGGATTCCTTCTACACCTCGGGTTACAAGTAGATTGTCTCTATTAGTTGCTTATGATCGTTTGGTGTTGTTGATCATTTTGGTCAACACCAATACGTGTGGTGTTCCTTGTCAGTCACACCACACCAATTAGGCGCCCTTTGTTAACCTCAATTTTGGAATGAGCTCTCAACCCCTCCATATTAGACATAGGACTTCTCTTAGACTTTAAGAATTCCTTAGTCTTAAGACACATCTAGTGATTAGGTGGACACTTAACCTAGTCCTAGAGACTTAGAAGAGTTAGCCATAGGAATAAGTTATGCCTTAGGGGTGTTAGAAAAATTTTCCTACCTTATAGTTTGAACCAACTCCTCACATCCTTCCTTTAAGTTAAATTCAAATCAACTCCAAAATCATATCACCTTCAACTCCAAATCAAATCAACAATCAATTCCAGCCTAAGTAATTTTCCATGAACTCAAATCAATTCCAAATGATTGAAATCCATGATCAACTCCAAATGATTGAAGCTCATGATTGAAATTCCAAATTCAAAAATCTTTCTTAAGCTCTTTGATTCTATCTTATGGACTTAGCTCAAATCAAATCCAAATCAATTAAAATTTAAGAAATTTTCTCATAACTCATTTATATTCTCATTTATATTCACAAATATAAATGAAGTATAAATTCAAATATCCAAGAATCAATTCAAAAATCAAACTCAAATTCAATCAAAATCTAACCTAAGCCTTTCAAGTCAAATTCTTGAATTTAGCCAAATTAAACTCAAATCAAACCAAACTCTTGATTTTTCTTCATGACTCAATCAATATTTCAATCTTGAATCCAAATATAAACATAAACTTTAATCTTCAAACCAAAACTAAATTCAAAAATCAAACCCAAATCAAACTCATGTTCATCCTTTGAACTTGAAATTAACAAATGAATCAAACCTCATTTAACTTTAAATCTCTTGCAAATGGATTTATAATTAAATCATAAATCCATATGTGAGTTCAACCAAACTAGAATCAAGCATTGATCAACTAAACCCAATTAGCTCACTTGACCCAAAGTGGTCAATTTGACCTACATGAATCAAAATTCAATTCAATCCAAATCAAAATAAATTAAGCGAATCCAAACTTCATGTCATATTTGTTGATCATCATAGGTTAATCAATTATCATGAATTAGGTCAAACCAAGTCAACTCTTTAACCAATATGAACCCAAACTAGCCAAATTGCAACCTAAACCAAATTGAGTGCAACCAGTGGCTCAAGTTCACTCCAAATTGATTATTGAACTTGACCAAAGCCTTAATTAAACCCAATTTGACCAATTGGCCAACTAGACCCAAGCTAGCTAATTGATCATGAACCCAACTTGACCTAAAAGGTTAAGTCAAGCCAAAATCAAATATAAACCAAATTAATTCAAAATAATAATATTAATCCATTTCAAATGATCAACCAAACCCGAACTAAGACATGATTCAAGCCAATTTGGTCAATTGGGTCAAATCGGTCAACTTAGCCCAAATTGACCTAAGATCAAATTTGCTAAAATATAAATTAAATCCAAATTAAACCAAATTAATTGAAACCAATTGGACAAATACACTAAAAATAGTCATTTGAACTTGACCCAACTCTTAATTTAATCCAATTTGACCAATTGGTCAACCTAACCTGTTTTGACATGATTTGACCCAAATGGGTCAAATTAACTCAAATTAAACCAAATGAACTTCAAATGACATGAAATTTGGTCAAACTTACTTTTTACTCATTTCAAATATGCCCAAATCAATTTCAATGTCAAATGACCACTTTTACCTTGAGTCAAGGGCATTCCATGAGAAAAGACACTTTCCCAAGTGATCATTTCTCTTACTTGGTCACTTGGCACTCATCCATTTGTCCACATAGGCACCAAGGACACTAATTTTCTAACCCAAGGGCAGCCATGATTTATGGGGAGGTGAAATCACCTCACCTCTCCCATTGGAACACTTGGCATGAAGGACACTCACCTCCCATTGTCTAGGAAACCCACTTGTTCTTCATGTCAGTCACTTTCCATACCTTACCCAACCATAGGGAGCCACCTAGGATGATTCTCTTTTATTCCCAACCACCCCAAGCCAAGTGACATGAGTTTGGAGCCAAAATTTTAAACAAAAAGTGGATTTTAGTTCATTTGACTTAACTTTTCATTCTAAGGCTTTAGTGGCTAAAGTAAACCCTCATTTCTCTCATTCTCCTCCACCTAGAGCTCCCAAAAGCCATTAGCAATCATCCACTTCATTTTGGAGAGAAATACTTCAAAATTAAGGGGATTTTGGCATGGAATTGACGATCACTGGAGGAAACTTCATTTCAATGTGAAGGTGAAAATCTAAGCTCAGTCCAAGGCTTCTTCCCTCACCTGACAGCATGCTTGAATCACCACCGCCGCCGAAAATAATCCCCGGTGAGGTAACCTTCAAAAACTATAGCCGACCTTAGGATCTTTCATTTTGTGACAGATTTTATGCAATTTTTAGGAATCTACCCTAGATAATCTCACATTTTTACTTTAAATCATCCCAATCAGAAAAAAAAATTGGTGCGAATCGACGTGAAAATGAGTCCATTTGGACAAGTTTTCACTTAGAAATCCAATTTTTTCCTTTAAAATAAGTTGTTTTTACTGTTCATCACTGATGGCGAGCATCCACCGTCCATTCCCGCGAGTCATAGGATCGGATGGCTTGAATCGATCATCGTGATGCAATTGATCGCCCATCACACCTGCGTTCGACCGACCGATGGAACCGCTTGCCGCCACCGTGTCGTGACGTCTCCCGCCCATTTCGACATGGCACCGACTGAATGGTGCACCAGACGGAAGCGCATCCCAAGCGGCACCTTGGGTCCAATAACGCGGCGCCGCATTGCATTGTCAACGCCGCACAAATTTTCCAATTTAAAAAATTAATTTACATTACCTGAAATTTCAAATTTTCATAAAAAATAAAATACTTAACCAAAAATTGCAAATAAGGGCTCCTTTGATTAGTATTTTTGAGAGAAATCCAATAAACTAAAAATCCATAAATTTTACTGAGTATTTTGAGTTTAATTTAAGTTTTAGTAAAAATCAAATTATTTTAATTAAATCAAAAATATAGGTCTGATTAAGTTGAAATTTTTTTTATTTTAAAACTCATGTTAAAATACATCTACCATAAATATTTCAAGTCAAAATGACCTCTAGATTAAAATATATTAAATTTTGAGTGATTTATTTTAATCAAAAAAATTACCATAATTCTTAAAAATCACTTAAATCAATTGAAACTTCCTAAATTCATAATTAATTGTATAAAAATAAAAAAAATATGAATGACGGCTTATTTTAAATATAATTCAAAGGAGAATCTCATAAAATTATTTCTAATTAAGTTTGATTGGTAGATTTTCCTTAATTATGGTTTATTTTAAAAATTAATAATCCTAATTACTTCCTAATGACTTAATTTATTAATTCCAAATTTCTCAAGCATGTTTAGTGGGATGACTTCTGCCTCCCCTAATTTTCTTGAAATTTATTAATGATTTAATCAGGGAAATTAATTAATGAACCCCTAATCACTCTCTTAATGTAATTATGGTTAATTATGCATGTGAACAGCGATTTAGCTTTTTGATTAAGTTAATTAACTTTGTTTAAGTGATTAAGAGGTTTATGGAATGATTTTAGGATATTTTTCTTAAATTATTCCCTAAACCCCCTTCCTTCCTTAATCTAAACTTAATTAAGGGCTAATCCACTAATGACCTACATAATTAACTTGATAAAATTTTCAAAACTTTCCATAACTTAACCAATTCTTCTTGAGTAGATGCTTAGGTGTTCAATAACCTAAGCAACTTAAGGATGTCATACCTAACCCACATGTGTGGGAAAGGTTATGAAAGTACATAAATTAAACCCTTTTAGCTTAATTAATCATTAATTGTGAGCCAATTGCATTAAGTACCTTTCTTTACTAGGATGCATTGCTGATTTAAATTCCTTGTAGTTTTATATCATACATTGGCTCATAATTATTTGATTAAATATGTTAAAGTGGTATATGTAAGGGGTAATTAAAAAACTTAATATACACTTTAACCTAACCAAATCATAAAATTAATCTAATCACCTAAAAATTAAATTAAAATAATACACACATGTGGGAATGGGTAAGGACCAGCAAACATTCTCACACTTTACTAATTCAAATCAAACTCAAAACAAAATGAAAGTCTCTTTAAATAATCTTACTTCATAAGATTATCTTTAGGAATTAATTAGAATGAATGAAATTACATGCTTATATCATTTTATTTCTTTCCAAGTATGCTAAATGTGTATGTCATATGAAAACCATGCATTCATGATTTTCTAAAATCAAATTCAAACTGAAATATTTTCTTTATGTCAAATTGCAAGTTTTGGCTAAAATAAAATTATGAGTGGCTATTATCACTATTAAATTCAAAACTATTTTCAAAATCTACAAATCAAATGCCTAAAACTGAAAGTGTGCTACTTATAGTTTATTTATAAGCTTGCATGTGAATATAAAAATGTGTCTTATGTTTGCTTCCTTTCTTTCCTCTTAATATGGATTTGAATAAGATTTGCAAAGTGTGTAGTTCTTTTAAAAGAACATAACACTTGCTTAATTCTATTCTTAACCTCTTCCATATTTTGACTTAAGAAAGATCCTTACACTTATGCATATAAATTGCATAACCAAGTCCAAACATAAGTACAAACTTTTGCATCTTTCTTTCTCATTCATTTCTTTTGTACATATGCTTGTAATTAAGAAAAGTGGTATATTAGTTTGGACAACCCCCGAGGTTGTGAGGCTTTAAGTAGCCCTAAGTAGGTCTTATACCTTACACCCCTGGTTAACAATGGCACCATACTCACTTATTCCTTTCATACATACATGTGTGCATGTGAAAAATGGATAAGAAAACCTCTTTTCTACTTAATGAAAATCATGCATCATAAAAAGCATTCAAATTTTCTTAAGTAGCTCACTTAGCATTCTCTTTCCATGTATTTCTTTTTATACATGCACATGTATTTAAGAAAAGTAGTATATTAGTCTGGACAACATCGAGGTTGCAAGGGTTTAAGTAGCCCTAAGTAGGTCTTGTACCTTACACCCCTGGTTAACAATGGCGTCGTACTCACTTATGTCTTTTATACATGTAAATGTGCATATGAAAGATGGATAAAAGAATTACTCTCTCCTACTTAAAAAAATCATGCATACATGAAACATTCCAAGCTTCCTTAAGAAACCCCTCTTAGCATTCATTATTAAGGTGTGCTAAATACTCGCATCGCATGTATAGATATGCTTAGGATTCATCCATGTGCATGATACACATGTAGGAAAGAAATAAAATGTTGTATGTTTTGTGATAGTGATTCACTTTACTTAATCTCAAAATTCCTTTCTTTTCGAAAAGGTTTATTAAGATAAAATCTAAACTTATGATTAATTAAAACACATAATAAAGCATTTACTAAACAGAACTAAATATGAATCAACTTTAGAAATTACTTAAGATAGGGAAGGAAAGAGAAGTTCTCCTCTCTTTTCCCTCTCTTTACAACACTGAGTAATTAATAGTATGTTCATTCAGACCAAATCAAATAATCAAATAAAATCAACCCAAATCAACTAAACAACTTAAATGAGATCACCCTTCTAAATTAAACCTTTTTCATATTTGGAAAATCCTAACCTTAAATCCTAGCTAAGCATACCACACAAACCTTACATGCCACATATATTAGGCTAAGTTACCACTTCTAGTCCCATGTTAGGGTGGTGCATGGTTTGATATTTCCTTTTGTTTTGTGATGTGATGTTTTAGTATGGATGTTAGGGTGTATGTGCGTAGAATGAATGGTAGGATGATTTAGTCTAATCATTATTTTCTGCAGGGGATTGTGCTTAAGGGGTGTTGTAATAGATAAAAATATAAATGTGTTTGTTGTATAGGTTCTTATACCCCTAAGCATAATCCAATAGGCCAGGTGGACTTGGTTACCCATGTGTGGGGTGCTAAGTCCAATATGCATGCTTGGGATTTGTATGATTTGTTTAGCTAATCTCTATTTTGTAAGTGTTAGTTAGATTTATTTTTCCTTTCTATGTACTTTTGCAATTAGAATTTTGGAATGATTATTATGGGGAATTAGGATGAGCATTGGTTACAAGATTATGTCTCATGTACCATGTGAAGCCTTTGGAGTAACCACCTTCCAACCATCCAAAGAAGGAGAAAGAAGAAAAGAAGAATGAAGAAATGAAGCTTGAAGACCCCCATAACATGAATTCCTTGCTTAATTGTAATTAATTCATTTGTAATCTGGGTTGTATAAGGGTAGAGCTCAGCTACCTAATTTGTTTTCGAGTTTTTGCGGAGGTGCCCGACCACACATGGTCTTTTATTCTTTTGCATTAGCTTTATAAAATGTTTGATATTTTGTTTAGCTTGTGCTTTAGAAATGGCATCCTTTTTCTAGTTTCTTCTTTACTTTGATGTATGGCTTGGTTGAAGATTAGGCTCCTAGGAAAAAATAATCTTCTATCAAATTAATGAACTCAAAATTAAAAATAAACAACTCATAACCTCATTTAAAGCCTAAGCTAAAAATTAAGATAAAAGAATTTGCAACCCCTTAGCTGGATGAGTATTTCTTTTACAACATAATGCACAATAGCATATTGCTTCACTCTTGATTTGGAGGGCTTCCACCTGTACCAAAGAACTTGGCTTGACCTTTAAGAGCCATGGTGGAAACACCTCATATCTTACTAATTTTGGCCCATAATCTAATTTCTCATGCATTATGCATAAAGAATCCTATAGCCTTAGTCAAATGATTATCCAAAAATGAAAATAACATGTAATTTAATTTGCATTAGATTTAGGTCATTTGAAGCAAACCCTTACATAACCTAGTCTCTTTAGGGAGTGAGTTTAATAACTTAGTCTCTTTCTAAATAAATAATTGCCTAGCTATATTGCATAAGCATAAGACTTGGGTACATGTATTTAAAATCATAGCAGGAGTTAGTTGGCGGCAACCCCTAGGTGATTGTAAGTCCAAACAGTCGGGTGGTTTGTCCTCTCTTGTGGAGGTAAATCAAATACCCATTTTTTGCCTTAGATTTAGGTCATCTTTTTGGCTCTCGCAAAAGCTCCGTAGATTTTAAGTTTTGAGGTTGCTTCTCCCTTTTATGGGCTATAAGCATAAATCTTCAGCTCTTAGGCATTTCCATAACCTTGTATTGTGGAATTATAAGCCGTAAACTTCTAATAAAAATTCAACTCAAATAGGTAATTCAATTTCAAAAATGTAAATCCCAACCATAGGATATTTTGGGATGTTTACTAGGCTTCCTAGTATCCTAAACTTCCCCTACTCATCTCCATTTGGCTTCGATAAGAACTCCCTCCCCTTGATCGATCCCACTTGATTTTCCAAAAATAAATTAATCTATTGATAGTCCAACCTATTGAAATCTTTAAAGACAATGATCATTTACCTTAATTGAGAATTTTCCTAAAGAATCCCCGTTCTTAGGATGTAAGTAACTATGGGGGCTTGCCCCCGTAGGGAACGTAATGAACCTTATTTAAAATAAACCATGCTTTACTTTTCTATGTAAAGTAGGGGAAGAATCTCTGGTACATATGCATACCCATCATCCTTAGGAGTCATTATTGAGGTAATTGGGTCCATTAAAGGGTACTGACTTCTATCTTCTGAGATAGTGCACTATTCCTTGATGATGTACTCGATCATCTGAATAAGTACATATGCGGATCTGTGTGGCATCATAAAAAGATGAATTTTTATAGCCTTATCTTTCTTTTCTCACTACAAATTTGAAAAATGACTCTATAGAAATTTTTCTCCACATATTTGCATTTATATTCATATATATAAATGAAATATAAATTCAAATCAATCAAACTAAATCCAAAATTCAAATCCAAATAAAAAAAATCTTCCCTAAGTCCTTTATTTCCCTCTTAAGGACTTAGCCTAATTCAAGTTCAAACTACTTCAAATCCTTGAAATTTTCTTATAACCCATTTATATTCTCATTTATATTCACATATATAAATGAAATATAAATTCAAACAATCAAAATCAACTCCAAAATTCAAACTCAAATTCAATCAAAATCCAACCTAAGCCTTTCAAGTCAAAATCTTGAACTTAGCCAAATCAATTTCAAATCAAGCCAAACTCTTAATTTTTATTTATGATTCAATCAATCCTTCAATCATGAATCCAAATATAAACATAAACTTCAATCATTAAAATCAAAAGTCAATTCAAAAATCAAACCTAAGTCAAACTCATGTTCACCCCTTGAACTTGAAATTATCAAATGAATCAAAACCCATTTGACTTCAAACCACTTGCAAATGGATTTATATTTCAAACATAAATCCACATGTGAGTTCAATCAAACTCAAATTAAGCTTTGACCAAGCCATTTGACCCACTTAAGCTCACTTTACCCAAAGTGACCTAAAGTACCCTTACGAGCCAAATTCTAATCCTAACCAAAATGGATTGAACTAAGCCCATATAAGCCTCTCATCATGATCAGCAATCATCATGAAATGATCAATCACTCAAATTGGGTAAAACTAAGTCAAACATAAGGGTTGACCAAGTCAACACTAAGCCAAAATGAAACCCAATATAGCCAAAAAAATCATCATAGGCCAAATTGATTGAAACCATTGATCAACACTCATTCATGAGCAATGTTTGAACTTGACCAAGTCAATATTTGAGCCTAACCTAGACCAATTGGTCACTTGACCCAAGTTGACCCAACTTGACCTATAAAGTCAAAATATGTCAAAACTTGATCTAAGCCAAATTAATTTAAATCAATGGGTCAAGTTCATTCCAAAATGATTGTTGAACTTGACCAAAGCCTCAATTGGCCAACTAGACCCAACCTAGCCCAATTGGCCATGAACCTAACTTGACCCAAAAGGTCAAATTGAGACAAACTCAAATATAAACCAAATTGATTGGAAACAAAGATGCCAATCTATTTTATATAACCAACCAAAGATGAATAAACCCATGACCTAACCTAAATAGATCAAATGGGTCAAATTGGTCAACTTGACCCATTTGACCTAAATGAAATCAAATGAACCAAATTCAAACCTAAACACAATTGAATCAAACTAAATCCACCAAAACATTTCAAATGGTCATATGAACTTGACCCAATCCTTGGCTTGACTCAATTTGACCAATTGGTCAGCTTTACCCAAGTTGACCCATTTTAACCTAAATGGGTCAACATTAGCCAAATCATATAAAACCAACTCCAAATTCAATGAAACTTGGCCTAACCCATTTTTCAAACATATTCAAATTGAAATCCAAGCCAAATGTCCTTTTTACCCCTAGGTCAAAGGGTAAATTTTGGCCAAATCCACTTAGAATTTGGTCAAATCCTCTCCTTAACCACTTGGCACCCTCTTAGTGGATCAAGTGAACATTAGGGAGTGTGGTTCACCCAACCCAATGGGTTTGGGTCAGCCCAACCTAGCCTAAGGCTAAAACTAACCACTTGCATCAAATTAAGCACATGGAATACCTCCTCCACTTAATTTAAGCACATGCAAGCTCCACTACTCCACTCCTCTAGCCAAACCAATTATAAGGACACCCTAAATGGCCTAACAATTCCACTCAAGGTGGTCATTTAGATCAAAATGGAAGGGAGAAGCTCAACCATCTGATTGCTCAAGGGGGGGATATACTCCCCCTAATTTGAATTTATTCCATCAGTCCTTAATTTTATTGAGCAAGAGGAAGCCAGAGAAGTCATTTCCCAGCCTCCCCAAGCTCTCTAAAGTAATCCCATTTTCCATTTTCTCAGTTTCATAGCTTGAAAATAGAGGAGCTCCAACTTAGCCAATACTTTAAATCAAGCCAATTCATTTTGCAAGCTCCATCAGGGATCCCAATCGAACTTGCCCAGCCTTTTCCCAAGCTCCAAAGGCAAGGGATGTGCTACCTTGATCAAGACCGAGCTCAAGTCAAGGTGGAGTTGGCCTCTAGAAGGATCTACTCAATTTCAATACCTCCAAACTTCAATAAAGTTTTGCCTCCACTAGATTAAGCTTCTCCAAAGGAATTGAGCGATGGTGATCACCTTCAGCGAGGTTAGCCATTAAACCGAGCACATTTTCAATATTGTTTGGAGCTTTGTGAAGTGGATTTTCACCCCATGAGATTCTAGCTATTATATGTGTTTGCCTTTATGCTTAGATGGTGTGGGTAAGTTTTGGGATCAATCCGAGCTCAGTTGAGCTTGGATCATTCCCTAGAAGATGGACGGATGTCCTCTCTCATAGGGAAATATAGAGAAGAATCATAGGTCATCCATCAGCGCATTTTGGATGGGTGTTCATGATTAAGATGCGTAGGATCCCACATTTCATCCTTTAGAATCGCAGCTTTAACCTCAGCCGTCCGATCCTTGATCGGACGGGTGAGGAGAAAGCGCGTAGCGCCACACTGATGCGGTGCTATGATGTGACAACTTTAATATCGAATCTAGTTTCTCCATGTGGAAAGCACATGCCGCGTTAGCGGTCCACAGGGCATCGACGGGATTAAAGATTTAATTAGGGTATTAAATCACTAATTAATCATGAAAACTTCCCAAATTCATATCTAAGCTTAGAAAAATCAAAAAAATATTAAATAAATTACACTAGATAGATAATTAAATATAGAATCTTCTTAAAATAATTTTAATAGATTTTGAACAGTGCTTTTCTCTGGATTTGGTTTTTTTTTAAGAATGCTATTTTGTTAATTACTCTCTAATTACGCCACTGATTAATCCCAAACTTCTTGTTCATAATTAGTGGGATGACTCCTTCCTCCCCTAATTTTCTTGAGATTTATTAGTGGTTTAATTAGAGAAATTGTTAGTTCATTCCTTAATCACTCCCTTAATATAATTAAGTTTATTTAAGGGTATAATTAGTGGTCTAACCCTTTGATTAAGTCATTTAAGTTTTACTTAAGTGAACATGAGGTTTAGGGAATAATTTTGGGAAACTTTCCTTAATATATTCCTTAAACCCCCTTTATTCCTTAATCCAACCTTAATTAAGGGTTAGTTCACTAAATACCCCCTTATTAATTTCATAAATTCTAAAACTTTTCATAGCTCAATTAATCTATCTTGGGTAGATGCTTAGGTGTTCAAAAGCCTAAGTACAATTAAGGAAATCAAAACTCAACTCACATGTGTGAGAGGTGTTATGAAATTACTTAAAAATAAATGCCTTAGCTTAATTAATATTTAATCATAAGCCAATTACATTAGGTGCCTTTCTTTCCTAGGTGCATTGCTAATTTAAATTTCTTGTGTGGTTTTATGTCATATCATTTAGCTCATAATTATTTGATTAACTATGCTGGTAAGGTAATTTAACATACTTAATTTCACCTAAGTAACATATAAAATCATCTAATAATCCTAAGAACAAACTAAACAAGCATATGTGGGAATGGGTTTAGGAGCAGCAAACTTCTCAAACCCCAATTCTTTAAGAATATCTTTAGGTGAATGTGTTTACATGCTTTCATCACTTTAGTTCTTTCCTAGCATGCTAAATGTGTATGTCATATGAATTTCATGCATTCATGCTCTTCAAAAATCAAATTAAAAATGAAATATTTTCTTTATATCAAATTGCATATTTTGGCTAAAGTAAAGATATGAATGGCTATTATCACTACTAAATCCAAAAATATTTTCAAAATCTATAAATCAAACACCTATAATTGAAATTGTGCTACTTATAATTATTTCTAAGCTTGGATGTGGATATAAATATGAAGATGTACATAGTCTAGATGTCCTTCTCCTTTCGTTTAGCATAGTTTTGAATAGGATTTGGCAAAGTGTATAGTTCATTTGAAAAGAACATGACACTTGCCTAACCCCATTCCTATTCATTCCTATGCTATTACTTAAGAATTACACCCACACTTGATCATATAAATTACATAAATAAAATAAATAAACAAATACAAACATTTTGCATCTTTCTTTTCCATTCATTTCTTCTGTACATGTGTTTGTATTTAACGAAAGTGATATATTAGTTCAGACATCCCCAGTGTTGCAAGGCTTTAAGTAGCCCTAAGTAGATATTGTACCTTATACTCCTAGTGCTAACAATGGCGTCGTACTCACTTATGCCTTTTGGACATATACATGTGCATGTAAATAATGGATAAAAGAAACCCTTCTTTTCTACTTAATGAAAATCATGCATCATAAAGCATTCCAATTTTCTTAAGTAACATTTCTTAGCATTCATCACAAAGTGTGCTAAACATTCCTATTTGTATGTATAGATATGCTTAGGATTCATTCATATGCATGTTGTACATGTTGGGAAAGAAATGAAGTGATGAGTGTTTGTGATATTAATTCACTTTATTTAATCTTAAAATGCCTTTCTTTTGAATAGGTTTGTTTAGAAAAAAATATAAACATAGGATTAATTAAAACAAATAATAAGACATTCACTAAACAAAATCAAATATAAATCCACTTTAGAAATTACTTACGGTAGGGAAGGAAAGAGAAGTTCGCTTCTTTTTTTCCCTCTCTTTAAAACTTAGTAATTAATTATAGGATTCACTTAAACCAAACCAAAATATAAAATAAAATCAACCCAAACAAACTAAACACTTAAATGAAACCACCCATCTAAGTTGAACATCTTCACACTTAGAGAATCTAAGCCTTAAAGCTCGAGTTAAGCATGCGCCACAAACCTTTTAAGCCACACACATTAGGTTAAGTCACCGCTTCTAGCTTTAGATTAGGGCAGAGCATGGCTTGATGTTTTCTTTTATTTTGTGATGTATTATCTCTAGTCTGGATATTAGGGTGAATGTACGTAGAATGAATGGTAAGATGATTTAGCCTAATCATTAGTTTTTATAGGGGATTGTGCTTAAGGGGCACTGTAATAAAAATATAAATGCATTTGATGTGTAGGTGCTTATACCTCTAAGCATAATCCAATAGGCTAGGTGGACTTGGTTACCTATGTGTGAGGTGCTAAGTCCAACATACATTCTTGGGATTTGTATGATTTGTTTAGCTAATCTCTGTTTTGCAAGTATAAATTAGATTTACTTTTCTTTTTCATGTATTTTTTACAATTAGGATTTTGGAATTAATGTTATGGGGGATTAGGATGAGCAATGGTCATAAGATTACATCTTATATTCCATGTGAAGCCTTTAAATCAACCACCTTCCAAGCATCCAAAAGAAGGAACCAAAAGAAGAAAGAAGAAAGAAGAAAGAAGAAATGAAGAAATGAAGACCCCATAACATGAATTTTTTTACTTGATTGTAAAATAATTTATTTTGTAATCCGGGTTATATAAGGGTAGAGCTCGACTACCCAATTTATTTTTGAGTTTTTGCTGTGGTGCCTGACCACAAATGGCATTTTATTCTTTTGCGTTGTCTTTATAAAATGTTTGATGTTTTGTTTAGCTTGTGCATTAAGATGGCATATTTTTCTTAGTTTCTTCCTTCCTTTGATGTAAGGCCTGGATGATGAATAGGGTCTGAAGGAAAAAAAAATCTTCTGCCAAATTAAATAACTGAAACTTAAATATAAAGAACTCATAACCTCATTTAAAGCCTAAGTTAAAATTAAGATAAAAGAATTAGAAACCCCTTAGCTGGATGAGTATTCCTTTTATAACATCATGCATAAAAGCATATTGTTTCACTCTTGATTGGAGGGCTTCCACTTTTGCCAGATAACTTGGCTTGATCTTTGAGAGCCATGGTGGAAACACACCTCTTCCCTTCTCACTAATTTTAGCCAATAATCTTACTTCTCATGCATTAGGCATATGAATCCTATAAGCTTGAGTCAAATGATTGTCCAAAAATAAAAATAAAATATAATATATTTTGAATTAGATCTAGGTCATTTTTCATGTCCTTACATGATTTAGTCTCTTGGCGAGTGAGTTTAAGGACTTAGTCTCTTTCTAAAAAAAATAACAACTTAGCTATCTTGCATAAAGCATATAACTTGCTTGCATCAATTTAAAATCATAGGAGGAGTTAGTTGACAGCCACCCCGAGATGGTTGAAAGTTCAAGCAGTCGGGTGGTTTGTCCTATCTTATGGAGGCAAACCAAATACCCATTTTTCACCTTAGAATTAGATCATGCTTTTGGCCCTCGCCAAAGCTCCCTAGATTTAAGTTCTGAGGTTATTTCTCTCTTTTATGGGCCATAAGCATAAATCCTCACCTCTTAGGCATTTCCATAACCTTGTATTGTGGAATGATAAGCCCTAAACTTCTAATAAAATTTAACTCAAATAAATAATTCAATTTCAAAAATGTAAAGCCCAACCATAGGATAGTTTGAGATGCTCGCTAGGTTTCCTAGCATCGTGGGCATCTCCTACTTATCTTTCTTTGGCTTTGATAATAACTCTCTCTCTCTCTCTCTCTCTCTCTCTCTCTCTCTCTCTCTCTCTCTCTCTCTCTCTGATCAATCTCATTAGATCTTCCAAAATAAATTAATTGATTGATAGTCATACCTATTGAAATCTTTGGAGATAATAATCATTTACCTTAATTGAGAGTATTCCTAAGAAATCAATTGTAGGGTGGTGACTTCTATCTTTCGAGATAGTATACCTCTCCTCAATGTCGTACCCAATCACTCTCAATAAGAATATCTGTGGATCTATGTGGTGTCAAAAATGCATAAAAAAAGAAAGTATATTTCTATCTTCATTTTATTTCACATAGAGTGAAGCTGGACATATACATTTCTTTTATAAAAATTTTACCATAGGTTACCACTGCCATCAAAACTTTTGAAAGAAGGAGGTACCAAACTCTTAGGATATTGGATAGCATCAAATTCCTTTGGGTAGGGTCTACCCTTTGGAACTGATGAACCACCTTGGGCTTACACTAGCGCTTCCTTCACTTGTTGTTCCACCATGAGTTTGATGCCTTTTTATTGTATGGAGGTACTGTCCACTACCTTCCTATACAAGCTAGTACTGCCCTGCTCTACTAGAGGCGAACTCCTAGGTTGATCCAAGACATCTAATAACATAGGCTGACAAGTCTCCACAATTGTAGGCTATACTATTGGAGCTTGATTCTGAAGTGCTAGAACTACTGCTAACAAATCTTTAACTCTCTTCCCCATCCTATTAATTTGCTCATTTTTCTTCTTGAGTTGTTGAAAGATGAATTGGGTCGAATAGGTTGTATCGTCCTGTTTGGCCGCAACACCTTCCAAACTATGATGATCCCGAAGGAGGGAACCTCTGGTATCAACCATGTGAACCTATACCGAGTCTTCCAACAAATCATCCTCATTAGGGTCGAAGCTAACCTTCTCCTCCTTGAGGTCAGATGAATCATACCCAAAGATTTCTTTCTTTTTAGTAAAATGTTGTGCCAAGATATCATCCAAGGAGCAGTCTAACTATGCTGGTACAAATATTCATAGCTAACCGGTGGTGGGATTATGCTCGTTAACGAAGATACATCTGACCTCCCCTACTACTGAAGAGCTAACCTTGTGAGGGCTACACTCACTGGAAGACACATGCTCCTGACTATCAACTACTATGGGTGGAGTGCTGCCCTTAGGGGGGATCTATCGCCATGGGGACAATAGAACTATCCCCTTCTCCTTCTGCATCTATTATATCCATAATTGATTGAGGTGATGGTGGTCGTGGTACGACTATGTTGATGTGGGTTCTCCACTCCTTCTTCACCGCAACTGAAGTAGGAGGTCGAGCAGGAGAACTCGCCCTCACCTCAGTCGGTGGAGTAGATGAAGTGGGATCCCTTGGCCATAGCCAAATCACTAGTGGGGCTTTCTTCTCCCCTGATGCTGCTCTCATGGCTTTGGGTGAAACTGTAGAAGATGGAACCTAAACTGGCAATAGTAGACATGGAGTGGAGCAGTGTGGTGGAGACAACACCGACTGCCTCTATACAGGGGCTCTCCTCCTACGATGGGTGGTACCAGTCAACATAATAATATCAGTGTGACCGATGAGAGTAGCCCACCGATCAGAGAAAGCTACAAGGGTGGAGGCTGCTGACTGCCTGACATATCTTAGCCTTTCTCTACTAGTGATGTGAACTAATACTCGAGCCTCTCTCCCTCTCCTAATAGATTTGCTCACCCACACTACGAGGAATAACTTATCGTAAATCAAACTAGTCACCAGACTCTGATCATCCATAAGCCCTGCCCACTTGGTGAAAAACTATCCTAAGGCCAGCATATGACATCCTCCTAACTCTGACAGGTATCTCATAAAGAACTAGAGGTAGAGGTAATGCTACATTCCTCCTGACATATTCCTCCCCTTCAGAACTAGAAAGGGGATGGAACTTGTTCTGAGTAAGCAAAGGAGAAACCTCCTTGGCACCATGTGAGATATTGCTATCTATACACGAGCATATTTTGGGTCGTGAAGCTAGACCTCAAGACTATCCCTAAAGCCGATTTCCTTCTGAGGAGGTCAATGAGTGGGAGCCTACACGCAAAGGATGGGAACAACTGACTATGTAGGCACTAGAACTGTAGCTATTGCGGGAACCTCTACCACCTTCCTTTCAGTGAGGGAAACTCAGAATCTGAGGGCATCTCAAAATGGATGATTGGCTTCTGCCCATCCACCACATCCATGCTGATAGTGGTGAGGGTTGCCCCCTCACATGTAATCCTGTCTCCCTCAAATCCTCGGCCAAAATATAGTAAATGAGCAAAATCAATTTGGGGGAGGCTAGCCCGATCCAAGGCCAAATCTATCCCAAAGGGGATGGTGAACACATACTTCTTTGAATCCATCTGTATTGTATTGTACTGAGAAAACCTGACTATACTGAGTTGAAATTGAACTGGAACTCTACAATTGTTGAAAACAAACTCAAATCAGATTTTCTTCCTTAGTATTCTACTGACTTTTTAAATTTGATTTAGAGTTTGAATCCACACTCAACAATTTGAATATATTAAGCGGGGTTCATTGAATTTAGGAGAGATTTTGAGTTCATTTGAGTTTAGAATCCCCATTCAACAAATTTGTGTATGTTGAATGGGTTCAAATATTTTGGAGAAACTTTTGATGCTTCCATTAGTTCATATTTGAATTTGATTTTATGTTTGGGGACCCTTTATTTAATAAATTTGAGTATGTTAAATAGAGGGTCAATTGATTTTATTTTAGATTTGATTTTGGGAATACTCATTTAGCAAATTTGGGGTATGCTAAATGAGATGTTTGAAAATAATTTTGTTTTTGCTTGTTTGTCCATGATGTATATCATGTGTGAATTTAGAAATGGAATCTTTACTTAACAAATTTGTGTATGCCAAATAAAGCCCAAATATATTTAATTTTTATTTTGATTTTGAAAATTGGATCTTTACTTATCAAATTTATGCATGGTAAATAAAGCCCATATGTGTTTGATTTATGTTTTGATTTATGAAAATGGGATCTTTACTTAGCAAATTTATGTATGCTAAATAAAGCCCACATGTGTTTTATTTTTAATTTAATTTTTGAAAATGGGATCTTTACTTAGCAAATTTGTATATGCTAAATAAAGCCCACATGTGTTTGATTTTTGTTCTGGTTTTAAAAATGGGATCTTTACTTAGCAAATTTGTGTATGATAAATAAAGCCAATATGTGTTTTATTTTTATTTCGATTTTGAAAATGGAATCTTTACTTAGCAAATTCTTGTATGCTAAATAAAGCCCAAATGTGTTTGATTTCTATTTTGATTTTGAAAATGGGATCTTTAGTTAGAAAATTTGTGTATGTCAAATAAAGCCTAAATGTGTTTAATTTTTTTATTTGTGTTATCTTTGAAAGGGGGAATTTATGTTTAACGAATATGGTGTGTTAAATAGAATCCAATTTATCTTTGATTTACTTTCTGAAAAATGAAACTCTCATTTGAAAAATATGGGTATGCCAAATGGAATTCCAATATATTTTGATTTTCATGATTTTGCAAAGGATATTTCCATTTAACAAATTTAGGCATGTAAAATGAAAGTCAATCATATTTTATTTTTCAAAGATGAAATTTTTGTGAGTGATTATTGCTTTTTTTAAAGAAGAAATTTCTAATTTAACACGTGTGTAATGTGTTGAGTGGAGTTTCAAATTGTGTGATTTTGTTTGAAAATAAAATCTCCATTCAACAAATTTGGATATATTGAATGAAGATGCTTATTTTCAAATTTGTATTTTTGAAAAAAAAAAAAAGAGACTCCAACTCTAATATATATATATATATATATATATATATATATATATATATATATATATATATATATATATATATATATATATATATAGAATATATTGGGTGGAGTTTCAATTTTATGATATGATTTTATTTGGAAATGAAATCTTCATTTAATAAATTTGGGTATATTGAATGTGGATTCGCATTTTCAAATATGTGCTTTTGAAAAGGAAGAAACTCTAACTTCAACATATATGAGATATATTGCATGGAGTTTCAATTTTATGATATGATTTTATTTGGAAATGAAACCTTCATTCAATAAATGTGGGTATGTTGAATGAAGATATTTGTTTTCAAATATGTGCTTTTTGAAAGATGATTTTGATTTTGGTTTTGAAAAGAACCTACATGTAATAATCCTGAGGATTGTTAGATGGGGTTGAGTTATATATTTTATGAAAAAATTTTGTGCAAGTATTTTATTATGTAAAATTTGGGAAAGTGCTTTTGAAAAGTGATATTTTTATAAAGGATTTATTTTTCTCATTTGTGGAATGAACCTTACCTTACCATAGAGATGGTAAAGAGGTTCAAAAAGGTCCTTAGTTATCTCTTTTGGTTAAATTTTATTTTCACCTATTGGGGGACCCAACATGGATTTTAAGACCTACATGGAATGAGGTCCTAAAACCTAAAGGATGTTGGCTAGCTTAGATTAAGAATGAAATGAGCTAAGTGTCAACGGAAAAGAAAGATAGTCTCAGTATCATATAAAATATAAATCCACTATCGATACTTGGAGACAACGATCATTTACCAAAGATGAAGAGAGAAACTTTCCCCAGCAGAGTCGCCAGAAAAATCTATGGTGCTTATTTTTTGTGTTGTTAGTGTTTGTTTATGTGAGGGGACACCACACAGATCCACAGATGTACTCATTAGGGTGATCAGGTGTGACATTGAGGAATGATGTATTATCTTGAGAGACAAAAATCACCATCCTACAATGTACCTAATCACCTAATAAGGACTCCTAAGGCTAATAGGTCTTCGAATGTACTAGAGATCTTTCCCCTACTTTATATAAAAAAGTAAAGTAAGGTTTATTTTAAGTTGGGTTTATTAAGTTCCCTATGGAGGAAAACCCCCAAAATTAATTACATCCTAAAAAATGAGAATCCTTAAGAATACTCTCGATTAAGGTAAATGATCATTGTCTTCAAGGATTTCAAAGATAATACTATCAATCAATTGGTTATTTTTAGAAAATCAAGTGGGATTGATCAAAAAGGAGAGAGTTATTATCAAAACCAAAGGGATATGAGTAACAGATACTCATGATATTAGGAAGCCTAGTGAGCATCCCAAACAATCCTATAGTTGGGCTTTATATTTTTGAATTTGAGGAGAATTATATGTTTGAGTTGAATTTTTATTAGAAATCTAGGGCTTACAATTCCACAACATAATATTATAGAAATTCCTAAGAGGTAAGGATTTATGCTTGTAGCCCCAAAAGGAAACATCAACCTTAGATCCTAAATCTAGGAAACTTTAGCGAAGGCCAAAGCACGACCTAAACCAAAGGATAAAATGGGTATATAGTTTACCTCCACAAGAGAGGATAAATCACCCAACTGTTGGACTTACAACTGCCTGGGGTGGCCACCAACTAACTTCTCCTGTTATTTTAAATACATGTAGGCAATTCATATGCTTTGCGAGATAGTTTGGTTGTCATTTACTTAGAAGAGAAACTATGTCCTTAAACTCACACCCTAAGAGACTAGATCATGAAAGGCATGAATAATGACTTAAATCTAATGCAAATTTTGTCAAGTTTTATTTAACTTTTGGACTTTTACTGTGACACAGGGTATGGGATTTTATATGCCTAATCCATGAGAAAATCAGTTATAGACCAAAATCAAAAAGAAGGAAGTGTATTTTCACCATGGCTTTCAAAGGTCAAGCCATTTTCCCTGGCAAAGGTGGAAGTCCTCCATTAGCAAGAGTGAGATAATATGATTTATGCATGATATGAGACAAACAACATCCAGCTAAGAGGTTTCTAAATCTTTCATTATCTTGATTTATGTCCTAGGCTTTAGGTGAGGTTATGAATTTCTTAGTTTAATTTTGAATTGATTAATTAGATAGAAAATTAATTTTTTTTCCTACGTAATCATAAACATAACACTAATCAATTTATCAAATTAACATAAAAGAATAAGAGGTCATTGTGGTCAAATTCCACTACACAACTTGAAAAAGGAAAATGGGTATCCGAGCTCTACCCTTATACAACCCGGATTACAAATGAATAATTACAATTAAAAGAAATTCATGTTATGGGGGTCTTCATTCTTCATTCTTCGTTTCTTCATTTTTATTTCTTCATTTTGATTTGCTTCTTTTCTTTATTCCTTTTGGCTTGATTAGAATATGGTTGCTCTAAAGGCATCACATGGTACATAAGTCTTGATCTTATAAACAATGTTCATCCTAATCCCCCATAATATTCAATCCAAATCCTAATTGCAAAATTTAAATCAAAATGGGAAAAGTAAATCTAACTGAACCTGTAAAATAAAGGTTAGCAAAATATGCCATGCAACCTGAGCAATTATATTAATAATTTGGACTTAGCACCCCACACATTGATAACCAAGTCCACTTGTCCTAATTTGGACAATGTGTTGACCTCATTTTTAAAATGAGCTCTCAACCCCTCCACCTTAGACATAAGACTTCTTTTAGACTTTAAGAGTTTCTTAGTCTTAAGTCACATCTAGTGATTAGGTGGACACTCAACCTATTCCTAAAGACTTAGAAGAGTTAGCCATAGGAATAAGACATGCCTTAGGGGTGTTAAGAAAATTTTCCTACCCTTTGCTTTAACCATTCCTCACCTTCCTTCCTTCAAGTCAAACTCCAAATCAATCTTATTTGATTTACTCCAAACTCAAATCAACTCCATGTGATTGAAATCCATAATTGAAATCCATGATTGAAACCCATGAATGAAATTCCTAAGTCCAAATTTTTTTGAAGTCCTTAATCTTCTTTTAAGGACTTAGTCTAAAATCATGATCAAACTAATTCAAACTCATGAGATTTTCTCATAACTCATTTATATTCTCATTTATATTAACATATATAAATGAAATATAAATATAAATCAAATCAAATCCAAAAATAAATAAATTTTAAATTCAAATTCCTATTCCAAAAATTCCTACGTCCCTTAATTTCCTTCTTAAGGACTTATCCAAAATCAAATCTAAATCAATTCAAACTCGTAATATTTTCTCATAACTTTTTTATATTATCATTTATATTCACATATATAAATGAAATATAAATAAAAATCAATTAAATCAAATCCAAAAATTAAATTCCAAATTTAAAATCCTTCTTAAATCCTTAATTTCCCTCTTAAGGGCTTAGCCTTAATCATGTTCAAATCAATTCAAATTCATAGGACTTTCTCATAACTCATTTATATTCTCATTTAGATTCACATATATAAATGAAATATAAATATAAATCAATCAAACCTAATTAAAAAATTCAAATCCCAACTCCAAAATTTCCTAAGTCCTTTAAATTCCCTCTTAAAAGGCTTAGCCTAGATCATGATCAAATCACTTCAAATCCTTGAAATTTTCTCATGGTATATTTATATTTTTTTTATTTATATTCACATATATAAATGAAACATAAATTCAAACAATCAAAACCACTTCCAAAAATCAAACTCAAATCTATTCAAAATCTAACCTAAGCCTTTCAAGTCAAAATCTTGGACTTAGCCAAATCAATTTCAAATCAAGCCAAACTCATGATTTTCCTTCATGATTCAATCAACCCTAAAATCATGAATCCAAATATAAATACAAGCTTCAATCACTTAACCAAAAACCAATTTCAAAAATCAAACTCAAATCTATTCAAATTCCAACCTAAGCCTTTCAAGTCAAAATCTTTGACTTAGCCAAATCAACTTCAATCAAACCAAACTCTTAATTTTTCCTTCATGATTCAATCAAACCTACAATCATAAATCCAAATATAAATATAAACTTCAACCATCAAATCAAAACTCAATCCAAAAATCAAACCCCAAATCCATTCATGTTCTTCCTTTGAATATGAAATTGTCAAATAAATCAAAACTCATTTGACTTCAAACCACTTGCAAATGGATTTATATTTCAATCATAAGTCCATATACAAGTTCAATCAAACTCAAATCAAGCTAAGACCAAGCCTTTTGACCCACTTAGGCTCACTTGACCCAAAGTGCCCTAAAGCACCCTTATGAGCCAAATTATAATCCTAACCCAATTGGATTGAATCAAACTCACCTATGCCTCTCATTATGATCAATAATCATCATGATATCATCAATCACCCAGATTGGGTCAAACCAAGTCAAACCTAAGGGTTGACCAAGTCTAGAAACCTAACATAGCCAAAATCCACCATAGGCCAAATTGATTGAAACCATTGATCTAAGTTCATTCATGACCTATGTTTGAACTTGAGCAAGTCAACATTTGAGCCTAACCTAACCCAATTGGCCACTTGACCCAAGTTCACCCAACTTGACCTAAAAAGTCAAAATGTGTCAAAACTTGATCTAAGCCAAATTGATTAAAACCAATGGGTCAAGTTCATTCCAAATCACTTGTTGAACTTCACTAAAGCCTCAATTGGCCAACTATACCTAACATAGCCCAATTGACCTTGAACCCAACTTGACCTAAAGGTGTCATGTTGAGACAAATTCAAACAACCAAAATTGATTGGAAATAAAGATACCAATCCACTTCATATGACTAACCTACCCATGACCTAGCTCAAATAGGTTAAAAGGGTCAAATTGGTTAACTTGACCCATTTGACCTAAATGAAGTCATATGAGCCAAATTCAAACCAAAGCCACCAAAATATTTCAAATGTTCATATGAACTTGACCCAACCCTTGGTTTGACCCAATTTGATCAATTAGTCAACTTGACCCAAGTTGACCCATTTTGACCTAAATGGGTCAACATGAGCCAAACCATATCAAATGAACTCCAAATCTAATGAAACTTGGCCAAACCTATTTTCTCAACATACCCAACATATTCAAATTTAATAATCAGCTAAATGATCATCCTACTCCTAGGCCATAGAATAAATTTTGGTTAAATTCATGAGGAATTTGGTCAAGTCATCTTCATATCTACTTGATACCTTCCTAATATGTCAAGTAGACCCTATGGAGGGTGGTGCACCCAACCCAATGGGTTTGGGTCAGCCCTAATTGACCAAAGGCCAAAATTGAGCGCATGGTTCAAATTGGCCATTTGGAAAACCTCCCTCCACTCAATTTGAAGCAAATGGGAGGTTACCACTCCACTACCTAGCCCAAATCGACCATGTGCAAACTTCTAACAGATCAAACAGCCCTTTTAATCTTGACAATTGGTTCAAAATGGCAAACAATGCTTCGGCCGTCCAATTGCCATAGGGGAGATATACTCCCCATAATTCACTTCAATTTTAACTTCCTCATTGTCGATTGAGTAAGAGAGTCATTGGAACCATTCTTAAGTAATCGTAATCTCTCTAGAGGGAATTGAAGATTGCCATTCTCAATTTTCCCTTAAGCAAAAATAGGGGGCCTCCATTGATTGGCAAACTTCCTCTACACTTAGACTCTACCAAATTCTCTTTGCACACTCCACCAGAGGGCCAAGTCAAACTTTCCTAAGCTCTCTCTCAAGATCTAACGGCAAGGGGAGGTCTAATTCCATCAAATCTACAAGGGAGCTAAGGAGGGGTTGGTCCATAAAGCAATCTACTCAACCTCAGGAGCAAATACTTTCACCACAACTTCATTTCAACCAAACGAAGGTCCTCCACGGTGAGGTTAGACATTTTTCGACCAATAAACTCCATGTATGTTGTTCCTTTGTGAAAGAAATTTTAATGGCATAAGATTTTGATTGTTGTATAAGCTTTCCATTAGGGTTAGATGGTGTGTGTAATATTTCATTCCAATCCAAGCTCGATCAAGCTCGGATCTTCCCTTTAAAAGTGGACGGTCTCCATTATTCCTCAGGAAAGAACAACGATGATCTCGGCCATCCATCCACACATTTTGAATGGATGGCTAAGATTAAACACACATTTTAAATCCTATTTCACCTTTTAAAACTATGAGTAAATTCCTAGCAGTTCAATTCTTGATCGAACGGTGGATACAAAATCATGTAGCAACACCACCACGCATCATGTGACATGACATTTAAATGGTTGTTTGTTGCATGACGTGTGGAAAGTGCATTTAACTCAGCCGTTGCGTGTCACGTCGAGTGGATTAAAGGATTAATTAGGTTTTAAAAAAATTTAATTAAACCTCTAAATTTAAAATTTTCATATCTCACTAAAAAAAATCAAAATAATATTAGGTAATTTCCACTGAAAGATAAGGTAATCTAGAATATTCTAAAAATGGTTTTAATGGATTTTAAATTGTATCTTTCTCTGATTTTGGGTTTTATTGGAAATATTAAATTACTAATTACTCCTTAATTAATCAATTAATTAATCTCAAACTTCTTGAGTATGTTTTGGGGGATGACTTCTACCTTCACTAATTTTTGTGGGATTTATTGGTGGCTTAATTGGGAGAATTACTAATTCATTTCCTAGTTACCCCCTTTATGTAATTAAGGTTAATTAAGAGTTTGATTAGTGTTTTAATCCCTTATTAAAGTTGATTAAGGTTTGATCTAGTGAATAAGAGATTTAGGAAATAATTTTGGGGCATTCCCCAAAGCTATTCTTTAAACCCCCTTTTTCTTTCTTAATCCTCTTTTAATTAAGGGCTAATTCACTAATTACCCTCTTAATCAATTTCTAAGACTTTTCAGAACTTAATTAATCTACTTTGGGTAGATGCTTAGGTGTTTAAGAGCCTAAGTTCAATTAAGGAAATCAAAACTCAACTCATATGTGTGAGGGGTGTTTTGAAATTACTTAAGTTAAACCCCTTAGTTTAAATAATCATTAATCATGAGCCAAATTGCATTAGGCCCCTTTCTTACTAGGTGCATTGCAAATTTAAATTTATTGTGAGGTTTTATGTCATCTCATTGGCTCATAATTATCTGATTAACTATTCTAAGGTGGTGTATGTAAAGGTTAATTAACATGTTTAATCCAAACCTTAACATAATCAAAATTTGAAATGAATATAATCATCTAAAAATTAAACAAAAATGTCAAACACATGTGGGAATGGGTTAGGAACAGTAAACTTTATCCACATTTTCAAAATTAAACAAATTCAAAATCAAACAAAAATCATACTAAATAAACTTTGATTTACTTTAAGCATTCCCATTTCATAAGATTGTCTTTAGAATTTAATTAAAATGAATACATTCTTTCATTGCTTTAGTTCTTTCCCAACATGCTAAATATGCATGTCATGTGGTTTCATGCATCCATGCTTTTCAAAAATCAAATTTAAAATAAAAATGTTTCCTTTATGTCAAATTGCATGTGTTGGCTAAAGTAAGAATATGAGTGATTATTCTCACTATTAAATTTAAATTATTTTAAAATATATGAATCAATTATCAAAACTGAAAGTGTATTACTTATATCTTAATTATAAGCTTGCATGTGAGTAAGATATATGGATGTCCTTAGTGTAGGTTTTCCGTCTCTTCTCTTTTAGTATTATTTTGAATAAGATTTGGCAAGGTGTGTGGTTAATTTTAAAAGAACCTAACACTTGCCTAATTTCACATCCTATTTATTCCTACATATAAATTACATAAACAAAATAAATCAACTAATACAAATTTTTGCATTCTTTCTTTTCCATTCATTTCTTTTGTACACATGTTTCTATTTAAGGAAAGTGGTACATTAGTCTAAACAACCCTGAGGTTGCAAGGCTTTAATAAGCCCTAAGTAGGTCTTGTACCTTACACCTCTGGTTAATAATAGAGTTGTACTCACTTATTCCTTTCTTACTTTCATGTGTACATGTGAAAATTGGATAAGAAATCCCTTTTCTACTTAATGAAAATCATGCATCATAAACTTTCAAATTTTATTAAATGAATTACTTAGCATGCATCATAAAGTGTGTTAAACATTCTCATTTATTTGTATATATATGCTTAGGACTCATCCATATGCATGTTATATATGTTGGGAAAGAAATGAAGTGATGTATATTTTGTGAATTTAATTCATTTTATTTAATCTTAAAATGCCTTTCTTTTTGAATAGGTTTGTTTAGAGTTCATCTAAACTTAGGATTAATTAAAATAATTAATCAAAAAATTCACTAAATAAAATTAAAAATATGAATCCACTTTAAAATAAACCCTACTTTACTTTTCCATATAGAGTAGGGGAAGAATCTCTGGTACATATGCAGACCCACTGTCCTTAGGAGTCCTTATTCGAGTGATTAAGTCCATTGTATGGTGGTGACTTCTATCTCTCGAGATAGTACCCCTCTCCATAATATCGTACCTGATCACCTTAATACAAACATCTGTGGATCTACGTGGTATCCCAAAAAGGCATATATTCTTTTATATTTCCATTTTCATATATTCTCATTTTCGAAATAAGGGGGATAGATGAAGACAATAAATGTATAAAGAATATATTTTCAGCACACTATGCTTAGGGGCTAAGAAACCTGCACAGCAAAAGCATTCATATCCTTTTATTTTTTATTATATTGACCCTTAAGCACAATCCCCTGCAGAAGATATGATTAGGATAAGATTGTCTATCATCCAATCTACCTATATACACCTTAACATCCAGTCTAAAACATTACACCATAAAATAAGATCATGTATCAAACCATGCACCACCCTAACATAGAGCTAGAAGTGGCCTAATGTATGTGTCATTTAAGTCTTGTTTGGCATGTATTAGCTAGGCTTTAAGGTTGAAACTTTCTAAGTGTGAAAGAAGTTAATTTAGATGGTGGTTTCATTTCAAATGATTTAGTTGACTTGTCAATTTTAGTTAGTGATTTGATTTGGTTTGAATGAACCTACACTTAGTGACTAAATGTTATGAAGAGAAGAGAAGAGAGCTCTCTTTCATCCCTACCTTAAAGCATTTCTAAGGTAGATTGATTAATGAGTTTTCTTTAGTAAATGGTTTATTATGTGTTTTAATTGTTCCTAAGTTTCTGTTCTCTTTAAATAGTCTTATTCAATAAAAAAGGCATCATATGATTAATTATGGTGGGATACTATCACATAACACACACCCATTCATTTCTTTCCATCATGTATACCATGCATAAGAACAATCCTAATCATACTTAAACATGCAATGCACATCTTAGCACATTTTTATGAAGCAAAGAGATGTGATTTAAAATTTTGGATATTCCAATTGTTAATTAGATCATTAATGCATGTCTTTGTTATATAGAAAAGGGGGATTTTTCATCCATTAGAAAAATCACATCCGCATGTATAGAAGTTATAAGTGAGTACGATGCCATTATTTTCTACATTAGGGGTGTAAGATACAAGACCTGCTTAGGGTTACCTAAAGCCTCGCAGCCCCGGGATGTCCAAACTGATATACCACTTTTCTTAGATACATGTAGATGTACAAAAAAAAAACTAAATGGATAAAGAGTCATGCAAGAGATTAAGTTTGATTTAGTTGTATGATTTACATGTGTAATATGAAGATCCTTCATAAGTCTTAATATAGAGATGCATAGGAATAGATTTAGGCAAGTGTTATGTTCTTTTTAAATGACCTATACACTTGCAAATCCAATGTGAATCCATGTTAAAAGAAGGAAAGAAAACTTCATAATACACATCTTATGCTACAATCACATGGAAGCTTATAAATATTTATAACTAGCATCACTTCATTCATAATCTTTGATTTATAGATTTTGAAACTACTTTTTTTGGTTTTAATAGTAATAATAGCCACTCATATTCTTACTTTTAGCCAACACATGCAATTTGACATAAAAGAAAATATTTTATTTAAGTAATTTATAAAAGAAATGATATGATTATGGTAAACAATATTTAGATGATGGACAACCACATAAAATAAGATCATTTTAAATGAATTAAAATTCTTTAAGGAGATTTTATCTTTGAATTTGATTTGACTTAGGAAATATGAGAAAGGTTTGCTAATCCTAACCCATTCCCCCATGTGTGAATTAGTTTGATTTAATTTAGAACAATTAGGTTAATTTCATGTTTTTTTAGGTTAAGGTATGAATTAGATGGATTAATTATCCCTCACCTATATCACCTTAAGTTAATTAACTAATTAATAATAAACCAATATGATATGCAACAACATCAAAAGTAAATTTATAATGCTCCTAAGAAATGAAAGGGGCCTAATGCAATTAGCTTATGATTAATAGTTAATTAAACTTAAGGCACCTCACTAAATTACTCTTATGATTTTCTCACACACATGAGCTAACCATAATTTCATTATCTCTCACCTTGGATTATTGAACACCCAAGGAGCTACCCAAGACCAATTAAAGGTTGTTTGGGTTAGGTGAATTATTTTTTTTAATTTTGATTTCATTAGGCCATTAATGAATTGATTAAATTCTTCAATTATGTTTTTATTTAAATGACAAAATTAACTTAGGGGAAAGGATCAAGGGAAAAGCCTCAATCCTAATCCCTAAATCATTCAATCATTCCACTCAGTTTTGATTCTTTCATTTTAAAGATATAATCATTGATTAATCAACTAATCATTCCATTAACCCATTGTAGTGAAAAATTATTAAAATTTTCTAAAGAATGTATACTTCCATCTTCAATCTATATGAAATAAAATGAAGATAGAAATATATACTCTTTTATGCATTTTGAACACCACGTAGATCCGCAGATGTTCTTATTAGGGTGATCGGATATGACATTGAGGAAAGGTGCACTATCTCGAAAGATAGAAGTCGCCACCCTACAATGGACCTAATCACCTCAATAAGGACTCCTAAGGACAGTGGGTCTTCATATGTACTAGAGATTCTTTCCCTACTTTATATGGAAAAGTAAAGGAGGGTTTATTTTAAACTGGGTATGTTAAGTTCCCTATAGGGGCAAGCCCCCATAGTTAATTACATCCTAAGGAATCAAATTCCTTAGGAATACTCTTGATTAAGGTAAATCATCATTGTCTCTAAAGATTTTAATAGGTAGAACTATCAATTAATTATTTATTTTTAGCAAATCAACTGGGATCGATCAAGAGGAGGGAATTCTTATCGAGGCCAAATGAAGATGAGTAGGGATGTTTAGGATACTAGGAAGCCTAGTAAACATCCCAAACTATCCTATGGTTGGGTTTTACATTTTTGAAATTGAATTATTTATTTGAGTTGAATTTTTATTAGAAGTTTAGGGCTTATAATTGCACAATACAAGGTTATGAAAATGCCTAAGAGGTGTGGATTTATTCTTATGACCCATAGAAAGGAGAAGCAACCTCAAAACCTAAATCTAGGGAGCTTTTATGATGGCCAAAAGCACTACCTAAATCTAAGGAAAAAATGGGTATTTTGTGTTCCTCCACAAGAGAGGACAAACCAACTGACTGCTTGGACTTTCAACTGCCTGGGAGTGGCCGCCAACTAACTCCTCCTACAATTTTAAATTATGTAGGCAAGTCATATGCTTTATACAAGATAACTAGGTAGTTATTTAGTTTAGAAAAAGACTAAGTCCTTAAACTCACTCCCTAAGAGACTAGATCATGTAAGGGCATGAAAAATTACCTAGATTTAATGCAAAACATATTACATATTACTTTTATTTTTGAACAATCATTTGAATCAGGATTATAGGATTCATATGCCTAATGCATGAGAAATAAGATTGTGGACCAAAAGTAGTGAGAAGGGGAGGTGTGTTTCCACCATGGCTCTTAAAGTTCAAGCCAAGTTCTCTAGCAAAGGTGGAAGCCCTCCAATCAAGAGTGAAATAATATGCTTTTATGCATGATGTTAGAAAAGAAATACTCATCTAACTAAGGGGTTGCTAATTCTTTTATTTTGAATTTTAGCATAAGTTTTAGATGAGGTTATGAGTTATTTATTTTTAATTTTGAGCTGATTAATTTGGTAGAAGATTTATTTTCCCTAAGAGCCTAATCGTCATCCAGGCCATACATCAAGCAAGGAAGAAACTAGAAAAATATGTCATCTTAATGCACAAGCTAAACAAAAAATCAAGCATTTTATAAAGCTAACACAAAATAATAAAAGGCCATTTGTGGGCGGGCACCACCGCACAAACCCAAAAATAAATTGGGTAGGCCAACTCTACCCTTATACAACCCGGATTATAATCAAGTTAGGAAATTCATGTTATGGGGATCTTCATTCCTTCTTTTCTTCTTTCTCTTTTCTTCTTTCTTCTTTTTTCTTTTGGTTCCTTCATTTGGATTGTTGGAAGGTGGTCACTCCAAAAGGTTCACATGGTACATAAGATGTAATCTTATGACCAATGCTCATCCTAATCCCCCATAAAATTCATTCCAAAAATCTTAATTTGCAAAAATTACATAAAGAGGAAGAGTAATTCTAACTAACAGCTACAAAATAGAGATTAGCTAAATAAACCATACAAATCCCAAGCATGGATATTAGACTTATCACCCCACACATGGGTAACTAAGTCCACTTATATTTTTATTACAATGTCCCTTAAACATAATCCCCTACAGAAGACAACGGTTAGACTAAGATCGCCCTACCATTCATTCTACACACATACACCCTAACATCCATACTAGAAATAATACATCATAAAATAAAAGTAAACATCAAGCCATGCACTGCCCTAACTTAAATCTAGAAGTGGTGACTTAACCTAATGTGTGTGCTTTTTAAGGTTTGTGTGCTATGCTTAGCTGGGCTTTAAGGTTTAGATTTCCTAAGCATGAAAATGTTCAACTTAGAGGGTGGTTTCATTTAAGTTATTTAGTTGATTTGGGTCAATTTTATTTGATGATTTTTTTTTGGTCTAAGTGAATCCTACAATTAATTACTAAGTTATAAAGAGAAGGAAAAGAGAAGAGGACTTCTCTTTCCATCCCTACCTTAAGTAATTTCTAAAGTGGATTCATGTTTGATTTGGTTCAGTGATGTTTTGTTATGTGTTTTAATTAATCCTAAGTTTATATTTTTTTTTCTAAACAAACTATTCAAAAAGAAAGGCATTTTAAGATTAAGTAATGTGAATTAATATCACAAAACACACATCGCTTCATTTCTTTCCTAACATGTACAACAAGCATATGAATGAATCCTAAGCATATCTATGCATACAAATGGAAATATTTAGCACACATTATGATGAATGCTAAGAAATGTTACTTAAGAAAATTGGAATGCTTTATGATGCATGATTTTCATTAAGTAGAAAAGAGGGGTTTCTTTTATCAATTATTCACATGCACATGTATATGTATGAAAGGCATAACTAAATACAACGCCATTATTAGCACCTGGGGTGTAAGGTACAAGACCTACTTAGGAATACTTAAAGCCTCGCAACCCTGGGGTTGTCCAGACCGATATACCACTTTCCTTAAATACAAACACATGTATAAAAAGAAATGAATGGAAAAAAGAAAGTTGCAAAAAGTTTGTATTTATTTTTTTATTTTGTTAATGCAATTTATATGTATAAGTATGGAAGTCCTTCTTAGAAAATAGCATAGGAATGGTTAGGAATGGGGTTAGGCAAGTGTTGTGTTATTTTCAAATGAACTATACACTTTGTCAAATCCTATTCAAAACTATGCTAAAAGAAAAGAGAAGGAAAGCCACACTATGCACATCTTCATATTTATATCCACATACAAGCTTATAAATAATTATAAGTAGCACACTTTCAGTTATAGGTGTTTAATTTATAGATTTTGAAAATAGTTTTAGATTTAATAGTGATAATAGTCATTCATATTTCTACTTTAGCCAAAATATACAATTTGACATAAAGAAAACATTTCATTTTAATTTTGATTTTTAAAAGATATGAATTCATGAGTTTCATATAGAATACACATTTAGAATGCTAGGAAAGAAATAAAGTGATGAAAGTAATATAAATTCATTCACTCGAATTAATTCCTAAAGACTATACTATGAAATAAGAAAGTTCGAAGTGAATCAAAGTTTGTTTAATGTGATTTTTGTTTTGAATTTGCTTTATGTTTTATTTAGGAAAAAAGAATGTTTAGTCCTAACCCATTTCCCATGTGTCATTTTAGTTTAATTTTAGATGATTAGATGATTTTATATTTTGATTAGGTTAAGGTATGAATTAAGTGTGTTAATTACCCCTTACCTATACCACCTTAGCATATTTAACCAAGTAATTATGAGCCAATGATATGACATAAAACCACACAAGGAATTTAAAAAAGCAATGTACCTAAAAAAAAGGCATAATGCATTTAGCTCATGATTAATGATTAATTAAGCTAAGGGGTTTAAGTTAAGTACTTTCATAACCCCTCTCACACATGTGAGTTGGATTTCAATTTCCTTAATGTACATAGGTTATTGGACACCTAAGCATCTACCCAAGATGGATTAGTTAAGTTCTGCAAGGTTTTAAAATTTTATCAAATTAATTAGGTAGGTAATTAGTGAACTGATCTTTAATTAAGTTTTGATTAAGGAAGAAAGAGGGGGCTTTAAGGAATACCTTAAGGAAAACATCCAAAATGATTCCCTAAACCTCTTATTCACTTAAAAAAAACCTTAATTAACTCAATCAAGGGATTAAACCACTGATTATACTCTTAATTAAACTTAATTACATTAAGAGGGTAATTAGAAATTAATCTAGCAATTCCTCTAATCAAACCATCAATAAATACCAAGAAACTTAGGGGAGGCAGAAGTCATCACACTAATCATACACAAGAAGTTTGGAATTAATCAATGGGGTAATTAGAGATTAATTAGCAAAATAATATTCCCAATAAAAGCTAAATCCATAAAATAACACTATTCAAAATCCATTGAAATCAATTTTGTAATATTCTAGAAGTAAATACCTTTCATATGCAATTTATTTCATATTTTTCTGATTTTTCTACATTAGATATGAATTTTTGAAGTTTCCAAGCTTAATTAGGTAATTTAAATCCCTAATTATATAGTTAATCCCATTGGCGCCACATGGAGGCTGACGTGATGCATGCTTTCCATGTGGCTCGACAGGATTCACTATTTAAGTTGTCACATCATAGCACCACGTCAGCAACGGTGCTACGCGCTTTCTCCTCGTCTGTCCGATCAAGGATCAAATGGCTGAGGTTAGATTTGCAGTTCTAAATGAATTAAAATGTGGCTCTACATGGATTTAATCAAGATCGTCCATCCAAAACACGCGGGTTGGACGGTCTATGATTCATCCCTGAGATCACCTCTAGGAGATGGCCACCGTCCATCTTCCATGGTATGATCCAAGCTCGATTAAGCTTGGATTGATCCCAAATTCAACCCACACCATCATCAAGCAAGAGGATGAACATCCAACGACTAGTTTTGCATAGGGTGAAGATTATCTTCACAAAGGACCAAGAAAATTTGAAACTATGCACGATTTAATGGCATACCTCACCGAAAGCTATCACTGTCGCTCGATTCCCATGGAGAAGCTTCGTCCAATAGAGAAAAGCTTTGCTGCCTTAAAACTGGATGGATCCTTCTATGGGTCAAGTTCACCTTCACTTGAGGTCGATCTTGATCAAGAGTAGTCCTCCCTTTCCTTAGGAACTTCAATGAAGCTTGGAGTGAGTTCAAATTGATCCTATGAGGGTGCCCAAAGTGGGAATTGGCTTGGTATTGAGTGTACAGTAAGTTGAATTTCAAGTGGAGCTCCACTATTTTTAGTCTATGAAATCGAGGAAATGGAATTTCAATTTCTCTCTAGAAAGCTTGGGATCACTTGGCAATGACTCCTCTAGCTTCCTATGCTTCAATCAAATAGGGCAGACTAAAATTCAAGTGAAATTAAGGGGAGTATATCTCCCCCTAGAGCAATCAGATGATCGAGCCTTACTGTTTTGATCCAATTAAGCTCCTTGAATGGGTTTGTTAGGCTGTTTGATGTGTCATTGCATTTGGTTTGGCCGGAGGGAGGTAGTGAAAGAGTGTCATGTGCTTGAAATGGGTGTAGGAATCATTCCCATGTGTCAATGTTCAAGCAAGTGGTCAGTTTTGACCTTAGGTTAGGTTGGACTAACCCAAACCCATTGGGTTAGGTGCACCACACTCACTAGTGCCCACTTGGTCCACTAAGAGGGTGTCAAGTGGTCACAAAGAGGATTTGGCCAAATTTCAAGTGGATTTGGCCAAAATTTACTCTATGGCCTAGAGGTAAAATGGTCATTTGGCTTGTGTCTCAATTTGAATATGTTTGATATGTTTGAAAAATAGGTTAGACCGAGTTTCATTGAATTTAGAGTTGGTTTGATATGATTTGGCTCTTAGGTCAAAATGGTTCAAGTTGGGTCAAGTTGACCAATTGGTCAAATTGGGTCAAACCAAGGGTTGGGTCAAGTTCATATGACCATTTGGAATATTTTGGTAGCTTTGGTTTGATTCAATTTGGTTTATATTTGGTTTTGGTTCAATTGAGTTTATTCAGGTCAAATAGATCAAATTGACCAAATTGACCCATTTGACCTATTTGGGTTAGGTCGTGGGTTGGTTCATGTTTAGTTGCTCATATGAAATGGATTGGTATCTTTGTTTCCAATCAATTTAGTTTATATTTGAGTTTGGCTCAATTTGACATTTTAGGTCAAGTTAGGTTCATGGTCAATTGGGCTAGGGTGGGCCTAGTTGGTCGATTGAGACTTTGGCTAAGTTCAATAAGTGATTTGGAATGAACTTGACCCATTGGTTTCAATCAATTTAACTTAGATTAAGTTTTGACACATTTTGACTTTTTCAATCAATTGGCCAATTGGGTTAGGTTAGGCTCAAATGTTGACTTGGTCAAGTTTAAACTTTGATCATGAATGGGTTTAGATCAATGGTTTCAATCAATTTGGCCTACATTGGATTTTGGCTAGTTTAGGTTTCATTTTGGCTAAGTGTTGACTTGGTCAACCCTTAGGTTTGACTTGGTTTAATCCAATTTGAGTGATTGATCATCTTATGATGATTGTTGATCATGATGAGAGGCTTAGGTTGGCTTAGTTCAATCCAATTTGGTTAGGATTAGAATTTGGCTCATAAGGGATACTTTAGGTCACTTTGGGTCAAGTGAGCCTAAGTGGGTCAAATGGCTTGGTCAAAGCTTGATTAGAGTTTGACTGAACTCACATACGGACTTATGATTGAAATATAAATCCATTCCAAGGGTTTGAAGTCAAATGGGTTTTGATTCATTTGTTTATTTCAAGTTTAAAGGGTGAACATGAGTTTGACTTGGGTTTGATTTTTGGATTTAGTTTTGGTTTGGTGATTAAAGTTTATGCTTATATTTGGATTCATGACTGAAGGATTGATTGAATTATGAAGAAAAAAATCAAAAGTTTGTCTTGATTTGGCTAAGTTCAATATTTTCACTTGAAAGGCTTAGGTTGGATTTTGATTGAATTTAAGTTTGATTTTTGGAGTTGGTTTTGGTTGTTTGAATTTATATTTCATTTATATATGTGAACATAAATGAAAATATAAATGGCTTATGGAAAAATTTCATGAATTTGAAGTGATTTTAACTTGATTTAGGCTTAAGTCCATAAGAGGGGATCAAAGTGACTTAGGAAATATTTTGAACTTGGAATTGAATTTGGAATTTGGTTTGATTGATTTGAATTTATATTTCATTTATATATGTAAATATAAATGAGAATATAAATGGGTTGTGAGAGAATTTAATGAATTTGGATTGATTTAGATTTAATTTAGGCTAAGTCCTTAAGAGGGAATCAAAGGACTTAGGAAATATTTTGAACTTGGAATTTCAATCATGGGCTTCAATCATTTGTTTCAATCATAGATTTCAATCATTTGGAATTAATTTGAGTTTGGAGAAAATCAATTAAGTTGGAATTAATTTAAGCTTCATGGTGATTTGATTTTTGAGTCTGACTTGATGGAAGGAAGTGAGCAATTTGATTCAAGCTATATGGTAGGAAAATTTTCCTAACACCCTTAAGGCATGACATTTTTCTATGGCTAACTCTTTTAAGTATCTAGGGCTATGTTGAGTGTCCACCTAATCACTAGATGTGTCTTAAGACTAAGGATCTCTTAAATTCTGAGAGGAGTCCTATGTCTAAGATTGAGGAATTGAGAGCTCATCATAAAAATGAGGTCAACAAAGGGCTCAATAGGAGGTGGTGTAAGGAACATCACGTATTAGTATTGACCAAAATGATCAACAACAAACAATCACAGCACTAATAGACAATCTACCCTAACGTGGAGGAATCTAGTGCTTAGTGCATTATGCTACTTATGTCAAGGACATAAGAGAGGGAAGGAGAATCCACAGGGATAGAGTAGACCTTCCACTTGAGAAGCAGGTTCAAGTCATCCACAAGGGGATGAGAGGTTTGATTTGGTTTGAGTCTCGCTGGGGATAAACTTGATTTGTTTAATTAAGTTCGGTTGGGGAAGAGGGTTGAATTTGTTTCAATTTGTTGCTTGTTTAATTGTGTTTGTTTGTTTCACTGGGGATAGACATGTGAATTCTCCATTAGGGAGGTAAGTTCAAGTCATCCACAAATGGAGGGGTTGTGAAATCCACTGAGGGATTAGAACTCTGGATCCACTAGGAACTAGAAATATTTGCATCTCACTGAGGAGAAGCAAAAGGTTTGATTTAGATTGATTGATTGTTTTTTTTACTCCACTAAGGGAGGAGGATTGAATTTGTTTGGATTGATTGATTTTTAGAGTTTAGATCTTTAAATGGACCCTGTTGGTTTGCAATGGACTGTACTGAGTATGAGTCATGGAGGCCTAGATCTAACCTAGATTTACCAATCCAAAGGGGTAGTCTACTAGACACATAGTAGGACTAGCCAATCAAAGGGATGCCTTTCGGTGTGCAGCAGTTGTACTAGGAAGAAAGCATAGTACACTTATATCCTCTAAAGTAGGGACCAGTTACAGAGTTACCCATTGGCAAGGCAACGGATCAAAACCAACTTAGGGCTGACTATTGAGTGAATATCGCTGGGAGACTTAGATCAACTCAAAGATAGATAAGATTAATTTTATTTTTAGATTTGTTTTGATTATGATAGATCCTATCAGTTTGCAATGGATTGCACTAAGTAGGGGCCATAGAGGCTTAGACCTAACTCAGACTTACCAATCCAAAGGGAGTAATCTACCAACCATAAGGTAGGATTATCCAACCAAAGGGATGCCTTTTGGTTTGCAATGGTCAAGTTTTAAGAAGAAAGCATGGAGACTCACATCTTCTAGAAACAAGAAGCTAGTGGGGTAATCGGTCGAACTCGACTTAGGGCTAACTATTGAGTGAATGCCACTGGGGGCCTAAATCAGCTCAAAGTTAGTCAAAGATTAATTTCATTTTTTTAGTTTATTTTGATGGATTCTGTTGGTTTACGGGGGATCAAACTGAGAAGGAGCTTATATCAGCCTAAAAATATCTCAGATTTGTTAAATAACGGGAGAATCTCTGCATCCGCTGAACAAAATTCTCTATCCATGAGGATGGCTACTATGAAAGGGAGATTGTCCAATCTAAGAGTAACTCGAGTAGTGTCTAAATGGGGTAACAATGGACATGATCCAGATAGAATTCCCGTAGGGAGAGGGGCTATTAAGGGCTTAATCCAAAACCCTAGAGAAGATGACATGGCTAGTCATATATCAAATAGGTATTCAATGGCCAACTCAAAGAGAAAGCACGGGGACTCACATCTATCAGGAGTGGTGTATCCACCGGGTGAGTCGTTGTCAGCATAGCGAACATCAACCAACCTAAGGTGCCCATCGATTTGCAACAATCAGCCTCGGAAGAAAGCTTGGGGACTTGCATCCTCTATCTTAGAATGATTCTGGGATAGTGTCTCTTCTCGATAGGTGCCATCGACCTAGAACTCTTGGCGAATGCCACTGGAAGACTTATATTGACTCAAATGTAGTCAAGAGGAAAGGAGCCTTTGGGGGACTTATCCTAGACCTCAAATATACTCGACTTAGTTAGATCATAATGACTAGTTCAAGAAGAAAGCTCGGGGACTCACATCTTCATAAACAAAATTAACATGAGGTAGCTTACTGGCTGGGTAGTGAAGTCTGCCATACTAATAAGGCGCTCACTAGTTTGTAATGGTCAAGTTAGGAAGAAAGCACGAGGACTCACATCCTCCAATAAATGACAACTAGGGTAACATACTATTGAGGTAGCATGTAGACCCGACCTAGAGCAGCTAATGCGTGAGTGCCACAAGGGGCTTGCTCCCACATCAAAGTAGCTCAAGACAAAATAAATGTGTTTATTTTTGTACTTGTGTTAAAGGGAATAGGATGCCTCTTAGGTTCTCTTACACCTAACCTAAAATACATTGAGGATTTGATGAAATGGTGCCACAGATGGCAACTCAAAATTTACACTTAGAAAGTATGTCGCTCGGGTTCTCTCACACCTAACCTAGTTATGTTAATCAAAATAGGATGCCGCTTGGGTTCACTCACACCTATTCTAATAGCATCGGGAGATGTTTTTGATTGTGTTTGTGTTGTGAAAGAGGGATAGGATGCCTCTAGGGGACTTACACCTACCCTAAACACGTCATGGTAGATTAGCAAGATAAGCAAACAATACTTCAAAAGAAGAGATGATTTTGATGAAATAGAATCAAATTTTTATTGATTGATAGAATTGTTTTCAAACATAATTTTACGATAACATTTCTTCAAATATAGCCCATTAATTGGAAGCATCCAGTTTTCCCCTTTACAATCAATAAGTTGATAAGATCCTCCTTGGTAGGCCATCTCTATGATATAGGGGTCTTCCCAAGTGGGTTTAAACTTGCCTCCCATCTTTCGATGGGAAATAAATGGTCTCCTTAGGACTAACACAAGTTCCCCTACTCAGAAAGACCTAGGGCTGACTAGCTTGTTGTGAGCTTAAATCATTTTGGCCTTGTACAACTCAAAGTTTTGGCACGCCCGTAGGCGACTCTCCTCCAAACCTTCAAGCTCTTCTAACTGCAACTTTGCATTCTACTCTATAGTGATCTTGCTACCCAATTCTATCCTTAGTGATAAGAGTTGAACTTCTAAAGGTAAAATGGCTTTGGACCCATACACTAAGGAAAATGGGGTTGATAGAGTTGGAGTTCAGTATGTGGTGCAGTATACCCATAAGGCTTCAACCAACTGCTCATTCTAATGCCGCTTGTTTTCATCAAGAGTCTTCTTTAGTATTTGGATGAGAGTTTTGTTGAATGCTTCTACTAAGCCATTTGCTCTTAAGTAGTATATGGTGGAGTGTCTCCAATCTATACCGTGTCTTCTGGAAAAATTATTGATCTTGGTGCTTTTAAATGAAGTACCATTATCAGATATAATTCATTGAGGCACCCCAAACCTATATATGATATGGTTCCTGAAAAACTAAAGCACATGATGAGTTGTGACCTCTTTGAGTGGGATTGCATCCACCCACTTGGAAAAGTAGTCAGTGATAGCAAAGATGAACCGATGACCCTTAGAAAAAGGAGGATCGATAGGACCCACAATGTTGGTACCCCAACACTCAAACGACCATGAGGCCAATGTAGGGTGTCAAATTTTGGGTGGTTAATGTAGGACCACACCGTGTACCTAACACTGATGGCATCTCCTAACTACAACCATGTAATCTGTAATCATTGAAGGCCAGTAGTATCCTAACCTCTTGATCTTTGTCCTTATCTTCAGACCAGATTGTTTTGCTCCGTATAGACCTATATGTACCTCAATTACAATATCATGAGCTTCATGTTTATCTAAACAACATAACCACATCTAGTCAAAAGACCATCGGTACAAGGTGCCATCAATGAGAGCATAGGAGAGAGATCTCTATTTCACCTAGTGGCTTGTAACTTTTCTTGAGGTAGTTTATCGGTGTTCAAATAGTCTATGAATAGTTGCCTCCAATCTAGCTTCTTATTCTTATAGGCAACGACAACCTCCCCTTCAAGAGAAAGTCTCTCGATGAGTTCAACATCAATAAGGGATAGGACTTATCTATTTTGGACCCTTATTGGAATGGACTCATCTTCTAGACATGTCAATTCTTTGGCAAGATTGTCCAAAGTATCTGCTATTGTGTTCTCTACATGGGGAACCTTGTAGATGGTGACTTCAGGGATTTGGGCCAACAGCTTCATGGTATACTCGTGGTAATGATGAAGGTTGGGTTTGAGAACCTTGGAGAACCGGGCAATCTGGTTAATGACCGATTGAGAATCTCTAAAGATGTTGATGCTCTTGACACTGATTGTGATGGCTAACTCTAGACCAACAATCAAAGCCTTATACTCAGCTTCATTGTTTGTGCAGGGGTTGGAAAGATAGTATGAGAATCTCATCACACCGTGATCTAGAGTCAGGACAACTATTCCTACCCCTATCTTTCCTGAAAGAGTAGATCGTGGTGCTTCCCCTTTATGAAAAGAAGCTACACCATCAAAATACATCTCCCATCGATGGTTATCAACCTACCCCTAAGTTCATGATTTTTTCATCATGGAGATCATCACTAAGTGGAAAATCAATAGAAAGTGGGTGTGTTGCTAAGAAATCTTCTAGTGTTTATCCTTTTATCACACAGAGGGGTATGAATGTGATACCAAACTGTGATAGAATCATGGACCATCGTGCCAAACGTCCGGATAGTGTTGGTCATGTCATGAGATACTATAGTGGATTATTTCTAAAAATCAAGTTCACCTTATGAGAAATCATATAATGTCGTAGCTTTTGGGATGTGAAGATCAAAGCTAGGCAATGTTTATTAATAGGTGAATAGTTTGCTTCAGCCAAAATCAAATGATAGCTGAGGTAGTAGAGAGCACTCTCTTTTCATTTATAGTTGGCTTGAAAGCATCGAGAGTCATCAATAGTGTAGGGTGAGTGGCTTGATATACTAGAACTTGTGGCTTCAATAAATACGGCTTGATATCTTCAAAGGCATGCAAGCACATGTCATCTCACTTGAACTTGGCATCCTTTTTGACAAGTCTTGAGAATGGCTTGCATCTCCAAGATAGGTTTGAAATAAAGCGTCTTAGATACTCCAACTGTCCTTGGAAAGATCTAAGTTGAGTTAAACTCTTATGAGGTGGCATTTCTAAGATAGCTCTGATCTTTTTCTAGATCTATTTCTATTCCCTGGTGTTAGACAACTAACCTAAGGAATTTTCCTGAAGCTACTCCAAATGCATACTTCAGGGGAATCATTTTGTGATTATATTATCTTAACCATTCGAAAACTATTCTCAAGTCAAAGAGATTGTCTTACTTTCCTCTGCTCTTGACTACTAGATCATCAACATAGCATTCAACCTGATGATGGATGAGTTCATTGACGATCTGAGTCATGGCTCATTGGTATGTAGCACCAGCATTTTGAAGTTCAAAAGGCATGGCCATATAATAAAAGATTCCAATCAGGGTTCAAAAAGCAATGTTTCTTTCATCCTTGGGGGCCATCTTAGTTTGGTTATAGCTAGATGACCCATCCATGAAAGAGAAAATTGCATGAGATGAGGCAATATCCACCATTAATTCAGGTATAGGAAGAGGAAACTCATCCTTAGGACATGCCTTATTTAAGTCCCTGAAATCGGCTCATATGCTAATTTGGTCATTCTTCTTCTTAACTAGGATGACACTGGCTAACTAGGCAGGATATTTTTCTTCCCTAATGAAACCAGCATCGATCAATTTCTTGACTTTAGAAATGACCTGTTGTTCAATTTCTAATTACATTTTTCTAGGAGCTTGCTTGATAGGGTTAGCGCTAGGATCTATTGCTAGTTTTTGGACTGCTACATTAGGAGATAATCCGGGCATATCTTCATAACTCCATGCAAAGTAGTCCTTAAACTCAGTCAATTGCCTAACTTAGTCATGGGTTTCTTCTTCATTCAGCAATGAACTGATGTATGTCGGGCAAGGATTTTCTTTCGCCCTGAGGTTGATTTCCTTGAGCTTGTCAATTGTTGAATGGATCTCCTCTTCAAATTTTGGCAGTGCATCTTTGATTTGAAGATCATCTGGATAATCTGAGGTTTCTAAACACACATTCTCATAAGATTTGGTGTAGTATGAGAAGAAGCTATCATACTCTAAATGATTAGAAATAACTAAACAGTAATCATCATCATCGACTAGACCTATAGTACTAAATCCTAGTCCTACTCTTGATTGTGGTTCCCTACATGTATTGTTCCATAACTTCTCAAAATACATTGACCTGTGCTTGGACCATGTTTGAGGAACCAAATCTTTTTGTATAAGATTATGAACACAAGGTGAGTAAAAGTCAAATGGTAATTCCATTAATTCTTTATATGCTCATCAAGTTCTACATCAACATCAGTACTTGAGGTGGATGATCTGAAGAACAATCTCTTCAACTTCATATCACTGTAAGACTTAGGGGCTTCCTTAACTACTAAACCTTTAACTTTTTGGGGTGAAAGTAAGGTTAGAGCTAAGGTTCCCAGCTACTGCCTGATAGTTTTACATACATCTGATTCAAATATTTTGCTTCATATGGAGGCCTGGCCTTCGTCACTGTCCAGCTCAAGTGTCACCTCCAATGAAACCCGCTGAGAGGGGTTGCTTGGTATACTAATCACATTAGACTCATCCTTCGAACTAGATTCCAAATCTTTATGAATAGTAGGGGTACTCCTATGAACTGGAACATAACTCCTATTGGATGATGGCCAACTATGGGATCTTCCACCTCTGGAATTGTCTCTATTTCTACCTCTACCTCTGTGTGGTGGAGGTTGAGCCATCCAACCCATGTGTCCATGTGAAGGAATGAACAATGGGTGGAATGTGATATGTGTCTCTATTTCTTCTTGTGGTGAAAATTTTCATTTTCTTTAGAGAATAAAATATATACTTCCATCTTCACTCTATGAGGGACAAAATGAGGATGAAAATATATATATATCTTCCTTCTTTTTATGCAATTTTTACACCACGTAGATCCGCAGATGTTCTTATTGATAGTGATCGGGTACGATATTCAGGAAAGGTGTACTATCTCGGAAGATAGAAGTCCCCACCCTACCATTGACCTAATCACCTCAATAAGGACTCCTAAGGAGAATGGGTCTGCATGTGTACTAGAGATTCTTCTCCTACTTTACATGGAAAAGTAAAATAGGGTTTATATTAAATCGGGTTAGTTAAGTTTCATACAAGGGCAAGCCCTCATAGTTAATTACATCCTAAAGAATGAGATCCCTTAGAAATACTCTCTATTAAGGTAAATGATCGTTGTCTCTAAAGATTTCAATAGGTAGGACTATCAATCGATTAGTTTATTTTAGAAGATCAAATGGGATTGATCAAAGAGAGGTAGTTATTATCGAAGCCAAAAGAAGATACGTAGGAGATTCTCATGATGCTAGGAAACCTAGCGAGCATATCAAACTATCCTATGATTGGGCTTTAGATTTTTGAAATTGATTTAATTTATTTGAGTTGAATTTTTCATTAAAAATTTAGGGCTTATGATTGCATAACACAAGATTAAGGAAATGCCTAAGATGTGAGGATTTATGTTTATGGCCCATAAAGGGGAGAAACAACCTCATAACTTAAATCTAGGGAGCTTTGGCAAGGGCTGAAAGCACAACCTAAATCTAAGGCAAAAATGGGTATTTGGTTTGCCTCCACAAGAGAGGACAAACCACATTTATTTAGACTTACCGAGGATGGTGCAACTAACTCCTCCTATGATTTTAAATTCATGTGGGCAGGTCATATGCTTTATGCAAGATAGTTAGGCTGTTAATTATTTAGAAAGAGACTAAGTCCTTAAACTCCCTCCCTAAAGAGACTAGATCATGTAAGGGTATGCTTCAAATGACCTAGATCTAATGCAATTCATATTTTATTTTTATTTTTATTTTTTGGATAATTATTTTGACTCAGGCTAATAGGATTCAAATTCCTAATGCATGAGAAATGAGATTATTGGCCAAAATTAGCAAGAACCATGGCTCTCAAAGGTCAAGCCAAGTTTCTTAGCAAAGGTGGAAGCCCTCCAATCAAGAGTAAAAATAATATGCATTTGTGCATGATGTTATAAAAGAAGAACTCATCTAGCTAAGTGGTTTTGAATTCTTTTATCTTGATTTTTAGCTTAAGCTTCAGGTTAGATTATGAGTTCGTTATTTTTAGTTTTGAATTGTTAAATTTGGTAGAAGATTTATTTTTTCCTAAAAGCCTAATCTACATCCAGGCCATACATAAAGTAAGGAATAAACTAGGAAGATGATGTCATTTAATGCACAAGCTAAATAAATCATCAATCAATTTATAAAGCTAATCATAAAAGAATAAGAGGTCATTGTGGTCGAGTACCACTGTACAAACCTGAAAATAAATTGGGTAGCTAAGCTCCACCCTTATACAACCTGGATTACAAATGAATTACATACAATTAAGCAAGGAACTCATTGTTATGGGGGTCTTCAAGCATCATTTCTTCATTCTTCTTTTCTTCTTTCTTCTTTGGTTCCTTCTTTTGGATGGATGGAAGGTGGATGCTCCAAAGGCTTTACATGGTGCATAAGATGAGATCTTATGACCAATGCTTATCCTAATTCCCATAACAATCATTCCAAAATCCCAATTGTAAAAACTACATGAAAAGAAAAAGTAGATCTAGCTAATGCCTGCAAAACAGAGATTGGCTAAACAAACCACACAAATCCAAAGCATGTATATTGGACTTATCACCCCATAAATGGGTGACTAAGTCCACCTGGCCTATTGGATTATGCTTAGGGGTATAAGCCTGCACAACAAAAGCATTTGTATTTTTATTTATTATAGCCCCTTAAGCACAATCCCCCAAAATAATTAGACTAAATAAATCACATCATTTATTCTATGCACATATATCCTAACATCCACACTAAAACATATATCACAAAACAAAAGCAAGCATCAAGCCATGCACTGTCCTATCCTATAGCTAGAAGTGGTGACTTATCCTAATGTGTGTGGCTTAGATGTTTATGTGGTATGCTTAGCTATGGATTTAAATTAGAGTTTTCTAAAGTGTGAAGAATGTTCAACTTAGAGAATAGTTTCATTTAAGTGTTTAGTTATTTTGGGTTGATTTTATTTTATTTTTTGATTGGGTTCAAGTGAATCCTGCAATTAATTACTAAGTTATAAAGAGAGGGAAAGTGAAGAGAACTTCTCTTTCCTTCCCTAACCTAAGTAATTTCTAATGTGGATTCATGTTTTAGTTTTCTTTAGTGAAGGTTTTATTATATGTTTTAATTAATCCTAAGTTTCAATGAACTCTAAATAAACCTATTCAAAAGAAAGGCATTTTAAGATTAAGTAAAGTGAACTAAATTCACAAAACATATATCACTTCATTTCTTTCCCAACATGTATAACATGCATATGAATGAGTCCTAAACATATCTATACATACAAATGGGAATGTTTGCCACATTAAGAAGCATGCTAAGTAATTTATTTAAGAAAATTTGAATGTTTATGATGCATGATTTTCATAAAGTAGCAAAGGGGTTTCTTATCCAACTTTCACATGCACATATGAATGTATGAAAGGCATAAGTGAGTACGATGCCATTGTTAACCAGGGGTGTAAGGCACAAGACCTACTTAGGGCTACTTAAAGCCTCATAACCCTAGGGTTGTCCAGACTAATATACCACTTTCCTTAAATACAAGCATGTGTACAAAAGAAATAAATGGAAAAGAAAGAATGCAAAAGTTTATGTTGGTTATTTTATTTTTGTTTATGCAATTTATATGTACAAGTATAGGTATCCTTCTTAAGTAATAGTGTAGGAATGAATAGGATATGGAATTAGGCAACTGTTAGGTTCTTTTCAAATGAACTTTACACTTTGTCAAATCCTATTCAAAATTATACTAAAAGAGAGGAGAAGGAATCCTTATATTTTACTCACATGAAAACTTATTAGTAAGATATAAGTAGCCCAATTTCCATTTTGATGGTTGATTCATATATTTTGAAAGTAATTTGGATTTAATAGTGATAATAGCCACTCATATTCTTACTTTAGCCAAAACATACAATTTTGACATAAAGTAAATATTTTCATTTTAAATTCAATTTTTGAAAAGCATGAATGCATGAAATCATATCACACACATATTTAGCATATTGGGAAAGAAATAAATCAATGAAATCATGTAAACACATTCACTTTAATTAATTTCTAAAGATAATCTTATGAAATAAGAAAGCTTAAAGCTAATCAAAGTTTGTTTAATGCAATTTTTGTTTGATTTTGAATTTGATTTAATTTTGAAAATATGAAGTGAGTTTATTGTTTATATTCCATTCCCACATGTGTTTGATATTTTTGTTCAATTTTTAGCTGATTAGATTCATTTTATATTTTGATTAGGTTAAGGTATGAATTAAGCATGTTAATTACCCCTTACCTACACCACCTTAGCATAGTTAACCAAATAATTATGAGCCAATGAGATGACATAAAACCTCACAAGGAATTTAAATTTGCAATGCACCTAGGATGAAAAGGGTCTAATGCAATTTGGCTCATGATTAATGATTAAGTAAAATAAGGGGTTTAACTTAAGTAATTTCAAAACACTCGTCACACATATGAGTTAAATTTGGATTTTCTCAATTAGACTTAGGCTCTTGAACACCAAAGCATCTACCCCAAGTAGATTAATTGAGTTTTAGAAAGTCTTAGAATTTTAAGAAATTAATTAAGATGGTAATTAGTGAATTAACTCTTAATTAAGAGAGGATCAAGAAAGAAAGTGGGTTTAAGAAATAGCTTAGGGAAAATTTCCCAAAATTATTCCCTCAACCTCCTATTCACTAAAACAAACCATAATACTCTTTAAAAAGGGATTAAACCACAAATCAAACCCTTAATTATTCTTAATTATATTAAGGGAATAATTAAGATATGAATTAGCAATTTTCTCAATTAAGACACCAATAAATCCTAAGAAAATTAGGGGATGCAGAAGTCATCCCCCAAATTATACTCAAGAAGTTTGGGAATAATTAGTTTATTAATTAAAGGGTAGTTAGCAAATTAATATTCCTAATAAAACCTAAAATCAAAGAAAAAAACTATTCCAAATTAATCAAAATCAACTTTAGAATATTCTATTTTCAATTATCTTTCTAATGCAAATTTTATCTTAATTTTTTTTTTTGAGATATAATTTTTGTTTAGATTAATTAGAATTATTTAAATTTAATTAAATCCTTAATCCCTCATTACGGCTGGTGCATAACGTGCTTTACGTTGTTCCTTCCCATTATATATTTAAAATGTCCCATCATAGCGCCGCATGGCGGTGGTGATACACGCTTTTCTCTCAACCGTCCGATCAAGGATCAAATGGTTGAGATTAAAGTCATGGATTAGATGGGATATATATAAGCTAATCTTGGTCATCCCCAAAACATGGATGGATGCGAGATCCTTCAATGCCATGAGATGTCCATGTTCTAGGCCTTGATCCAAGCTTGATTGAGCTCAAATTGGTATGAAACTCAACCCACACTATAAATATGTATCCTAGATCACATCTGATGGTCAAGATCTTATACCATTAACATTTCTTTCATAAAGCTCCACACCAAATTGAGTTTAGTGATCAAAAAATGGCATACCTCATCGGAGGTGATCACCGGGGCTCGATTCCCTTGGAGAAGCATTGTCGTCAGTTGACGAAGCATGAAAGTTTGAGGGGCTGAGGTTGAGTGGATCTTCCTATGGGTCACCTCCTTCTTCGCTTGAGCTCAATTTTGATTGAATTGGATCTCCCCTTGCTTCAAAAACTTGGAAGAGAGCTTAGGCAAGCACGATTAGGCTCTCTAATGGAGTGTCCAAAGGGAATTGCACTAATTTTGAGTATGGATGAAGTTAGAAATTTATTTGAGCTCCCCTATTTTCAAATGATGAAAGCTAAGAAATGGTAATTTTTATCTCCCTCTAGGAAGCTTAGGATCACTTGCAAATGGCTCCTTTAACTTCCTAAACTTCAATCAACTATGGCTCTGTTAATTTTTAAATGAATTAGGGGGAATATATCTCCCCCTTTGGCAATCAGACGGTCGAAGCTTGCCATGCCATTTTGATCCAATTGAGCCCATGTAATGAGTTGGTTAGGCCATCTAGGGTGTCCTTGAATTCAATTTTGCCAGAGGAGTGGGAATATGAACTTCCTAGGTGTTCAAAACAAGTGGAGGCATGACTCCCATGTGGCCATTTCAAGGGGAGTGGTTGGTTTGGCCATTGGGTCAAGTTGGGCTAACCCAAACTGATTAGGTTGGGTGCACCACCATACCTAGTGTTCACTTGACCTATTAGGAGAGTATCAAGTAGGTATGAAGATGGTTTGACCAAATTTCAAGTGGAATTGGCCAAATTTTGTTCATTGGCCTAGAAGTAAAATGATCATTTGGCTGATTTTTGAATTTGGATATGTTGGGTATGTTGAGAAAATAAGTTTGGCCAAGTTTCATTATATTTGGAGTTCATTTGGTATGATTTGGCTCATGTTGACCCATTTAGGTCAAAATGGGTCAACTTGGGTCAAGTTGACCAATTGGTCAAATTAGGTCAAACCAAGGGTTGGGACAAGTTCATATGACCATTTGAAATATTTTGGTGGCTTTGGTTTAATTCAATTTGTTTTAGCTTTGAATTTGATTCATATGACTTCACTTAGGTCAAATGGGTCAAGTTGACCAATTTGACCTATTTGACCTATTTGAGCTAGTCATGGGTAGGTTTAGGTTTGGTTAGTCATATGAAGTGGATTTTTGTATCTTTGTTTCCAATCAATTTTGGTTAAGTTTGAATTTGGCTCAATATGACCCTTTAGGTCAAGTTAAGTTCAAGGTCAATTGGGCTAAGTTAGGTCTAGTTGGCCAATTGAGATTTTGGTCAAGTTCAACAAGTTATTTGGAATGAACTTGACCCACTGGTTTCAATCAATTTGGCTTAGATCAAGTTTTGACATATTTTAACTTTTTAGGTCAAGTTGCGTCAACTTGGGTCAAGTGGCCAATTGGGCTAGATTAGGCTCAAATATTGACTTGGTCAAGTTCAAACATTGGTAATGAATGAACTTAGATCAATGGTTTCAATCAATTTGGCCTATGGTGGATTTTGGCTATGTTGGGTTTCATTTCAACACTTAGGTTTGACTTGATTTGACCCAATTTGAGTGATTGATCATCACATGATGATTGTTGATCATGATGAGAAGCTTAGGTAAGTTTGATTCAATCCAATTTTATTAGGGTTAGAATTTGGCCCATAAGGGTACTTTAGGTCACTTTAGGTCAAGTGAGCCTAAGTGGGTCAAATGCCTTAGTCAAAAATTTGATTTGCATTTGATTGAACTAACATATGGACTTATGATTGAAATATAAATCCATTTGCAAGTAGTTTGAAGTCAAATGGGTTTTGATTCATTTGACAATTTCAAGTTCAAAGGGTGAACATAAAATGGATTTTGGCTTGATTTTTTATTTGAGTTTTGATTAAGTGATTGAAGTTTGTATTTATATTGGGATTCATGATTGAAGGATTGATTGAATCATGAAAGAAAATCAAGAGTTTGACTTGATTTGAAATTGATTTGGCTAAGTTCAAGGTTTTGACTTGAAAGGCTTAGGTTGGATTTTGAATGAGTTTGAGTTTGATTTTTGGAAGTGGCTTTGATTTTTTGAATTTATATTTCATTTATATATGTGAATATAAATGAGAATATAAATGGATTATGAGAAAATTTCAAGGATTTGAAGTGATTTGATCATGATCTAAGCTAAGCCCTTAAGAGGAAATTTAAAGGGCTTAGAAAATATTTGGAGTTTGGATTTGCTTTTTTTGAGTTTAGCTTGATTGATTTGTATTTATATTTCATTTATATATGTGAATATAAATGAGTTATGAGAAAATCTCATGCGTTTGAATTGATTTGAAGATGATTTTGGCTAAGTCCTTAAGAGGGAATTAAGGATTTAGGAAAGATTTGGAATTTTGGATTTGAATTTTTGAATTTAGTTTGATTGGTTTGAGTTTATATTTCATTTATATATGTGAATATAAATGAGAATATAACTGAGTTATGATAAAATCTCGTGAGTTTGAATTGATTTGAAGATGATTTTGACTAAGTCCATAAGAGGGAATTAAGAATTTAGGAAAGATTTGGAATTTTGGATTTAAATTTTTGAATTTATTTTGATTAGTTTGAGTTTATATTTTATTTATATGTGTGAATATAAATGAGAATATAAATAAGTTATGAGAAAATCTCATGAGTTTGAATTGATTTGAAGATGGTTTTGGCTAAGTCCTTAAGAGGGAAATTAAGGACTTCAGAAATATTTGGAATTTGGAATTTCAATCATGGGTTTCAATCATGTGTTTCAATCATATGTTTCAATCATGTGGCATTGATTTGAGTTTGGAGAAGATCAAATAAGATTGATTTGGAGTTTGACTTGAAGGAAGGAAGGTGCAGAGTGGTCCAAGCTAAGGGTGGGCAAATTTTCCTAACTCCCCTAAGGCATGACATATTCCTATGGCTAACTCTTCTAAGTCTCTAGGGCTAGGTTGAGTATCAACCTAATCACTAGATGTATCTTAAGACTAAGGAACTCTTAAAGTCTAAGAATAATCCTAGATCTAAGATAGGGGTTGAGAGCTCATTCTAAAAATGAGGTCAACACTTCTTCAATTCCCCTTTCTTGGTCACTTGGATTTTCACTTTTCTATTCTTTTTCTTTTGCTTTTTCTTTTTCTTCATTTTATTTTTCTTTTGAACTTGAGTTTTGTCCAAGTTCATGAGAAAGGGTATTTTGAGGAAGATAGTAGGTCACATCCTTATATATCTCAACCTCTCTAATTGAAAATAGCTTTTCATCTCCTTTGACACAGTACCCAATCCCATCCTTCATGAACTTGATGCACTGATGGAGGGAGGATGGAATTATCTTGTTCTGATGTATCCAGGGCTTACCAAGCAAAGTGGTGAACAAAGTATTTGAATCAATGATATAAAACTTGGCTTCAGTCTTCTAATCACCTATCTCCAAAGGTAACACTATAGAACCTATAGCCTGTTCTCCTTGTTCATTGAATCTTATCAACATCATTTGATCTCCTCGGAGTGTGGAGATATTGATCCTCAAATAGGCAAGGGTCTTTAGACTCATAATGTTCACCGATGCACCTGGATCACCGAGAACTCCAGCAAGTCTGAATATGCCCATGTCAATTGTAATGTAGAGGGGACAGTTGTGCTCCATGTCCTCCAAAAGAAGGTCTTCATCTGTGAAAGTGATCCCCTGGCTTCTCTGGAATAATGTGCCTCCTCACCAATAATGCTCAGCTGAGCTAAGCATATCTCAGAATCAATGAGAGCCTTCATTAATGATTCCCTTATCTCATTGGATAAGATAAGGGCACGATATATACTTAGCTTAGATGGCAACTTTCTTAGGTGAGAGAGGACATTGTAGTCCACCTTAGGCTGATCCTCCACAAGCATATCCAAGGGTGGAGCATCTTATGAAGGGGCTTCTCGATCCTCTAAACTAATGGCTTGTTTCCCTCTATTTGAGGTGCTTCCCTAGTAGGTAAAACCTAACCACTACAGAGGTTAACTTTGGTGATCTCTTGTTGCAGGGTAATGGAAGGTTCTACCTGCACGTCAGGCTCACCTACAGCTTCTCCTATGGGACCCTCAGAATCAGATGAATCCAAGTCTATCTCAAGAGGAAAACCTATAGCATTCATAGTAGAAAAATCAAACTCTGAATCAGAAAGAGGAAGATCAGAATTGTTATAGTTATTGTTTAGACTTGAAGAGTTGTTAGGAATAGATTCAGACAACACATCATAAGTGACATAGATGTAATTCAAGCTAGCTTTATTCTTCAATTTCTTGGATTTAATAGGAGGCACAAAGTAGAAATCAAGTAAAGTAAGAGGGGTGAGGGATTTGATGCCTTCATTCGCCAATACAAGATGTCTACTAGAAGAAGAAGAACTAGCTGAAGTAGCAGTAGTTGCTGATGTGGTAGCTGCAACGGTAGGCTAGAGGCTAGACTCGATTGGTGGTTGTGCTACTGGACTATCCTGGGTTGGCACATGCTTTTGCTATTGCTACTGCTGCTGAGCTCCCCCTTTCCTTGAGTTGGCTCTGGAAACTTGCAAACTTTTCTTGGTGTTGGAGGATTGAGCTTACTCAGGCACCTACAAGGAAAGTTTCTTGATTTTCTAAATAATCTTTTTAGAGGTTTTGGATAAGGAGATATCCCAACCTTCTTTAGTTTTGGAAGGATCGTAAGTATCCCCAAGGATTACCCTAATGGAACTAGATGGTTGTTCCATAAGGTATTCCTTCGAGATGACTATAGCACCAGTCTTGAAGCTATGTTCAAGCCAGTCCTTAAATGTGAAGAAATCTTTCAAAACATGACCTAGCATATGGTGGTAGGGGCAAAAGTTAGAATCATGATTTTTTCCCACTTCCTCCGATCTCTTAGGTTTGGGTAGCTGAAATCAGGCTTCTCTAAGAGATTATTAAAGATCTTCCTGATTACCTCCCTTTTAAATGAATAAGGCTTGTTAAGTTTATTACAAGAGTAGGTGGACCATAGCTACTTGGCGGCGGGTATGTGTACTGCTGATGTTGATGATGTAGCTGAGGAGGAGGCGGTGTAGGTCGTGGAGGCTGTTGATGCAGCCGGTAGGGTTGCCTCAGCGGTGGTAGAGGAGGTGAAAGTGACGGCTGTGGAGCATGAGGTCTCTCAAACTGCTCTCTGGTCAATTGTTTACCCTTATCCACTACTATCACTGCCATGAGCTTCTTCTCATATACCTTATATGACTTTGGCTTTGTTGGTAGATTTGGAGAATTTAACTGTTTTGCTTCTCCTTGTAAACTAGTTACCTTGTTGATTAATTTCTCAAAGATTTTGATGGTGAAACCTTTGCCTATGAAGGCGACCGGGCCATAGATATTCTTAAGCAGAATCTCGATGGCATGTTGTTCAGACAGTTGTGGTTCAAATTTCATACTCAAATTATGTCATCTAAGAATGTAATCAACGAGGGACTCACCAGGATTTTCTTGAGCCACAACAAGATCACCAAGAGTGACCCTTTGCTGGGCTCCAACAAACCTCTTGATAAAGAGTTTCTCCAACTCAGTAAAAGTTTTTACTAAACTATTGTGAAGTTTAGTATACAAATTAAAAGCTATCTCTGCTAAACTGATGAAGAAGCGGTAAAGCATCACTACCACCCGGCATTAAGCTCTAAAATTGTGATGTGAGTTTCTCATCAAAACTCTTGAAGGAATGTGGCATGAAATCCTTAGGTTAATGGATTTCATCAAATTTCGTCAGGTAGGGTCTACCCTTTGGAACTGATGATCCTCCTCGGGCTTGAGCCAACGCTTCCTTCACCTGCTACTCAACCATAGTCTTGATATCTTTTTCTTGTATGGAGGTACTATCCACTACCTTCCTATACATACTGGTGCTACCTTGCTATATTGGAGGTAAAGTCTTGGTTGGGTCCAAGACATGCACCAACTCGCTAGTGTCTCATATGGTAGGATGAACTGGCTTGGTTGAATGCCAAGGCCTGCTAACAGATCATCGAGCCTCTTCTCCATCCTATCTATCTTTTCATCTTTCTGCTTTATTTATGGTAGGAAGTGTTGGACCAAATGAGCTATGTCTTCTTGCTCATCCTCAATACCTTCCATATTCTAATACTCTCTAAGGAGGGATCCCCTGGTATCTACCATGCAAACCCCTGCTGAGTCTCCCAACAAATCATCTTCATTAGGATCAATGATGATCTTCTCCTCATCAGACCAGTCATATCTTAGGATCTCCTTCTTCTCCATGAAATAATGAGCCACTATGTCATCTAGATAACGGTCTGTTGGAATTAGCACAAATGATTTTGGCTGACCGGTGATGGGATCACTATCATGTATTGTGAAGCACCGGACCTCCCCTGCTATCGAAGAATCAATGTTGTAAAGGTTGTACTCACTAGAAGATATACTCTCCTGACTGTCACTGACTCTGTATGGGGTGACACTCTTAGGAGGATCTATCATCATGGGTGCAACTGGGTTGTCACCTTCTCCCTCTGCAACTATTGTAACCATCTCTATGTCCTGCTGCGGTGGTGGTGGTGAAGGGATGACCACTATGCTTTGAGGTTGCCATTCCTTTTGCACCATAACTAGGGCAGAAGGTTGAGCAGGAGAGCACATCCTCACCACAATAGGTGATGTCGATGGAATGGGACCCCTTGGCCATAGCTAGATCATCAATGGAGTTCTCTTCTCCCCAGATGTGGCTTTCATGGCCTTCGACGGAACTGGAGATGCTGAAACGTGGATAAGCGACGATAGACAGGGGGTAGAATGGTGTGGTGGAGATACCACCGACTCTCTCAGAATAGGAGCTCTCCTCCTGTGATGGGTAGTCTCTGTAAGCAAAATACTGTCTATGTGATCGACGCGTTTAGTGTGCCGATCAGGAAAATCAATGAGTGCAAAGGCCACTGACTGTCGACTAAACCTCCGCCTCTCCCAGCTAGTCATATGAACTGAAGTATGAGCCTCCCTGGTTCTCTTCTGCTGAATATGCTTCCCCATGTTGTGGGGGATAACAAATCTCAAATCAAATTGAGCCCCGGACTTAGATCATTTATAGGCTCCGCCAACCTGGTGTAGAACTGAATGGAGGCCAGCATATGACCTCCTACTCTGATTGACTGGTGGCTGAAATCAAACCACTAGTGGAGGTGAAGCAGGGATCCTCCTAACATCCTCTCTTTCAAAATTAGAGAGAGGATGGAATGGGTTCACTATAACCAGTGGGGAAATCAAAGTGGGAAACTCCTCAACAACAGACCGCGTAGCTACTTCCATCTCTCTGGCGGTGCGAGATGGTACCACTTTATCATGCAATTTTTGTTCCTCCTTTGTGTCTTAGTGGAGCGAAAAAAGTAAGAGCTAGACCCATCCTCAAAAGAAGGGGTGACAATCTCTAGGATCAGGGCAGCCTTCCCCTTGGAAGGTTCTAATGAGTGGGTCTTACTAGGGCGGCCGAGGACGCAGGCTAGCACTATCACTCTTTGATGTTGGCACTATAGGAACCACTACTGCCTTTCTCTTCAATGAGGCAATATTAGAGTCTGATGGCATATCAATCTAAATGACCGGCTTCTGCCTAGTCACTGTACTCCTGCTAACAGTGGTGAGGGGAGTGCCCTTATAGGCAATCCTCACCCCCTCAAAACCTCGTCCAAAGTGGATGAGATGGGTGTAGTTAGAGCGGGGAGGATTGGCCTGATCTAGGGACATCCATCCCATGGGGAAAGGTAAACACATATTTCTGTGCAACCATTTCTATCAACAAAGAACTAAACTGAGACTAAAATTAAAACTGTCACTGAACGAGAGTCTGCAATGTTGAAAATAAACTTAATTTTTCTTGATTTTGAATTTATAATTTAGAATTAGAACCCATACTCAACATTTTAAAAATGTTAAGTCGAGCTCAAATGATTTAGAATAGATTACGAGATTTGATTGAAAAGAGGAATTTTTTGGATATAGAATCCTCTTTCAAAAAATATGGATATGTTGAAAATGGGTTCAAATATTTTTGAAGAGATGCTTCCATAGGTTCATATTTGAGTTTCAATTTGCTTTTGTTTTAGATTTGTCATTTTTGGAATTTACTCACTTAGCAAATTTGGGTATGCTGAGTGAGATGTTTGAAAATAATTTCTTTTTTTTTGTTTCTTTGTTTACTTTATTTTGTGAATCACTTTGTGATTTGTTGATTTTGAATCCTCATTTAGAAAATTTGGGTATGCTAAATGTGGAAATCCAAGTGTGTTTTGCTTTTGAAAATTTTTGAAAATAGGATTCTTAGCAAATTTCAGTATGCTAAGAAAATCTTAATGTGTTTCTTTTGATTTTGATTTTCTTTTGAAAAATAGGATCCTTAGCAAATTTAGGTATGCTAAGAAAATCCTAACGTGTTTCTTTCGATTTTGATTTTATTTTAAAAAGTAGGATCCTTAGCAAATTTAAGTATGCTAAGGGAGTCCAAATGTGTTTCTTTTGATTTTGATTTTATTTTGATTGAAAATGGAGAGTTCACTTTACTAAATATGGTATGCTAAAATGGAGTTCCAATGTATTTCTTTAATGTTGTGAAATGGAAATTTCACTTAGCAAATTTGAGTATGCTCGATGAAAATCCAAAAATGTGTTTAAAATTTTTGTATTTTAATTTTGTTTTGAAACTGGAAACCCCATTTTAGAAAACATGGTATGCTAAAGAATGAAGTTCCAAAAGTGTTTTTAAAAATTTTGTGGAATGGACATTTCACTTAGCAAATTTGAGTATGTAAAATGAAATTTTAAAAGTGTGTTTCAAATTTTGTTTTTGGAAAAGGGAGACTTCATTTTAGCAAATGGGATATGCTAGATGAAGTTCCAAATATGTTTTGAAGAATTTTATTTTGTTGATTTTGAAAAGAGGGATTCTCATTTAATAAATTTGAGTATGTAAGATGGAAATCAATTATGTTTCAATTTCCAAAGATGTATTTTTGTGTGCGATTGTTGCTTTTTTTTTGGAAGAGGAAAAGCCAACCTAATCATATATTGAATATGTTAAGTGGCATTTCAAAAATAATGTTATTTTATTTGGAAATGAAATTCCCATTCAATAAATTTGGGCACATTGAATGGAGATATTCAATGTGCTTTTTGAAAATCTATTTTTGATTTTGATTGAAAATGAAACATCAATTCAATAAATGCGAGTATATTGAATGGAGAGGTTTCATATGTGCTTTTTGAAAAATGTGAAAGTTCCAACCTAACACATGTGGAATGTGTTGAGTGGAATTTCAAAGTTATGATTTTGCTTGAAGATGTAATATCCATTCAACACATTTGGCTGTATTGAATGGAAAGGCCCATCTTTAAATTGTATGCTTTTGAAAACATGATTGTTGGAATTTCATTTTTGAAAATGAGGTCTTCACTAAAATGAATTTAGTGAAGAAGCTCGTTTGTGCTTTTAGAAAATGTGATTTTCGGAATCTTATTTTTGTGAAGATGATCCTACATGTAACAGTCATGAAGATTGTTAGATGAAGGTGATTTAGGAAAACTTTTTGTGCAAAACATTTTATTATGTGCATTTTGAAAGATTGCTTTTTTTTTAAAGAAAGATTTTTATAAAGGATTTATTTTATCATTATTATTTTAGAATGAACCTTTCCTTATGGTAAGGAGGAAGTCTTTAATTTTATTTTTTTTTATCAAACCTTTATTTTCACACATTCGGGAACCCAACAGGGGTTTTAAGACCAGCACGGGGGTGAGGTCCTAAAACCTAAAGATGTTGGCTAGCTTAACTTAAGGATGAAATAAGCTAAGTGCTAACAGAAAGAAAGATAGTCTTGGATTCATACAAAAGTATAAACCCACTATTGATACTTGGAAACAATGATCATTTACTAAAGATGGAGAGAGGTACCATCCCTAGTGGAGTCATCAAAAAAATTTGTGGTGAAAAATTATTTAAAATTTTCTAAATAATTTATACTTCCATCTTCAATCTATGTGGAATAAAATGAAGATACAAATATATACTCTTTTATGCATTTTGGATACCATGTAGATCTGCAGATGTTCTTATTAGGGTGATCGGATATGACATTGAGAAAATGTGCACTATCTCGAAAGATAGAAGTCACCACCATACAATGGACCTAATCACCTCAATAAAGACTCCTAAGGATAATGGGTCTGCATATGTACCAGAGATTCTTCCTCTATTTACATGAAAAAGTAAAATAGGGTTTATTTTAAATCGGGTTTGTTAAGTTCCCTTTAAGGGTAAGCCACATAGTTAATTACATCCCAAAGAATGAAATTCCTTAAGAATATTCTCTATTAAGGTAAATGTTCATTGTCTCCAAAAATTTTAATAGGTTGGACTATCAATCGATTAGTTTATTTTTAGTAAATCAAGCAGGATCAATCAAGAGGAGGGTATTCTTATCGAAGCCAAATGAGGATGAGTTGGGGATGTTTAGGATACTAGGAAGCCTAGTAAATATCCCAAATTATCCTATGATTCGGCTTTATATTTTTGAAATTGAATTATTTATTTGAGCTGAATTTTTATTAGATGTTTAGGGCTTATAATTCCATAATACAAGGTTATGAAAATTTCTAAGAGATGGGGATTTATGCTTATGGCCCGTAGAAGGGAGAAGCAACCTCGAAACCTAAATATAGGGAGCTTTGGTGAAGGCCAAAAGCACGACCTAAATCTAAGGTGAAAATGAGTATTTGGTTTACCTCCACAAGAGAGGATAAACCGTCCGACTGCATAGACTTACAACCGACTGGGAGTGGCCACCAACTAACTCCTCCTATGATTTTAAATTCATGTAGGCAAGTCATATGCTTTATGCAAGATAGCTATGCTATTATTTATTTTAGAAAGAGACTAAGTCCTTAAACTCACTCTCTAAGAGACTAGATCATGTAAGGCCATGAAAAATGACCTAGATCTAAAGCAAAATAAATTACAAGACCTACTTAGGGAGAAACTAGGAAAACATGTCATCTTAATGCACAAGCTAAATAAAATATCAAATATTTTATAAAGCTAACGCAAAATAATATAAGGTCATTTATGGTCGGGCACCACTACATAAACCCAAAATCAAATTGGATAATCGAGTTCTACCCTTATGCAATCTAGATTATAATCAAGTAAGAAAATTCATGTTATGGGGGTCTTCATCCTTATTTTCTTCTTTCTTTTTTTGGTTCCATCTTTTGGATGGTTGGAAGGTGGTTGCTCCAAAGACTTCACATTGCACATAAGATGCAATCTTATGACCAATGCTCATCTTAATCATCCATAACATTCATTCCAAAAATCTTAATTGCAAAAATTACATGAAGAGGAAGAGTAAATTTAACTAACACCTACAAAAGAGAGATTAGCTAAACAAACCATACAAATCCCTAACATGTATATTGGACTTAGCACCCCACACATGGGTAACCAAGTCCACGGCCTACTTGATTATGCTTGGGGTATAAGCACACACATGCAATAAAAGCATTTATATTTTTATTACTCTCCCAGCACAATCCCAGAAAAAAAGACATTTAGACTAAGATCGCCCTACCATTCATTCTATGCACATACACTCTAACATCAAGACTAGAAATAATACATCACAAAAAAGGAAAACATCAAGCCATGCACCACCCTAACCTAAAGCTAGAAGTGGTGACTTAATCGAATGTGTGTGCTTTTTAAGATTTGTGTGGTTTACTTAGCTAGGCTTTAAGGTTTAGATTTCTTAAGCATGATAAATGTTCAACATAGAGGTTGGTTTCATTTAAGTTATTTAGTTGATTTGGGTCAATTTTATTTGATGATTTTTGTAGTGTTTAGGTGAATCCTACAATTAATTACTAAGTTATAAAGAGAGGGAAAAGAGAATAGTACTTCTCTTTCCTTCCCTACCTTAAGTAATCTCTAAAGTAGATTCAGGTTTGATTTGGTTTAGTAAATGTTTTATTATGTATTTTAATTAATCTTAAGTTTAGATTTTTTTTCTAAACAAACCTATTCAAAAATAAAGGCATTTTAAGATAAAGTAAACTGAATTAATATCATAAAACACACATCACTTCTTTTCTTTCCCAACATGTATAACATGCATATGAATGAATCCTAAGCATATCTATACATACAAATGGAAATATTTAGTAGGCTTTATGATGGATGTTAATAAATGTTACTTAGGAAAATTATAATTCTTTATGATGCATGATTTTCATTAAGTAGAAAAGCGGGGTTTCTTTTATCCATTATTCACATGCACATGTATATGTATGAAATGCATAAGTGAGTATGGCGTCATTATCAGCACCAGGGGTGTAAAGTACAAGACCTACTTAGGGCTATTTAAAGCCTCACAACCTCGGGGTTGTCCAGACTAATATACCACTTTCCTTAAATAAAAAAAACATGTATAAAAGAAATGAATGGAAAAAGAAAGATGCAAAAAGTTTATATTTGTTTGTTTATTTTATTTATGCAATTTATATATACAAGTGTGGATATCCTTCTTAGGTAATAGCATAGGAATGGGTGGGAATTAGGTTAGGCAAGTGTTGTATTTTATTTCAAATGAACTATACACTTTATCAAATCTTATTGAATACCATGCTAAAAGAAAAGAGAAGGAAAGCCACACTATGCACATCTTCATATTTATATCCATATGCATGCTTATAAATAATTATAAATAGCACACTTTCAATTTTAGGTGTTTTATTTATAGATTTTTAAAATAGTTTTGGATTTAATAGTGATAATAGCCATTCATATTTCTACTTTAGCCAAAACATGCAATTTGACATAAAGAAAATATTTCATTTTTATTTTGATTTTTAAAAGATATGAATGCATGAGTTTTACATGACATACACAGTTAGCATGCTAAGAAATAAATAAAGTGATGAAAGCAATATAAATTCATTCACCCTAATTAATTCCTAAAGATATTCCTATGAAATAAGAAAGTTCAAAGTGAATCAAAGTTTGTTTAATGTGATTTTGTTTTGAATTTGTTTTATGTTTAAATTAGGAAATGTGAAAGAATTGTTGCTGGTCCTAACCCATTTCCTCCATGTGTATGGAATTCTAGTTTAATCTTTAGATGATTAGATGATTTTTATATTTTGATTAGGTTAAAGTATGAATTAAGTGTGTTAATTACCCCTTACTTATACCACCTTAGCATATTTAACCAAGTAATTATGAGCTAATGATATGACATAAAATCACACAAAGAATTTAAATCAGTAATGCACCTAAGATAAAAAGGGCCTAATACATTTGGCTCATGATTAATGATTAATTAAGCTAAAGGGTTTAAGTTAAGCACTTTCATAACCCCTCTCACACATGTGAGTTGGATTTTGATTTCTTTAATGTATTTAGGTTATTGAACACCTAAGCATCTACCCAAGATGGATTGGTTAAGTTTTGGAGGGTTTTAAAATTTTATCAAATTAATTAGGTAGGTAATTAGTGAATTAATTCTTAATTAAGTTTGGATTAAGGAAGAAAGAGGGGGGTTAAGGAATAGCTTAAGGAAAACATCCCAAAATTATTCTCTAAACCTCCTATTCACTTAAACAACTCTTAATTAACTCAATTAAGGGATTAAAACACTGATTGCACACTTAATTAAACTTAATTAAATCAAGAGGGTAATTAGAAATTAATCTTGCAATTCCTCTAATTAAACCATCAATAAATCCCAAGAAAATTAAGGGAGGCATAAGTCATCCCACTAATCATACATAAGAAGTTTGGAATTAATCAATTGTGTAATTAGAGAATAATTAGCAAAATTAAATTCCCAATAAAACCCAAATCTAGAAAATAACACCATTCAAAATACAATGAAATCAATTTTGTAATATTCTAAATCTAAATACCTTTCATATGCAATTTATTTCACATTTGTTTGTTTTTTCTACACTTAGAAATGAATTTTTAAAGTTTCCAAGCTTAATTAGGTAATTTAAATCCCTAATTATATAGTTAATCCTATCATGCGTGGAGGCTGACGCACTTTTCCATATGGATCAGCGGATTATTATTTAAGTTATCACATCCGGTGCCACATCGGTCGGCTATGCTTTCTATCCTCGATCAAGGATCGACGAGAATCTGGGTTCTAATGGATTAAAGCATGGCTCTATGTGAATTTAATCAAGATCGTCCATCCAAAACACATAGGATGGACGGTCTGTGATTCATATCTGAGATTACCTGCAGGAGATGGCCACCGTCCATCTTCCATTGCATGATCCAAGCTCGATTCAGCTCGGATTGATCCCAAATTCAACCCACACCATCATCAAGCAAGGGGGTGAACATCCAACAGCTAGTTTTACATGGGGTAAAGATTCTCTTCACAAAGGACCAAGAAAATTTGAAACTATGCTCGGTTTAATGGCATACCTCACCGGAGGCTATCACCAACGCTCGATTCCCTTGAAGAAGCTTCATCTAGTGGAGACGAAGCTTTATTGAAGTTTTGAGACCTTAAAATTGGATGGATCCTTCTATGGGTCAAGTCCACCTTCACTTGAGCTCAGTCTTGATCAAGAGTAGTCCTCCCTTGCCTTAGGAACTTCAATGAAGCTTGGAGTGAGTTTGATTTGATCCTCTGAGGGTGCTCAAAGGAGGAATTGGCTTGGTATTGAGTGTGGAGTAAGTTGGATTTAAAGTGGAGCTCCCCTATTTTCAATCTATGAAAATTGAGGAAATGGAATTTCAATTTCACTCTAGGAAGCTTGAGATCACCTGGCAAGGGCTCCTCTGGCTTCCTATACTTCAATAGAATAGGGCAGACTGAAATTCAAGTGAAATTAGGGGGAGTATATCTCCCCCCTAGAGCAATCAAAGGGTCGAGCCTTCTCTTGCCATTTTGATCTGATTGAGCTCTTTGAATGGGTTTGTTAGGCTGTTTGATGTATCATTACATTCGTTTTGGCTAGACGGAGGTAGGGAGGAGTACCTTGTGTTTTAAATGGTTGGAGGAATTATTCCCATGTGCCCATGTTCAAGCAAGTAGTCAGTTTAGGCTAGGTTGGGCTGACCCAAATCAATTGGGTTAGGTGCACCACACTCACTAGTGTCCACTTGGTTCACTAAGAAGGTACCAAGTGGTCATAAAGAGGATTTGACCAAATTCTAAGTAGATTTGGCCACAATTTATCCTATGGCTTAGGGTTAAAATGGTCATTTAGCTTGGGTTTCAATTTGAATATGTTTAATATGTTTGAAAAATAGGTTAGGCAAAGTTTCATTAAATTTGGAGTTGGTTTGATATGATTTGGCTCATATTGACCCATTTAGGTCAAAATGGGTCGACTTGGGTCAAGTTGATCAATTGGTCAAATTGGCTCAAACCAAGAGTTGGGTCAAATTCATATGACCATTTGAAATGTTTTGGTGGCTTTGGTTTGATTAAATTTGTTTTATATTTGGTTTTGGTTCAATTGAGTTCATTTAGGTCAAATGGGTCAAATTGACCAAATTGACCCATTTGACCTATTTGGGTTAGTTCATGGGTTGGTTCAAGTTTTATTGGTCATACAAAATGGATTGGTATCTTCATTTCTAATCAATTTGGTTTATATTTGAGTTTGGCTCAATTTGACCTTTTAAGTCAAGTTGGGTTCATGGTCAATTGGGCTAGATTGGGTCTAGTTGGCCAATTGAGGCTTTGGTCAAATTCAACAAGTGATTTGAAATGAACTTCACCCATTGGTTTCAATCAATTTGGCTTAGATCAAGTTTTGACACATTTTGACTTTTTAGTCAAGTTTGGTCAACTTGGGTCAAGTGGTCAATTGGGCTAGGTTAGGCTCAAATGTTGACTTGGTCAAGTTCAAACATTGATCATGAATGAGTTTTGATCAATGGTTTCAATCTATTTGGCCTATAGTGGATTTTGGCTAGTTTATATTTCATTTTTGCTAAGTATTGACTTGGTCAACCCTTAGGTTTGACCCAATTTGAGTGATTGATCATCTTATGATGATTGTTAATCGTGATGAGAGGCTTAGGTGGGCTTAATTCAATCTAATTTGGTTAGGATTATAATTTAGCTCGTTAGGGGTACTTTAGGATACTTTGGGTCAAGTGAGCCTAAGTGGGTCAAATGGCTTGGTCAAAGATTGATTGGAGTTTGATTGAACTCACATATGGACTTATGGTTAAAATATAAATCCATTTGCAAATGGTTTGAATTCAAATGGGTTTTGATTCATTTGATAATTTCAAGTTCTAAGGGTGAACATGAGTTTGACTTGGGTTTGATTTTTGGATTTAGTTTTGGTTTGGTGATTGAAGTTTATGCTTATATTTGGATTCATGATTGAAGGATTGATTGAATCGTGAAGAAAAAATCAAGAGTTTGGCTTGATTTGAAATTGATTTAGCTAAGTTCAAGATTTTGACTTGAAAGGCTCCGGTTGGATTTTGATTGAATTTGAGTTTGATTTTTGGAGTTGGTTTAGGTTGTTTGAATTTATATTTTATTTATATATGTGAATATAAATGAAAATATATATGGGATATGGGAAAATTTCATGAATTTGAAGTGATTTGAACCTGATTTAGGCTAAGTCCATAAGAGGGGATCTAAGTGACTTAGGAAATATTTTGAACTTGGAATTGAATTAAGAATTTGGTTTGATTGATTTAAATTTATATTTCATTTATATATGTGAATATAAATGAGAATATAAATGGGTTGTGAGAGAATTTCATGAATTTGAATTGATTTAGATTTGATTTAGGCTAAGTCCTTAAGAGGGAATCAAAGGACTTAGAAAATATTTTGAACTTGGAATTTCAATCATGGGATTCAATCATTTGTTTCAATCATGGATTTCGATCATTTGGACTTGGTTTGAGTTTGTAGGAAATAAATTAAGTTGGAATTAATTTAAGCTTGATGCTGATTTGATTTGGAGTTTGACTTCAAGGAAGGAAGTGACGAATTTGGTTCAAGCTATAGGGTAGGCAAATTTTCCTAACACCCTGTGGTGAAAATATTCTTATACATTTCTTGCCTTCATCTATCCCCCTCCTTTCAAAAGAGAGAATAAATTAAAATAGAAATATATAAAAATATACGCCTTGTTGGGATGCTACGTAGATCTGCAGATGTTCTTATTAAGGGGATCGGGTATGACATTGAGGAGAGGTGTACTATCTCGAGAGATAGAAGTCACCACCCTACAATGGACCTAATCACCCAAATAAAGACTCCTAAGGACAATGGATCTACATTTGTACTAGAGATTCTTCCCCTACTTTACATGAAAAAGTAAAGTAAGGTTTATTTTAACTAGGTTCATTAAGTTCCCTATAAGGGCAAGCCCCCATAGTTAATTACATCCTAAGGGGCGGGATCCCTCAGGAATACTCTCGATTAAGGTAAATGATTATTGTCTCCAAAGATTTTAATAAGTAGGACTATCAATCGATTAGTTTATTCTGGGAGATCAAATGGGATTGATCAAAGAGAGGGAGTTATTATCAAAGCCAAAGAAAGATAAGTAGGAAATGCCCACGATGCTAGGAAACTTAGCAAGCATCTCAAACTATCCTATTGTTGGGCTTTACATTTTTGAAATTGATTTAATTTTTTTGAGTTAAATTTTTCATTAAAAATTTAGGACTTATGATTCTATAACACAAGATTAAGGAAATGCCTAAGAGGTGAGGATTTAAGCTTAGGGCCCATGAAAGGGAGAAGCAACCTCATAACCTGAATCTAGGGAGCTTTGGCGAGAGCTGAAAGTGCAACCTAAATCTAAGGTGAAAGATGGGTATTTAGTTTGCCTCCATAAGAGAGGACAAACCACACAACTACTTGGACTTACAACTGCCTGGGGGTGGCCACCAACTAACTCCTTCTACGGTTTTAAGTTCATGTAGGCAAGTCATATGCTTATGCAAGATAGTTAGGTTATTATTTATTTAGAAAGATACTAAGTCCTTAAACTCACTCCCTAAAAATATTATATCATGTAAGGGTATACTTCAAATGACCTAAATCTAATGTAATTCAGATTTCATTTTATTTTTATTTTTTGATAATTATTTTGACTCAGACTAATAGGATTCATATGCCTAATGCATGAGAAATAAGATTATTAGCCAAAATCAGCAAGAAGGGAGGAGGTGTGTTTCCACCATGGCTCTCAAAGGCCAAGCCAAGTTTCTCTAGCAAAGGTGAAAGCCCTCTAATCAAGAGTGAAAATAATATGCATTTGCACATGAAGTTATAAAAGAAGTACTCATCCAGCTAAGGGGCAGCTAATTCTTATATCTTGATTTTAACCTAAGCTTTAGGTGAGGATATGAGTTCTTTATTTTTAGTTTTGAATTGTTAAATTTGGTAGAAGATTTATTTTTTCCTAATCCACATCCAGGTCATACATAAAGCAAGGAAGAAACTAGAAAAAGGATGTCACTTAATGCACAAGCTAAACAAATCATCAATCAATTTATAAAGCTAATCGTAAAAGAATAAGAGGTCATTGTGGTCTGGTACGATCGCACAAACCTGAAAACAAATTGGGACACTGAGCTCTACCCTTATAGAATCTGGATTACAAATGAATTACATATTATTAAGCAAGGAACTCATTATTATGGGGTCTTCAAGCATTATTTATTCATTCTTCTTTTCCTCTTTCTTCTTCTTTTCTTCTTTCTTCTTTGGTTTCTTTTTGGATGGTTGGATGGTGGATGCTCCAAAGGCTTCATATGGTGCATAATATGTAATCTTATGACCAATGTTCATCCTAATCCCTATAACAATCATTCCAAAATCTTAATTTCTAAATTTACATGAAAAGGAAGAGTAAATCTAACTAACACCTGCAAAACAAAGGTTAGCTAAACAAACCACCAAATCCCAAGTATGTATATTGGACTTATCACCCCACACATGGGTGATTAAGTCCACTTGGCCTACTGGATTATGCTTAGGGGTATAAGCACCTACGCAACAAAAGCAGTTATATTTAAATTTATTACAGCGCCCCTTAAGCGCAATCCCCTGTAGAAGATAATGGTTAGACTAAGATCGTCCTACCATTTATTCTACGCACATACATCCTAACATCTAGTCTAAAACATATATAATAAAATAAAAGCAAGCATCAAATCATGCACCGCCCTAACCTAAAGCTAGAAGTGGTGACTTAGCCTAATGTGTGTGCTTTGGAGGTTTGTGTGGTATGCTTAGCTATGGATTTAAGTTAGAATTTTCTAAGTATGAAGCATGTTCAACTTAGAGGAGGGATTCATTTAAGTGATTTAGGTCATTTGGGTTGGTTTTATTTTATGTTTTGATTAGCTTCAAGTGAATCCTACATTTAATTATTAAGTTATAAAGAGAGGGAAAGAGAAAAGAACTTCTCTTTCCTTCCCTAACCTAAGTAATTTATAAAGTGGATTCATAATTTAGTTTTATTTAGTGAATGTTTTAATTAGGAATTTTAATTAATCCTATGTTTAGATAAACTCTAAACAAACCTATTCAAAAGAAATGCATTTTAAGATTAAGTAAAATGAATTAAATTCACAAAATGTACATCACTTCATTTCTTTCCTAACATGTATAATATACATATGAATAAGTCCTAAGCATATCTATACATACAAATGAGAATATTTAACACACTTTATGAAGCATGCTAAGTAATTCAATTTAAGGAAATTTGAAAGTTTATGATGCATGATTTTCATTAAGTAGCAAAGGGGTTTATTATCCAACTTTCACATGCGCATATGAATGTATAAAAGGCATAAGTAAGTACAACGTCATTGTTAAACAGAGGTGTAAGGTACTAGACCTACTTTGGGCTACTTAAAGCCTCGCAACCTCAAGCTTGTTTAGACTAATATACCATTTTCCTTAAATACAAGCATGTCTGTTGACCTCATTTTTAGAATGAGCTCTCAACCCCTCCATCTTAGACATAGGACTCCTCTTAGACTTTAAGAGTTCCTTAGTCTTAAGACACATCTAGTGATTAGGTGAACACTCAACCTAGCCCTAGAGACTTAGAAGAGTTAGCCATAGGAATAGGTCATTCCTTAAGGGTGTTAAGAAAATTTTCCCACCCTTAGCTTGAACCATTCCTCACCTTCCTTCCTTCAAGTCAAACTTCAAATCAATCTTATTTGATTTTCTCCAAACTCAAATCAATGCCACATGATTGAAATCCATGATCAAAATCCATGCTTGAAATTCATGAATGAAACCCATGAATGAAATTCCTAAGTCCAACTCTTTCTTAAGTCCTTAATCTTCTTTTAAGGGCTTAAGCCTAAATCATGATCAAACTAATTTAAACTCATGAGATTTTCTCATAATTTATTTATATTCTAATTTATATTAACATATATAAATGAAATATAAATTCAAACCAATCAACCTAAACTCAAAATTCAAAATCAAATCTAAAATTTTCCTAAGTCCTTTAAATTCCCTTTTAATGGACTTAGCCTAAATCATGTTCAAATCAACTCAAACTCCTGGGATATTCTCATAGCTCATTTATATTCTCATTTATATTCACATATATAAATTAAATATAAATATAAATCAATCAAATCAAATCCAAAGATTAAATTCCAAATTTAAAACCCTTCTTAACTCCTTAATTTCCTTCTTAAGGACTTAGCCAAAATCATGATCAAATCAATTCAAATTCGTGGGATTTTCTCATAACTCATTTATATTCTTATTTATATTCACATATATAAATGAAATATAAATATAAATCAATTAAACCAAATTCAAAAATTCATACTTCCAACTATAAAAATTTCCTAAGTCCTTTAAAATCCCTTTTAATGGACTTACCCTAAATCTTGATTAAATCACTTCAAATCCTTAAAATTTTCTCATGATCCATTTATATTCTCATTTACATTCACATATATAAATGAAATATAAATTCAAACAATCAAACCAATTCCAAAAATCAAACTCAAATCTACTCAAAATCTAACCTAAGCCTTTCAAGTTAAAATCTTGAATTTAGCCAAATCAATTTCAAATCAATACAAACTCTTTATTTTCTTTATGATTCAATCAACCCTACAATCATGAATTCATATATAAATACAAACTTCAATCACTTAATAAAAAATCAATTCAACAATCAAAGCTAAAATCCCTTCATATTCCTCCTTTGAATATGAAATTATCAAAGGGATCAAAACTCGTTTGACTTCAAACCACTTGCAAATGGATTTATATTTCAATCATAAGTCCATATACAAGTTCAATCAAACTCAAATCAAGCTTTCTACAAGTCATTTGACACACTTAGGCTCACATGACCCAAAGTGGCGTAAAGTACCCTTATGATCCAAATTCTAATCCTGACCAAATTGGATCGAATCAAACTCATCTATGCCTCTAATCATGATCAACAATCATCATGGGATGATCAATCAATCAAATTGGATCAAACCAAGTCAAACCTAAGGGTTGACCAAGTCAACACTTAGCCAAAAATGAACCCTAACATAGCCAAATTCTACCATATGATAAATTGATTGAAACTCATGATCTAACTTCATTAATGAGCTATGTTTGAACTTGACCAAGTGAACATTTGAGCCTAACCTAGCCCAATTGGCCACTTGACCCAAGTTGACCCAACTTGACCTAAAAAGTCAAAATGTGTCAAAACTTGATCTAAACCAAATTATTTCAAACCAATGGATCAAGTTCATTCCAAATCACTTGTTGAACTTGACCAAACTCTCAATTGGCCAACTAGACCTAATCTAGCCCAATTGACCTTAGACCCAACTTGCCCTAAAGGGGTCATGTTAAGCCAAATGTGAACATAGCCAAAATTTATTAGAAAAAAGATACCAATCCACTCCATATGACTAACCAAACCTAGACCTACCCTTGACCTAGGTCAAATAGGTCAACTTGACCCATTTGACCTAAATGAAGTCATATGAGCCAAATTCAAAACTACACCAAATTGAATAAAACCAAAGCTACTAAAATATTTCAAATGGTCATATGAACTTGGCTCAACCCTTTGTTTGACCCAATTTGACTAATTGGTCAACTTGACCCAAGTTGACCCATTTTGACCTAAATGGGTCAACATGAGCCAAACCTTATCAAATTCCAAATCTCATGAAACTTGGCCAAAACTAGCTTCTCCACATACCCAACATATCAAAATTAAAAAATTAGCAAAATGACCATTCTACCCCTAGTCCATAGAACAAATTATGGACTAATCCATGGGTAATTTGGTCAAGCCTTCTTCATATCAACTTGATACCTTCCTAATAGCTCAAGTGGACCTAATGAAGAGTGGTGCACCCAACCCAATGGGTTTGGGTCAACCAAAATGGACTCAAGGCCAAACCCGACCCCCCTAGCTCAAATTGGCCATTTTAAAATCCTCCCTCCACCTAATTTGATGCACATGGGTGGTTAGCAACCCACTCAAGACTTCAAACTGACCATGTGTCAACTCAAAATAGATCAAACAACCCCTCACATGTGGTCAATTAGAACAAAATGGCAAGCTAAGGCTCAGCCATTCGATTGCCATAGTGGGAGATATACTCCCCCTAATTTAATTTGAAACGATCATTCCCACATTCGATTGAGCCTGAGTGAGTGTTAAGAAACTTCAGATAGCCATCATAAGCATTCTATGAGGGATTTGAAAAGGGCATTTCTCGATTTTCTTTATTGGAAAATAAGGGAGCTCACTTCAATCCTCAACTTTCTCTATACTCAAATCCATTCCAATTCCTCTTGCACACTACCTCAGAAGATCAAATCGAGTGCACCCAAGCTCTCATTCGAGTTCCCAAAGCAAGAAGAGGTCGAATTGAATCAAAGCAGCAAGCAAGGAGAAGTGGTGTTGGTCCATGTTTAGGATGAGTTCTCAACCCCTCCATCTTAGACATAGGACTCCTCTTAGACTTTAAGAGATCCTTAGTCTTAATACACATCTAGTGATTAGGTGGACACTCAACCTAGCCCTAGAAGACTTAGAAGAGTTAGCCATAGGAATAGGTCATGCCTTAGGGGTGTTAGGAAAACTTGCCTACCTTTAGCTTGAACCAATCCTCACTTTCCTTCATTCAAGTAAAATTCCAAATCAATCTCATTTTATTTTCTCCAAACTCAAATCAACTCCATATGATTAAAATCTATGATTGAAACCAATGATCAAAATCCATCAAAATTTCTAAGTCTGAATTTTCCTAAGTCATTTAAGTATTTCTTCATGGACTTAGCCAAAATCATGATCAAAACTAAATTTCAAACCAATTCCAACTCATGGGATTTCCTCAAAACTCATTTATAATCTCATTTATATTGACACATATAAATGAAATATAAATATAAATCAATCAAATTAAACCCTCAAATAAAATTCCAAATCTAAAATTTTCCTAAGTCCTTTAAATTTCTTTTAAAGGACTTAGCCAAAATCATGATCAAACTAAATCAAATTCATGGAATTTTCTCATACCTCATTTATATTCTCATTTTTATTCACATATATAAATGAAATATAAATAAAAATCAATCAAACCAAATTCAAAAATTCAAACTTCAAACTCCAAATTTTTTCGAAGTCATTTAAATCCTTCTTAATGGACTTAGCCCAAATCATGATTAAACCACTTCAAATCCTTGAAACTTTTTCATGACCCATTTATATTCTCATTTATATTCACATATATAAATGAAATATAAATTCAAACAATCAAAACCAATTCCAAAAATCAAACTCAAATCCACTCAAAATCCAATCTAAGCCCTTTAAGGCAAAATATTGAATTTAGCCAAATCAATTTCAAATCTAGCCAAACTCTTGATTTTCCTTCATGATTCAATCAACCCTACAATCATGAACCCAAATATAAATACAAACTTCAATCACTAAATCAAAATCTGATTCAAAAAAGCAAACCCTAAATCCTTTCATACTCTTCCTTTGGATATGAAATTGTCAAATGGATCGAAACCCATTTGACTTCAAACTACTTGCAAATGGATTTATATTTCAATCATAAGTCCATATACAAGTTCAATCAAGCTCAAATCAAGCTTTGACCAAGCCATTTGACCCAAAGTTACCTATATTACCCTTATGAGCCAAATTCTAATCCTAACCAAATTAGATTAAACCAAACTCACCTATGCCTCTCATCATGATCAACAATCATCATGGGATGATCAATCAATCAAATTGGGTCAAACCAAGTCAACACTTAGCACAAAATGAAACCTAACATAGCCAAATTCCACCAAAGGCTAAATTGATTGAAACCAATGATCTAGGTTCATTCATGAACTATGTTTGAACTTGACCAAGTCAACATTTGAGCCTAGCCTAGCCCAATTGGCCACTTGACCCAACTTGACCTAAAGGGTCAAAATTAGTCAAAACTTAATCTAAGCCAAATTGACACAAACCAATGGGTCGAGTTCATTCTGAATTACTTCAATTGACCTTAGACCCAACTTGACCTAAAGGGGTCATGTTGAGCCAAATTTGAACATAGCCAAAATTGATTAGAAACAAAGATACCAATCTACTCCATATGACTAACCAAACCTAAACCCACCCTTGACCTAGCCCAAATAGGTCAAATGGGTCAAATATGTTAACTTGACCCAATTGGCCTAAATGAAGTCATATGAGCTAAATTCAAAACTACGCCAAATTGAATCAAACCAAAGCCACCAAAATATTTCAAATGGTCATATGAACTTGGCCCAACCCTTGGTTTGACCCAATTTGACCAATTGGTCAAATTGACCCATTTTGACCTAAATGGGTCAACTTGAGCCAAACCTTTTCAAATGAATTCCAAATCTCATGACACTTGGCCAAACCTAGTTTCTCCACATACCCAACATATCCAAATTGAAAAATCAGCAACATGACCATTCTACCCCTAGGCCATAGAACAAATTTTGGCCTAATCCATGGGTAATTTGGTCTACCCTCTTTACATCCACTTGATACCTTCCTAATACCTCAAGGGGATCTAATGAAGAGTGTTAAATCCAACCCAATGGGTTTGGGTCAGCCCAAATGGACCCAAGGTCAAACCTGACCCCATGGGTCAAATTGCCTCATTACAAATCCTGCCTCGACCTAATTTGATGCACATGGGAGGTTGGCAATCCACTCAAGGACTCAAACCGACCATGTGCCAACTCAAAATAGATTAGAAACTCTCCATTGTGATCAATTGGATCAAAATGGCAAAGAAGGTGTCGGCCATCTGATTGCCATAGGGGAAGATATACTCCCCCTAATTCAATTCAAAATGATTATTCCTCAATTCGATTGAAGCTTATAGAGTGCTAGGAAAGATCAGAGAGCCTTCCTAAGCATTTTAAGAGGGATTTGAAATTGCTTCTTCTCAGTTTTCTCCATTGAAAAATGAGGGAGCTCACTTGAACTTTCAACTTCTTCCTCACTCAAAATTACTCCAATTCCTCTTGCACACTTCCTCTAAGGATCAATTTGAGTACACTCAAGCATCCATTTGAGTTCTCAGAGCATGGAGAGCCTCAATTGGATCAAAGACACAAGGGAGATCAAGTGGTGTTGGTCCATAGAGCAATCCACTCAACCCCAAGGCCTAAAAATTTCAACATGTCTTCGTCTCCACTAGTCGAAGCTACCTCATCGAGCTCGAGTGTCGATGATCACCTCCAGCGAGGTATGGAATTTTCTAACCACCTAGCATAGGTGGTGTTGGTCTTTTGTGAAAGGAATTTTCAAGTCATGCAAAATCCACTGTTGGATGTGTTCCTTATTGGCTTTAGATGGTGTGGGTAAATTCTTGTTCCAATTCAAACTCTATCGGGCTCAGATCTTCCTCTAGATCATGAATGGCCTCTATTGATCCTAGGGGAGAAATTGGGGTGATCCTAGCCATACATCCGCACATTTTGGATGGACGGCTGAGATTATTCCCACATTTTAAAATTCATTTATTCTTTTATAAACTAGAGGATGATCCCTGGCCGTCCTCGGACGGCAAGGATCAAAATGCGTCCCGCCACCGCGCTGCCACCTGATGTGACATTTAAGTAGTAGGCTCAGGACGCGATGCATGTTAAGCGCGCTGACCGCCGCCGCCATGCGTCGCACTGTGAGCTGAGGGATTAGTTAGGGATTTTAATTAATGCTAATTAATCTATTGATCTTCTAAAATTCATATCTCTCTCAATAAAATTTAGAAAAATATGTGGTAAAATCCTATGAAAAGATAATTCAACCAAGAATATTTTAAAAATAATTTCAATGGATTTTGAATTATGTTTTTCTCTGATTTTGAGTTTTATTGGAAATTTTATTTTGTTAATTACCTCTTAATTAAAATCTGATTAATCCCAAACTTCTTGGGTATGTTTTAGGGGATGACTTCTGCCTCCCCTAATTTTTATTGGGATTTATTGAAGGCTTAATTAGAGAAATTACAAATGTGTTTTTAATTACCTTCCTTAGGTAATTAAAGATAATTAAGGTGTGATTAGTGGTTTTAATCCATTATTAGAGTTGATTAAGGCTAGATCCAATATATAAGAGGTTTAGGGAATAATTTTGGTGCATTTCCCCCAAGCTATTCCCAAAACCCCCATTTTTTTTCCTTAATCCTCTCTTAATTAATGGTAAATTTATTAATTATCCCTTTAATTAATTTCTAAAAATTCTAAAATCTTCCAAAACTTAATGAATATACTTTGGGGAGATGATTAGTTGTTCAAGAGCCAAAGTTCAATTAAGGAAATCAAAACCCAATTCATATGTATGAAGGGGTGTTTTGGAATTACTTAAACTAAACCCCTTAGCTTAATTAACCATTAATCATGAGCCAAATTGCATTAGGCCCTTTTCTTCCTAAGTACATTGAAAATTTAAATTCCTTATGAGTTTTTATGTTATCTCATTGGCTCATGATTATTTGGTTTATTATGCGAAGGTGGTATAAGTAAGGGTTAATTAACTTGCTTAATTCATACATTAACCTAATTAATGCATAAAAATGAATCTAATCATCTAAAAATTAAACAAAAATATCAAACACATGTGGGAATGGGTTAGAAACACCAAACTCAACTCACCTTTTCAAAATTAAATCAAACTTAAAACTAAACAAAAATCACAATGAAAATACTTTGATTTATTTTAAACTTTCTTATTCCAAAAGAATGTCTTTAGTATTTAAATAAAGGGAATGTGTTTACAAGCATTAATTAGTTTGATTCTTTCCCCAACATGTTAAATTTGTATGTCATGTGGTTTCATGCATTCATTTTTTTCAAAATTCAAATTTAAAAGTGAAATTGTTTACTTTATGTCAAATTTGTATGTGTTGGCTAAAGTAGAAATATGAGTGATATTATCACTACTAAACTCACATTATTTTCAAAACATATAAATCAATTATCAAATATAAAAGTGTGCTACTTATATTTTAATTATAAGCTTGCATGTGAAAGAATATAAAGGTGTACTTAGCATATGTTCCCTCCTCTTTTTTTAGCATAATTTTGAATAGGAGTTGGTAAGATGCATGGTTCATTTGAAAAGAACCTAACACTTACCTGAATCTATATCCTATTCATTCCTATACTATCAATAAGAAGGGTTACCTATGCTTGTACACATAAATGGCATAAATAAAATGAATCAATTAATATAACTTTTGCATTCCTTCTTTTCCGTTCATTTCTTTTATACACATGTTTGTATTTAAGAAAAGTCGCATATTAGTCTGAACAACCCCGAGGTTGTGAGGTTTTAAGTAACCCCAAGTAGGTCTTGTACCTTACACTTCTGGTTAACAATGGTGCAGTACTCACTTATGTCTTTCTTAATTTCATGTGTGTATGTGAAAAATTAGATAAAGAAACCCTTTTCTACTTAAGAAAATCATGCATCTTAGACTTCTAAATTTTATTAAATGGATTACTTAGTATGCATCATAAAGTATGTTAAATATTCTCATTTGTGTGTATAGATATGCTTAGGATTCATTCATATGCATGTTATACATGTTAGGAAAGAAATGAAGTAATGTGTGTTTTGTGAATTTGGTTCATTTTATTTAATCTTAAAATGCCTTTATTTTTGAATAGGTTTGTTTAGAGTTCACCTAAACTTAGAATTAGTTAAAAATTTTAATCAAAATATTCACTAAACAAACTAAAATGTGAATCTACTTTAGAAGTTACTTAGGTTAGGGAAGGAAAGAGAAGTTCTCTTCTCTTTTCCTCTCTTTATAACTTAGTAATTAATTGTAGGATTCACTTGAACCAAATTAAAATATGAAACAAAATCAATCCAAATCAGTTAAACAACTTAAATTAAACCCTCTAAGTTGAACATATTTTCACACTTAGAAACTTTGAACCTAAAGCCATAGCTAATCATACCACACAAACCTTCGAAACATACACATTAGCCTAAGTCACCACTTCTAGCTTTAGGTTAGGGCGGTGCATGATTTGATGTTTTGTTTTATTTTATTATATATGTTTTAGATTGGATGTTAGGGCGTATGCTCATAAAATAAATGGTAGGATGTTCTTAGTCTAATCATTATTTTTTGCAGGGGATTGTGCCTAATGGGCGCTATCATAAATAAAAATATAAATGCTTTTGCTTGCAGGTGCTTTATACCCCTAAGCATAATCCAATAGGCTAGGTAGACTTAGTCACCCATATGTGGGGTGATAAGTCCAATATACATGCTTGGGATTTGTGTGGTTTTCTTTTTCTAATCTTTATTTTGCAGGTGTTAGTTAGATTTTCATTCTTTTCCTTTTCATATAAATTTGTACAATTAGGATTTTGGAATGATTGTTATGAGGATTAGGATGAGCATTGGTCATAATATTTTATCTTATGCACCATGTGAGGCCTTGGAGCATCTACCTTCCAACCATCCAAAAGAAGGAACCAAAGAAAAAGAAGAAAAGAAGAAGAAAGAAGAAATGAAGCTTGAAGACCCCCATAATAATGAATTCCTTACTTAATTGTAATTTAATTCATTTGTAATTGGGGTTGTATAAGGGTAGAGCTCGGCTACCAAATTTGTTATTTTCATGTTTGTGTGGTGGTGCCCGACCACAACGGCCTTTTATTCTTTATATGATTAGCTTCATAAACTGATTGATGATTTGTTTAGCTTTTGTATTAAGTGACTTCTTTTCCTAGTTTCTTCCTTTCTTTATGTATGGCCTGGATGTGGATTAGGCTTTTTAGGGAAAAATAAATCTTTTACCTAACTTAACAACTCAAAATTAAAAAATTAAAGAACTCATAACCTCACCTAATGCTTAGGTTTAAAATCAAGATAAAATAATTAGGAACCTCTTAGTTGGATGAGTATTTATTTTGTAATATCATGCATAAATACATCTTATTTCACTCTTGATTGCAGGGCTTCCACCTTTGCCAGAGAAACTTGGCTTGACCTTTGAGAGCCATGGTGGAAACACACATCCTCCCTTCTCGCTAATTTTGTCCAATAACTCCATTTCTCTTGCATTAGACATATGAATCCTATTAACCTAAGTCAAAAATAATTATCCAAAAATGAAAAATAAAATGAAATTTGAATTGCATTAGATTTAGGTCATTTGAAGCATGCCCTTACATGATCTAGTCTCTTTAGGGAGTGAGTTTAAGGACTTAGTATCTTTCTAAATAAATAACAAGTCTAGCTATCTTGCATAAGCATAAAGACTTGCTTACATATATTTAAAATCGTAGGAGGAGTTAGTTAGTGGACACCCCCAAGTGGTTGTAAGTCCAAGCAGTTGAGCGACTTGTCCTCACTTGTGGAGACAAACCAAATACTCATTTTTCATCTTAGATTTAGGTTGTGCTTTCGGCCCTCGCCAAAGCTTCCTAAATTTAGGTTCTGAGGTTGCATCTCCCCTTTGTGGCCATAAGCATAATTCCTCACCTCTTAGGTATTTTTTTAATCTTGTATTAAGGAATCATAAGTCTTAAATTTCTAATGAAAATTTAACTCAAATATATTAAATCAATTTCAAAAATGTAAATCCCAACTATAGGATTATTTGAGATGCTCGTTAGGCTTCCTAGCATCGTGGGCATCTCCTACTGATCTTTCTTTTAGCTCTGATAATAACTCCCTCTCTTAGATCAATCCCATTTGATCTTCAAAATTAAACCAATTGATTGATAGTCATTTCTTATTGAAATCTTTGAAGATAATGAGCATTTATCTTAATCAAGATTTTTCCTAAGGAATCTTCATTCCTTAGGATGTAATTAACTATGGGGGCTTTCCCCTGTAGGGAACTTAATGAACCCAATTTAAAATAAACCATGCTTTACATTTCTATGTAAAGTAGGGAAAGAATCTCTGATACATTTGCAAACCCATCATTCTTAGGAGTCCTTATTGAGGTGATTAGGTCCATTAAAGGGTAGTGACTTCTGTCTTTCGAGATAGTACACTATTTCCTTGATGACATACATCCAATAAGCACCGTGATCTAATGGGCATCCTAAAAAGATAAATTTCCATAGTCTTACCTCTTTCTTTTCTCCCCATCAGATTTAAAAGGCAACTCCTTATAGAAATTTTTCACCACATATTTTTTGGCGACTCCGCTGGGGATGGTTCCTCTCTCCATCTTTGATAAATGATCGTTGTCTTTGAGTATCGATAGTGGGTTTGTACTTTGGTTATAAATTTGAGACTATCCTTCCTTCCATTGGCACTTAGCTTATTTCATTCTTAAGTTGAGTTAGCCAACATCTTTAGGTTTTAGGACCTCATTTCCTATTGGTCTTAAAACCCCCATTGGGTTCTCCAATGGGTAAAAATATAAAAAAATATATATCTAAATAAAAAAACACTTAAAGACTTCCTCCTTATCATGTTTATCATAAGGAAGGGTTCATTCTAAAATAATAAATACAAAATAAAATTTTTATAAGAACTTTGCTTTTCAAAAAGCACTCTTTCAAAAATGCACTTAATAAAATATTTTCCACAAAACTTTTATCACCCTCATGTACATATAGGGATTTTCAAGAATGAAACTAACAATTTATTTTCCAAAAGCACAAATGAACATCATCTTTCAATTCATTTTGATGAAGATTTAATTTTCAAAATAAAATGAACAATCATCTTCCCAAAATCACAATCAAAAATAAAGTTTTCTAAAAGCATACATGAATCCTTTGTTCAATATATTCACACCTATTGAATGGAAGTTTTATTTTCAAATTAATCTAAATTTTTAGAAAGCATAAATGAACGTCTTCCTTCAATTTGTTTTGATGAAGGTTTCATTTTCAAAATAAAATGAACAATCATCTTTCCAAAAATCAAAATAAAAAAATGAAGTTTTCAAAAAGCACATATGAACCTTTCCATTCAATACACTCATACATATTGAATGGAAGTTTCATTTTCAAATAAAATTAAATTTTTCAAAAAAAAAAAGCACATATGAACATTTACATTTAATATAATCAAATTTATTAAATGAATATTTTATTTCCAACTAAAAAATAACATCATTTTGAAATCCCACTTAAAGATATCTCACATATGATTAAGTTAGAATTCCCCTCTTTCAAAAAGCAATAATCACACACAAAACAAAATTTTTACATTTCAAAAATAAGGTTGATTCCCATTCCTACATACCCAAATTTGTTGAATGGGAGTCCTCTTTTCAAAATTTAAAACTTAAACAATCATACTTTCAACATATTTGGAACTTCATTTAACATACCCAAATTTGTTAAGTGAAGTCTCCAAATTCAAAATTTTCAAACACATTTTAGAACTTCATTTAACATACTCAAATTTGTTAAGTGAAGTCTCCAAATTCCAAAATCAAAAAATTTCAAACACATTTGGAACCTCACTTAACATACTCAAATTTGTTAAGTAAAGTCTCCAAATCCAAAATCCAAAAAAATTTCAAAACACATTTGGAACTTTATTTAACATACTCAAATTTGTTAAGTGAAGTCTCCAAATCCAAAACCAAAAATTTTCAAACAACTTTTTGGAACTTCACTTAACACACCCAAATTTGTTAAGTGAAGTCTCCAAATTCAAAATCCAAAAAATTTCAAACACATTTGGAACTTCATTTAGCATACCTAAATTTGTTAAGTGAAGTCTCTAAAGCCAAAATCCAAAAAAAAATTCTAAACATCTTTGGAACTTCATTTAGCATACCCAAATTTATTATGTGAAGTCCCTAAATCCAAAATCCAAAAAAATTTCTAAACATATTTGGAACTTCATTTAACATACCCAAATTTGTTAAGTGAAGCCTCCAAATCCAAAATCCAAAAATTTTTCTAAACATATTCGGAACTTCATTTAACATACCCAAATTTGTTAAGTGAAGTCTCCAAATCCAAAATCCAAAACATATTCAAAATTTCATTTAACATACTCAAATTTGTTAAGTAAAGTATCCAAATTCCAATATCAAAAAAAATAAAATTAAAACACATTTGGAACTTCATTTAACATACCCAAATTTGTTAAGTGAAGTCTCCAAATCAAAAATCCAAAAATTTTCAAAGCACATTTACTTCATTTAACATACTTCAAATTTGTTAAGTGAAGTCTCCAAATTCAAAATTCAAAATTTTCAAAACATATTTTTGGAACTTCATTTAGCATACTTAAATTTGCTAAGTGAAGTCTCCAAACCCAATAAACCAAAAAATTTCAAAAACCTTTGGAACTTCTTACCTTAGCATACCAAATTTGCTAAGGAGAAGTTTCCATTTTCAAAACCAAAACAAATCAAAAATTTTGAATACATCTTTTGGAATTTCATTTAGCATACTCAAATTTGCTAAGTGAAATTTCCATTTCACAAAAACTAAGTGGGACTTCATCTTTAACATACCAAATTTGTTAAAGTAAAGTCTCCACTTTCAATCAAATCAAAACAAAATGAAACATTTAGGATTTCCTTAGCACACCTAAATTTACTAAGGATCTTACTCTTTCAAAAAATCAAAACATCAAAACAAAAATAAAACACTTAAGATTTTCTTAGCATACTTAAATTTGTTAAAAATCCTATTTTCAAAAAAAATCAAACAAAACACACTTGGATTATTAAATTAGAATACCTAAATTGCTAAGTGGGAATTCCAAATTTCCTAAATCAAAACAAAAATTTACAAAAAGAAACAATCACTTTCTCAAATACTTCACTTAGCATAAACAAAATTTGCTAAGTGAAATTCCAAAATCACCAAATAAAAATAAAATCAATTTGACCCTTACTTCAACATACCCAAATTTGTTAAAAGAAAGTGTCCTCAAATAAAAAATTTAAAATTCAAACAAACATGAAGCATCCTTATCAAAAAAATTTAATCCATATTTCAACATACCTAAATTTGTTGAACTTGGATTCATATTCAAAATTCCTCTTTCAATCAATCTTCTCAAATCCATTTGAAGCCCACTTAAAACTTCCAAGTTGTTGGATGTGGGTTTAAATTTTCAAATTCAAATTTAAAAACCTATAAAGACATAAATCTGATACAAACTCATTTCCTATTGCATATTCTTATAGTCAGTACAATGGCAGTTTAATTTTCAATCTTCTACAGTTATTCTAAAATGGTCAGTTCACAGAAGTTCATTTTCACTTTCCCCCATGGTATGGATCTGGCTTTGGATCAAGCCAACTTCCCCCGACTAGACCATATGCTTCTGATTCACTTTGGTAGGGGATTCGAGGGAGCCAGGATTACTTGTGAGGGCACTTCCCTCACTACAGTTAGTAGGACCACGTTGATCGGGTAGAAGCCCGTCATCAGGATTGACTTACCCTATGATTCTAATGTCTCCTCACTGAAGAGGAAAGTAGTGGTAGTCCCACATGCTTCAGTCATAGTAGTACCAGCAGTATCAGTAGTACTAGCCCCAATTATAGTGCGCCTCAGGGTTTCTCATGTTGCCTCAGTGAGGGATAGCACCTTCTCATTTATACCCTCTAAGGGTAAGGCTCCCCTAGTCTCAAGGTTTTCCTCCCCTACATTTGAATATGGGTCTAGCTCACACTCTTCCTATCCTACCCAAACATAATGTAGGAATAAGAACTGCATGATCAAGCAGTACCACACCAGGATCGTGAGGGGATGGAGGCAGCAGCCCATTCAGCTACCGAGGAGTTCCCCGTTGTTACTTCACCACTAGTTATAGTAAACCAATTCCATCCTCTCTCTGGGTCAGACAGAGAGGATGTTACGAGGATTCGCTCATCACCTCTTTGATGCGATTAGTCGGCTACAAGGAGCTAGAGGTGCGTACCTCGATCTTTCTTGTGGTGGCGAGCTTACGGATGCTCAGAGTCTGGAACTCAATTTGATCTTCAATCCATCATCCCCCGTAGCGTGGGAAAGTACATTTTCCAGGAGAGGGCCCAAGAGTCCCATACAGTACATATTATTAGCAAGGAGAGGCATAGGTTCAACCGTCAGTCGGCAGCATCCACTCTTATTGATTTTGCAGGTCGGTGTAGTACCCATGCCGACCATATTGACAGTGTCCTTCTTACTGGGACTAGTCATCATTAGAGGATAGCTCCTATGCATAGAGAGTTGGTGGTGTCTCCACCCCACTACTCTACCCCTCGTTCTCCATCACCAGTTCAGGTTACAGCATCTCCTTTTCCAGCAAAGGTCATGAAGGCCATATCCAGGGAAAAGCACACCCCATTGGTGATCCTGCTATGGCTGAGGGATCCTACCCCTTCTACACCTCCTATTATGGCAAGGTCGAGCTCTCTTGCTCGACCTTCTACCCCAATGGTGGTGCAGAAGGAGTGACAATCTCGAAGCATCGTGGTCATCCCTTCACCAACTCCGCCCATACAGCAGGATGTGGAGATGGTGACAGTCATTTCAGATATAGTAGATGATTATCCAGCTGCACCAGTGATAGTGGAACATCTTAGGATTGTTACCCCTCTCATAGCCAGTAGCAGTTAGAAGTGTCATTCATCTAGTGAGTACAGTCTACATAGGATTGACTCTCCAGTGATAGGTGAGGTCTAGTGCCTCTCAGTGGACGATAGTGATCACACCAGTCAGCCAAGATTATTTGTACCCGCTCAGATGGATTGTTCTTTAGATGAGATAGTGGCACATTATTTAATGGAAAATAAGGAGATTTTGGGGTACGATTGGTCACATGAATAGAAAGTCAGCTTCAATCCCAATGAAAATGACTTATTTGGAGACTCAGCTGGAGTCTGCATGGTTGACACTAGAGGATCTCTTCTTAGGGAACAACAAGCCATGGAAGGTGATGAGGTTGATCAGGAAGACACTGCAACATTAGCCCAGCACCTTCGACATTAATTAAGGTAGAAGGATGAGCAGATTGATAGGATGGAACGTTAGTTAAAGGACTTGTTAGCTATGGTTTTAGTGCTTCAAAAATAATCCCCTTTAGTTCATCCTACTACAGTCGACATCAGTCAACCTGAGTTAGTGCATGTCTTGGACCCAGCCAAGACTCTACCTCCTATTGAGGAAGGTAGCACTAGCTTGTATAGGAAGGTAATGGAAAGTACATCCATACAAGAAAAGGACATAAAATCCATGGTTGAGCAGCAGGTGAAGGAAGCTTTGGCTCAAGCCCAAGGAGGATCATCGATTTTGAAGGGTAGACCAACTTAGAGGAATTTGATGTTATCCAATATCCCAAGGGTTTTGTGCCTTCTTCCTTCAAAAGCTTTGATGGCAGTGGAAATCCAAGGCAGCACATAGCACATTTTAGGGCCAATTGTTGCAATGCATGTGGCAGCAATGCTTTGCTTTTTTGCCTTTTCATTAGTATCCTAGCGGGTATTGCTTTCGATTGGCATGTTGAACTGCCCAACAGTTCAGTAAAGACATTTACTGAGTTAGAGCAACTCTTCATCAAGATATTTGTTGGAGCTCAGCAAAGAGTTACTGTAGGTGATCTCGTTATAGCACAACAACATCCCGGTGAGTCCCTGGTTGATTATATTCTCTAATGGCGTAACTTGAGTATGAAGAGTGAACCGCAGCTATCTGAACAGCATGCCATTGAGATTCTCTTAAAAAATATCCATGGTCTAGTTGCCTTCATGCTTAAGGGCTTCACTATCAAGGCATTTGAGAAGCTAATCAATAAGGTGGCTTGTCTACAAGGAGAGGCCAAACAGTTGCCTTTTTAAGATCAGTCGCCTAAGCAGAAGCCATAAAATATCTATGAAAAGAAGCCAGGAGCAGTAGCAGAGGTTGACAAGGGGAAGTAGCCAACTAGAGATCAGTCCAAGAGAACACGACCTCAGCAACCTCCCATTCCTTTGCCACCATTGGCGCCTTCGGCCTCCACCCAGAACCTCCATGGCCGGCCACCCCTACCACCACCACTAGCGGCATGCATACCTACCTCCAGGTAGCTATAGTCCACCTACCCTTTTAGAAAAGTTAAAAAAACCTTATTCTTTTAAGAGGGTGGTAATCAGTAAAATCTTTAAGAATCTCTTAAAGAAGTTTGATTTTCAGGTACCCGAGCCTAGGATATCGGAGAAAGTAGGAAAAGTTATGATCCAAACTTTTGCCCTTACCACTGTATGCTATGCCACATTTTAGAGGATTGCTTCACATTCAAGGACTGGCTTAAACACAGCTTCAAGATCAGTGTTGTAGTTATCCCAAAAGAATACCTTATGGAACAACCTTCCAATTCCATTAAGGTAATCCTTGAGGATACATGTGATCCTACCAAAACTAAAGAAGGTTGGGATATTTCTCTAGCCAAAATCTCTAAGAAGATCATCCAAAAAATCAAGAAGCTTTCCTTACAGGTGTCTAAGTCAGTTCAAACCTCCAACACCAAGGAAGGTTTGCAAGTTGCCAGTGCCAACTCTAAAAGGAAAAAAGCCCAGCGAGCACCATGTGTCAGGATAGCCCTTTAGCATAAACCTCAATATAGTTGCAGATTTCACACCAATGACTTCTTCCATTTCAGTTAGCTCTTCTATTTCTTCTACTAGTAGAACTCTTGTATCAATGAATAAGGGCATCAAATCCCTTATTCCATTCACTTTACTTGATTTCTACTTTGTACCTCTAAACAATTCTAAGAAATTGAAGAATAAAGCTAGTTTGAATTATAGTTGTGTCACTTCTGATGGGTTGCCTTCTTCTATTCCTAATGATAACTAACTCTTCAAGTCAAAATAACTATAACAATTCTGATCTTCCTCTTTATGATTCAGAGTTGGAATTTCTAACTTTCAGTACTATAGGTTTGCCTCTTGAGATAGACTTGGAATCATCCAATTCCAAGGGTTCCGTAGGAGAAGTTGTATGTGAGCCTGATGTGCAGGTAGAACCTTCAATTACCCTACCACAAGAGAACACAGAAGTCAACCTTTATAGTGGCAAGGTTCTACCTCCTAGGGCAGCTCCTCAAGATAAAGGGAAACAAGTCATTGGTACTAAAGATCGAGAAACCCTTCCATAGGATGCTCCACCCTTGGATAAGCTTGTGGAAGACCAGCCGAAGGTGGACTACAACGTCCTTTCTTATCTAAGAAAGTTTCCATCTAAGCTAAGCATATATGATGCCCTTATCTTATCTAAAGAGATGAGGGAATCACTAATCAAGGCCCTTCTTGATCCTAAAATATGCTTAGCTCAGCTGGCCGCTATAGGTGAGTAAGTACATTATGCAAAATAAGCCCAAGGGATAACCTTCACAGATGAAGACCTTCTTTGGGGGAGCAACCGTCCCTCTACATCACATGACATGGGGTTAGACTTGCCAAGGTTCTCATGGATTCAGGTGCATCAATAAATATTATGATTCTAAAGACTCTTACCTATTTGAAGATAGACATCTCCACACTCCAAGGAGATCGGATGATGTTAAGAGGATTCAATGATCAAGGTGAGCAAGCTTTAAGTTTTATAGTGTTACCTTTGGAGATCGGTGACTGGAAGACTAAAGCCAAGTTCTACATCATTGATTTGAATACTTCATTCACTGCTTTGCTTGGTAGGCCTTGGATACATCAGAACTAGATCATTCCATCCTCCCTTCATCAGAGCATCAAGTTCAGAAAAGATGGGATTGAATATCCTACAACGGAGATGAAAAGCTATTTTTAGTAAGAGAGGTTGAGATTTATGAGGATGCGACCTACTATCTTCTTCAAAACAGCCTTTCTTGTGAACTTAGATAAAATTCAAATACAAACACAAATGAAAAAGAAATGAAGCAAAAGAAAAGATAAAAGAAAATGAAAAGAAAAATAAAAGTCCGGTGAATAAGAAAGGGGAATTGAAGAAGAAATAGATCCGCATATCACATGCCACCCACAGTTCATTCCGTCATATGGATATATGGGTAGGATGGCTCAACCTCCACTAAGTAGAGGTAGAGGTAGAAACAAAGGCAGTTCCAGAGGTGGGAGACCCCCTAGTTGACCATCAGCCAATAGAGGTCATGTTCTAGATCATAGGAGTACCCTTACTATTCACATAGACTTGGAATCCAACTCGAAGGATGAGTCTAATGTGATTAGTATTCCAGCCAACCACTCTCAGCTGGTTCCATTTGAGGTGACTTTTTGATCCAGACAGAGATGAAGTCCAGGCCTCCAAGCAAAGCAAAGTATTCGAATATGGTTTATGTGAAACTATTAGGTAGCAGTTGGGAACCTTAGCTCTTAACTTACTTACATCTCAGAAAGTTGAAGGTTTAGTAGTTAAGGAAGTCCCTAAGTCTTCCAATGACATGAAACATAAGAGGTTCTTTTTAGGATCATCATCCTCAAGCCTTGAAGTTGATGTAGAGCTTGAGGATGATACTTCTAAAGAATTAATAAAATTACCATTTGAATTTTAATCACCTTGTGTTCATAATCTCATATAGAAAGGTTTAGTTCCTCACACATGGTCCAAGCACAGGTCAGAGTATTTTGAAAAGCTATGGAGAAATACAGACAGGGAAACACAATCAAGAGCAGGACTGGGATTTAGTATAGTGGGTCTAGTCGATGATGATGATTACTGCTTAGTTGTTACCAATAATTTGGAGTCTGATAGTTTCTTCTCACACAACCCCAACTCTTATGACAATGTGTGTATAGGGACCTCAGATGATCCAGATGATCTCCAAATCAAAGAGGCACCACAAAAATTTGAAGAGGAGATTCATTCAATAATAGACAAGCTTAAAAAAATTAACCTCAGGACAGAAAAAAAAAATCAACGTCCGACGTACATCAGTTCGTTGATGAATGAAGAAGAAATCAATGACTTAGTTAGGATATTGACTGAGTTTAAAGGCTGCTTCTCATGGAGTTATGAAGAGATGCCTGGATTATCTCCTAACATAGCAGGCCACAAGCTAGCAATAGACCCTAACACTACCCCTATTAAATAAGCTCCTAAATGCATGCGATTAGAAATTGAACAACAGGTCATTTCTGAAGTCAAGAAACTGATCAATGTTGGTTTCATCAGGGAAGAAAAATATCCTACCAGGAAAGCTAGTGTCATCCCAGTTAAGATGAAGAATGGCCAAATTTTCATATGCGTCAATTTTAGTGACTTAAATAAGGCATGTCCTAATAATGAGTTTCCTCTTCATATACCAGAATTAATGGTAGACATTGCCTCATCTCATGCAATTTTCTCTTTCATGGATGGGTGTTGACCTCATTTTTAGGATGAGTTCTCAACCCCTCCATCTTAAACATAAGATTCCACATAGACTTTAAGAGTTCCTTAGTCTTAAGACATATCTAGTGATTAGGTGGACACTCAACTTAGCCCTAGAGACTTAGAAGAGTTAGCCATAGGAATAGGTCATGCCTTAAAGGTGTTAGAAAAACTTGTTTACTCTTAGCTTAAACCATTCTTCACTTTCCTTCATTCAAGCCAAACTCCAAATCAATCTCAACTGATTTTTTCCAAACTCAAATCAACTCCATATCATTGAAATCCATGATTGAAATCTTTGATTGAAACTCATGATCAAAATCTATGAATGAAATTCTTAAGTCCAAATCTTTCTTAAGTCCCTAATCCCCTCTTAAATACTTAACCAAAAGCATGATCTGAACCAAATCAAATCTTTAAGATTTTCTCATAATTCATTTATATTCACATATATAAATGAAATATAAATCCAAACCAATCAAACTAAACTCAAAATTCCAAATCAATTCATGAAATTTTCCTAAATCCCTTTAATTTTCCATAAATGGACTTAGCCAAAATCAACTCTAAACCAATTCAAATTCATGGGATTTTCTCAAAACTCATTTATATTCTCATTTATATTCACATATATAGATGAAATATAAATATAAATCAATCAAATCAAACCCTCAAATCAAATTCCAAATCTATAATTTTTCTAAGTCCTTTCATTTTTGTTTAGAGGACTTAGCCTAAATCATGATCAAACCACATCAAACTCATGAGATTTTCACATAATTCATTTAGATTTTCATTTATATTCACATATATAAATGAAATATAAACTCAAAACCAATTTCAAAAATCAAACTCAAATCCACTCAAAATCTAACCTAAGCCTTTCAAGTCAAAATCTTGAACTTAGCTAAAGTAATTTCAAATCAAGTCAAACTCTTTATTTTCCTTCATGATTCAATCAACCCTACAATCATGAATTCAAATTTAAATTCAAACTCCAATCCCTAAACCAAAACCCAATTCCAAAATCAAACCCTAAATCCTTTCATGTTCACCCTTTGAATATGAAATTGTCAAATGAATCAAAACCCATTTGACATCAAACCACTTGCACATCGATTTATATTTCAATCATAAGTCCATATACAAGATCAATCAAGTTCCAATCAAGCTTTGACCAAGCCATTTGACCCACTTAGGCTCACTTAACCAAAAGTGACCTAAAGTACCCTTACGAGCCAAATTCTAATCCTAACCAAATTGGATTGAATAAAACTCATCTATGCCTCTCATCATGATCAACAATCATCATAGGATGATCAATCAATCAAATTAGGTCAAACTAGGTCAAACCTAAAGGTTGACCAAGTCAACACTTAGCCCAAAATAAAACCTAACATAGCCAAAATCCACCATAGGCCAAATTGATTGAAACCATTGATCTAAGTTCATTCATGACCTATGTTTGAACTTGACCAAGTCAACATTTGAGCCTAACCTAGCCCAGTTGGCCACTTGACCCAAGTTGACCCAACTTGACCTAAAAAGTCAAAATATGTCCAGACTTGATCTAAGCCAAATTGATTGAAGCTAATGGGTCAAGTTCATTCCAAATCACTTGTTGAACTTGACCAAAGCCTCAACTGGCTAATTAAACCCAACCTAGCCCAATTGACCTTAGACCTAACTTGACCTAAAGGGGTCATGTTGAGCCAAATTTAAACATAACCAAAATTGATTGAAAACAAAGATATCAACCCACTCCATATGACTAACCAAACCTAAACCTACCCTTGATCTACCTCAAATAGGTCAAATGGGTCAAGTAGGTCCACTTCACCCATTTGACCTAAATGAAGTCATATGAGTCAAATTCAAAACTATTCCAAATTGAACCAAACCAAAGCCCCCAAAATATTTCAAATGGTCATATGAACTTGACCCAACCCTTGGTTTGACCCAATTTAGCCAATTGGTCAACTTGACCCAGTTGACCCATTTTGGCCTAAATGGGGTCAACATGAGCCAAACCTTATCAAATGAATTCCAAATCTCATGAAACATAGCCAAACCTAGTTTCTCCACATACCCAACATATCCAAAATGAAAATAAATAAAATGACCATTCTACCCCTAGGCCATAGAACAAATTTTGGCCTAATCCATGGGTAATTTGGTCATTCCCTTTTCATATCCACTTGATACCTTCCTAATATTTTTCTAATTTTTTTTATTTTTGACTAGATTGAATTATCTTTTAGTGGCAATTTATCTCATATTTTTCTGATTTTTGTTTAGAGACTTATCAATTTTTGAAGTTTAGAGGATTAATTAGAATTAAATAAATATAAATTAATCCCTTAATCTAATCAGCGCGCAACATAATGGCTGAGTCAGATGCACTTTCCACGCATCGAACATTGAGTGATGACTTAAACGTCACATTGTAGTGCTGCGTGGCGGCGGCGCTACGCACTTTAGCCTCTCGGATGGCTGAGATTAAAGCTGATAATCCAAAGGGATTAAATTAGATCTAAGTATGTGTTTAATCTCAGCTGTCCATCCAAAACATGTGGATGGATGGCCAAAGATCTATCCCTATTAAAGCCTGTGATCCATGAAGACCGTCGGCTTTGATTCGAGCTCGACTGAGCTCAGATTGGGATAAAACTTTGCATACACCATCTAACCCTAATGACAATCACATCTAATGGTTTAAATTTCATTCCATTAACATTTATTTTACAAAGCACAAACAAACATGGAGTTTAGTGGTCACAAAATGTCTAACCTCATTGGAGGTGATCACTGGCACTCGATTCCCTTGGAGGAACTTCGTCTGGTTGAGACGAAGCTATGGTGAAAGTATTAGCTCCTGAGGTTGAGTAGATTGTTATATGGACCAACCCCTCCTTAACTCCCTTGCAGCTTTGATGGAATTAGACCTCCCCTTTCCTTTAGAACTTGAGAAAGAGCTTAAGCAAGCTCCACTTGGCCCTCTGGTAGGGTGTGCAAAGATAATTTGCTGGAGTTTGAGTGTAGAGGAAGTTTTTCAATCAATGGAGCTCCCCTATTTTCAAAGGATGAAAACCGAGAAATGCCAAATTCAATCCCCCTCTAGGAAACTTAAGAACCCTTGCTAATGACTCCAATCACTTTCCTTTTCTCAATTGACAGTGAGGAAGTGAGAATTAAAATGAATTAGGGGGAGTATATCTCTCCCTATGGCAATCGGACGGTCGAAGCGATGTTTTTCATTTTGATCTAATTGCCAAGATTGAAGGGGCTGTTTGAGCTGCTAGAAGTTTGCACATGGCCTGTTTGGGCTAAGGAGTGGAGTGGTAACCTCCCATGTGCTTCAAAATGAGTGGGAGTATGATTCCCACATGGCCAATTTTAGCCATGTGCTCAATTTTGGCCTTGGCTCAAGTTGAGCTGACCCAAACCCATTGGGCTAGGTGCATCACCCTCCATAGGGTTTATTTTATCTATTAGGAAGGTATCAAGTTGGTATGAAGAGGACTTGACCAAATTCCCCATGGATTTGACAAAAATTTGTTCTATGTACTAGAGGTAGAATGGTCATTTGGCTAATTTTTGAATTTCAATATGTTGGGTATGTTGAGAAAATAGGTTTGGCCAAGTTTCATTGGATTTGGAGATCATTTGATATGGTTTGGCTCATGTTGACCCATTTAGGTCAAAATGAGTCAACTTGGGTCAAGTTGACCAATTGGTCAAATTGGGTCAAACCAAGGGTTGGGTCAAGTTTATATGACCATTTGAAATATTTTGGTGGCTTTGGTTTGATTCAACTTGGTGTAGTTTTGAGTTTGGCTCATTGACTTCATTTAGGTCAAATGGATTAAGTTGACCAATTTGACCCATTTGACCTATTTGACCTTGGTCATGAGTAGGTTTAGGTTTGGTTAGTCATATAGATGGATTGGTATCTTTGTTTCCAATCAATTTTGGTTAAGTTTGAATTTGGCTCAACATCACCACTTTAGGTCAAGTTGGGTTCAAGGTCAATTGGGCTAGGCTAGGTCTACTTGGCCAATTGAGGCATTAGTCAAGTTCAATAAGTGATTTAGAATGAGCTTGTCCCATTAGTTTCAATCAATAGGCTTAGATCAAGTTTTGACACATTTTGACCCTTTAGGTCAAATTGGGTCAACTTGGGTCAAGTGGCCAATTGGGCTAGGTTAGGCTCAAATGTTGATTGGTCAAGTTCAAACATAGTTCATGAATGAACTGAGATCAATGGTTTCAATCAACTTGGCCTATGGTGGATTTTAGCTATATTAGGTTTCATTTTGGCAAATTGTTGACTTGGTCAACCCTTAGGTTTGACTTGGTTAGACCCAATTTGATTGACTGGTCATCTCATGATGATTGTTGATCATCATGAGAGGCATAGGTGAGTTTGATTCAATCCAATTTTGTTAGGATTAGAATTTGGCTCTTAAGGGTACTTTAGGTCACTTTGGGTCAAGTGAACCTAAGTGGATCAAATGGCTTGGTCAAAGCTTAATTTGAGTTTGATTGAACTTGTATATGGATTTATGATTGAAATATAAATCCATTTTCAAGTGGTTTGAAGTCAAATAGGTTTTGATTCATTCGCCAATTTCATATTCAAAGGAAGAATATGAATGGATTTGGGGTATGATTTTTGAATTGGATTTTGGTTAAGTGATTGAAGTTTGTATTTATATTTGGATTCATGATTGTAGGCTTGATTAAATCATGAAGGAAAATCAAGAGTTTGACTTGATTTGATGTTGATTTGGCTAAGTTCAAGATTTTTTACTTGAAAGGCTTAGGTTGGATTTTGAGTGGATTTGAGTTTGATTTCTGAAAGTGCTTTTGATTGTTTGAATTTATATCTCATTTATATATGTGAATATACATGAGAATATAAATGAGTAATGAGAAAATTTCAAGGATTTGAAGTGATTTGATCATGATCTAAGCTAAGTCTTTTAAGAGGGAATTTAAAGGACTTAGGAAATATTTGGAGTTTGGAGCTTGAATTTTGGATTTAGTTTGATTGATTTATATTCATATTTCATTTATATATGTAAATATAAATGAGAAAATCCCATAAGTTTGAATTGATTTTGATAATGATTTAGGCTAAGTCCTTAAGAAGGAAATTAAGGGACTTAGGAATTTTTGGAATAGGAATTTGAATTTAGAATTTAATTTTTGGATTTGATTTTATTGATTTATATTTATATTTATTTTATATATGTGAATATAAATGAGAATATAAATGAGTTATGAGAAAATCCATGAGTTTGAATTGATTTTGATCATGATTTAGGCTAAGTCCTTAAGAAGGAAATTAAGGGACTTAGGAATTTTTGGAATAGGAATTTGAATTTGGAATTTAATTTTTGGATTTGATTTGATTGATTTATATTTACATTTCCTTTGTATATGTGAATAAATGAGAATATAAATGGGTTATGAGAAAATCTCATGAGTTTGAATTGGTTTGATCATGGCTTAGACTAAGTACTTAAAAGAAGATTAAGGACTTAAGAAAGATTTTGACTTAGGAATTTCATTCATGGGTTTCAATCATGAATTTCAATTATAGATTTTAATCACATGGAATTGATTTGATTTTGGGGAAAATCAGATAAGATTGATTTGGAGTTTGACTTGAAGGAATGAAGGTGAGGAATGGTTCAAGATAAGGGCAGAAAAATTTTCCTAACACCCTGATGGCATGACCTATTCCTATGGCTAACTCTTCTAACTCTCTAGGTCTAGGTTGAGTGTCCACCTAATCACTAGATCTGTCTTAAGACTAAGGAACTCTTAAATTCTTATAGAAATCCTATGTCTAACATGGAAGGGTTGAGAGCTCATTCTAAAAATGAGGTCAACACAACCCTAAGGCATGACCTATTCCTAAGGCTAACTCTTCTAAGTCTCTAGGGCTAGGTTGAGTGTCCACCTAATCACTATATGTGTCTTAAGACTAAGGATCTCTTAAAGTTTAAGAAGAGTCATATGTCTAAGATGGAGGGGTTGAGAGCTCATCCTAAAAATGAGGTCAACACCCATTAATTAATTTAATTTTCAAAGGTGAAGGATACTTGGTAAATAAATTAGGAAATATGTCCCCAGTCATATTCCCTAAGTGATCTTACTGCTTAACAAGGATAATTATGTTCAAGTGATTAATCAAGCTATTGCTCATCCCTTAGTTATAATTAATTTGATTAAAAGAGTTATTAGAGCTCACTCAAATGATTTTCCTAATTAAGAAATCAATAAAATCCTAAAAAAATAAGGGAGGCAGAGGTCATCCCACTAAACATCCACAGAAAATTTGAGATTAATTGTGTGCTCAATTAAGGTATAATTAAACTAATTATATTTTTGATAAAATCTTAATTAATCCAAAGTCATTGTTCAAAATTAATTAATTATAATTTTTCTAGATTCTCCTCTTAAATATCTTCAAAATGAGCTTGAGTTTACTTTTTTTGGATTTTTTTACAATTAGTTTTGATTTTAGGAAGTTTCACCATTAAAATTGGAATAATTAAGCCTAATTATACTCCTAATCCTATCAGGCCACGTGGCAACTGATGTGGCATGCTTTCCACATGGCATGATAGTATTGGTTATTTAAATTATCACATCCGTCGACTGAGTCTGCTGGCGGTGGATGCGCTTTCTCTACGGGCCATCCGATCTAAGATCGAACGGCCGAGATTAATCCCTCAATTTAGGCTTAGAATCACAGTGGATCTAGCATGATTTGATCACACCCATTCATTCCAATCACATAGAATGGACGACGTATGATCCTTCTCCTTTGCCAACGATGAAAAATGAACATTGTTCATCTTTCCTCGTTCAATCTAAGCTCACCCGAGCTCCGATTGGAATCAAAACAATCCCACACCTTTGGAAGGAGGGGGGATGCATATCCAATGATCAAAATTGCATAGGATAATAATTTTCCTCAAAAAGGACCGACTGAAAATTCCCTATAGCTATGACTTTGAATAATTATCTTGTCAGAGGCTATCACCGACGCTTCCAATGAAGGAGGTAGCATCATCTAGTAGTGATAAAGCCCTACTGAAGAAATTTGATCTTGATTTGAACTGGTTTGCTCAGTCTACCAAGCACTTCTTCAATGGAGATCGGTCTTGATCGAAGTGGCACTTTCCATTGCTTTGAGGCTTGGGAAATGGTTCAATTGTGCTTGACGAGGTCTGATGAGGGAGTGGGTAAAAGGAATTTGGGTTTGGTGAAGTAAGGAGGGAGTATTTGTCAGAATGGGGTTGCCCTGTTTCAGCTTTGCATGCAGAGGAGGAATGCCAATCGAGGGAGCTATGGGAGACCTTAGGAAATCTCTAGGAGGATTCACAAATGCTCTCTGGTTGAATGGGATTGAATTCCCTTCTATTTGAGTGAGAATGATGGGGGTATATCTCCCTCTCCTTGGATCAAATGGTGGATGACTGATTTGCTATTTTGGCTCAATGGCTTGGATTGGCTAATCGATTTGAGTTGGAAAACATCTTGCATGGGTTATTTTTGGTGGAGGAGTGAGGGAGAGTGGTTGCCCATGTGATTGGTGAATGAATTTAGAGAGCTAAGTTTCCAAAGGTGATTGATGAGGTCAATTTTGTCTGCTCTTAGGTAATGCCCGACCCAAGCTCATTAGGTCATGTTTAGCACCCTCCTTGGTGCCCATGTGAACAAATAGATGGGTGTAAAGTGGCCTTAGGAAAGAAATGGCCAAATTCCAAGTGAATTTGGTCATGGGATACCCTTTGACCCAAGAAAAAAATGGTCATTTGGCTATGAGTTTGATTTGGGTAGATTTGAAATGATTTGAAAATAGGTTGGGCTAAATTTCAAGTGATTTGGAGTTCATTTGATTTTATTTGGCTAAATTTGACCCATATGGGTCAAGTTGGGTCAAATTGAGTTAGGTTGACCAATTGGTCAAATTGGGTCAAATAATGGGTTAGGTCAAGTTCAAATGATCATTTGGAGCCTATGGGTATCATTACTTTGGTTTAATTAGGTTTAGATTTGGTTTTGGTTCATTTAGGTTCATTTGGGTCAAATGGGTCAAGTTTCACAATTTGACCCATTTGACCCAATTGGGTTAGGTCATGGGTTGGTTTAGGCTTTGTTGATCATTTGAAATGTATTACACGCTTTGGTTTCAATCAATTCTGATTTGGTTTGATTTCAAGTTGATTTGACCTTTTGGATCAAGTTGGGTTCATGATCAATTGGGCTAGGTTGGATCTAATTGGTAAATTAAAGCTTTAGTCAAGTTCAACAAGTGATTTGGAATGAACTTGAGCCATTGGTTGCAATCAATTTGGATTAAATCATGATTTGACCCATTTTAGCTTTTTAAGCTATTTTGGGTCAACTTAGGTCAAGTGGCCAATTAGGCTTAGTTTGGCTCAATTGATGACTTGGTCATGTTCTATCATTGATTATGGATTGGTTTAGATCAATGGTTTCAATCAATTTGGCATATGATGGATTTTGTCTAGTTTAGGTCTCATTTGGGCAAAGTGTTGACTTGGTCAAAGGCTAAGTTTGACTTGATTTGACCCAATTTTAGTGATTGATCATTCTAGGATGACTGTTGATCATAATGTTAGCCTTAGATGGGCTTAGTTCAATCTAATTTGGGTTGAATTAGAATATAGCTCAAAAAGGTTTTTTAGGTCACTTTAGGTCAAGTGAGCCTAAATGGGTCAATTGACTTGATTCAGGCTTGATTCAAGTCTAGTTGAACTCACATTTGGACTTATGATGGAAATATAAATCCAATTTCAAGTGGTTTGGAGTCAAATGGGTTTTGGTTCATTTTATAAATTCAAGTCAAAAGGATGAACATGGGTTTGACATTGGTTAGTTTAATTTTGGCTTAGTAATTATAGTTTATGTTTATATTTGGGCATGTGATTGAAGAAGTGATTGTTTGAAGAGAAAATCCAAGGGTTTGGATTGATTTGAAAATAATTTGGCTAAATCTAAGAAATTATCTTAAAGGATGTAAATTGGGTTTGGATTTGAGTTTTGAATTCATATTGATTTGATTTTGGCCATTTGAATTTATATTTCATCTATATTTGTGAAGATAAATGGGAATATAAATGATCCATGACAGAATTATGTGAAAGGTAGGTTAAAAAGTTTGAAAAAGGGGTTTTTATTTGGTTTGATTTATATTCATTTGATTTGGATGATTTGGATGATTTGGATGCCAATTTCATTTATAATTGTGAATATGAATAATGGAATAAATGATTTATAAAGAAATCATTTGGCTTTGGGTTGATTTGAAGGGCTTTGCTAAGCTTATGGTTCATAAGGCTTAGGAAGATTTTGGATTTGGAGTTGATCATAGATTTTAATCATCTGGAATTGGAATTGGATTTGGAATTGACTTTGGATTTGGATCACTTAGGATTGGAATTGAATTTGGAGATGATTTTGGATTTGAGAAACTCAATTGAGTTAGGATTGATTTGAGGTTTGATAAAATCAATTGAGTTGGAATTAATTTAAGATTTGAGAAAATCAATTGAGTTTGAATTGATTTGAGATTTGATTTGGATTGGTTTGAAGGAGTGTACATGGGCTAAATTTGAGCTATAGGGTAAGTGGTTGCTTTAGATTTCTAATGCATAGCATAATCCTATGATAAACCCTTCTAAGTCTCTAGGGTTAGGTTAAGTGTTCACCTAATCACTAGAAGTTTCTCAAGACTAAGGAACTCTTAGTGTCTAGAAGAGTCCTATGTCTAAGATGGAGAAGTTGAGAGCTCACTCCAAAAAGTGAGGTCAACAGGTGATGTACAGTTTGATGTATGATTGTTTTGTGATGTATTATTTTAGACTAGATGTTAGGGTGTATGTGTGTAGTTTGGATGTTAGGCCATCATTAGCCTAATCATGTATTTTGCAGGGGGGCGTGCTTAAGGGCCGCTATAATAAAAATATAAATGCTTTTACTACATAGGTTGTTTTTACCCCTAAGCATATCCCAAGTTAGGACAAGTGGGCTTGGTTACCCATGTGTGGGGTGCTAAGTCCAAATTATATATACAACTGCTTGGGTTATTTGGTGTGTTTAGCTAACATTTGTTTTGTAGGTGTAGCTAGATTTACTTTCCTTCTTTAATATAATTTTACATTAGGATTAGGATAAGTGTTATGCTGGAGGGTTATGATGAACATTGGTTATAAGGCCAAGTCTTATATACCATATGGTACCTTTGGAGCAAACACATCCAAATCAAGATAAAAAGAAGAAAGAAATGAAGCAAATCAAATGAAGAAATGAAGAGAGAAGCAAAGAAGAAAGAATGAAGAATGAAGAACCCACATAACATTCATCATTTGTAATTGTAATTATTCTTTGTAAATCGGGATGTATTAAGGGTAGAGCTTTCATATTTCTTATTTCTTTCGGTTTGTGGTGTAATCTCACCTCTTATTCTTTTGTGATAGGTTTATAAAATATTTGATATTTTGTTTAGCTTGTGCATTAGAAACAACATGTATTTTCATAGTTTCTTTATGAATTGGTGATTATTGTGTGGCTTGGATGCGATTAGGCTCTCAGGATAAAAAAAATTGTCTACCCCATTAACAACTCATAACTAAATTTTCTAAAATAACTCATAACCTCACATAAAAAAGCCTAGGCATTAAATTAAGATAATAAAATATTTAGCAACCTTTTAGCTGGCTGAGTGTATGTATAACATCATGCATAACCATCTTGTTTCACTCTTGTTAAGAGAGGGCTTCCATCTTTTCCAAATATAAATGGGATTAACCTTTTAAAGCCTATGATGGAAGAGCACCTCTTTCCCTTTTTATTTGGCCCATAATCAACTTCTCATACATTTAGGCATACAAAATCTTATAGCCTGTGTCAAAATAAAGAGTCTCAAATTAAATAAAATTTGATAAAAAATTGCATTAGATTTAAGTCATTACTCATACCCCTCATGCTCTAGTCTCTTAAGGAATGGTTTAAGGACTTAGTTTATTTCCTAAATAAATAATAGACCAACTATCTTGCAAAGCATATGACTTGCCTACATAGTTTTAAAATGTAGGAGGAGTTAGCTGGCTACCACTCTAGGTGATAATAAGTCTAGCACTCAGGTGGTTTGCTCTGTCTTGTGGAGGTAAACCATATACCCACTCTCACCTTAAATTTAGGTTGTGCATTGGCCCTTGCCAAAGCTCCCTATATTTAAGATCTAAGTTCATTATTTCCCTTTGTGGGATACAAGCACAAATCCTCACCTCTTAGGCATTCTAACAATTTTATGCTGTTAGAGTATAAGTCCTAGCTCTCTAATAAAATTTTAACTCAAATAAACAAATCTCTTCAATTTAAAATTTATATAAATCCCAACCATAGGATAGTGCTCACTAGGTTTCCTAGTATCATGAGCACTCCCTACTTATCTTCTTTGGCTTCGATAATAACTCTCCCCTTTTTGATCCATCATATTCAATCTTCTAAAATACCACCAATTTATTGATAGTCTTATCCTTGAATTATATGAAGACAAAAATCGCCTACTTTAATCGAGAGTATTCTTAAGGAATTCACTTTCCTTGGGATGTAATTAACTAAGGAGGCATGCCTCCTTAGGGAATTTAATGAACCTGATTTAAATAAACCCTGCTTTACTTTTCTATGTAAAGTAGGGTAAAAATCTCTCATATATTTGAAGACCCATCATGCCTTAAGAGTTCTTATTAGGTGATTAGGTCCATTATAGGATAGTGACTGCTATCTCTCGAGTTAGTACAGTATTTCTAAATGTCATACCCAATCAGCTCAATAAGTATATCCTTAAATCTATGTGGCTTCCCCCTCACATATACACACACAAATGCAAACCAAAAATAAACACCACAATGAGCTAAGAATCCTTGAAGATATTAATGCTCTGGATGAGTAGTGTAATGACTAACTTCAAATCAGCAATCATAGCCTCATATTCGGCTTCATTGTTGGTGCATAGATTGGACAAATGGTATGAGAATCTTATCACATCACGGTCCAGAGTTAGGAGAACTGTTCTTACCCCTAACATTTCTGGAAGAGTAGATCATGGTTATTCTCCTTTTTGAAAGGAAGCCGCACCATCAAAATACATCTCCCAATGGAGAATGTTAGTGTCCCCTAAGTTCATGATTTGTTCATCGAGGAGGTCGTCACTAAGCAGAGAATTAGTAGGAAGTGGGTGTGTTGCTAAGAAATCCATGAGTATCTTTCCTTTCACAGCACGGTGGGGTACAAATGTGATGTCGAACTGTGATAAAATCATGTACCATAATTATTAGGGGTGTGCATTATTTGGTTTTAAAGAAAAAACAAAATTGAACCAAAGTTTTTAAGTAATTTGGTTCAGTTTTGAACTTAGTAATTTGGATTTTGGTTTTAATAAATGAAAACTTTGGTTTTTGGTTTTTTGATCGATTTGTTAAATAAAACTTTGGATGGAACCAAATAAACCAAATTAATTATATGTAATAGATTATTATTAATTTATGTATAATAAGCCTATCTATTATACATTTATTTTGATTTATTTTTGAATACTTGGTAAGTGCTTTTTGGAGGATCATTATCCAATTTTCTAAATACTTTGGTCTCATAATATGGTAATATAGTTTCATCAACTTTGAAGTTCAAAATATCGTTCAAGTTAGTAAATACTAGTTTTAAATATTTTTTAGTGCATGAAGTAGTTAATTGCATGTTTGATCATGCTTATGTTATTTTGCCTACTGCTTGTTCATTATACAATAAAACATTATGCAAATAACTTTAAAATGTAGCCAACTTCAGTTTATCCAAAACCAAATCAAAATAACTTAACCAAATTATTATTCAGTTTATTTGGTTTGCATTTTATTTGGTCATTTTGGTTTAATATTTTTATGAATCCAGAACCAATCATTTTAAAAAATTTATCATCCAATCCATACAAATCAACCAAATGCACACCCCTAATCATGCCAACCATCAGGATAATGTTCACTGTGTCATGAGATATTGTAGTGGATTAATCCTAGATATTAGATTCACCTTATGAGAAAGCATGTAATGCTATAGCTTTTGGGATGTAAAGACTAAAGCTAGGCAGTGTTTTTTAATAGGTGGGTAGTTTGCCTCAGCACAGATTAGATGATGATTGAGGTAGTAAAATGCATTTTCTTTCCCTTCATCATTAGTTAGAGCCAACAAAGCACCAAGGGAGCTATCTAATGCAGTAGTGTAGAGGATCAATAGCTTTCATGGGATAGAGACTGCTAAAACTGGCGGCGTCATCAGGTAGTGCTTGAAATCTTCAAATGCATGCTGGCACTTATCAACCCACTTGAATTTGACATCCTATTTGACAAGTGTTTAGAATGGCTAGCATCCTCCTGATAAGTTGGATATGAAGCATCTTAGATGTGCCAATCACTCTTGAAATGATCTAAGTTGAGTTAGACATTTAGGGGGTGGCATTTCTAAGATAGCCTTGATCTTCTCTGAATCGATCTTTATTCCCTAGTGTCAGACAACAAACCCAAGGAATTTCCTTGAAGCTACTCCGAATGCAGGCTTCAGGGGATTCATTTTAAGGTTAAATTGTATTAATCATTCAAAAACTACTCTCAAGTCAAAGAGATGTCTTCCTTTTCTTTGCTTTTGACTACATGATCATCAACATAGCATTCAACTTGATGATGAATGTGTTCATTGAAGATCCGAGTCATGGCCCGCTGGTATGTAGCATGTGTATTTTTAAGGATGAAAGGCATGACCTTATAACAATAGATTTCTATCGAGGTTTGAAAAGCAATGTTTATTTCATCTTCGAGGGCCTTCTTAATTTGGTTGTAGCCAGATGACCCATCCATAAAAGAGAATACTACATGAGATGAAGCAATGTCCACCATTAGCTCTGGTATAGGAAGTGGAAATTCATCCTTAGGATATGCTATATTTATATCTCTAAAATTGACGTATATGCAAATTTGGCCCTTCTTTTTCTTAATTAAGATGACATTGGCCAACCAGATAGGATATTTTTCTCCCTGATAAAGCCAGCATTGATCAGTTTCTTGATTTTAGAAATGACATGTTGCTCAATTTCTAATCATACGTGTCCAGGAGCCTACTTGATAGGGTTAGCATTAGGATCTATTGTTAGTTTATGGACTGTTATGTCAAGAGATAAACTAGACACTTCTTCATAACTCTATGCAAAGTAGTCCTTAAACTCAGCTAATAGCCTAACTAAGTCATTAGTTTCTTCTTCATTTAATAAGGAATTGAGGTATGTCAGGTGTGGATCTTCTTTTATTTTTAAGTTGATTTTTTGAGTTTGTCGATGGTTGATCTGATTTCTTCTTCAAAATCTTGTGGTGCATCCTTGACTTCATGATCATTTGGGTCAATTGAAGTTTCTAAACACACCTCCTCATATGAGTTAGCATAATTTGAAAAGAACCTATCAGACTCCAAATGATTGGTGATGACTAGGCAATGATTGTCATTATCGACTGGACCCACTGTGTTGAATCCTAATCTTGGTCTTGATTGAGAATATCTATTTTTGTTGTCTCATAATCTTTCAAAGTAATCTGACCTATGTTTAGACAAAGTATGTGGGGTTAAACCCTTCTTTGCTAAGTTAATAACACAAGACTAATACCAATCAAAAGGTAATTGTATTAAATCTTTATAAGAATCTTCCTCAAGTTCTACATCATCTTCTTAACTTGAGGATGATGCACCCAACAAAAATCTCTTTGGCTTGACATATGTAGATGAATTGGGGCCTCTTTAACTATTAAACCTTCAACTTTATGAGAAGAAAGTGATTTTAAAGTTAAAGTTCCCGAATGCTGCCTAACTGGTCTACAAAATAGTGATTCAGATACATTCATGCTTTGCTTGGAGGCCTGATATTCATTGTTGTCTGGCTTGAATGTCACCTCCAAAGGGACCCACTGAGAGGGGTTGGTCGGCGTGCTAAACATATGAGATTCATCCTCCAAACTGGACTTTAAGTCTATGTGGATAGCGAGGGTACTCCTGTGAGCTGGAACATAGCTCCTACTGGCTGGCCACTAGCAAAGAGGTCTTCCACTTCTGGAACAGCCTCTAAATCTGCCTCTACCTCTACCTGGTGGGGATTGAGTCATCCTACCCATGTGTTTGTATAGAGGAATGAACTATGGGTGGAATCCAATATCTACTTCTTTGCTGTCTGATTCTGGCTCACTTTCATTTTATTTTCCTTTTTCTTTTCTTTTTCATTTTCTTTTTCTTCTTTTGCTTTTGTTTCTTTTTCTTTTATTTTTGAACTTTCGCCGAGTTCATGAGAATAGACTTTTTGATTTGGAGGAAGATAGTAGGCTGCTTCCTCATATATCTCGACCTCTCTAACTGGGAATGGCTTTAAGTCTCATTTAACACAATACTCGATTCCACCTCTTCAGAATTTGATGCACTAATGTAAAGAGGATGTAACAGTGTTGTTCCCATGTATCCAAGGTCTACTGAGCAAAGAAGTGATAGATGTATCTAAATCAATTATGTAGAACTTGGCTTCTATCTTCCAGTCATCTATCTCCAATGACAACACTATGGAGCCTAAAGCCCTCTCATCTTGCTCATTAAATCCTCTCAACATCATCTAATCTTCTCAGAGTTCAGAGATGTCAATCCTTAAGTAGGCAAGGGTCTTTAGACTCATAATATTCACTGATGCATCCGGATCAACTAACACCCTAGAGAGTCTGAATATGCCCATGTCCACTATGATGTAGAGGGGACGGTTGTGCTATGTTGTCCCCAAAAGAAGGTCTTCATCGATGAATGTAACTCCATGGACTTCTCTTGAAAAACATGTCACCTCCCCAATAGCGATCAGCTGAGCTAAGCATATTTCTAGATCAAGAAGAGCTTTGATCAATGACTCCCTCATCTCTTTGGATAAGACAAGGGCATCATATATGCTTAGTTTAGCTGGCAACTTTCTTAAGTGAGCGAGGACATTGTAGTCAACTCTGGGCTAGTCCTCCATAAGCATATCCATAGGTGGAGCATCCTATGGACGGGCATCTTGATCACTTGAATCAATGACTTATTTACCCTTATCTTGAGGTGCTACCCTAGGAAGTAGAACTTTTCCACTACAAAGGTTGACTTCAGTGACTTTAAGGATAGTTTAGTGGAAAGTTCTACATGCTCATCAGGTTCACCTATAGTTGCTCTTATAGGATCATCAGAGTCGGATGACTCCAAATCAATCTCAATGAGCGAAGTCGAATGATTTAGTAATGGATAATCTATTTCTAAATCAGAAGAAGAGGAGTGATCGAAACTAGAGTTATTATTAGTTAGACTTGGAGAGTTATCTAAAAGAATAAACTCAAGGAGATCATCAGAAGTGACATAGATGTAAGTGGAATCAACTTTCTTCATTGATTTCTTAGATTTGGATGCAGGTAAAAAATAAAAATCAAGTGAAGTAAGTGAGGTGAGGATTTGCACCCCTCCCCTCCTTAATATGCTGCTAGAAGAAGAGGCGGCGAGGCTGTAGCGCAACTATGTAAGAGTGCGGACTCGGTGGTTTGCACAACTATGCTATCAGGGCAAGTGGAGGACTATTCTTCTGCTTTGTCCTCCCTCAAGTTGTCCTTAGCAACTTGCAAACCTTCCTGAGATTTGGAGTTTGAACTACTTTAGGCACGTACAAGGGTAACTTTTTTATCTTAGAAATAATTTTCTTGAAGGTTTGATATAGGGAGATATCCCAACATTCCTCTGTCTTAAGAAGATCATGTGTATCCCCAAGGATTACCCTAACAGAACTAGATGGTTGTTTTAGTAGGTATTCTGTAGAGATGACAATTGCACCTGACTTAAAGCTACACTCAAGCCAGTCCTTAAATATAAACGAATCTTCTAAGACATATCCTAGCATACGGTGGTAGGGGCAATAGTTTGGATCATGACTCTTGCCCACTTCCTCTGGCCTCTTAGGCTCTAGTATCTAGAAATCAGGCTTTTTTAAAAGATTCTTAATGATCTTCCTGGCTACCTCCCTCTTGAATGAATAAGTTTTATTCAATTTTTCAATAAGAGTAGGTAAATGTAGCTACCTGGTGGCGGGTAGAAATACTACTGCTGATGATGCTAATGAAAATACTTCTGAGGAGATGGCTATGGCAACTAAGGTGGCGAGTATGATGGCTGAGGTGGTGTTAGAGGAGGTGGTAGAGGAGGTTGGTGAGCTCGAGGCCTGTCTGACTGAACACTAGTTGGTTGCTTCCCCTTATCAACTATTGTGACTACCCCTGGCTTCTTCTTAAATGTCTTATGAGGTTTAGGCTTGGCTGACTGGTCATGAAAAGGAAGCTATGCAGCCTCTTGTAGACTAACGCCTTGTTGATTAACTTCTCAAAGGTTTGATTGTAAACCCCTTAAGCATGAAAGCGGGGTCATGGATATTCTTGAGAATCTCAATGGGCGTGATGTTGACGTATGGTTGTATTTCATACTCAGGTTTTTCTACCTGAGAATGTAATCAATAAAGGGCTCATTTAAATTTTGCTTGGTCACAACGAGGTCACCTACGGTAACCATTTACTGAGCTCCAACAAACCTCTTGATAAAGAGGTGCTCCAACTCAGCAAATGTCCTTAACGAATAGTTCGGCAGTTAGGCATACCAATCAAATGCAACACATGCTGATTACTTAAATAATAAAAGAAAGAATCACTACCTTGGTGTTGCAGCGGCCGAAGTGTGTGTCGGCAAGGGTTCCCACTACCATCAATGATTTTGAACGAAGGAGGCACAAAACCCTTAGGATATTGAACAATATCAAATTCCTCTGGGTAAGGTCTACCCTTTGGAACAGATGAGCCACCTCAGGCTTGCGCCAATGCATCCCTCACCTATTGTTCCATCATATTTTTAATATCTTTTTCATGCATGGAGGTGCTATCCACCACCTTCTTATGCAAGCTATCACTATCTTCCTCAATTGGAATGCATCTAATATGATCTGAAGTGTGTGCCAACTCTGCTCTATCGACCACTATGAGAGAAGGCTGTGAAATTGGGGCTGAATTATGCAATGCTGAAACCACTACCATCAACTCCTCAATCTTCTTCCCCATCTTATCGATATGATCATCTCTCTATCTAAGCTACTGGAGGAAGTGCTGAGTTGAATGGACGGTGTCATCCTCTTCAACTACAATACCCTTCTAACTATGTTGATCTCGGTGGAGGGAGTCCCTAGTGTCGACCATATGGCCCTCAGTCGAATCCTCAAGAAGAACATCCTCATCAGGATCAAAGGCTACCTTCTCATCCCACATCGTGTGATCACTACCTGAGTTCCTCTTTCAAAGTAGCGCTAAAATGTCATCTAGGAAGCGTCTAACTGTGACAAACACATCGTTGACCAGATGGATTGTGCTCACTAACGGAGATACATCTAACACTTCCTTCCATTGGAGTGCTAGCTCTGGGAGGGTCATTCTCACTAGAAGAGATATGCTCATATCTACTCATTGGTGGAGTGGTGTCCTTGGGGAGATCCACTACCATAGGAACTACAAAACTATCTCCTTCCCCCTCTACAACTGCTGCTGCCACTGGCTCTGATAGTGGTGGTGATGCTGCAACCATGGCACTGTGGGGTTGCCACTCCTGCCAAATCACAGCTAAGGTAAAGATTCAAGCTGGGGAGCTCGATCTCACCTCAACAGGTGGGATGGAGGGAATGAGATCTTTGGGTTGTAGTCGAATCACCAGAGGGGAAGGTCTCTCCTTGGATGGGAGGTTCTGAATCTTTTATGGGAGTGGTGGATGCTGCAAGCTATAAGGGTGATGGTGGACGATGAGGGGAGCGGTGTGAAGGCAACACTGACTGCCCCTCAATGGGAGATCTCTGCCTAGGTGGGTAGCATCGATAAGAACAATCCTATCTGAATGATCAGCTCTGATGAGGCGACGATCAAGAAAATTCATCAAAGTTGAGGTTGCCGACTGCCTGGCATACCTCCATCGCTCTCTCCTTCCTACCTGAGTAGATGTTCGAGCCTTCATGGCTCTCTCTCTCTCTCTCTCTCTCTCCCTCTATGGATCTGACCCCTAACACTCCTAGGGATCACCGATCCTAAATTAAACTTGGTACCGGACTCCTAGCATACATATACTCTCCCAACCTAGCATAGGACAGTTCTAAGTCTGACATAGGGCCTCATGTGCTCCCTATCTGGTATCTCATAGTATGTTGATGGTGGAGGAGAAGCAGCAATCCTCTGGTAATCTTCCTCTCTATCTGAATCTGAGAGGGGGTGGAACTTGTTGCTGGTCAGAAGTGGAGAGACCTCATAGGGAGAACCCTCCTTGACTACATAGGATGCAGCCTCAAGCTCTCTAACTGCTGGCTCGTGCTCCCCCTCAATCTTTTTATTCTTATTATGGCACTGAGTAAGAGTGAATAAGGTAGAGTGGGAACTAGTATCTACCTCGAATGTGGGGGAGACTATCTCAGAGGCTAAGATAGCCTTCCCCTTTGAGGTGACCAACGAGGAGGTAGTAGCCCTCATTGGAGCAATGGTAGGGACAACTGGATGGGCATGTATTGAAATTATCACCGAACATGATGTGGGAACCACTATAGCCTTCCTCTTCAATAGAGGGTACTCAGAATCAGAGGGCATGTCAATGCAGATAACGAGCTACTGCCCAGCCATCTCATCCCGACTGACAGTGGTGAGGGTCACCCCCTCATAGGTAACACGTGCTCCCTTGAATTCTTAGTCGAAGAAAACCAGGTGGGTGGAGTCAGTCTCAGGGAGGCTGGCCTGATCCAAGGCCAAATCTATCCCGAAGGGAAAAGTAAAGACAAACTTCTGGGAAGCCATGTGTACTAACTGCAAAAACCAACTGCATTGATTGGTTTGCATTGTATCTTTGCATGCGTTGAAATGTAATTTGAGTTAGATTTCTACTTTAATATTTATTCCCAAGAGAGTAATATAGATTTGGAGCTTTGAACCCACACTCAACAATTCAAATATGTTAAGTAGGGTTCATTGGAGAGATTTTGATGTTTGGACGAGAGTCTTTATCATTTGATTTTTTATTTTAGAACCCATACTCAACCAATTTAGGTAGGTTGGGTGGGGTTTAAAATTTAGAGGAAAGATTTTCCTGGATATATTTGTATTTTGTGTATCTTGTTTGAACATATTGATGATTTGAAAGAACCTCTACTTAAAAAATTTGAGTATGCTAAGAAAAGGTTGTGATTGTGTGCTTGATAAATGTTTGCTTGTCATAAGTTGATTTGAAAATGGGGCTCCTTACTTAACAAATTTGGTATGTTAAGTAGAGGCCACATGTGTTTGCTTTGTGTTTAAAAATGAGACTTTTACTTTAACAAATTTAGTATGTTAAATGAAAGCCAAATGTGATTGTGAGATAAATTTGCTTTTCTTTGAAAATGGGACTCTCACTTAACCAATTTGGTATGTTAAGTGAAAGCCCAAATATGATATGATTTGAAAAGTTGGATCATTACTTAACAAATTTGGTATGTTAAGTAAGAATCAAATGTGTATTGAAAATGAGACTCTCACTTAACAAATTTAGTATGTTAAGAGAAAGTCAAATGTGATTGATATTTATTTCAAAATGCTCCCACTTAATAATTTGGTATGTTAAGTGGATATCAAAGTGTGATATGATTTGAGAATGGGATTCTCACTTAACAAATTTGGTATGTTAAGTGGGAATCAAATATGGTATGATTATGTGATTCTTACGTAACAAATTTGGTATGTTGAGTAAAACCAAATATATGCTTTGAAGATGAGACTCTCACTTAACAAATTGGGTATGCTAAGTGAAAACCAAATGTATGTTTTGATAATGAGGCTCTCACTTAACAAATTGGGTAAGTTAAGTGAAAGCCAAATGTGTGTTTTAAAAATGAGACCCTCACTTAACAAATTTAGTATGTTAAGTGAAGGTTAAATTCATGTTTTGAAAATGAGATCCTCACTTAACAACTTAGGTATGTTAAATGAAAGACAAATTTGTGTTTTGAAAATAAGACCCTCACTTAGCAAATTGAATAGGTTAAGTGAAAGTAAAATGTATGCTTTGAAAATGAGACCATTACTTAAAAAATTGAATATGTTAAGTGAAAGTCAAATGTATGTTTTGAAAATGAAACCCTGACTTAACAAAATGGATATAAGTAAAAGCCAAATTTGTGTTTGATTTAAAAAAAAAAAGAGATTCTCACTTAAAAAATTTGGTATGCTAAGTCAGAATCAAATATGGCATGATTTACTCTTGAAAAGAAGGAAGCTTCAATTCTAACACATGTGAAATATGTTAAGAGAAGTTTCAATTTCATGCTATGATTTTATTTGAAAATGGATTCCTCATTCGATAATTTTGAGTGTGTTGAATGGGTATGGTCATTTTCAAGAATGTGCTTTCAAAATATGGAAACTCGAGCTCTAACATATGTGAAATATGTTAAGTGAAGTTTTTATGCTATGATTTTATTTAAAAATGGATTCCTCATTCAATAATTTTGAGTATGTTGAATGGGTATGGTCATTTTCAAGAATGCGCTTTTTGAAAAGATGGAAACCCCAACTCTAACATATGTGGAATATGTTAAGTGAATTTCAATTTTATGCTATGATTTTATTTGAAAATAGAATCCTCATTCAACAATTTTGAGTATGTTGAATGAATATGGTTATTTTTAAAATTGTGCTGTTGAAAAGAACCTCCATGTAGCAATCATAGGGATTGTTAAGTGTGGTTTTATTATGTGAGTTTTGTGAAAGGTGCTTTTAGAAAGTGGCATTTTGCTAAAGAGTTTGTTTTATTAAATATAGGATGAGCCTTGCCTCACCAAGCTAGTGGTAAGGAGATTCTAAATCTTTATTATCACTCCCTTCATTAATAAATTTTGTTTTTCACCTATTGGGGAGCCCAATAGAGGTTTCAAGACCTACATGAAATGAGATCCTAAAAACTAAAGGATGTAGGCTAACTTTGATTAAGAATGAAAGAAGCTAAGTGCAAATGGAAGGAAATATAGTCTCAGACTCACATAAAATGCAAGTCCACTATCGATGCTTGGAGACAATAACTATCTACTAGAGATTGAGAGAGGAACCTCCCCAGCGAAGTCGCCAGAAATATCTATGGTATTTATTTTCATTTGTTGGGTTTAGTTTATGGGGGGACACCATGCAGATCTGAGGGTGTACTTATTGAGGTAATTGGGTACAACATTGAGGAATAGTGTACTATCTCGAAAGATAAAAGTCACTATCTTACAATGGACCTAATCATCTAATAAGGACTCCTAAGGCATGATGGGACTTTGAATATACTAGGGAATTTTCCCCTACTTTACATGGATGAATAAAGTAGGGTTTATTTAAATCGAGTTTTAAAGTTTCTTATGGTGACAAGCCCCCATAGTTAATTACATCTTAAGGAAAGTGAAGCCCTTAAGAATACTCCCGATTAAAGTAAGCGATTGTTGTCTCCAAATAATTTGAAGATAGGACAATCAAAATTGGTTGTATTTTAGAAAATCAAGTGGGATGGATCAAAAGGAGAGAGTTATTATCGAAACCAAAGGACATGAGTAGGGAGTGCTCATGATAGTAGAAAGCCTAGTGAGCACTCCAATCTATCCTATGGTTGGGTTTTATAATTTTAAAATTAAAGAGATTTTATATATTTGAGTTGACATTTTATTAGAAAGCTGAGACTTATACTCTAACAACACTAGATTGTTAGGATGCCTAAAGGTGAGAATTTATGCTTGTAGCCCAAAGGGAAATGACAACCTCAAATCCTAAATCTAGGGAGCTTTGGTGAGGGCCAAAATATGACCAAAATCTAAGACGAAAGTGGGCATATGGTTTTCCTCCACAAGAGGGAGTAAACCACCTAACCGCTGGACTTATTACCACCTGGAGTGACAGTCAGTTAACTCTTCATATGCTTTAAATCCAAGTAGGCAAGTCATATGCTTTTGCAAGATGGCTAGGTTGTTATTATTTACAAAAGAAACTAAGTCCTTAAACCCATTCCCTAAGATACTAGAGCATGAGGGGCATGAATAATGACTTAATCTATTATAAATTTTAATCAAATTTTATTTAATTCAGGACTCTTTATTTTGACATTGGCTATAGGATTTTATATGCCTAAATGCATGTGAAGTTGATTATGAGCCAAATTAAAAGGGAAAGAGGTGTTCTTCCATCATAGGCACTCAAGGGTTAAGCCCTTACTATCTGGCAAAGATGGAAGCCCTCCCTTAACAACAGTGAAATAAGATGATTATGCATGATATTAAATATATAACATCCAGCTAAGGGGTTACTAAATATTTTACTATCTTGATTTAATGTTTTGGCTTTTATATGAGATTATGAGTTATTTAGAGGTTTAGTTATGAGTTGTTAGTTTGGGTAGAAAAATTAATTTTTATCTTAGGAGCATCAGACCGTCATACAACAATCACCAATCATAAATAAACTATGAAAAGCGTGCTTTTTTTTGCACAAGCTAAACAAAATATCAAATAATTTTATAAAGCTATTATGGGGATGTGGTCGGTATCCCAAAAAAGAAATGTGGATAGTCTTCTGTATTACAAGAGAATGATTACAATTACAAATGATGAATGTTATGGGGGTCTTCATTCTTCATTCTTCATTCTTCGTTCTTCATCTCTTCATCTGATTTGCTCCATTTCTTTCTTCCTTTTGGCTTGATTTGGATGTGCTTGCTCCAAAGGCATCACATGGTACATAAGACTTGGTCTTGTAACTAATGCTCATCCTAATCTCCCATAACATTTACCTTAATCCTAATGTAAAATTACATTAAAAGAAGGAAAGTAAATCTAGCTACACCTGCAAAATAAATATTAGTTAAACACACCATACAACCCAAGCAATTATATGAATAATTTGGACTTAGCACCCCGCACATGGGTAACCAAGCCCACTTATCCTAACTTGGATTATGCTTAGGGGCTAAGCAACCTACATAGAAAAAGCATTTATATTTTTACTACAATGGCCCCTTAAGCACAACCCCTGTAGAAAGCATGATTAGGCTAATATCGGTCTAACATCTAGACTACGCACATACACCCTAACATCAAGTCTACAAGAATACATCATAAAATAAGCATACATTGAACCATACACCGCCCTAACATAAAGCCAGAAGTGATGACTTAGTCTTATGTGTGTGCATTAAAGTTTGTGTGGTATGTCCTAACTAGGCTTCAGAGTTATAATTTTTCTAAGTGTGAAAGATTTAATTTATAAAGGGTTGATTTCTCTTTAAGTAATTTAATTGATTTGAAGATTTTACTTAGTGTTTTCTTTTGTTTCATATAGCTTACACTTAACAACTAAGTTTTATAAAGAGAAGAAAGAGAGGGGGGCCCTCTTTCATCCCTACCTTAAGTCATTTCTAAAATCAGTTAATTAATTCTCTTTAGTGAATGGCTTATTACATGTTTTAATTAACCCTAAGTTTAGGTTCACTCTAAATGAGCTTATTCAATAAGAAAATCATCTTAAGATTAATTAGAATGAATTATTATCACATAACACAAGTTTATTCATTTCTTTTCATCATGTTTATCATGCATATGATTAAATCCTAAGGATATCAATACATATAATGTATGTCTTAACATGTTGAAATGATGAATGCAAAGAAGTGTGTTTAGAATTTAAATATTTCATTTGATTGAATTATTAATGCATATATTTTTAATAGAAAAAGGGATTTTCATCCATTAGCTAAGTACACATTCACATGTATACAAGTTTTAAGTGAGTATGTCACCATTGTTCTACACCAGAGGCATAAGGTACAAGACCTACGTAGGCCTACTTAAACCCTCATAGCCCCGGGATGTCCAGACTAATAAACCTCTTTTCTTATATACATATGGATGTATAAGCAACTATAAGAATAGAAAAACCCATGCAAAAGTTATATTTGATTTATTTAATTTATGATTCTTATTCATTGGTCATATCATACATACATATGAATAAGAGTTTTAAGTGAGTCATTATTGTTCTACACTAGAGTAGATACTAGGGCTACTTAAAGCCTCGCAGCCCCGGGATGTCCAGACTAATATACCACTTTTCTTATATACATGTGAATGTACAAAAAGAACCACAAGAACGAGAAGTCATGCAAGAAGTCATATTTGATTTGATTTAATGATTTACATATGTGATATGAAATTCTTCTAAAGTCTTAGCATGGAGATGCATAGGAGTATATTTACACAAATGTTATGTTCTTTTCAAATGAACTATACATTTATAATTCCAATGCAAATCCATATAAGGTAAGGAAAGTGAGCTTCATATTACATATCTTATATTATCAACACATGCAAACTTATAGATATTTGTAATTAACATCACTTTATATATTATAATTGATTTATGGGCTTCTAAGGATAACTTTTGATTTAATAGTAATAATAGCCACACCTATTTTTAATTTAAATCAACACAAGCAATTTGACATAAAAGAAACCATTTCATTTAGTTAATTTTAAAAGAAATGTATGCATGATTACACATGGCAAGCAACATTTAACATGATTGAAAAAATATAAAGGAACATAAGCACTTGATCTCATTCATTCCAATTAATTTCTAAAGATAATCATACTAAATAAGGCTATTTAAAATACACCAAAGTTCTTTAATGACATTTTTAATTTTCAGTTTGATTTGATTTAGGAAATGAAAGAGGTTTGCTAATCATAATCCCATTCTGCATGTGTGAATTAATTTGGTTCAATGAAGAAGTAATTAAGTTGTTTTTATGTCTTTACTAGGTTAGGTATGAATTAAGTGAATTAATTAACCCTTACCTACATCTACTTAAGTTAATTAACTAATTAATAATGAGCCAATATGATATGAAACCACATGAAAAGTAAATTTGCAATGCTCCTAAAAAATTAAAGGGGTCTAATGCAATTGGCTCATGATTAATACTTAATTAGGCTTAAGATATCTCAGTCAACTATTTGTATGGTTTTCTCATACATGTGAGCTAACCATAATTTCATTATCTCCCACTTTGGATTATTTAACCCAAAGAGCTACCCAAGATTAATTAAAGGTTGCTTAGGTGTGAAGTAAATTTTAGATTGAGTTAATCAAGCTTGTTAATTAATTGATTGAATTATTTAATTATATTTTGATTAGAATGATGACTTAGGGAAAGGATCAAGGACAAGGCCTCAATCCTAACCCCTAAGTCATTTAAAATAATAAATTAGGCTCTAATTTTTTTTTATCTTGGAGATTAATTAATTAATTAATTAAGCAATTAATTACCTCATTAATCATTAACTAATCAAATTCCAAAAAGTGAAAGAAACTTAGGAAACCCAATCGCATTTCCTAAGCTCCCTTACTGTTCAACTGAGGTAATTCGGCTTAAATAATTAATTAAACCACTGCACATTCACTAATTATCACTAATTAAATTAAGAAAGTGATTAAAGTTTAATCAATTAATTTTTCTAATTAAGCAACCAATAAAATCTCAGAAAAATGGGAGAGGCAGAGGCCATCCCCTCAAACATCCATAAAAAGTTAGAGATCAATTGAGTGATTAATTAAAGAATAATTAAGCTAATTAGATTTCTAATTAAACTTTAATTAAACCAAAATCACTATTCAAAATCAATTAATAATAATTTTCCTAGATTATACTCTGAAATATCTTTAAAATGAGCCCAAGTTTGTATTTTTTTTGGATTTTTCTAGGATTAGTTCTGATTTTTAGAAGTTTCAATCTTAAAAAAGAATTAATTAGGCCTAATTAAAGCCTTAATCCCGTCAGGCCATGTGACATGATGAGAGTGACTATTTAAGTTGTCAAATCTGAGGGCTGACTCGGATGATGGTGAACGCGCTAACTTTGTGGTTCATCTGATCTAAGATCAGACGACCACGATTTGATATGTTGTTTTGAAGGATTAATTAGAGGATCTAAAGTGATTTAATCATGGTCATCCATTCCAATCATGCAAAATGGACGGCCCGTGATCTTTCTCCTTCACGAGCGACGAAAGACGGATGTCGTATGTCTTTCCCCATTCGATCCGAGCTCACCCGAGCTCGGATTAGGATCAAATTGATCCCACACCTTCAAAAGAAGGAGAGGAACACATCTAACAGTCAAAAATGCATGACATTTGAATTTTATTCACAAAAGACCAATCTACTTTTCATACAAAGCTCCATTTTATAAAATTATCTCACCGGAGCTAATGTTTAGCGGTGGATCATCGGAGGTAGCTTCGCCTAGTTGAGGTGATGCCCTATTTAGAAGCTTTGAGCCTGATTTGGGGTAGAGTTCTTGGTCGACCAATCCACGCACACAAAGGCCTCAGCTCCGATCAAACTCCTATCTCTGGTGCTCGAGAAGGCTTGGAGATGATTCAGTTAGCTTCGACGGAGTAGGGGGATGGTGTGGGTGCAAGGAATTTGGATTTAATCAAGTAAGGGAGGAGTATTTCTTAGAGGAATGGTGTCCTATTTTAGCTTTGCTTAGGGAGGAGGAATGCTAATTGAGGAGGGCTTGGGAACACTTGGAATTGGTCTAAGAGAGTTTGAAATGCCTTAGAAAACTCAGAGTGTGTCAATTGTGTCGAATCCCGCTTGAATTGAAGAAGTATACCCCTCAATTACCTTGGATGGACAGACGGGATTAGCTCCCAAAAATTCATTGATTGGCCGCCATCAGAGCACCTGAGGGGTCATCGTCAGCTCCACGTGGCTCTCCCTGGTTGGAGAAAGTGGTGGTAAGAGTCTCAAGGCTTGATATGGGGAGATTGTGTGGTGTTGGCTCTTTGCCTTTGCCCATGGGGTTCAGCCAAGAGAGGGAATGGTTTGACTTGAGTCTCTTGGTCCATGGTAAGAGTTAGGGGTGTAGAGTGGGCTAAGGTGTCTTAGGAATGCCTCATTTGGCACTTTGATGGCTGTCATGGAGATGGCAAAGTGGACTTTGCCACTTAAGGCAAGATTCAAATGCAAAGAGCGGTAGCCATTTGTTAATCCCCATGGAATGGGTCCCACATGGACTTGGTCTGGTTTGGGGCTGACCTAGGGTTCATTTGGGTTAGGTTAGGTCAGCCACCAAGGCTCTATAAGGTGGTTTTGGGTGATTTGGCTTCATGAGGTCAAAATGGGCTCATTTTAGTTAGGTTAGGTTGGGTTGACCAATTAGTAAAATTGGGTCAAACCAAGACATGGGTTAGGTTCATATGATAATTTGGGATGTTTTAGTTTAAGTGGTTTTGATTAATTTGGCTTATATTTGAATTTGACTCATTTGGATTCAAAAGAGTTAAATGGGTCAAGTTGACCAATTTGACCAAATTAGGTTGGGTTAGGTGTTAAGTCAAGTTCAATTGGTTGATTAAAAATGATTGTAGGCTTTGGTTTGGTTTAATTTGGATTTAGTTTGGAATTTGGCCAATTTGACCCTTTAAGTCAATTTGGGCTAGGTTGGGTCAAGTTGACCAATTGGTCAACTTAAGCTCAATTATGGCTTTGGTCAAGCTCAATAAGTGATTTGGAATGAACTTGAGCCATTGGTTGTAATCAATTTAGATCAAATCATGATTTGACCCATTTTGATTTTTTTAGGCCAATTTGGGTCAACTTAGGTCAAATGGCCAATTAGGCTTAGTTTGGCTCAAGTGAAGGTTTGGTCATGTTCAATCATTGATTATGAGTGGGTTTGAATTAATGGTTTCAATCAATTTGGCATATGATGGATTTTGGCTAGTTTGGGTTTCATTTGGGCTAAATGTTGACTTGGTCAAAGGCTAAGTTTGACTTGGTTTGACCCAATTCAAGGTGGTTGGTCACCCTAAGGTGATTGTTGGTTATGTTGTGAGGTTTAGATGGGCTTATTTCAATATAATTTAAGTTGGATTAGAACTTAGCTCAAAAAGGTCTTTTAGGTCACTTTAGGTCAAGTGGACCTAAATGGGTCAATTGGCTTGATCATGGCTTGATTCAAGTTTAGTTGAACTCACACATGAGCCTAGGATTGAAATATAAATCCAATTTCAAGTGGTTTGGAGCCAAATGGGTTTTGGTTCATATGATAATTTCAAGCCAAAAGGGTCAACATGGGCTTGACTTGGGTTGACTTGGGTTTGGTTTGGCAATTATGGTTTATGTTTATATTTGGGTCAATAATTGTAGGATTGATTGATTCATGAAGAAATCCATGACTTTTGAATTGATTTGGGTATCATTTAGTCAAGTTCAAGAATTTGGCTCAGAGAGTTAAAATTAAGAATTTGATTTGGTCATTTGGATTTATATTTCATTTATACTTGTGAATATAAATGAAGGTATAAATGGTTCATGAGAAAATCACTTGAGTTTGGAGTGATTTGGAAGCAAATTTGACCAAATCTAGGGATGTAGGTCAAAAAGGCTAACCTGGATTTTGATTTAGTTTGATTTATTTTGATTTGGTTTAAAGGGTTTGAACCTGGATTTCATTTATATTTGTGAATATAAATGAAGTAATGATTTATTTATAAAGAAATCAACCAAGTTTGAGTTGTTTTGAAGGAGTTTTGACTAAGCATATGAAGGTGGTTCACATGGCTTAGGAAGAGATTTTAGAATTTGGACTTAATCATGGGTTTCAATCATTTAGGGTTAATTTGGAATTTGGAATCTTGGATTGGGATTTGATTTGAGATTAAATTTGATAATTGAGAAAATCAATTGGATTGGGGTTTATTTGAATTTGGTTAAGGCTAAGTCTATACGATAAAATCAAATGGCTTAAGAAGGGATTTGGAATTTGAATTTAATGATGGATTTCAATCATTTGATAGTAGGATTTGATTTTGAAATTTGAATTTGAATTTGAGGTTTGGTTTGAAAGAAGGAAGCAAGGATTGGGTTTAGGCTATAGGGTAGGCAAGTCCTCCTAAATCCTTAAGGCACAACCTATTCCTATGGCTAACTCTTTTAAGTCTCTACGGTTAGGTTATGTATTCACCTATCACTAGAAGTGTCTTAAGACAAAGGAACTCTTAGTGTCTATAAGATTCCTAAATCTATGATGAAGAAGTTGAGAGCTCACTCCAAAAGTGAGGTCAACATATGCCTTTTTGTATTCCTTCCAAAACTTTAAATAGAAATTCTATCTATCACAAACTCAAGAATCTTTTTTAATACAAGTATCACATCATGGCTTCCTTGACGATGAATCTATTAAGAGTTCAGAGTGGAGTTCCTAAATATATGATTTGATCTCAAATGATTTTTTCTTAATAAGGACACTCTCTAACACCAACTTTCCATCAAGTCTTGTTTATTAACATGCCCTTTAAGGGGTTAGATTTGCCTTTTTGTAATTTAAATATGTTTTCAAACTATAATTATCACCAATCACAAAAAGGATTCAAAACTTTTTATATGCAAAAGATTAATAGAATAGCTGTTAATTGGGTTACCTTGGATGTACTAAAAAAATTTGATGGAAAGAACATATCTAATTGTATTTTGTGCTTTGGATATTAATATTAATATTTTTTAGAGTACAACCAAAGATACCTTAGTCCTAACTAAGTTCCAATATAATTATTAAACTAGTTGGTGGTAAAAGGATTGCCCCATTATAACTGTGCTCCAAATGTTAATGTGAACATGCTTTTATTGTTGTAGCTAGATTTCTCCCTTAATTCTAACTTGTTTCCTATAATACTAATAAACCAATGAATAATAAAGGGAATGACCAACTATAATCATGTCATGCCTGGGCATTACTATGAGCATTCTTTTGAGATTATTATAAGGGTTGCCCCTAGCATAGAATCACTTTTAAGGGATGGCAACAAATTATAGTGTATTTGAATATTTGTGATGATGAAGAAAGTTATTTATTTTCATTAACATTACATGAAAATTCATTACACAAGTAGATAAATAAGACATAAATATTTATATAAAAACTTAAATAGGGCAAAAATCATAAGGATTAGTTTATATGATATGATTGAACTAGTACGTGTTATAAATTACAAAAATTCATAGGAGAGATAATTTTTTTAGTGATATATCATATAAAAAAGTTTATTTTATTATGCACTTTATTACAATCTTATATTTAAGAACATGGGTCATTTTTTTATGAAATAGAACAAGTTTATGAAAATAGCCTTCAATTCCAACTTTAAAAAACAATTGTGGTATTATTATAATACAAAAGTAAAAAAAATTTGTCAAAATTGTTTAAGTTATTGGAATAAAGTGATAAAAAGGAATAAATGAGTGTACAAAAGAGTATTAAAGAGAATTTAAAAGAATATTATTTTTAACTTTATAGATTATTGTTGTCATATTAACATTAACAAATTCAAGTGTCACTAAGAATTTATGGCATTTATATAATATTTAAAATTAAATGACATTTAAGTGTGTGTGTGTGTGTGTGTGTATTACACAATTCATTAAAAATTTCAACTCCAAGAATAAGGGGTCATTTCATTTTTTTTAAAAAAAATGAGTAAACTTTACAAAAAAAAAAATCATTTTAATTTTATAACACTATTGAGAAATATTATAATGCAAGTATTACATAAATGCCAATCTTGCCTATGTTAAATTTAACAACCATGCCATTTTTTAATTATCAAATTCACATATTTGAACATGTCACAATCAAACAAATAGTAGGAAAATTGATTAAAGTGAAAAATAGTGGTAGTAGTTTTGTTATTAATTTAGATGATTTAGTGAAAAATTAAAAGTTGAAGATTATAGGAGGGTTATTTAGTAAATAGTTAAATTTTGAATGTTATGTATGTAATTGCCCTTATTACATTTAACAAGAAAAAATATGTCAATATTTTTTAATTTAATATGATTATTCATTGTTATATATTATCACATGCATTTAATATTAAAAAGATATGCAAGGATATCCTAATATAGCTTTGATTGTGGTACATTTTGAAATCATTAACCATGTTTTGAGATTAATGTTATACATTAGAATTTATATTGTACTCATTTCAAAATAAATTCAAAGATTTAAGATCCATCCTGACCAAATCTACATCAAAATATATTGTAATATATGAATTTTAATATTTATTGTAAAAAATCTATAATATTTAGTAATATAATACATCCTCATTATTTAGAGTATTTTCTTTCTTATATTTTTATTGCTTTTTATTATTGCCTTTATACACACACACACACACTTGTATCAACATATTGCTCAAATTAATACTTGTGATTGAAATTTTAGCTTTAAAAAGTATATCTTGATCAAAGTTTCATCTAGAAGAATATTAAAGTTGGTTCATTTGATTTGAGATGAATGTAATGCAAAAATAATCAATAGAACTTATATTATCTCAAAATAAATTATTAAGAATTATTTTAATGAAAAATCTAATCAAAATAGTTTATGAAAAAAAATTTAGGATATTTTGATACATTTTGTATCTAAATATGGATAATTTTATCACACTTGTGCAGTTTATTTGACAAGTCATGTATTATTCCTCAACATAATTAAATTTTAGATAATACAATAAAAAAATAGATATTCACAAATATAATCATTGTAAAAAAATATGAGATATAATCTCTTGAATAACCTTTCTTAATGTCCACAATAATACATGAAATTTCTAGAAGAATGCATCTCAAGTAATAAACAACCAAATTATCTTATTGACTTTGACATTTCAATTTAATGAAAATATTTTTATAAAAAAAATTAAATTTTAGAACACTATTAGGGCATTATTATTGTTGCGTGCTAGAAACCCAGTTGCGGTAGAATAAAACTTTACGCCTTAGCCTTGTTGAGAAATCCAGTACACACACAAATATTTGAAGAAAGAACGAGAAACTCCAGAATTTTTTACGTGGAAAAATCCTGAAAATGGGGAAAAACCACTTGGCCTAGCCCAGTAAAAATGTTCCACTATATATCTATTTTAGAGTACAAAGTTTAAGTTTTTTCGATAATGGGATTACAGAGTTTTATGTGAGAAAGCTTGAAAACAAAAATCCCAGAATCAGGTAACAACAACTATGCAATGGTAGTTTGGCTATAACAGTTGTTGGTGGCAATCGGCAATAGTGAATGACGGTTGTCGATGATGATCTAATGACTGTCGGGTGGTGGCAGCTGGCGGTGGCGGCCGGTGATGGTTGGCGGCGACGACTGGCAACGGTGGTCAACGACAGTGACCAGTGATGGCAGACGGTGGCGACGGCCGACGGTGGTCAACGGCGATGGCCGGCGACAACAGTCAATGATGGTGGTAGATGGCAGTGGTCGATGGCGGTGACCAATAGCGGTGGTCGACGGCGATGAGGATCGGCGGTGGTGGCCGACAGCGGTGGTTGACGGTGGCGAGGACTGACAAGGGTCGGCGGCGATGACCGGCAATGATCGGCAGTGGTCAGCGACCTTCGATTGATGGCACGATTATGCATGGAAGTTATTCAAGCCTTAGAGCTCTCTCCTCTCTTTAGCTTGGCCTCCCCTCATGTGAAAAATGAGGGGCTATTTATAGAATAGATGAGTACTGTTTCTATAAATACATACAAAATCCAAACCACTCCATCGGATGAATCAAAATGATTTCTTTGATCATCTGATCTATTTTAAGTATTTGAATGCTCAAATAAAATCAGAATTAGGAGATCTTGGGCTTGTTATATCCGGCTCATCAAGATGCTCGATTTAACTATAAACACTCCATATTTAGGAATCGACTGATATCGCAAAGTTCTCAATAAGCTCTTGATATGGGTTAGTCTTGACTCATAATCATATTATTTTTAACATCAAGATTCGTGCTTCGACTACTGAAATTTTTAGTCTCTTATCAGTTGCCTCCTTATTTTTGGATGATATTATCTCTATCATCCAAAAATATATGCCAAATAATTGAAAATAATAACTTATTCAATAAAATTTGCAGGTGCATTAACCTTCGCATCACATATAGTTTGAGAGAATAGATCTTCATGGGTGCACAAGACTATGATCCGCAAGTGCGAGCCGTGCTTATGGGTGCTCATGGTGCAAAATGGGACCACGAGCTTCTCGGTGCACGATCGATGCGTGCGCGATCGCATCGGCCATAATTAAATCTGTGGTTTTTTTTTTAATTAAATGGCTGGAAAAAGCTAGCCATAATGAGGAGAGGGATTTTTTTATTAAATGGCTGGCAAACGCTAGCCATAATGAGGAGAGAGAATTTTTTTAATTAAATGGCTCGCAAACGTCAGCCATAATGAGGGGAGGAGTTTTTTTTAATTAAATGGCTGACAAATGCTAGTCATAATGAGGAGATGGAATTTTTTTTTAATTAAATAGTTGGCAAACGCTAGCCATAATGAGAAGATGAGGAGATGGGATTTTTTTTTAATTTAATGGCTAGAAAATGCTAGCCATAATGAGGAGAGGGGCCTTTTTTAATTTATTTCCTTTGCCCCTATAGTGGATCTATAAAAACTTTCTCCTCGGGTTAAGTAAGGAGGCACAATTTTCTCTCATATTCTCTAGTGTTCTTTTGTGCTGGATGAGAAATTATCTAGCAGAAGTTCATAGGCTAAGGGTAAAAAAAAATTTCTTTTATCAACGAAGCTCTGAACTTCTTCTGAAAAGAAGGTCATTTATTTTGTTGATCAAGACCCATAGTACATATGGCGAGGCTCCAATTTTCCCTCGAGAGAGATGTCAACTGTCCTCGTCGGACGGACCGGGTTCATAGACGATCAAGGCCCATAGGTCATACGATGAGGCTCCAGTTTACCCTTGAAAGAGGCATCAACTGTCCTCGTCAGACCGACCGGGATTGATGACGATCAAGACACGTAGTTCATATGGCGAGGCTCCGATTTTCCCTCGAGAGAGAGGCGTCAACTATTCTAGTCAGACTGAGTGGGTTTGGAGGCGATCAAGGCCCATAGTTCATACAGCGAGGCTCCGATTTTCTCTCGAGAGAGGCATCAACTGTCCTCGTCAAACCAACTCGGTTTAGAGGTGATCAAGGCCCATAGTTTATACAGCAAGGCTATGGTTTTCTCTCGAGAGAGGCGTCAACTATCCTCATTGAACCAACTAGATTTGGAGGCAATCAAGGTCCGTAGTTCATACGACAAGGCTCCAATTTTCCCACGGAAGAGGCATCAACTGTCCTCGTCAAACCGACCAAGTATGGAGGTAATCAAGTCTCGTAGTTTATAGAAATTTGATTTTTTTTTTTTAAACTCCAATAGTTAACAACTGCCAAGGTGGTGGGGAAGCATTGATTAGGAAACATTTCTCAAAAAACTCATAAATTCTGGCAGATAACTTTATAGTGTCATTCTTCATGATGTTACTTGATGTCATTGACTTGTATGGAAAGGGTAGAATCGAATCCGCTGAGGATTTTTGACCCATCCGAGGTTATTTGTCAAAGTATTACTTAATAACATTAACCTGTATGGAAGAGGTTGAATCCAATCTGCTGAAAATTTTTTACCCATCCGAGGTTGTTTGCCAAACTGTTACTTGATGACATTAACCTTTATGGAAGAGGTTGAATCGAATCCGTTGAGAATTTTTGACCCATCTGAGGTTATTTATTAGAGTGTTACTTCATGACATTTAACCCGTATGAAAGAGGTTGAATCAAATTCGTTGAGAATTTTTGACTCATCCGAGGTTGTTTGTCAAAGTGTTACTTGATGACGTTAACCTATATGGAAGAGGTCGAATTAAATTCGCCAAGGATTTTTGACCCATTTGAGGTTGTTTATCAAAGTGTTACTTGATGACATTAACCTGTATAAAAATGTCAAATTGAACTCATTGAGAATTTTTGACCCATCTTAGGTTGTTTTTCAAAGTGGTACTTGATGACATCAACCTGTATGGAAGAGGTTGAATCGAATTAGTGGAGGATTTTTGACCCATTCGAGGTTGTTTGTCAGAGTGTTACTCCGTGATATCTAATCTGTGTGGAAGAAATCAATAGTTTTAACTCTTATCCAAGATTATTTTTTCAAAGTATAATGTTAACCTGTGTGGAAGAGATTAAACATTTTGATTCTTTCGAGATTATTTGTCAGAATATTACTCGATGACGTTCACCTGTGTGAAGTATGTATAAAGTTATGACCAATCTGAGGTTATTTTTCAAAGTGTTACTCATAGACATTTAACCTATGTGGAATAAGTCAACATTTTTAACTCTCATCTGAGGTTGTTTTGACAAAGTATAAAGTTAACCTGTGTGGAAGAGGTTAAATATTTTGATTCTTCCGACATTATTTTTCAGAGTATTACTCAATGATGTTAACTTGTGTGGAGTAGTTACAAAGTTATGACCTATCCGAGATTGTTTGTCAGAGTGCTACTCAGTGACATTTAATCTGTGTGGAAGAAGTCAATAGTTTTAACTCTCGTCCGAGGTTGTTTTGTCAAAGTATGACGTTAACCTGTGTGAAAGAGGTTAAATATTTTGATTCTTTCAAGATTATTTATCAGAGTACTACTCGATAACGTTAACCTGTGTGAAAGAGGTTAAATCAAAACATCTATTTGAGGTTGTAGCGAAAGTTGCTTCTTGACCTTTTAGAGAATCATAATTTGCAAAGCTATATCTCTATTTTCTTTTTGTTGAAATTGTTCAATATTATTGACTTGCTTCTCGAACTGATAATCAATTAGATATACAGAATATTGATTTTAGCAATCTTTAGGATTAAGAGTTGCCCCCCAGTTTCCAACAAAAGCTGAAGGATCAGAGTTCGATAATCTTCATTCTTCTTATGTGTTCTTCCAGAGTAAGATTTCTTCCACCATATAGATGGTGCTGCTCTGAACATAAATTCAAATTATCAACCATTGTGAAGATGTAAAGCAAATGTTTCCCACAGATAGCATCAAACTATTGCGTGTTAGAAACCCAGTTGCGGTAGACGCCTTAGCTTTATTGAGAAATCCAGCACATACACAGATATTAGAAGAGAGAACGAGAAACTCCAGGATTTTTTATGTAGAAAAACCCAGAAAAGAGGGAAAAATCACGGGGCCTAACCCATTAAAAATGTTTCACTATATATCTGTTTTGGAGTACAAAGTTTAAGTTTTCCGATAATGGGATTACAGAGTTATATGTGAGAAAGTCTGACAACGGAAATCCTAGAATCAGGTAACAACAATTATGCAGCGATGGTTGGGCTGTAACAATTATTGGTGGCACTCGGCGATAGTGAATAACGGCTGTCGATGATGATCTAACTACGGGTGGGTAGCGATGAGTTACCGGATCCGGCGGTGACCAACAATAATGGTCAACGCGGGCGGCCGTGATGGTTATGAGCGGCGACGGCGCGTGGTCAACGCAGGGACCGGCGCGCTAATTGTGATGGCCGCTGGTGTTCTGGCCGGTGGCGACAACGGTCGGTGGCGGTGATCGACGGCGATGGTCGGTGGCGGTGACCAATAGCGGTGGTCGACGTCAACGAGGACCAGCGGTGGTGGCCGACGGCGGTGGTCGATGGCACTGGTTGGAGGAGGTGATCAACGGCGGCAGCCGGCGAGGGTCGGCGGCGATGACCGGTGACAGTTGTCGACGACGATGATCGGCAGTGGTCGGCGACCGTCGATTGATGGCACGATTATGCTTGGAGGTTCTTCAAGCCTCAGAGCTCTCTCTTCTCTTTAGCTTGGCCTCCCCTCATGTGAAGAATAAGGGGCTATTTATAGATTAGATGAGTGATATTTTTGTAAATACATGCAAAATCCAAACCACTCTATTGGACGGCTCAAAATGATTCCCTTGATCATCTAATGTATTTTAAATATTCGAATGCCCAAATGAAGTCAGAATTAGAAGATCTTGGGCTTGTTAGATCCGGCTTGTCAAGACGCTCGATTTGACTATAAACACTTCATATTTAGGAGCTGACTGATATCGTAAAGTTTTCAATAAGCACTTGATCTAGGTTAGTCTTGACTCATAATCAGATTGCTTTCGACATCAAGATTCGTGTTTCGACTAGTGAAATTTTCAATGTCATATCAATTATAATGAGAGCATCATTAGAGACATGCCAATCTTGACTGCCATGTCATTTTTTTTTTTTTTTTGAATTATCAAATCCATGCATTTTGGTTGAAAATTTGATTAAAGTGAAAATATGAGTTGGAGTTTTGTTGTGAATTTGGATGATATACTGATAAGAATTTGAAAATTAGAGAGAAGAGAATGATTATTTTGTAAATAGTCAAAATTTGAATGTTATGTATGTAATTGTACCTATGATAGTTTTAAAAAAAATTATGTCAAGATTGTTAAGTTATTTGATTATTCATTATTATATAAATATTATCATATGTCTTTAATAGTAAAAAAATTGTTAAGTTATTTTTATATAATTTTGGTCTTAATTGATTTATGCATACAAACTTATATTATACTTAACTCAAACGAAATTCATTGATTTATGATCCATTCTGATCAAAACTTATTTAAAAATATGATCTGATATTATTTCTTTTAATTTTTATTATAAAAATTTATAGTATTTAGTGTTATAATATATCCTCATTATTTAGTATATTTTCTTTATTATTATTATTATCATTACTTTTTATTATTTCCTATATATACACACACTTGTATTAATAAATTATTTAATTTAATACTTGTCATTTCAATTTTACCTTTCTAAAAAAGGATTTATTGATCAATGTTTAATCAAGAAAAATTTAAATTCAATTAATTTGATTTGAGATGAAAGTATTTCATAAATTATCAATCAAAAATCACATTATATTTATCTCCAAAAAATAAAATTAAATATATCTTAATAAAAAAATTAATCAAATTATTTTAATAAAAAAATGTATTGAGTGTATTCTCATACATTTTGTATCAAAATATGGATATTTTCATTACACGTGTGCAATTTATTTCACATATCATGTATTATTTTTCAACATAATTAAATTATTAGACAATATAATGAAATAATTAGACATTCATAAATGTAATCATGATAAATAAATAAAAAATTAAGAGATGAAATCTCTAGAATAACCTATATTTTAATGTTAACATGATAAAATGAAACATTTAGAAGAAATAATTTTAATATTAATAAGATATTAGAAAAGAAATGCAACTAAATTAATAGAAATTTAAAGATTACCAAGTGAACTACCTTTCCATAATTCACACATGCATGCACACTCATTCATGGCATGCACGCTTACGTAGCAAAAAAATTATACAGCAAATCTCACCCATAATACACCCCCACTTCATAGTGAGCCTCGTGACCCTCCCTCCTCTTGTACCTTGGCCCTTCTATATATCTCTCCCCCTTCCTTCTCACACTAACTCTCGTCTTCTCATCCTTCAATTGAACACGCACTGCGAGAAGATCAGATATGGTAGCTGTAAGTGAGATCGAGCGATCGATACGCTGATGAATTCAGACTTAGAATATTTTTCTTAGATCGATTTCGTTTGTCTGATTGAATAAAGATTTGATCTTTTACGCAGAAGGGGAAGAAGGTTGATGATGAAGAATATTACGAAGATCACATCCCCGTCATCGTTCTCAAGGTCGATATGCACTGCGAGGGCTGCGCTCTGAAGATCAAGCGGTGCATCAAAAAAATGACAGGTGTTTGATTAATCTGTGCGAGATTCTTCAATCTGATATTTTTTTAGTTTAATTTATTTGGACTTCAGGCGTGGTGGGAGTGATGATCAATAATGCGGGGAACAAACTGAAGGTTTTAGGGAACGTGGATCCATGGGCGATTCGAGAATGTGTGGAGGCGAAAGCTCATAAGTTGGTTGAGTTCGTCTCGCCGGCGAATCCTCCGAAGACGGAGGTCGACGACGGCTTCAAGAAGAAGGCCGCCGCCGGCGCGGCCTCCGACAGTGAAGAAGAGATATCGGAGGTCGGCCACTTATTCAGTGAATTAACACTTTTGCACTTCAGTTTCTGAGAAAATAGAATATTACATACAAGAAATTACAAAATTTCTTTTTTTTTTAATGATATTATTTATGTTAGTTCCCGCTTTCAACTGTGAGGCTGAAGGTTCGTTTAGACTGCGTTGCCTGCGTTCAAAGAGCCAGGCGGTCTCTTCAGAAGTTTAAAGGTAACTAATTTATTTAATTTTCCCCGAAAAACTAATTAATTTAAGGGACATTTACATACACAGCACACAATTTTTATATATTTCCATATTTAATATTTAAACTTTTATATTTATTTAAATAGTATCATCAATAATTTTTTAAGTAAAATTTATCTTTTTAGACATAGAAAATTTAATATTTTTAAATATATTAACTATTAAATATTAAATATATAAATATATAAAAAATATGTGTTGTATAGAAATTTTTATTTATTTAATTCTTTGACAGTAAAATTTTCAATCAAAAGTTTTGAATTCAAAACTTGTCTATGTGATGTGAGTATTGAATAATTATTAAATTAGTTCAAATGTCTAAAATAATAACTTAATTTGTTTAATTTAAGATTTGTTTCCACTTTTTTTTAAAGATATTTATCATATAGCCCTTTAGCTATTATTTGTTTTTCAATTTTCAGATATTTCTTTAATGAAAAATTAACTTTAAAAGTCTAATTTGCTAAACACCTCATTTGAGGCAACTTTCAACTGTTTTTCCATTTTTTTTTTAAAGGAATAAATTCATTTTAAAAAAATATTTTAAATGCGTATAATAGTTTTCAAAAAAAAATATTTCATCATAATAATTTTATAATCATCTTCAAAAGAAATTAAATCCTTCTCAAAAAGATTCTTAACTAAATTAATTAATATTTTTTATTTTAGAAGAATATAATGATCTATTTTTTTTCATTTTAATTTAGAAAAGTTGAAAAAAAAAAAACCAATAACAGTGTATTTCAATATATCCACATAACAGTGTATTTAGAATAATAGTTTTATGAAAGATTTCAAATATAATAATTTCTTTAGCTATAGATTATAGGTTTTTTTTTAATTCGATTAAAAGTTTATTCAAACAACATTAAATTCTCCTTACTAACAAACTTATTTATTCTTATCACTGATGTTATCATAATTACATTTGTGGATAGGGACGGTAGAGGTAAGTGTGGATGCTGAAAACGATTTGGTGACCGTTAAAGGAAAGATAGACGTGGATTCAGTGCCGTCGTACATAAAGCGCAAGTTGGGACGTGCCGTTGAGATTGTTTCAGTAAATACTGACGGCGGTGGTGGAGTTGCCAGTGACGCCAGTGGACGAAGCAGTACCGGAGGCGAAAGAGAAGAAAGGAAGGTGGTCGCAGGGTTGGAAGAGAGAGGAGAAGAAAAAAGGTTGACGGCGGGAAGAGGACGTGAGAGAGAAGCAGATAAAAGAAAAGGAGGAGATGGCGGCGGCGGCAGTGAGAAGAAAGGGAGGAGCAAACCATGAGAGAGGAAAAGAGAAGGAAAAGAGCAGTAGAGAGAAAGTGGAGGTCAACGCAAGAAAGAGACATCAATGAAGAGAAAAAGAGGATAAACAGCAACCGGAAAGAAATAATGACGATGATCAGAGTCTAGCGAAAGATGAAGAAAGTGCGATATGGCGGTGAGAACCCTACGAAATAAAAAGGAAGAGTGAGCGACGATATGGGGAGCATCCACCGCGAAATAGATGAAAGCGAATGAAGTGGCGAAAGTGGGAGTATCTAGTGGCATGAAGACGAAGGAGAAGGTGAGTGATGATGGTGGCGAGTGGGGAGTCTCCAGCGCCATGAAGAAGAAGGAGAAGGTGAGTGATGATGGTGGCGAGTGGGGAGTCTCGAGTGCCGTGAAGAAGAAGGAGAAGGTGAGCGATGATGGTGGCGAGTGGGAGTTTCCAGCGTGAAGAAGAAGGAGAAGGCCGGTGTCAATGGTGAGAAGAAGAAGAAGGAGGTCGGTGGCAGAGAAGAAAGCGGATGGATGAATGTTGGGCCACCGAATGTGATAGCGGCAGCGGCGGTGTCTGCACCGGCAGCGGCGCTGTCGGCCCCGTCGGAGGTCGAGACGAACTACGCGGACTATTACGGGTCATACGAGTACGGGCAGGGGTCTTACGAGTACAATCAGGGTTTGTACGATTATGGTCAGGGATCTTACGACAACGAGTCGTACGGGTACAACGCAGAGACGATACAGGATCCTCATCCCGACGTCGACGAGGACCCTAACACCTGTTCGGTTCTGTGATATCTACGGAGTATCCTAAGAGTTAAATGGTATCTGAACTATGAGCTATAAAGAAAATAAACAAAAGGTCTTCCTTTTTAGTTGATTATTTTGTAGTTATTTTATTATTTTATAAAGAGGTATTCATGATGTTAATTTCATCATTTTTATGGTTAAGAAATGACTTTCCTTTTAGAAAACTTTTTAGTAATGCAATTTTTTTAATAATTTTGATTAGCCATTAATCAATAAGTAATACATTGAGTTATTGCTTTAAAAGTAACTTTAAGGTATTAGAAAAATAAATTTTGTATTATTCTTGATACCACTAAGAAAGAGAATTCACTTATTTATATCTATTTATAATTTTTTTAATAAACTTATTAGATTCTTCCATTTTTCTTAAACTTCTATTCAAATCTAATATTTATAGAAAAGATCACAAAACCTATAAGGCCTATGCAATCTAAGATTTTTAGATGATTTAAAATACATTTTTTTTAAAGCTTGTGCCTTTTGAAAAATTTAAATGAGTACAAATTATATAACTTTCTTAATCTTGTACTTTTTGATAATTTTAAAAGAATAAAAATTGTATACTTTTTAAAATGTATATCTTTTGGGATTCTTAAATGAGTTAAAATTATGCCTTGTTTGAGGCTTATGTCTCATGAGATTTTTTTGAATTAATAGAAATTATGTTCTTCTAAAATTTATATTTTATGAGATTTTTGAATGTGTAAAAATCTTGCACTCTAAAAAGTTTTTATGCATTCTAGGGTTTTAAAATGAGTGGAAACTTTATATATAATTTACTTGTATGCCATGTTTTTAGTGGGTACCATATCTACTACATTAGGCTTTTTTCAAAAGAGAGATAAGTTTTTTTTTTTTTTTACACAAAAGGTTGAAAGAACAAAAATCATGTAATTTAGTTTAGTTCAAATGATTCTACTATTTATTGCATATTTTTTTTATATTAACATCAACTAATTAAAGTGATATAGTAACTAAATATTACTAAAATTTAATAAATTATAAAAAAAATTAAAAATTAAATGATATTTGATTAAGTATGAATATTTATTGTAATATTAGAATCTATTTTATTATGCAAGTTATTTAAAATTTGAGATCTAAAAACATGAGGTTATTTCATTGGAGTGCTATCATAATACAAATTGAAAAAAAATGTTAAAGTTATTGAAATAATTCATTATTATATAGATATTATCATATGTTCAATGTTAAAAAGCATATATTAATATATACTAATATAAGTTTGGGTAGCTTATCCTTTGAAATCATTGGATATACCTTAAGATTAGTGTTATTCCTTTAAATTTGTATTGAATTCATCTCAAAATAAATTTAATGATTCATAATCAAAATTTCTAAGTTATTTTTTCAAAATTTATAGCAAGATCTATAGTATGTATTATTATAATGTATTATTTATATTATATTTACTTTTATTACTTTCTATTTTCATTTATACATAAACAATCTTGTATTAATCTATTATTTAATTTGATATTTATTATTTCAATTCAAGCCCAAGTTGGACACGGAAACACGGTTGACGGCCACATGTTTTGTTGACCATCCGGTCCGAACCGGGCGGCTGGTCAAGCCGGACCTTACCCAGAATTACTGTGCACCACTAAAAACCTAACAGATCAGCATCCCCCAAATGCGACCATCATCCCTTACGTATGTATGCATGCGTGCACATTAATGCATGCCATGCATGTCCGCATAAATAAATTTCATTAATAAATCTCACTCACAGAATTATATATATATATAAACTATATATCCTGCTTTCTCATGCCGTTTCTAATCTTCACATACTTCTATAGAGGCGCGCAGGAAGAAGATAGCTATGGGAGAGGTAACTGAGATGGAGCGATTCGCGTTTGAATTTAGATTTTGATTATAGTTTGGGTGATTTAATGTGTTCGATTTATGGCTGATTTGATTTTTTTTGCAGAAGGAGGTGAAGGGGGAGAAGGAGAAGAAGGCCGACGATGGTGGTGAGAAGAAGAAGGAAGGAGGAGGAGGGGCGGAGAAGAAGGAAGAAGGGACTCCGACAGTCATTCTCAAGGTGGATATGCATTGCGAGGGCTGCGCATCGAAGATCAAGCGATCTGTCAGAAAATTCGAAGGTATTTAATTAATCGCATACAGAGTAACGGATTCAGGGGATTGCGATTCAGAAGTACCTTTGCGTTTTCATCAATTTTCTGTAAAAGTTATTCGAAAGAATCAGGATCGGCCGGGGATCGAATTTTGTGCTCCAGATTCTCTCTTCTTCTTCGATTTTGGGGGTTTTTGTTTCGAATTTCTCGATTTTTTTTGGGAACAATTATGATAATGGAGAGAGGAATTGATGGAATATGCTCTGATTAGGTTAATTGAAAAGGCGAGTGAGTGATTTGATTCCGATGATTCGACTTTTTCTACGTTTTCTTTTCTAAAGCTTGAAAGGTCTTCCATCCATCACATCTGTTATTGTTTAATTGTAAAATTAGAAGATCTTTCTAGAATTTCAATCATTAATCTTTTATTTTATTTTATTTCTGGATCTAGGAGTGGAGGGAGTGACGGCAGACATGGCTAGCAACAAATTGACGGTCAGAGGGAAGGTGGATCCATGGCTGCTTAGGGAGCATGTGGAGACCAAAACTCGTAAGAAGGTTGATATCGTCTCGCCGGTTACTCCGCCGAAGGAGGAGGCCGACGCCGGCGGCAAGAAACCGGCCGCCACCGGCGACCCGAAGGACCAGAAGAAAGTGGTTGAGGTCGCCCACTAGTCCCGTAAATCTTCTTATTTGCATTTAAATACCTGTTAAAATAGGATATTGCCACAATGATCGAACGACAGAAAAGTAAATTAATTTTTTTATTGATTTTATGTTAGCCGGCGGCTTCGACTGTGGTGCTGCAGATTCGCCTGCACTGCGACGGCTGCATTCAAAGAATCAAGAAGACTATTCATAAGGTTAAAGGTAATTAATTTAGTTTAATTTAATTTAATTAATTTTCTTTTTATTTTATTTATTAGTCCAAAAATAATATCTGCTACTTCCTGTGGTCACTAGCTCATTAATTTCCAATCCAGAAATTTTCAGTATATAATCTAATTTGAAATGAAAAAAAAAAATCATCCATGGATAAATAATAATTCATTTATATAATAAATTACTTAAAAACACATGTAAATTATTTTTTAAAATCTTTTTTTTTCATTTTTATCCTTTTTAAATATTGAATTCATCCTTTATAGCTCAAAATCAGATTTCGCTTTTTTTTTTATAATGAAAGTGAACAAATTTATTACATCAATTCTTTCTTTTCTAAATATTTATATTTTTTTAAGAGTTTAAAGATTTACATAAATACCAAACAATTTACATAAAGTTATATATCTAATAGTTATTGTGTATTTATATATTTTTAACATTTATATTATAAGTTTGAAAAGGCGTATTTATTTTTAAAAGATAATAATTATGATATTTTTTATATGATATTAGAGATTTATAAATATTAAAATTTATGTGTTTAATATGTAGGATATTAATTCAGATCTGACTCAAAAATGGCCAGATTTGAATAGACTTGATTTAAATCTGACTCATTTATTAAACGTGTTAAAAATCTCAATATTAATCCGATCAGCTTTCAACTCGATTGACCCAAATAAGATCTTAATGATCTATTTATACATTAATTTTAGGTTAAATTTGATAAAAATGGGTCAATTTCGGGTCATTTTTTCAAATTTGTATGTCAATTTCAGGTTAAAATAAGATCAATTTTGAGTTTGTGGATCAACCCAAATCTGTGGAGATATTAAACAGGTTAATTTTTTTTACTCGAACTGACCCGAAAATTAATTGGTTCAACTCGAACAGAGATTTTTTAGCTGGATTTGATTCTAGTTATCGTGTCGGGATCAATTATTGACGCTAATATTTTGTGGCATATAAATTCCTTTAAAAAGAGTTTATTTATAAAGGGTTCATAAAATTATTTATTTATTAATAATTACTTAGTTAATTAAGAAGTCATTAAATCAACCTTAAAATTTCATCGCCGCCCCTACAAAACCAATAATCATTTTTCTTAACTGAGTTCATCATTGAGAACACATTACCTGTTATAATATGAGAGAATCAAATTTTTACTGAGTTGACTGAACAGCAAATTGATCTAATCATAGGCTTCGATACTCTAATCTCATTGCGTCAATTTTTGCACAATATAAAACTTATTAAAATAACCTTAAAATCATATTATTAACAAATTTATCCTGTCTAATGTTATCCCCGATGTTTTCATAATTACACTTATGCCCAGGGGTGAAAGAGGTGACTTATGGATGCCCAAAAGGATTTGGTGACCGTTAAAGGGACGATGGACGTGAATTCTCTGCCATCGTACCTCCGGGACAAGCTCAAACGTAGCGTTGAGGTTGTTCCGGCGAAAGCAGGCGGCGGCGGTGACGGCGGCGGCGGAGGCGAAAAGAAGGACAAGGCCGGAGGCGAGAAGACGAAGGAGAAGGAGGGTGGTGGCGACAAGAAAGAGGAGGGAGCCAGCGGCGAGAAGAAGAAGGAGAAGGAAGGCGGTGGCGGAGCAGAAGGCGGCGGGAAGAAAGAAGAGGCGGTGAAGACGGTGGCGGCGGCGATGGCTGCACCGGTGATGTGGGAGACGAGCAGGATGGACAATTACGCGCCGTACGGTTACAGGGTTGATATGGTACACGCTCCTCAGCTCATTCAGCGATGAGAACCCCAACGCCTGCTCGGTTATGTGATGCTTGCGGAGCATCGTAAGAGGTAAGTGATACCAGCTTTATTACCTGTATGAAAGAACCTGCAGTCCAGGATCTTTTATGTAGATAATGATAAACAGAAGGTTTAATTAAAAAAAAAAACAAATAAATATTGGGCGGAGGTCTACTTTCTTTGGTTGTTTTATTGGATGTATTTTTTTTTTTTTTTGGGTGAGAGGCATTAATGTTAATTTCACCATATTATGGTTGAGAAATGCTTTTTCTTAATGAATGTTTAGTGATGAAATATAAATTTAATATCTCTATATATATGATTTAATTTTTTTTTGTCTAAAATGGAGTATTTTTAAATTTTATTTACATTTAAAATATGATTAATTTGGCAAAACCATATTAGAAAATTAAATTTTGGTTTCTTTTTTCTTTCATAAAAGGGATTTTTATATGTGAATGTAATATTTATTGATGGGATAATTTAGGTGATTCATTGGGACTTGGGCCTTTGGATCACCCAAAATGCATACATTTATTTGTTCATTGAATTCAACTTTGAGCATTCTAAGAATAAAGGATTAGGTGTGCTCATAGAAAATTGAGCCTTTCACTTATAATAAAAAAATAACTTTGCTTGAGATCTCAACAATGATCTTTAATTATTACTTTTATGAATATCCAAGTTTTTAGAATTGTATTTGAAATGACATTTATATTTTTTTTATGAGAGGATTTTTTGAAGGCATGATTAATAAAAAATATATAAAATATATATAATTAATTATCATTTTTTGTGGCAATTGAAGAAATAAATAGAAATTGATTTAACTTGATACAATTAGAATATTATAATGTTCATAAGAAAAGATTCAACATGTAGCATATAGAGTTTGGAAATTCAAACTATTAAAATTAGAGCTTGAATAACTTGAACAGATCAACATGGATGAAATTCGATCAAATTGACTCAATCATATATGCCATCAAAGATTGCACACAATAGGATAAGTTATGCCATCTTGCATAGTGGTGGCCTCCTATTGTCATCCAATTTTTTAGGGTTGTCTAATTGATCCTCTAAATTTACTTCATTTTATATGGAACATTGATATATATATTCATCAAATTTATTCGAGCAATGATGAAGTGTCTAGAATTATTCTCTCTAAATCAAAGCTTCAATTTGTCAATATTACTGTGTGCATTAGATAGGCTCATATAATGAAACACTTAAGAATTCATTGTTCTATCATTGTCTCTTCTGATGGTTGCCACTATTGGACCACTGTTGATCACTTAAGCTAATTTATCAGCTAGTTAGGTGGATCATTATAAAAATATTAATAATAACAAGTTGCAATTCCCACATTTTATTGAAGTCATTGTCAAGAATATCTTTAATGAGACAAAAAAAACTCCAAAATCTATAAATATGGCTCATTTATAGCTACTAGAGGAGGAAGGAGGAAGGTGGAAAAAGGAAGAGACAATGATCACTTTGCATTTATCTACTTAGATCAACTAATTTGAGTTTGATTTAATTCTATTTAGACTTTTTTATGTTGTTAGAATTATCATGATAAATTGATTATTTTGATTATAAATATGTAAAAATCATTAATCAATTATTCTTTTCATTAATTTCTTTTGATTTGATTTTCGAGTGAGAACGTATAATTTTCTTATATCATATCAACGATCATGTTATGGTTATATCACTCATAAAAATGACACTAAAATGGAACTAAATGATGTGAATTAACTTATGAGCTTCTTTAATTTCTTGTTAGCAACAAGTTACTATAGAACATGATAATTTTTTCTATTTATGTCCAGCATAAAATAAATAAATATTATATTTACAAATCTTGAAGATTATACTAAACTTTAAATCACAAATTATTAAATTTTAATTTTAATTTTATAATTAAATTTTACAAATCTTGTATTCATACCATGAATCCTTTCAAGGCATTTGGCTCGGTTCTTCATTGGAGATTTCTTTACTCAAACAAAATGTCATTATGGAATACTATAAGTCATGAGAGTAATAATCATGTAATTATGATTAGTAGGCCCAAGCTTTCATTAGGTTTGTAATTTAAGTCACTTATGACTAAAATACTTATCAAAGACTAAGCTCTCGTCTTATTAGTCTATAGGTTCATTATAGTTCATTTGAACAAAAAAATTACAATTTAAATCCAAACTTTTTATCTTTTTATGAGTGTAATAATAAAAATAAAAATGAATTCATGAGCTCTCATATTATGAAATTGGATTAGTAAGATCAATTTTCTTCTATGATTATCAATCAAACTTAAAAAAAAAAAAAATAATAATAAAATAAAATAGATTGCATGATGATTGATGAGTAATTTATCATCATCATTATCAATTATTTAAGATTAACTTTATGAATTCTCACTTTTTCAATGGATCCTATTGAGTATTCTCTAAGGTGTTAGATAAATTATTCGAAATTATATTGAATGATTTCTATCTATTTAATTTATGGATAGATTTATATATTTATTTTGCAAGATATTTTAGGAGAATGTTCGCTAAAATATGATTTACTTGAGCTTTGGATGAACATTCGATCTTTAATATGAATTTTCTCTTAAAAATATTCCCAAAATTGATTACTTACAAAATAACTCGATTAATGGATCTATTATTATTTAGAAATGAACAAAGAAGGGTATTTTCATGTCTCTTAACATCTCCAAATTACTATAAGAAAATCACAAGGAGTCTTAGAAAAGTAAACTAAAGATTATAATACTTGTATTTGTATTAACCTAACTCATACATAAAGGGTATTATTCATTGATCTCCACTTGTATGTAGGATCAATTCAACTTCTGATCATATGCACGATCACAAATCATAAGAAGTTATTTTTTTATTCAAAAATCCACCTAATCTCTTTCACAATGGCTTCATAATGGCTAATGAATGGCTAGTTTCTATAACCATCAAATGAAGTCTAACAGTATATATTATGGTTTTAAATATCTTGCAAAATAATAATTGATTTATATATGAATATAAATGCTTAAAGTATTTTCTTATACTAATGAATAAAAGGGTCTACAATGTTTCACTTAAGAGTTCATCACTTTATGACCAATGGAATTTCTAACTCAAACAATATTAACATGAAAAGTTTTGAACAACTACACTTAAGTTATATAAACCTTGGAGTTTAAGACCTTCACTTGAGTATTCAAGTAGTCAATCCTCTTAAGTGCTTAGTGGAAATCAACTTTAAGTCTTCATGATTACTAGAACTCAATCAACCTGTAAAAAAATACTTAATAAATTATTAGATAAAATCGTATAAGATTTGTGCTAAATTTGCTTGATTTAAGATCTTTCTTTTTCTTCTATGGTGTTTTGATGCAAGTGAATTTGTGCTAAATTATATCTACATCTATATTTCTCAATGTAGATTAATTTGTTACTTTGTGAATGCAATGGTGTTGGATTGCGACTTATCTCAGTGATTTACAACCTACCCTGACTTTGAGATGCTGCATAGTCATAATCGATATTTGATCATAATCCACTCGCTTCTACTTTTTTACTTGTTATTTTTAATATTAATTTGGTGACCTAGGGTCTTCAATTTTATGAAAAAGATGTTGATGTTATATTTTTCTATTGAAAACTCTTGGAGTTATTTTTTAAATGTGCTTCTCAATTATTGTTATTCTTACTAATAAATAAATTAAAAACTTATAACATATTGGTGATCTTTATATGATATTTTAAGAAAATTAAATTTTGAACTCACATATGCACTCTAATAATAAAACTTATAATGCATGACCTCTATGTTGGAAGATGAAGGTATAAACCAATAGGTTAGGATAAGCAACATATCAGTGACCTATTTTGATACTCATAAATATTTCTTACCATTAGAAGGATACTTTTGTTATTTTAAAAGCTAGCTGATCATCATTAAAATTATTTAATAAAAGTTATAAGAGAGAATAAATATTTAAAAATAGCATGCACCCATATTTATATGAATTTATTGAAAGGTACTATAATGTGTACTATGAAACACTGATTAATATTGGAAATATACAATTTTAATTATAATTTTTATTTAATTATTGTATAATTATATATATATATATATATATATATATATATATATATATATATATATATATATATATATATATATATATATATATATATATATGTGTGTGTGTGTGTGTGTGTGTGTGTGTGTGTGTGTGTGTGTGTGTGGAAGAATTTTTTATGGAAGAATGGAATTATAGATAGGGACATAATATCTAGTATTAAAACTAGGCATTTAAAATGAAGTCATCTAAGAAATTTTGTTTGATAAGAGAATATCATGATGACTTAAATATAAATATTTAAAATCACAATTAGGCAAATAATATTTTATAGATCTAATTAATTTTAATTAAGTAAAACGTTTTTGATAATTAAGTTAAGTACAAAAAATAAGAATATCAAAATAAATATGCAAGAAAACTATGATGAATAAATCAAGAAATTATTATCTAAAGAAGGTTTGGATGACATCTATTTAAGATAATATAGTTAAAACAAGATATGCACATATATAATAAATGTTATAAAATACACCATTAAATACATAGCTTAAAATTAGTGCTGAGGATCAAGACAAAAAAAAAAGATAGATCTAAACAATTTAATTGAAACAAATAAAAAAAAGAATTCCTAATATCAATTCTAAATATTTGAGATAAGGTGAATGATACTGATTTATATCTTATTCTATTTTTTTTAAACAAAAATAAATAAGAAATAAACTAATCAAAGCAAGTTTTATATATATATATATATATATATATATATATATATATATATATATATATATATATATAATTTACCTCAACCAAAGAAGTGTGGTGGGATTTGATCACAAAAGCAAAAGAAGAACCAATACTAACCACCATTATCTCCTTTACCTTCCACTTATTTTTGTCATTTAATTGCTAGTGCTAATGAATTAGGAGGGCATGTCAATAACAATGCCAACCATTTCATTTGTCATTAAGCTCATTGTTATTATCATCATTCATATTATTCTTCAAAGTTAGCTTCTAATGTGCATTTGAGAGTGACTGAACATATATAAACAAATGTAATTAAGAACAACATTAATTACTTTATTTGGTGCCTTGTCTTAATCATACCTATTGGCACCTAAACATAAAGCAACCTTGATCTGATGCCACTACAATTTTATATATATGGATTATTAATAAATCAATATTTGATCAATTAAATTACACAATCATTGATTTAGAGTAAAAAAATTGAAGGATTGAATGCTATATTAAATTCCACTTGGAAGAGTTGAAAGGATTCTAATAGGTGTCATGAAAGAGATTGATGACATGAAATATTATTAGATAAGTGATTGATATGTGAGAAAAAAATTTAGAATTTGTGACAAATTATATTGTATCATAAGAAATGATATAAATAAATATATACATATATATATTTATGTATATATATATACATATGTATATATATATATATGTATATATATAATATATATGTATCATATATATATATTATTATATATGTATATATATATATATATATGTATATATTATATGTGGTATATATATATATATATATATATATATATATATATTTATTATTATATTATTTAATAATATTATTAATATTAATATATTACATGCGCATGCATATTATTGTTATTAATATTATATTACGTACGCATTGTACATATTATTATTATACGTACGCACACAATATTATATACGCACGTATTAATATATTAATATACGTACGCATAATATTATTGTTATTATTACATTTATTATTATACGCATTAATAATATAATATATTATGTGTACGAATAATATTATTATTAATAGCACGCATATGTACGTACATTATTACATATATTATTGTACGCATATTATTAATATTATATGTATTTATTAATAATAATAATTATGCAATATAATATTATTGTTATATTAATATATTAATATTATTATTATTACTATACATAATATTACATAATATATTAATATTATTATTATTATTAATATGATTGTTGTGTATTGACGTGCGCGCGCGCGAAAGTGAATATTGAAATTATAGAGAAAATAACCCATGATTATGCAAAGTATAATACATAGTTAAAACTTAAAAATATATACATAGGTAACGTTTCGCATTATTATGTTATGTTATTTTGTGCTGACATTAAGTGATGTAAAAAGAGTTGTAACTATTTGGTATAAAAAAATGGTGTGGCATAAAGTGAGTGATTAATTGATTAAATTCAATATTATATAAATTTTTTATTGTTATAATTATTATATGATGATATATAAATTTAAAATAATGATAATAAGTTATAATCATTTAATTTTTCATTAAATAAGAGAATCAATTAATATAAAATATTTATAATACAATATAAAATATTTGTTATGTGCTAAAAAATTATGATGGTTGAGTGATTAAATCGATTTGAACGTCCGAAGTTATATAAAGATTTTGAAAATATTCAAATAAATTGAGCATGTCACACACAAAAAATAAAGAATTTTTTATCTTAAAAATCTTAGAATGATAAAAATAAGGAGCCTAAGTTACTTAAAATAGTTTCACTAATATAAGTTAGTGATCATAATGATGCCCCCTTCTCATAATTAGAGAATGTAGGATTTCTATGTGCCCCTCACATTAACACATTATTTGGCCATAATCATCTCTTATTAATATATAAATTTTTATATACATATCATATAATTCTTATATATTTACATATCTAATATTTAAATTTTAATATCCGTATATATATTACTTAAATTTTTAATATAACATCAAAAATATCACGATCACTTAATTTTTAAAAATAAAATACATATTTACAAGCATCAAAAAATATTTTTTAATGTGTTAGGTATGTAAATACATAAGAAATATATGATATGTATGTAAATATTCTTTTTTTTATAATATATATATGTTTCAAATATTATTATAAGGACAAAATAAATAAAATTTAAATTATAAAATTAAGCATACATAACTAGAAGATGAAATCAATGGGACCAATACCACTCTATCTATAAACCTTATTTTAAAAATTGAATATAATGGAAATAAAATAAATTTAATTAATGTCTCTCCCTTTAATTATTGTCCACAAGAATCTTATCAATTTAAAGTAAACATTGATATAAACCAATGTAGATAGCTTAATAAAACCATGCACGTAACGTGGCCTATCAAAGAATGATGCGACCATTTGTTTATTTTATATTAAGATGGAATTAATTATATTATATTTCTCTTTAATTACACAAGTTATACATTGCCTTTTAATATAAGTAAATTTTCATTAAAGTCAAAATGGAATCTATGCATAAAAAACAATATTATTCAAATATTTTTCTTTTGTAGACAATATTACTTCATTTCTAGGGTTGCAAATGAACCGAGCGTTCAACAAGCTACTCGTGACTCAGCTCCATTAGAGCTCGTTCGTGTTTGTTCATTTCACTAATCGAACGAGCTTGAACACTTTTGTAAATACTCGATTACTAAATGAACATGCTTGAAAAATTTGTTGTTCAGTTCATTTACGTTTCACGAACGATCATTCAAAGTTTCAGAATAAGCTCTAAGTTACATCGCTTCAATTAAGGTTCAATTAAAGCTTGTTGATAAATAGTATCATTTATATTTTTCAACACGTTGCTCGCAAATAAGCTCTATTAAGGCTTGTTTATTTCAAAAAAAAAAAATTTGTTTATTTCATTAAACGAGCTGCTTGTTAACAGGCTCGATAAGCCCAATTTGAATCGAGCTCGAGCTCAATAATGATATACTAGCTTGAGCTCGAGCAAGCTCGTAGTCGGCTCGTTTGCAGCCCGATTCATTTCTATTAACCTATATAACAAATTTGACAAAATTAAGATATATTATAGACGAAATATCAATAACAAATCATCACAAAGACTTAAAATTAATTAACATTTTGCAAATTATTGGTAGCAAGTGTTATTTTAAGAATATATATATTTTTTTTAAATCTTAAAATAATAATTAATTTCCTTCTTAGTTTGTTAGTAGGTGATAATGCTCGACAAAGAATCTTTAATTAACAAATAATAGCTAATGATTAGTCTTATAAACATATAAATCTCAACATATTTGGTTATGGCTGCTGCTAATTAAATCAACATGCTGAGTCAGCGGCTAAAACCTAATCCAGAGATAAGTGGATTACATGCTAATTACATGCCTAAACCCTCTTAATTATTTTTTTAATCTTTTAATATTTTTTCTGATAATTTGGTGTTTCATTGGAGAATTAGGCAGTGGGCTTACATCATATTGCACGCCTGATTGAGACTTCACAGGAATTTGAACGGCTGTGATTGGGACACTGGAACTGACAGGATCATATCCTGATCTGTATAATTCTATGTGGACCGTTTTTATTAATTTATAAGTAATTAATTGAGCCAAAGAAGAAAACTTTTCATGAATAATTTCAATTATTTGATAAAAAAGATTTGATTTTAATTGAAATGATTTCCCTCTCTCTCTCCCTACTCTCTCTCCCATTCTCTCTCTCCCTACTCTTCTCTCTCTCCCTCTCTCTCTCCCTACTCTTCTCTCTCTCTCTACTCTTCTCTCTCTCTCTCTCTCTTTCTCTCTCTCTCTCTTCCTTTGCGAGATGTCTAAGTGAGAAACTTCTCTCAAGGCCTAAGATAGTGATGACGAGATAGTCAAGCCTAATCAAGGCTTGACTATCTAAGTGACTCATTTGTGTATGCATTTCAAATCAATTTTTGGTCAATATTGAATTTACATGCCAAAATTAGGTCAATTGTAAGTTTGTGTGTCAATTTAGTTTTACGGGTCAATGTGATAACCCAAAAAATTAAATGTGTAAGATTTGTAGATCAAAATCAATTCGAAAGTTGGCTGATTTTAGGCCTCATTAGAATCAAGTTTGAGGTGAATTGATGATCATGATCTTTGATATGATGATGATCTAACTTAATCAATAATCACAAATTTGACAAAGGCTAGATTGTTTTAATCAGAGGTTAAATCTACTCTCTTTTAAAAAGATTAAGGAGATATAAATTTGTGTTATCTCCTATTATTTAAATAGGCTATAAAGAGACCTTATCATTAGCCTCTTTTTCTGGTGCCTTCCCATCCAATATTTATATTCATATTTGTCTTTGTTAACTTTAAAAGAGGAATTTAAAGATATAAGCTTAGTGTTTTACTTCCACCACCACTTTGTTTTCCTCATAAACTCTTCAAAGTAGAGTTACTTCATAAGGAAAAGTTGAGACATGACAAAAAGCTTACTTAGAATTATTTAAATATTATTCTTATAACAAATTGGCTATTTAATTATATCTCGGTAAGACTTCAAGGTTATAAATTATTGGACTTACCTAAGTTATCTTTTATTGCTTTGTTGGACCATAATCATAAATGGTAGTACCTCTCTATATTGTATTGAATAAGTGACAAATTGCATTTTTAATATTATTCCCCATCACCACCTACTCTTCTCTCTCTCGCTCTCTTCTCTCTCTCTCTCTCTCTCTCTCTCTCTCTCTCCCTACTCTCTCTCTCTCTCCCTCTCTCTCTCCCTACTCTCTCTCTCTCTCTCTCTCTCTCTCTCTCTCTCTCTCTCTCTCTCTCTTCCTTTGCGAGATGTCTAAGTGAGAAAGTTCTCTCAAGGCCTAAGATAGTGATGACAAGATAGTCAAGCCTAATCAAGGCTCAGGAAAATCTAAGTTCCAAATGAATCATGTCTCCATCATCAGTTAGTCAAAATAGTTATCTTAATTTGCTTATATTGAAATAGACCCCCTCCAACACTATCACAACCCTATCACAGCTCAGAAGTAGCTTTATGTTGCTTGCACGCAATCAATAATAAACTTAAATTTGTAACAAAAATTTTGACCTCTAGCTTTCAAAGCATTAAATGTTTTTAATTCTAGGATATAATCAATAACAACAAAATAACTATTATTATTAAACTAATCCATCAAAGGATGACAATTTTGCTCAAAATTAGTTGCTATAAATATTTAAATTTTAATGAACTTAAAATTAAAATCAATTCATTTTAAAACCAATTTTTCTAAAGAAGCAAATTCAAGTTATAGATAATTAAATATCAAACATCGATCATATAGAAACTTTCATTTTGCATGAAAACTTATTTTATAATAGATTTTTGTGTTTTTTTCTTAAAAATTTATAAAATTTAATTATCATATATATATATATATATATATATATATATATATAAAAATAATAATTTGCAGCCTTCACAAGTTATAGTTAGAGCTAAAGCTGCCCATTTTTTCATCAAAAGGATGATTTTTATAAAAATAAAAAGTAAATTAAAAAATGAAAGATGAAGATAGAAGCAAGAATAAATAGATAAAAACAAATAAATAATAATAATAATAATAAATTGGTGGGTCTAATTCTCCACATTCTTTCAACTTAATGGCGTCTCATTATCATATATATATATATCGCCAACTATTTATCTCGTTTCATTTCATCAAATAAAAATTAATTTATGATGAGAGTGAAAGAATTGAACACGTTACATGATGTCATCGTGCATCATGCATGATGTATGCATGTTGAGGCATGCATGTGACATAACTTCCATGCTTTAATCACATGCATGCATCATGCACATGCTTTTATATATATATATATATATATATATATATATATATATATATATATATATATATATATATATATATATATATATATATATATATATATATATATATATATATATATGTCAAGATTTTCTAACATTATTTATAAATAATACATTTACTCAAAGTTAAAAGACAATAAATAATAATTCTCTTAATGAAAAATAAAATATTTATATACATATGGCATTTATTCTTACCGACTTACGTAGCTAAAATCAAAATCTTTATATTTATTTACATAATATCTTATAATTTTTAATTAATATTAAAAATACTATTATTTATCTAAAAATATTTAGTTTATTTTTTTAAATGTTAAAATACTAAAATGTTATATAAACAAAAGTATGAATTTGAATAATGGATATATAAATAAATAAAGTTTTAAATATATAATTTAAATTTCTTTTAAAGTTTTAAATATATATCTTAATTAAAGCTTAATTATAATTTTTATTCTGGTTTTACATTTACATTTACATTTGGATGTGACTTCTTAGCTACTATTAACGGCCTTGTTTTAATGGAATAATAAGAATTAATTAAGGGGTGAGAGAAAGAGAAAAAAAATTGGTGGGTCCCCGGCAGTGAGCCCGCCGAAGGTTCTCGACATAACGGAACATAATTAAATATAAATATTTTAAATTTTAAATATGTTATAACAAGTAATTTAAATATGTTAAAATTAAAAAAAAATTAATTTCAGAACTAAAGTTTATATGTAAACATATATATGTCTAAAAAAAAACATAATGTTATTTTCAATTATTTTATATGCAAAAATTAAATCAATATATTTAAGATGATTTATAAAGTTAAAATTAATATTATTTTTGAAAACATATTTTCTAACTTTAACCAAACAAATGATTCCTTACAATATTTAAAAACTAATCTTTACATGGGATCTTATTTGCTTTACTTCTAGGAAAGTAATATCCTCAAGATTAAGAGTGTTGAAAAAAAGCTCATTGTTCATAACAACTTGCGTTTGGCTCGTTCATTAAATAAGTGAGCCGAACACGAAATATTTTAAGCTCAATTTATAAATAAGCCGAACACGAACAATCCTTTGTTCGATCGTATTCGGCTCGACTTAACTCGAAATAAAATATTACATCATAACTACTAGCATAACTTAATAGTTAGAGCATAAAGAATCATGTCAAATCCTCTTATAGATTTTTCTGATTATGGCTTTTGATTTATACGCATTTCAATAATGAAAACTAACACGAATTTTAAATATTTCAACACGAATAACACCTAACAAAAATTCATGCTTTTACCATACTCAAGGCATATATTTTATATATTTTTTCTAGAATAGAAGAATTTATCCATCAAGGATAAGTATTATATCTTGCTACGTTATAGATTCAATGAGTTTTTCTTCTCTATATGAATGTTAAGCACAATTTTTTTTTTTTTTTTCCAATGGGAAAAAGTTGGAGTAGCTCCGGTGACAGATAGGATTAGAAAGAGTTGCCTTAGATGGCCACACATAAAACATCCCATCCTGAGTCAGGATAGATTTAGATAAATTTTATGTTAAGAAAGATAGAGGGAAACCTAAAAAGACTTGGTTTAAAAAATGACCTTAGTATACTTGAATAAAATGAAAATTTGACACATAATAGTACACAATGGAGATGATAGATAAATATAGCCGACTCCACTTAGTGCGATAAAGGCTTATTATTGTCATTGTTGTGATCACCCTATCTCCTTTGATTTTAGCTGATCCCATCTCTAGGAAAAATGAAGTGACTCTTATAACAACTCTTTCTTTGATAATTTATGTCCCATAACTTCAAATTTTATTATATATTTGTTCCCTTATTAATCCTATACTTGTTATGCAACATTCTATATCTCTTAATATATCTTTATAGGTCCTCATAGTTGTCATCATCATCACTAACCTAATATAAGTTAATCATGGTGGAATAAAAATGTTCTAATGAAAATGCAGCCAACCTAAGAAGAGAAAATTGAATGATTATGTAAGAGGAATAATGCTAGAAAAGGACTAATACCTTCAGACTACTCTTAACTAAAAATAGTTAGCACTAATAACAGAATAACATAACATCTTTCTTCAATGTCACTGGGAAACCTAGATAAACTTTTCCTCTACATGCATCAAATCCTTGTCCCAAAATCCCCAATTACAGAAGAATTAAACCAACATGAATAAGACCATGACACTCAGATATTTTATATAGCACAGACAAAAAACAAGAATTTTCATAATAAAATCACCAGCAACTGAAATAAAGAAGTAACCTGTTACACTTGAGCTCCATTCTGATGGGAAACTTGAGAAAATTCTGTCTTGTTCAAGAAGATGGAAACTGGATTCCCAGGTGAAGGAGGGTTCTGAGTCAACAGTGTCATGTGTGACCCTGCTCTCCTGCGAGAAGCTTCATCTGATGCAGACAAGACTTCAACATGCTCAAGGCCCAATTGCCTCTTTATCAAGTCAGAGTTCTCCAGAAGAACTTCAATCTCTTTGAATGGCAACTTCAGGTCAAGAGCATGAATGCCAACATGCAATGCATCATCAATTTTAAACTTAATGAAAGACATGCAGAGCTTTTGCATCTGCTTAAAATTCATTTCATTCCCAAGAGGACTTGCTTTGACTTCTTCCAATATCTCCTGTTCAGATGTAAAAGAACCCTTTTCTTTGTCAAATTTCCTTTGAAGTATCTTGAGGCATTCCTCTTTCCAACCATCATATTGCTCATTAACATATATAAGACCAACAGTAAGCTTGTTCTCTTGTGACTGTGAGGTTGGAGCTCCCTTCCTACTCTTCTTTGGACCAGATATTTGCTTCTGAAGCAGCTTTCTCATCAAAACAATGGAGTCCTGTAAGTATTTGTTAGCTTGCTGCAGAGTAAGGTCGGGGGAATCAGATGAGGGCCAACCAGCATTTACAACAAAACCATCCTTCTTCAAAAGAAATCTCCACACGTACTCAGCATAGTGTGGACATATAGGAGCAATAAGCCTTGTTTGAACATCGATAAACCGCCACAGTAAATCTCGATTCATACCACGCGATCCACAAGAAACCCGGTACTCATCTCTGGCAGCTTGAAGATCATAGAAACCTGTCTTGAGGGCATTTCTGAACATGTAGGCGCTGTAGTTCAGTTCAGTTGATTTCACAGCAATGTTTATTTCATTGGCAAATACACGATCTGCAAAAGTTGATGAGGGACCGGTATGTAATGATGATTCTGCAGCTAGAACTTCTTCTATCCAAGAAATCTCTTTGGTCAGCCTCAATATGGCAGCATTTGCAGTTTCGAAAACAAAGTTTGCATCATCCATGGCATCTCCAGCATCTGCGAGGGAGAATCTGGTAGCATCACTGGAGAATTCCTCAATGGCCTGTCTGAGAGTTCTGAAATTTCCAGTGGACTTGGACATCTTCTCTGAATTGAGCATTATGTGTCCATTGCAGCGAAATCCACATGGCCAATGTTTTCTTGGCACGAGAGCCGTATGGTTATAGATGCAAAAGGTGAGATGATTTTGTATCAGATCTTTGCCAGATACACGAAGATCATACGGGTACCAATACTCAAACTCTTGCTTCATTTGGTTGAGGATAGATAAAAGAATTTCTGATTTCGGAAATGGTCCACCAGTAAAGATATAATCCCAAACTTCATCTGTCATCTGCTCAGGCTTGACTGATGATGAAAGCGAACCATACATATCACCATTTTGCAGAAGATGGGCAATGGTGTAATATGCCATATAAAAGGTCGAATCAGATAATGATTCTACGAGGAACTGTTCATCCCATGGAAGGCGAGTGCCGAGCCCAAATGACCTCGAGCATGCCCACTGAGTCAACCAGCTCAATGTATGCTCGAAACCGTGACGTGTTTCATCAGAGTACAGCTTCATGTTTGACAAACAATCTTCTGCATTTTTTCTCCACTCTTCCTCACCATAGGTGATGTACCACTGATCTGTTAAAGCCACCACACATTCATCACCTGATCTCGACATAACTTTTTTCTCAGGTTCACTGTAGGGAACTGCTTTTCCTGTCTCAAGAAGTAAGTTCCTTATTAATGGTTTGGATTCCTGAACCTTTTTCCCTTTAAACTCTCCCACAAGCATTCTTCCATCGGTGAAACCCTTCAAATAAGTCAATCTTTTCGCCTCCTCAAGCTTCTCTCTGTCATTTTGGCTCTTTATCTTCAAATCTTGACATACTTTCTCTGCCGATTTGTCACCAAATTCTGGAATATTAATAATAGGAATAACATCAAAAGGCAGAACCCACTCATCCTTAACACCAAACTTAGCTCTCAGTGCTTCCTTAGATTTCAAATCTTTCAATGCCATGTAGTCATCTGGTGAGTCACTCGGCACACTGGTCACAATTCCTGTGCCCTTATCTGTTAAGATTGTAAGCATGGGAAGTGTGTATATAACTTCATTAAAAGCAAGTGGAGACTTCAATGGCAAACCAATAAGATCAAGACCAGACAACTCAACCAAGCAAGTGGGCTTCTCTGGAACCCTTGATAACTTTTGATACGCAAGATTAAGAGCCGATCTTCGAGTAAGAATAAAAACATCAGTCTCATTGATTTCAAAAGCTCCATACTTCCCTTCAGGGAGAACCCAACAATTTGTTTGCCCATACATTGTTTCAGGCCGCAATGTCGCCGCTGCCAAGAAAAGGTTTCGACCTTCCAAAGGTTTCAACTTTGATGGAAATGGAGGAATCACCTCCATTTTTATCAGAAGATAATCTTGTGGCTGAACGCCCTCGCCGGAGGCTCTATCATGATCAGCACATGGCTGGCCATCCAATGGAGAGTAGATGGTGTATCTCAAATCCTTCACAATCTTCCCCATCCCCTTTAGCTTTCGCATCTGCCACCGAACATAGGAATCATAAAACGGATTGATATCTGTGGTTATGAAAGATCGCCGCCAGTCACATCCAAGCCCAAAAGCCTTGAGGTCCTCTTTTGCAATAGGTGGGAAATAGCTAAGCCATTTATAAGGATCCTTGAATCCAGCAATTTCGCCATCTGAAAGGCCAAAGCTCTTCATAATCTCCCATTGGAACTTATCCCGTCCAGATTTCGCAGCGGCCTTAGATCGCTTGCTCTTAAACTTGTCCGGAGTAACTACACTCCCCTCTTCAGGTTTGTTCACTTCAACATCTTCTGCTGTATCCTCTTCCGAAGGAAACAGAGGTGGGTTCCCATATTCCTCGATCTCTCTTGCAAGCTTATCGGCTGATGCCTTGATGGGCATCCCTGTGCAATGGAATGCAAAAGGAAGAAGAACATTGGCACCACAAAGCCGGTGGTAGGCAGCAGCAAACTCAAGCTTTGACAAAGAAAAGGCATGGCCCAGATGCAGAAACCCATTCATGTATGGGTAAGGGAAATTGCCAAAGAACTTTTCGCCAGGCTTAGGAGGTATGCTGTGAGAATTAGCTTCAAAAACCTTTTCATCCTCCCAGAGCTTTTGAATTTGAGACTGAATCTTGAGCAATTGATCTCTCCTAGCGAAGCTTTTTGATCCTTCAGCATTCGTTGCCATTTTTCTGCATTTATCATAAAGTGAACAGCATGCCACCAGAGTCAGTCCATAAAAACATCAGTTTCAAATCATAAGAAAACAAACAAAACAAAGTTCAGAAGAAAATTTAACAGAGATCAATATACATTGCACACTATTTATACTTCTAAATATATACAAAAAAATTAACCCCTCTTTCATTCAACAGATAACGCTGATGTACAATAATAATAACAATGGCATCACAATAATATTGAACCCCATATAGCAGTCAAAATATCAACTTTTTTAAAAAATTAGCAATATTTTTAACCGAAATTAACAAAAATGACACTTTTTATGCTTCTACATATAGACAAAAATGATAACATCCCATTCGTTCAAAGAGGAACTTAACATCTCAGTATTATTCAGCTAAACAACCCCTTATAGTACTCAAAATATCAACTTTTCTATAAGTTCAGAAAAATACTTAACAGATATTGGCATACATAACACACTTTTTATGCTTCCACATATAGACAAAAAATAACATATCTTTCTTTCGGGAAGAAACTTGCCAGAAGATATTGAAATCTTAATAATATTGAACCAAACAATCCTTTATTGCACTAAAAACAACATTTTTCTCTTAAGTCCATTAATTTCCATAATATTTCTCTCTCTCTCTCTCTCTCTTTCCATTTCACATCAACTTTTATTGAGAATTTGCCGCAAAATGAAAGAAAAAATATCTTCACCCAATATCAAATGCAATAAAAATCTACATCAGCAACTAAAACTTGTGATTGTGACAATTAAGGAATTGATCTGTCCCAGCAAAACTTTTTGATCCTTCAGCATTTGTTCTAATTTCATCAGCATATAAGTTTCCAATCCTCAAAAAAACAACGATATAAAATTCAGAAGCACATTCAAGATATTTGACAAACATCTATATAATATTGAACCAAACAACCCCATATAGCACTCAAAATATCAACTTTAGAAGTTTTGAAGCGCATTTAACAAGTGTTCATATACAAGGCACGCTCTTTATACTTATATCCATATAGACAAAAATAAAATTAACATAGTTTTCTTTCTAAGAAGAAACTTCACATATAACTCTTACAACTCAATAATATCGAACTAAACAGCTCCATATAACACTAAAACTATCAACTATTTCCTTAATTAATTTAACTTCCTGATAATTTTTCTTTGTTTCCATTTCACATCAATTCTTCTTGTGAATTTGCCGCAAAATGGAAGAAAAAAAAATCATCATCCAATATCAAATGCAATAAGAATCTACACCAGCAGTTAAGAACCTGTGATAGAAACACCTAAGCAGAAAGGAATGATCTTTGTCACCCTATTATCATTCACTGACTTAAAATCATCAGATGAAAAAGAACAGGGGATATATAAAAGTATAAAGTGGATCTGAAAGTGGTAAGTAAAATCATGACCTAAAGAAGGCGGCGCAGAGAACCCTCAGACGAAGATTAGATGATCGCAGTCGCCGCGCGAAGACAGGAGACGAAGCCAGCAGAGCTCGTAGAGCGTCTAGGGTTTTTCTTCTGCAATTCGTGGACTCGATCCAACGACAGGGGGACCCGATCAAAATTTCAGCAAATCAAACTATTTGCACGAATCTTAATGAAGCATGTGCGGTGATGTAGCATCCCAACATTCTTGGAATGCCCTCGGTCGCTATATATATATATATATATATTAGTTAATGATATAGTGAACTTAATATTTTTTTTAAATAAGAAAAAATACATACATATCACTTACTATTAATGCAATAGATACCTAATTAACCGATGAATTCATGTATTTTGTATGTCATAATCAACTTATCGAGAATTCAATGAATATAAAAAATAAAAGTTTAATAAAATACATGAAATTCATGACTTACATTTTATAAAAAAAAAAATATTCAAATCATTTATAATTTTTCATGCCTATGAATTTTCAAAAAAAAAAATAGATTTTAAAAAAGAAATCTTTTTTTTCAAGATTTAAAAACCATTTAAATGATTTTATTAATATAGGAAGCTTTATGAAATTATAAAAAAATTATTTACATTTAGAGAATTAGAATGACCAGATGCTTGATAAGACATAAATCAAGGCTCATATGGTCAAGCCCTTAGGAGTAGAGAGCATTTTAGTTATTTGAAGGCAAACCTCTCTTATTGGCAAGGAAGAGGTTTGCCTTCAAATAACTAAAATGCTCTCTACTCCTAAGGGTGTCTTTCGTGAGATGAACTAGCCTTCCCATAACTTAGGTTTTGTCTCAACTGACGCTCAAGTGGTGATTTCCACTTGAATACCCAACGCCTTCCAATTGCTTTAATATTTTACTCTTTTAGATCATGCCATCCTTCATCATCACCGCCTTCTCGCTTTATCATCATTTTGATAAGAGATGGTGATTACTTTGGTGGATTCTTTCTGACGCATCAATAATCGTCCGATAATGTGAATTCACCGCTTTATATTTTCGTTCTACCAATCTTTGAATATGTAGCAATCTTCAACGTGACGACCGAAGACCAATGATATAACAATAATTAGGATTATCTACTTGTCATTTCTCTTCGTTTTTACACTCGGTAGTTGGAGACCTACTTTGAGTGCGTTTAAACAATTTGGACACTCTCCTCTTAAAAGAATATTCTTTGTTCGCCTTTTCTTTAAGTCGCCATTGAGTCATTCGCTTCCTTTGTTTGTCTTGGTCGCCACCTTCACCGACTCGAGTACATCATTACCTCCAAGTATGAGCTTGTGGAGGCGGATTGAACGAGCTTGGTTTTCTTGATGACAGCTTTTCTTTCACGCGAACACCGTCTCAGATCCTTTAAGGTGAAATGTGTTTCACCTTTCTTTGGTCCTGAGCTTTTGCTCTTTTGAATTTATCTGGCCATCAGAGCGTGATAAATTTAATTTCTCAAATTTAGCCACCCTATCAAGTAGCTCTTGAATGCAGAATAGCCATGCAAAGATAAGGCCATCCTATCATCGATGTTGCCCATCAATAGGAAGACGCTCTTCTTCTAACGTTGCCATTTCATACTCATATTTCGCCAACGCTGTAATATATCGCATAATCGACCTTTTCTTCCTCTTCTCAAGGCGATCAATCGTTGTTTTTTGATCTAGCAATAATCTTTTAACGAACATGTTTTCAAATTCGGCAAAAGTTTTGATCGAAATATTCGACAACTCAAAGATACCATTCGAGCAAGTTAAACTACCGACGAACGGAATAATAACGATCATTCCCCGTATCGCAGGATGCTTTGAATGGGCCGATGCTTGGGATTACCATTCCGTCGAATAGATTGAACTTTGGCATTGAATATCCCTTTAGATATGGAATTTGATCATACTCATAAAGCGACTGCTCACTGCTCACCAATATTTATAATTGATCTTCTCATTCAATATAATATCAAGTTGAGAGGACCGCTTGATATATATTCGAGAAGCGTTGAAGCCGACTCATTTATTTCAATCCTCGTGCTCACTCAACCTGCGACGTGTGAGATCAAATTTATTGGAGGATTGATCGCATTGGCGATGATTATTTGGGGAGGGGACCGCCATATTCCTCTGATTAATCCATCATCGCATATTCAGATCATCATTTCGCTCATTTTCATATTCAACTGGCGATTTCTTTATCTTTGGCTTTCATCCGCCAATTGCTCGGCTCGCCAAAGTGGTAGTATCGGTGGTGGGATTTTCTTTTTTCTTCTTCTTCTTCTGTTGCTCTCCTCAAGACTAGGATGCTTCCTGAACATTTTTGTTCTTCAGTTTGGGAGGATCACAGATGACGCCATGATATGATGACACCGATACCAATCTTTGTTGCACCATATACACTACTTCCGCCTCCTCTTCTTCTCTTCCTCGTCCCTCTTGGACAATTTCGATTGCCTCTCGAACTGATTCCAAGCGTGGAATCAAATTTCTTCGCTAGAGGCTTCGATCAAGTTAACCTCCTCTTGATGGGATGGAGTTAATTGATGGATCCGGAGGATTCTCCAAGGTGTCACCGTCGATATCTTATCATATGGGGCCCTCTTTTAGGCTCCCATCACGATAATTTGAGTTGCGATCTGGAATTCACACATGTCACGCATGCCTTTTCTGAGTAATTTTCTCGAGGCCTCCATATCTGCTACCTTTCCACCGGACCTTTCGGTGGATTCTGACACGGCCCAAGTGTCACACCCCGATGTTCACCGTGGGACGTGAATCATTCGCCATTTGAGTTACGGATGAGGTCTCGGAGGAGCGCAACATCCTTGAACAGACCTGATATTTTTTCATCGCCTCTCCTTACTGAGAACCCGACACTCGCAGATATAGTTCGCAGGAGTGGAACCCGAGGTCCGGACTTGTTTGACCAAGAGTTTCGCTTTAACCCACTTAAGGTTGTCAAATCGGTTATGGGTCAACACTCACGCTTTATAATTGGTTGACACCGGTCAGCATTAAGTGTTGAGTATATAGATTTCTTTTTCTTTGCTCCCGCTGCTTTCTCCAGATGAAGAAGCTTCACATGCCTCCCCGGGCGAATGGTTCAAGGATTAGTTATTCTCGAGGGACTAAAGAGACAACCGCAAGAACAACCCTCTTCATGATTGTTGTCTTCGAGGGGCCAAGCCTCTCAAAGATTGATGATTTCTTTTGAAGTGCCCCAGCAGCAATAGGGGTCATAACTTCAGTTTTTTTAGAGATTGCCGCATTTATGCGCAGACGCCAGACCAAGTCGAGGCTCAAGAACCGCCGCTCAAGATGGTTGGGAAATCCACGCCAACCAATAGCCCGGATTCAAAGATTGATCCAAAACGGATGCCAATCGCCGAGAATAAATGATAGCTTGTGTTCAGAGTGTCATTCTGGGGTTTAAAGGTAAAAAAATTAGCAATTAAAAATAACTGCACTATCACCTTACTTCCAAAAAATATAGGTATGATAAGAAAAATATACTAAACACATGCACTAAATAAAATCTCAAATGACTTAAGACTTTATTTAGAAACTTAAGTCAGTTTAACTTATCATTTCTCATTTCATTTTCATTTCATTTCATTTCATTTTTTTTTATACTTCACTACAATTATAACTTGGGATTGACTACCAAAGATGGAAAGAAGAAACCGTCCCCAGGGAGTCGCCAGAATCTGTGGATTAAAATTCACCAACATCTTTCTAAAAGGAAAAGAAATTTGTTTTGTGATAATGTAATGATGAATAGTAGATAAGACTACACCGAGATTTCGCTCTTATTTGGTGAGAACTTTTATATCTGCTGTTTCCTATAAAGCGCTCTATAGTTAATTACCCTCCTAATCAGAGAAGACTTTCGACAAGCTAAACTAATAAAGTTAAAAAAGTATATAATCAGTGAGTGGAGCTTAAAACTTATGAAATTTATTATTTTAACTTTAAAACTTTTGTGGGAACGATGACGCGATCAAGATCCCATGGTTCCACATATCCCGCCGCGATCCTCGGTTTGAAGGTGAGTAGGAATCTAACCGACTGCCTTGTCAAGAACACATTATTAGCCCAAGGTGTCCTAGACAGGTGGAGTTTAAGGACAAATATAAGTCAACCTTAGCTAACATAGGCTTTTGCCCAACCAACTACATTCTACATTTCACAAAAAGAAAGAAAGCGGAACATACTGGCCGTGGACCAATAATTATATATCGCCAACCACCCTACCGGCGTGTCAGAACCGATTTATGTGGTTATATCAAGAAACCACGCCGGACAGAGGACACGCCACGCCCTACGCTTTAGGAATATTTGAAGGATGATGTACATTTTCACAAGAAAGTTTTCTTAATTTGTCACCAAGACAAACAATCATGGAGGGTGGATTTATTTTATTTATTTATTTATTATTTTTTTTAAAGTTAAATAATTAATTTCATTTTTTTATATTTTTATATTTTCTTTGATTTTGATCATTTTATGATTGATTTTAGATTTGAATATATATGATCATTTATCATCGAAATCTTAATTATAATTACCTTCTCGATCATGTAATATCAATCGATGATGCTTACTCCGCTTTCTACAAAGGACGCCTAATTCATTATCTCAAGAAAGATAATCCTTCAAAACTCATCCACTCTGAACATGAGGATCGGGTTGACTTTTCTTCCGAGAATTTGAATTTGTGTTTAATGAGTGATTCATATCTTATATTATATACGTAATTACTTTCGATATTATTAATTTGAAATTTTATAATATCAAATTTTTTTAGGTTTTGTTAACTGACCATCCGAAAACCGATGAAGATCTGTTTTTTATTTTGACTTAGAATTACTCCAACACGCATAATATCGTTTTCGAATTGCATGGACATTAAGATGTAATGCCAAGTCGTCAAATTTTGATTTTGAGTTTTGTTAACCCGACCATCCTAAGACCAAACCGGAAGATATAGATCTGTTCTTTTGTTTTATACCTAACTTACATGTCCAATGTTTGAACATTTCAACATACATACAGTATCGTTCTTTTAAACGCGTTACATCAATGTTGAAATATATGTTCAATTTTGATTTTGAGTTTTGTTAACTTAATCTACCCCACCAAACCCAAGATATATAAGACTGTTTCTTTCAGACTGATAATGCAATCATGCGTTTTGATATGGATTTTTAGGTTTTGTTAACACCTCCAAGACCAAACGGATATGCACCCAACTCGACTATTTTCGCAGAGGGATCGGGATCTATTTCAAGATCTATCGCTCTCCAAACTCACAACTCTGGGACATACTTAGATCGGCCAGACTTTCTTGAGATCTTGAACTTGCAGAATGATTAAATGACGCATAGATTCATCTTTTTAGTCATTTCATGTAATTAACTTCAAGATTTACACAAGATCATTAGATTTTTAGGTTAACGACGGCCCCAAGACCAAACCGGATCAAGTTTTGCATGGATCGAATAGTTAAGCAAAAGATTTCATAAGGCCATGATTTCATTTATCTTGATATTAAAGGCATTCAAAGCGAATAGAATGAGATAACACTTTAAATACGCACCTAATCATTTTACTTAAGATTTTAGCAGTGTTCTCGCCATTTGTTTTCTAAATGATATACGACATGCACTTATATCTTTCCACGATTGAGTGTCATAAGATAATCAAGACTTAAAGAAAATGAATTTGAACTTTAAGTAAGTAATTGTCATACGCTATGAAGATTCGGTAAGAACTAAGCAAGATGCGGAAAAGATCAGAATCATATAAATGAATGATGGAATAATCATACGACGTATCTTCTTTTTTCTTCTTTAAATACTTAGACATTTCACATTTTATTTATCAAAATCTTTCTCAGCCTCTCCGGCCATTCCCCGCGATAGTGTCGCCGAGATGTAAAGTTCTCCCACCACGCCAAGAAGGGCGCATATGGTCGAGACACCCTACCGAAGCTTTATTTGCCCACCACGCCAAGAAAGGCGCATGGTTATGTAACACAAGATATTTCCCACGCCGGAACAACGCGAAGTATTTATCATATCAGCTCGCCACGCCGAACAACGCCACCGCGTGACTTATCACAAAGCTCCACGAGACGGAACAATGAACGCGAACTTACTTAAGATGTAGTAATAAATTTGCATTCACACGATATATGAAATTAAAGTATAAGCATTTATATACGACATTTCAACTCTTTTTTTTATTGAATTTCGGCATTCTCCGACGCCATCCCGCGATAGTGGTCGCTGAGACTAGTTCCCACCACGCCAAGAAGGGCAGGTGGTGTCGAGACACCTCTACCGAAAGTTTATCACCCACGCCAAGAAAGCGCGTTAAAGATAATATACAGTAGCTTTACCGAATCCTTATTCTCGCTTATCTACAATTCTCCCGCCTCCCCCCCGCAGGATCAGCATGAGATCGAGTCGCCACCACGCCAAGAAAGGCAGCATGGTGTGGAGACACGCATGCAAACTGATACCAAGATTTCAAGAAGATATCACATATGCAAGAGTATAAAGATGAATTTTACCCGAACTTATCTCGTATCAAAGCTCGCCTCCCCACATGAGATCGAAGTCACCACCACGCCAAGAAAGGCTGGATGGTGTCGCGAGACACCGCTACAAACTTTGATTAAGATTTAAGAAGATATCACATATGCAAGAGTATAAAGATGAATTTTACGAACCCTTATCCGCTTATCAAAGTTACGCCTCCGGCTTCCGCAGGTCACATGAGAGATCGAGCCGCCACCACGCCAAGAAAAGGTGGTGTGTCGTGAGACACCGTAAACTGATACAAGATTTCATAAGAAGATATCACATATGCAAGAGTATAAGATGAATTTTACTTTATCTCAAAAGCTTACAGCCTCCCGCTCTGAGTAGAGAGATCGAGCCGCCCACCACGCCAAAAGGCGGTAATGGTCGTGACACAGCTAAACTGATACAAGATTTCTAAGCGAGATATCACATACGCAAGAGTATAAAGATGAATTTTACCGAATCCTTATCGCTTATCAAAGTTTCGCCTCCTGCATTCACATGAGAGATCGAGTCGCCACCACGCCAAGAAAGGCGCATGGGTGGTGTCGAGACACCACAAACTTTGATACAAGATTTCGCTAAGAAGATATCACATATGCAAGAGTAAAGATGAATTTTACTGAATCCTTATTCTTTATCAGTTTTACAGCCTCTCTCCTCCGCAGGTCACATGATCGAAGCCCACCACGCCAAGAAATGCATGGTGGTGGAGACACGCACAAACTGATACCAAGATTTCTAAGAAGATATCACATATGCAAGAGTATAAAGATGAATTTTACAATCTTTATCTGTTATCAAAGTTTACAATTCTCCCTCTCTCGGTACATGAGAGATCGAATGCCCACCACGCCAAGAAAGTGCATGGGTGCGTGAGACACCTCAAAACTGATACCAAGATTTCGTTAATATGATATCACATATGCAAATATGCAAGAATGAAACTCATAGATAATAGCAAGTGGATAACCAAATCCTTTCTCTTAATTTGATTAACTTGATATGAAAGAGGCATGATATATATATAATTCTCTTCATAGGAAACCAATTGAGGCAAAGTAGAAACATGAAATTCATAGGAGAATAGCATCATATCTCATCAAACAGCAAGCTAGTTGATTTTCCCCCTTAGATAAGAAAGTTTAGCAAGCCTTATGCTTATCGAATAACAAAATGATTGATTCCCCCTTTGGGGGAAAATATTTTCAGCAAACATCTTGGCCACTAAATAACAAAATGATTGATTCCCCCTTAGAGGAAAATAAATTTCAGCAAGCTTCATGCCTCTAGACAACAAGCTAATAATTTTTCCCTTAAATAGAAATATTTTCAGCAAACAAAATGCATAGATAACAAATTAATAGCTTTCCCCATCTTGTAGACATGAATTCAACAATTTCCCCCTTTGCAAACACAACATTTCAGCAAATAGCACACTTCAAATAACAAATTAATTATTTCCCCCCTCTCATAGAAATGATTTCAACAAACATCACATTTACCGGAAAACAAATCGATTTGATTTCCCTTAGGTATAACTAATTCCAGCAAAATAACATCATAACTACTCCTAAAGATAGCATGCAACACAACATTGGGCCATACATCATCCCAAAACAATTTTAGTAGGCTAAGCATCACATAATCCATGAATAAAGGCAATAAGAAATGAGATTTGGGCCATACATCATCCCAAATCCCTAAAAGAAACTCTTAGCATAATCTCAAGCATAAGATATAGCATATCTAGCAAAAACCCTAACTTCCAAAGAAACTGAAATGCATAAGAACAAGCTTAGGGTTAGAGAGAAACAACCTGGAGGTTTCGAATGCTAAGAGGAAAGGAGGAAAAGGGGTTTCGGCTGGCTAGGGTTCGGCTAAGGCTCGCGATCCCGCTCGGTTCTTCACTGTGCGTGACGGACGGAGGAGAGGAAGGAAGAATCGTGAGAGGGAGAAGAGCCGAGAGCAGCCAGAGAACGAGAGAGTTCTTTCGTGCGAGGAGGAGCGTTTCAGCCGTGCCCTAGAGCTTCGATCGGGACCGAGAGCAGGAACGGGAGCTTCGGCCGAGAAGGGAGAACGCCGTGCGTAAGCTTTTGCCGAGAGAGGGAGGATCGTGCGAGAGTGAAGTCGTGCCCTAGAGCTTCGATCGAAACCGAGAGCAGCAAGAGTTTCGGCCGAGAAGGGAGAGACCGAGAGCAACGAGGAAGCCGAGAGAGGGAGCTTCGTGCGAGGGAGCCGTGCGTCGAGCGGCAGCCGAGCGTCGAAGGAGGTGCCGAAGAGGGGAGCTTCGTGCGAGGGAGAGAGACCGAGAGCAGGAAACGAGAGAGGGATGTCGAATGAGGGTCAACGCCCTCGTTTTGGCTGCCGCTAATCCGCCGCGTGGGCGACAGGGTTAGGTAGAGATTGAGCGGGATTAAGTGCTTAAATAGTCATTAGTCTCTTTAATTATAATTTAATATTATTTTATATGATATTAATTTATGCACTAAACCCTAGCAATATGGGTGTCAATTTAAGTTGTTTATGTCGAACAACGCGATCAATTGATGGGAGGCTTGAGCAATGATGGCGGTCGGATGAAAGTGAAATTACAAATTACGACGTCGCATTCGAATTGACCGATGTTCGTGCACACTTTGTCGAATCGATCGCGGAAGGCGTCGTTCGATAGGTCTCGACATTTTGGCGACAACGGCGCGATCAATTTCGCAAACGGAGGTCGTTTAGACATCATCGAGGCTTCTCGACTTCGATATGCGCATAATTTCATAAAAAATAAATTTTAATTTTTGGATCGATCATTAATTGATTCGATATTTTCTATTTAATTCATTTTAATATTTTCGATGCATTGCAGTGTCGAATCGTCGAATTAAAACGAATTTGATCAGTTCGGATCGCGATTTAAGGGATTTTAAAATCCACCTTATTTATTTAATTTAATGTGGCACATAGTTGTAGGTCAACAGTAGGGTTGAGCTCCTATTACTTGATCTAATCCTCCACAAAACAATGATGCTCCACAAAATTTATCCATTTATAAGTCATTGTTAACCTTTTTGATACCGATCTTGAGGAATCAAATTGACAGAGGATTGAAAACACAAGGTTTAAGGTCAATTGTAACTCTTGAAAAAAATGTATATAGATGCCTTCATACTTAAATAAAATTTTGAAAATAGAAATTTTCTCATTGCTTCAAGTAAGACACATGCAAACACTTAATTTTTGTCTAAGTCTTCTTCCTCATCATGCAAAAAAAGGCATATATAAGTCTACCTCTATACTAAAAAGGTATACTTATAGGTTGTCTGCACAAGAAAATACACAAGGATAATATGATTTTCCCATCATGTTGGAATAACACCCATACTTAAATGTTAAGGTGAGCGGTTGCGTTATATCTTTATTTGAGAGACAACTTCATTGACGATGAGATGGCAACAATGCAATAAGCACACAATTCTCTTCCTTCTTCTATTATTTTTTTTCTTTTTTCACTTCCTTTTATATGTATATATGTATGTGCATGCATGTGCGCGTGCGTGCGTGCGTCTTGTAGCATGTGTGTACATGCTGCGCATGTGTTTTGTATGTCTTGTGTTGTGTGTGAGAGAGAAAGATAACGAGAGATGAGATAGTAAAGAAAAAAATAGGTAGAATAGAAAGAGAGAGGTTGAGATGGAAAGAGAACTGTTAAAGAGACAAAGGAGAAGTGGGAGAAAATAAGAAGGGAAGTGGAGAGAGATGAAAGAGGTGAGAGAGGGCAGAGAAAAAATGTAGAAAAGAGAGAGGGAGTGAGAGTTAGTTAGAAAAGATGTGGAGAAGAGAAAGGATGTGGTGGATAGAGATGTCAATAAATAACTTGACAATGATAATCTGAGTTCAAGATCACCAGATTGGGTTGGTTTTGAGCATGTGAACTCCGAAAATTCATTTGTGCTTTATCCTGGGAGAATTTTATTCGTTCCAAGTCAAAGTTCAGAAAGCTATTAGATTTTTAGATAAGATAATACCTAAAGATTTTGTCCATGTTTTGTAAGGACACTAGATTTATTTTTAGGTTTCCCATAGACGCAAGCACCTACGGTTAATTATCATTCATGATGATGATAGAGAACTTTCCATTAAAGCAAGTCATTCAGTGCTAAGAATTAAGTGTATACTAGCAATAATTTAAATTTTAATATTGAAAAACTCACCACCCCCTCACATGAAGTAAATGGTTGTGGAATGGTAATTGACCAGATTAAGATCTCATAATTCTAATTAGAGGATGAAGTTGACTCAACCTAATTAAAAAATCATTATTAATGGTCATAGTTTGCTTTATCTAAAAAAACCTTAAAGACCTAAGGTGAATATTTATCTAAGTGGATAAAGACGACCTCAACTAACAGAGAGCTTTATATCCTCAATCAAGTGCACCTTATGACTCATTACTCAGAAGATTTAAACCATTGGTGAACATATGAGCTCTGACTGAGACTGTAATTTAATATTCCAATTTTAAAGCGAATCACCCAATCGGAGAACCACAATCATAACAACTACTTTTTTTGTGGTGTCATGAGGTTGCAAAATCACATAGTTAACAGGTCTAGATTATAACCGCTATTCTTTCATGGTGTCATTTGGCTATAAAACAAACGGTTTAAAGGCACATGTACATCCTTAATAAACGGTTTAAAGGCACATGTACATCCTTACTGGCATGAAACTTTTGAGAATAACTATAGAAGTACACCAATTATGACATCTGCTCTTTACGAGCTAATATTAAACTTAAATTTATCACCCTCGACAAACAATTCTAAAGATTAGGTGAATTGATTTATTTTAAACATTAGGTGATAAAATTTCACATTAATACTTCTTTAATTTTTGTAATTTCTGAATTTTTTATATTTTTAAAAATGTTTTTAGCCTAAGATCAATTGTAATAATAGTTAGAATATTTTGATAATAATATTCTCTTTAATTGAGATTTACTTTCAATACAATCATAATTAAGCTTTTATTTTTTTAAATAATTTTATTTTGTCACTTTGAACCTTATCAACTCTGCTTACTTGTTAACAGAGGATCAGATCAATAATTTGCATGTGAATTGAATTCACTTCAAAATTCATCACGCTACAAAACTAATCAACTCTATATTTGTATGTAAAGGATTGGATCTACATAACAAACTCACTAGTGTGCTTTAAGAGCATAACAAAACCAAGATTTTTATTTTAAAATGAATTTTCTTTGGAAAAGTCCTTGAAGGCCATAAGCAAATGGAAGAGCAAAATGATTTTAATGGATTTTAAGATTCATAATCAACTATAAACTTAATTAAATAACCTATTTTTGAATAATGTAATGATGTGTTCCATTAGGAGATAGAAATCTTGTCAACTTCAATCTTAGGACACAAAGGATCATACTTCAAAAGTTATAATCCTACTATATGAACAAAGTAGCCAAAGAGATTGCTATTTTAAATGAAATTTCTTTATAAAAAGTTTTAAAGGCTAATATCCTCAACTTCAATAATGTTAATAGCCTTGCAAGCATCCTTATTATCCTCTATAGGTATATTGGAGTTTTCAAGCAAATAATAAAAATGCTTGATTTTTTTAGTTTTCAAGGCATTGCCAAACCACTAGAAGTAATTACAGGCTCTCTAATCCTCCTTATTAGAGTAGAAAAAATATTTTCAACCTACACCATCATGCACAATCATCAAGATGCACTTTTCAAAGTCACAAGAATATATTAGGTTTGAATGATCACTACAATTGAGTTGCTTGTCATGATTCATTCAGCCCATGATAATCAACAAATTCAACCAAGTTATTGATTCCATCGTACTTTTGCTAATAAGATTTCATTAAACTTTTAAGCTTAAAAAATTAGTCAGAAGCAACTTCATGACATCACTTACTTCGAAAAGAAAGAGGCAAAGAAGTAGAAACAAAAACCAGTGAGGATGTTATAGCAGACTCCTAGAGTTATCAAGAATATAGTATCATTCAGAGAAGTAAACTATCGCTCACAAGAGTGTATTGCTTGAGACATGCGCATGTTACTTTTGGCCATTTTCATACATGTTGTTGAAGCAGCTGTGTAACCCATAATATGTAGTGAATCATGTTGGTTTACATAAAAATCAGCCATATGAACGCACAACTACATAAAATGTGAGAGCTTGATGTAGCAGTCATTCACATGCATGATTTATATTTCAAGTTCTTTAGAGCTTGCAATTTATCCACTAGTGTGTGTTGATTTGTAGATTTAGTTACAAGTGTTGCGAGTTTTAATGTTTATTAAGTATTTAATAAATTGCATGCAACTTGTACTTAAACCCATTTTCTTCAGGTGCACCACATGGAGGATTTCTCTTTCATCTATAAATAGTGCCCCTCATTTTTTTTTTTATAAAGTTTGGTTCACCAAGCGTGCAATAAAGGGTTATAAGTGTTAAATAGAGTTCTTGGTGAACTTAGAAAGTTTTGTGCTTGTCGATGAGCATTCAGGTTTGTTTCGTCTCCTATAAATCTAATTTAAGTTTTATTTTGTGTTCCTATTGAGATTCTTTCTAATTTGTTCAATTCATCTGAGCATTCTTTAATATCATTCTGCATTTTTATTTTTATTTTAGTCATAAGTTTTATTCAATGTGAATTCCAGCAGCCTTCTACAATAAGTTTGGGCCTGCCCATTACAAGAAGAAATGCGTGTATAAATAGTATAAAACAACACAACTGACATTTATAATCCATCACACCAAGAAATGCACATATGGGTATTCATGTACCAACATAAATATTGTAGCATAAGATTTTTCCGCTGCGTTTGAACAAAAATACAACTACTTATTTTACCATCATGATCTTTGACTCTCATAGCATCACAAAAAGTGTGTATAGGGCTTCTCCCCTCCATGCTAAGAAAGGCATGTATAGATCAAATAGCATGATTTCCCCGCTGCCTTGAAACGATGCATTTAGGCACATGAACATAACGAGCAACTTGTTTTTGTATTGCACATGCATGCAAGATGTGTCAATGATAACAAGGCTACAAGGGTGTGACAAGTAGACAAAATAATGTAATATTTTTTTAGTTTTTTCTCTTTTTCTTTTTTTGGTCTTTTTATCTCCTTATTAAGATAGAGAGAAAGTGGGAATGAGTGAGACTATGTGTGAGAAAAAGAAGAAAAGGGAGAGAGAGAGAATGAGAGTGGGTGGGTGGGTCAAGTAGAGAATGAAAAGAAGAGAGAGAGAGAGAAAGAAGAGTGAGGTCGACATTAGGATCAAAGAAAGATTTAGGCTAAACCCTGCTAAGTACACAAAATTCTAAATCCTACAGAACACTATATCATGTTGCTTCTCCATTTGCCTTAAGGCCTAAGGCCCCCACCAACTCCTATTCTCCTTCACATATCATTGGGCTTGACAATGTCTTCCAACAAGCTCCCATCGCCTCTTGTTTCTTCACATGTTGTTGGTATAATTGGTGTCTTCTCCAGTGAGCTCTTATTACTCCTTGCAACTCTGTCACAGTGGATTTCAAGAAATTGGGTTGGGCCAAATAAGGGGAGATGAGGGAGTGAGAACAAAAGCAAATGCAGAGAGTGATAGAGAGATAGAGTGTGAGAGAAGAGGGTCATGCAATTTAAGGGAACAAAAATGAGGCAAGGGTATGGTGATGCGGCCAAGATGTGCGGAAGGTATGGTTGTCATTTTTTTTAACACGGGTCAATATGGACAACAAACTTGACACAACGTGTCAAGTTCGAGTTGACCCAAATAAACGAATATGACTTATTTGCTATTCGAGTTCTAATAATTAGATTGAATAGGTCATGTTTGGGTTAATTTGGTCATGTCGAATCAAAAAATATGTATGATTCATGCAATAAATGGGTTAGAGAGACCGGATTTGGATTTGGCAATTTCGAGTTAGGATGGTTCAAGTCAATGATTTTACCTCATCTAACAAATAAGTCAAATTCAAGTCAAGTGTATTCAGGCTAGTCCTAAACCAAACTCATTAACCCAATTTGGCACCCCTAATGATGGATTTGGATGTCAATAACTAATAGTGGGGTCAATGGCAATAACAAGGTAGGAAGGGGTTGAAGTCAATGATTGAAGTAATCAACAGGTGCTCAATAATAGGATTCGAGTAGAATTTGAATCCTCTCATCTCATTAGCTCCTCTTCTTCATAGGCCATTGTTCACTGTTCTCGTCATATGCAATCAAATCAACTTTGAAATAGCTGTCGAGATCGACCTGCAACAACTATAGTGTACGCTTGTAATGAATTGTGTTTCTTGCAAACAATTTGACCCAGTAAATCCCCAAGAAATATTCTAAAGAATTTAAGTTTGTAGACCTTTAGAATATTCTTGGATGTCAATGCAATGCATGAGTTGAACTTTGACATATTAGATTGATGCTTATAAACTAGTCTTTGATTTTATTTGTGTATTTTGATATATCAACTAATCTCTTAAGACATTTCTAGTTTGTCAACTTCATAGAAGTATTTATCTAGAAAAGACAGAATGCCTCATAGCAAACCTACCAAGGAAATAATTTGGGCCATAATCCTCAAGGAATTGTTAAAATTAACAATAAGCTTGCCCAACATGAGGAGATGGCTAAAAGATCATTAGTATTAATGGTGGTTTTTCAAATATTCATTCACACTTCTTAATGTCAAACCTTCCATTTACAAAGATCCTGCAAAATAACCACCATTAAATTGAAATGTAGGGAGTACAACCCACTGGAATATTTTTGACCTAGTAACTTATGGGATGTTTGATATCATGCAGCCAGTAGCAAATATTGTTGAACAAACCAAGCAATCAGGACAACTAAGTTATCACCAAATATGAGCTAGTTCACTAGAATGGCCTTAAGACTCTCCATTAGGTTAGTTTGCTAGTTCTGCATGTAGATATATCTCATGAGGCCAATATATTTTACGACCACATAAGAATTCTTTGAAAAAGGTAAGAGTTTATGAAACCATGTATGATCCCATATTGAGGTTTGAGAGCATCCTTATTTTATGGGTTAGAGTAATGGAATTCTAGGATCCTACCACCAATACTAGTTAAATATACTTGAAAGAATTGACTATTATATTTATGGAAGTTGAAAGGCATATTTGGATTGCAAATCTTTGATTGTCGCTATAAAGAATGTATGCACCTGACAAGAATTTCTTTGGTTAACAACCTTCTGGTAATGAAAATAGGTGATGAGAACTGATCTTGATGACAGACTTCCTTGGAATTTTAATCAATTAACAACAAGTATATGTAATGGTTAGGTATCAATGTGGTTTCAAGCCATCCTTCCCCTAGACTTCTAGATTTGTAGTTTTCTTTAAGAAGATAGTCTGATTCAAGCCACAATTTTTAGAAAGACTGTCTTCTAACCCGAACCATCGTTTTTGAGAAGACAATAAATTCCAACCCAATATTATGTGGCATGACTCCTCTAAATTTGCTGTAGAGCGTGCTAGTGACCTATCAGAAACATTCAACAAGCCATTTGTGCAGATTGAGTACATGCCTTCCACCATCCTCGACATAAATGAGGATTTATTTTTTGAGTTTTTGGTTACATAGTTGGGCACCTTTTTTTCTCTCATACAAAAAAGAGATTTATGCAATACAGTGCTCTATTAGTAGTTAATCTTATTTATTGTGGTGAGCTCATGTAATCCTCAGTGGACTGTATGTCATTCTTAAGGTAATTATATAGACTACTTCACTTAGCATATAGGATTTAGTTCTATGACATTACATTTAAGCCTAGGCTCATATCTATATACGAGGAACATTTAGCTGATTAGAATATCCTCATATTCTTTGAGTAAAGGCTACTGATCGAAATGCAGCTATCTCATCTCTCTCTCTCTCTCTCGTTTTTTTTTTGTCAGACAACATGGTCTAGTTGATGATACTAACCGTTGTGGCAGATATGCGTCTTATAGAGGTTAATCTTTCTGAGACGATGGGTACTTAACAAATATGCAACTCGGATGGTTGTACTACCGTTTCAGCCAATCAATAACACTGGATTTGAGTTTTACAAGTAACTACATAGGAAGGGCTGTCTCTTCTCCCCAGTATAACTAGCAAGTAAGGAATAAAGAGAAAAAACTTAATTAATATCTCAAACAAGTATAAAAATATTCATTTACCACTTATTCTATGCATAACTGAATCCTCCTCTCTCTTAGCAACTTAACTGAACGTTATAGTAGATAGACGCTTAGCATACTTCATATTCCAAAAACCAAGCGAAAGAAGATGGAAAACCACTAGATATCAGATCAGGCAAACTTCAGGAAAATTGCTACATTCAGTCAGTATAAACTTGAAGGCAAAATTTCAATTCAGAGTTTATCATACATACTCTATCTAAAGCTGCAACACCTGGAAGCGTCTTTCCCTTCAGAAAGTCCCACACCACTGTCGCATTTTCAAACACTTTATATCCAGAAAAAGAACTCTTTGCTGCCAGAACGGCTCGGCAGGCTGAATTCCCAACAACAGTTATGTCACAGCCACTGTTACAAATTATTTCAAGCATACGAGCCAACTCAGATGCTCCAACTGCACCGTTTGCTGATGTAAATTTGACAGGACCAATCCAAAGAAGCTTCTATTGAGCACACAAGATATTAAACCAATGAAACAAACTAAAAGGCAACATAAAAGCTAATTTTATAAATACACATACGAAAAGATTGTAAGAACAAAATTAAATGAAAGTGCTACCACAGTTAGAATGGTAAATGCTTGACATGTGCAGATTTTATTTCATATTAATATTAAACATCCAATCAAGTTATAGCATCATTGTAAGCAAGCTCAAAATCTTGTAAAACGGACAGTAAGCAAAATAAAATAACTACATAAAATAACTAAGGTGATACAAAGTAATTACAAAGTTTGATCAAATCAGATACATTCAAAATAATGATAATTAAATCCTAGTTAAAAATGAAAACACAAAAGAAAGATAAAAATGTGACTTTGAGAAATTATTAAGTGAGAGCTTTAAGAAAAAATATTAGTTTAAGAGTATTAGGAAGAGAATAATGAGGTATATTATAGATTGATCCATAAAAATGAAGCGGAATTGGCCTTGATTTTGATGAGATAACTATTAAAATTTAAAGACTTATAGGAAACATCTAGTACCTTAGTTAATAAATCTTTTTAATAGAATTTTTAAAAGCAAAAGCATGCAAAAGGAATAAAAAGGCATCTCTATGATTGTATTCAAGAATAAATGAGATGTTCTAAATTATGAAAATTCTAGGAGAATCAAACTTATAAGTCATACATTTAAGTTGTGAGAGAGGCTAACGGAATATGAACTTAAACAAATTACAATATTATCAAAGAAAACTGATTTTATGCTAAGTGATCCACTATAGGTGTAGTATTGTGATAAGGCAACTACCTGAAAAATAAAGCAACCAATATACATAACTTTCTATGATTTTATTAATCATGAGAAGTAATATGATAGATTACAACAAAACTCAAATTAGTACATATTAAGTAATAGAAGGTATGTGTTACAGGATGTTGATGTTATTAAATATATCTTTAATTGAACATGGATTGGTCAATAGTTGTGGAGTGGTCAAGGAGTTTAAACAAAATATGTTTTACATCAAATATCAACATTAAATCCATATATTTTTCTGAGAGTTTCTTACAAAAGATTTGAAAGTGAGATACTTCAGCGTATATTTTTTTAGATGATATAATTCTATCAATGAGACCTCTAATGAAATAAGTGAAATTTTAGAATACAACAACAACAAGCCTTAATCCCACTGGGTGGGGATATATGGGTAAAAACTTTAAATGATAAATGGGTAAAAAATAGTACAACAAAGATTTAATATATGATATGCAATTTTAATTGGTAATATTTCTAATTACCAACCAAATTAATAGAAAAATAAATGATTTAAAAGTGATCAATGTAAGCATCATGGGCTTATAATATAGAAGTATGAGATATAGAGAAGGTTAAGATTGGGTAAAAATAGAGTGTCAATGATGAAGATGCTACAACTAATTTTTGAAAGAAAAACAAAAACAACATTAGAGCACTTAACTTAAAGCAATTGGATAACCACCACACCCTCAACAAAAGACAGTATCAGTTTCAACCTCACCAAAGGAAGAGATAAGAAACTTGATACCAAAAGAAAATTGGAAGAAAAGAGAATAATCTCAATTATATTCCAAACTATTGTATCTTACAACATAGATTTCCATGGCTACACATAAGCTTTCATGGTGAATAAGTTTAAAGCCATAGAAATACCAAGAGATGTAATAATTACATTAGTCAGAATTAATAAAAATTAAATAAATAAGAGATTCAAATATGCGCATCTTCATTTACCATCAAGTAAAGTCATAATCACTTGTATATCTTTTATTTTTGACCTTTCTCACTCCTTGCATGATTTTCTCTCTCCTCCATGATGCGGTCAAAACTTCATGCCTTGCCATGGTTTAATTTCAAGAATTATATAAAGAAGAGTCCAAAGGTAACTACTATGCACTTGTAACTTTAATAAGAATGTTGACCTCCACATATGGTTCACAAGTCAAATGAACCATGGAAGCTAAAATAAATAATTAACGAGAGGAACCATCATATGAATCGGGTCTAAAATGCCCTAATCGCAATCAAAATTAATTAAAATATTTCTAAATCAAAAAAAAATTTGATTGCATAATTGTGCTCAAAATATTAAAATTAATCAAAAGAAGTTTATTCCATCAATTCATAATTAATCAATCAATCAAAATTAATTTTTAATGGAATTATGCGCATGTCAAAGTCGGGAAGCCTCGACGGCGCCCGAACGACCTCCGATAGCGAAATTGATCGCGTCATTGTCGCCAAAACGTCGAAACCTATCAAACGACGTCTTCCGCGGTCAATTCGACAAAGTCTACGCGAGCGTCGAGCTATTCAAATGTAACGTCGCGCAATTTAGGCCTAATTTTATTTCGACCATCGCCGATCTAGTCCAAACGACCGCCAATCGCGAAATCGATCGCCCCATTGTGTCTGGCACAACAGAAATACCTAAAATCAACACCCATATTGCAAGGGTTTATCGCTGAAGTAAATTCATAAAATTTTACGCGAAATTATGTTAATTTGCAATTAAAACGATTAACGACTGCTTAATCCCTTAATTACTCCCTAATCTTTACCCTAATTTGCGCTTAATCCCTAATTAGATTTGACGCCCAAATAACCATATTGGGCACTGCCTATTTGGCCAATAGAATCGTGCGGCTAACCCTAAATCCTTAACCGAACGAGGTCATCCCGATAGACGCTATCCTCATTCTCTCCCGAGCTCCTACAGACACGATTTCCTCTCTCGCGTGACTCTCAGCCGAAGTTCCCTCTCTCTCTCTCGTGCGACTCTCGTCCGTCTCTCATGAGCCCTAGCCAAACCCCCCTCCACCGTCCGTCTCCCTCGAGCAGTCGAACGATCGGACGAATCGTTTGTCCATCCCTCTCTCGGCTGAAACCAAGAAGCTCTCCCTCCCCAACTTTGTCGATGCTCCTTGCTGGACGCACAAGCCAAGTAATCTCCCCGGTCTTCTTCGGTTTTCCCATTTTTCTCCTCTCAAATTGTGTGATTCAGTCAATCACCCTCATTTCGATCCGACTTTGGTGATTACTTCTTAGGGTTTTGCGTTGTCAAGAAATTTGCAGATTTTGTTTTTTTTCTTTCATGTCAGCTGGTTAGCATGAAAGCTTCTGACTCTTGCTTCAAGGGAATCAATAAGACGTGAATTTGAATGTTCGCGGGGAAGCTGAAAATTTTGATAATTGTTAGTGGAGAAAGATTTTGTTAATTACTGCTGGAAAGTAGATTGGGGGATAAGCATTGTGCGTTAGTATTATGTTGGGGTGTCGTTAAAATCTGAGGTGGATATGGTGGCATCCCAACTAATGAAGTTAGTTGGCTTTACCTACTCAACCCTCTTAGGTTACTCAACCCCAGTATGGGCATCAGCTATTGTTGGCGTTTTTGTAGTTACTTCAGTATCACTTTCAATGTTTCTTTTGTTCCATCACCTCTCAGCATACAAGAATCCCAAGGAGCAAAAGTTTTTAGTTGGTGTTATCTTGATGGTGCCCTGCTATGCTGTTGAGTCGCATGTTTCATTAATTAACCCATCAATCTTCAACTAGTAGAAGTGAAGAATACCCTAGCTACTTCGATCCCATGGAAGGCACGGTGCAAGAACAGCACTAGGAGAAGTCTTTTCTTCCTCTTTCTTCCCGTCCGCGTGATCTGAACAATAATGGGGATTTCCGTCCGTCACTCCCTTCTGTCCGAAATTGAGGGCCCGAAATCGATGGCTGCTCACGCAACATTCCCGACAAATGAGTAGCATCTTACTTTATCTCCTAACATGTAGCCAGTGATGCGTCACGACCGGCCAGAGCTTGGAATCTTAGGCGACACTGGACGAATAAAGAAAAAACTTTCATAACATCTTAAATCTTTCATCTGAAATCACCAATCCACAAATGATTTAACAATTTATCCACACATATATATATAACAAAGTTAATGCGTTTCTGATTTAAGCGTAATTCAACATAACTCATTACCTATCTCGTAGTAATATACATAAACATAACCTCCTTCGGTCATTTAGTTAGAATGGTTACCTAAAAAAAAATAAACTAATAATTGAATAAAATTCAAGAAATCGATTATCTTTACAAATAGTAAGAAGGTAAAGCCCAGTATACGCTCGATTTTATTTTCACGTATAATAAAGAAATTGCTCAAACAATCAAACATATGGAAGATGCGTCTGGATAAACATTTCATGTGAACTTTTACTTTTACATTTATTATCCGTCTTGGAGTCACCGTAAACCTTTACCAATATTCATCCAAGACAAATACCATTCTTTTAATTTCATTGGCCCTTTTTTTAGATTTTATCGGTACATTCGTCCCAGTCATAAGAGGGTGAACTTCACTTTCAACATACACATTCAAGATACAATTATCTGGTATGATATTAATTCATAACTAACAAGAATCGCTTAACTTTATAAAATGACGAAGTAATAGATATGATCTCGATTCGGGTTATTATCCAAACAAAGAAATACTACATCACATGAAGAAGCGAAAATAATCACAACTCGATGCGAAAAGTCATAATCATACAAACACGATTTCATCAAAAATTAAAGACATTTTTACCATAAATGTAAGAACATAATTACCACTTTAATTTGCAGTTTTCTCTTGAATCTCCTTCCCTTTAATGCTTCTTTCTTTAATTGAAATTATTATAGAATAAAATATTGATTGGATCAATATTAGAAAGCAATGTATTTTATTTTATTCATTTCTTATCTATAATACTTACATATAGCTTTTATTAATTGACGTTCGCATTCATCAATATTCATTGTTTATTCTCTAAATCAAGTTAAATTAACCTTTAATTCATTTAATATAATGATATGTCTAATTTGCCATATAATACATCTAAATCCTATTAATCCTAAATCCTATTAATTTTTTCTTAATATAAAATATTAAGTATTAAAGTGGCTTAATATATTTTATTTAATGTTTATCATACCCCTTAAAATGATTCTAAATTAATTAACGTGATATAGATAAATTTTATTTTCATTAAATGTTTATCGTTTCCCTTAAGATGATTTTAAATTAAGTAACAATAATATAACTTAACATAAGTTTAAGGTTTTATTAAATTTGCAATTATATTTCATATATAAGGGTTTAATACTTAATTATTTAATTATTCTCATAAATCTTTCAACATATTTATGATTTACATACATAACCTTTAGTATAATTAAAATATATTGTATATCGAAATACTTATGTAGGCATTTGTATATTAAAATGGTCATTTGGATTTACACTTCATTTTAAAATTGAAACCTATATAATATAAATACATTTCTCTTTTATAATATAAAAATGTATTTCCTTTATTATAAAAAAAAACCAAAAGAAAATAAACTTACTTCTCGGTTTGCCCTAAGCCCTTACTCCCGTCGGCTTCTTCACGCACGCATGCACGGGTCGGTCTCTCCCTTCTCTCTCGGCTGCTTGCGCACGGGCTCCGGCGGCTCAATGTCGGCGGCAGTAGAGCCGCCTCACTCGGCTAGGGCACGCACTCCTCCTTCTTCCTCGGCCGACGGCACACGGAAGACTCGGCTAGGGCACACACTCCTCCTTCTCCCTCGGTTGTCGACGCACAGAAGGTTCACGCACGAACTTCCTCCTCTTTCTCCCTCTCCCGTTTCCTCTCTCTCATTGGGAGTTATGTTTCGGCAAAACGAAACCGAACTCCCCCCTTTTTTTGACTTTTCCACTCCACGGCCAACCGTCGTGGCAGTTGGATTTTCTTTTTTTTTCTTTTTTCTTTTCCTGATTTCCGGTTATTACAGAAGCCCTCGTCCCCAATGGCTCTTCTTTGGCAGCCAGACCTTTATGCTATTTTGAGGGAACGGCTCTGATTGTTCAAACAGAACTTTCACTTGTTGATTGCTACTACTGTCCTTAGAGATAGGTTATCCCTTCTGCTATTCTTATCCTGCTACTGAATGACCTTCTATTGTGTAGGATTTGGGAAAGATAAAAAAATATATATAGGGTTTTGAATTTCAGTTGTGTGCAATCAGATTTTCTCTCTCTTCAAAGTTTTCATATTTACTGATTGGGTTGTATTGAGGTTGAATCTTGTTTAAATCTAGCTCATATTCTGCTTCCAAATAGTGCATTCATTGTTGGATTAAAGCAAAATTGACATAGATTAAAAAGTCATATGAAGGCACCACCTTGACTATTTAGTAGAGGAGTGGGGAAAACAAAATCTGATTCTATTTGTGATTTAATGCAGTCATCTCCATCATTCAGCGAGATTTAATTTAAATTCCATTCAGATATTTAAATTCCACCTTGACTATTTAGTAGAGGAGTGGGGAAAACAAAATCTGATTCTATTTGTGATTTAATGCAGTCATCTCCATGAGATTTAATTTAAATTCTATTCAGATTTTTTTATTCAAGTTATATTTTTTATGACAAGTAGAAGGGAGATGAGATTGCAACATCTAAAGAAGCTAGTGTTGCCATTCTTGTTGTTTGTTTAATATAAATCATACTTTAAATGATTGTCTTATCATTAGCTTGAGCTGAAATGGGCAAATAATGAGATTTCTGGTTTGTGTAGTGTTTACTTTGTGAATTATGTCATTTGGCAAATTCTCTTACCAAATCAATACTCTTCAAAATAAAATAAAAGAATGGGATTGCATATATTTAAGGTTGTCATATTGCTGCTTAAATGAATTAAATATTGCAAGCTCTGGGGCTGTCATTTGCTATTTTACTTGATTAAATTTTGCTTAAACTTCACTGTCATTGTGATATTGATATGAAATAGTAAATGCATAAGCTTTAATTTTGATCCATGACTCTTATCTTATTATTTGAGTCCTCTTGTTTTATCTTATGCTTTGAATAAATAGATCATTCTTACACTTTGTTATTAAGTGATCATATTGTGTGTATGTTGATGCAAAATGGAGAAGTGAATTTCAATGCGCTATTTGGTTTTAGAATTTCATGATAATATGTTAAATTTGCATTTAAGATTAGCCATTCAACATCTCTTCTTGTTGATTGAAACAAAATGAGGAAAATGATAAATATGATTGCTCGATTTGTGAGTTTTGGAGACATTTACTTTGCTGTCCATACTTAATTGTGAGCTAAAATCATTCAAATCTAGCTATTTCATGTTCTACTTGTTCTCACAAGTATTCAATCAGTTTGTGCTTGAGACTTTCTTTGTTAACATGAGGAGATGGGGTTATCATTTTCATAAAAGCATATTACTTTTGTTTCGTCTCTTTCATGTCATCAAAGCTGAAAATTCATTTTGCATTTTACCATCAAAGTGCTATTTTGATTTGCTGAATATTAGAAAGAAAGCAATATTTTTGATATTCAACATGAAAAGATCCTATGGGGCTTGCATTTGTTGAGGGCTTATATATTAATTTACTGATTATGCATTCCAAAGGGTAAAATTTAGATGAAATGCTGAATGAGATGGTGATAAATCACGACATAAGTAAAAATCTCACTTGTATAATACTTCTTTTGTCCTAATACATATGTAAAGGTAAAATTGCAAAGATTAATAAATATCACCATGTTCGTGGCGAGGAAAATCTTCTATAAATCTTTGTTATATTGTTCGTGTAGAAATCTGTTATGACATAAGTATTTGCTCGCGTTGTTCCGGCTGCAGGAAATCTTATCTTTGTGTTAACCCATCTTTCTTGCAGGGTGACAAATAAACTTTCGGCATGATGTCTCCCGACACCTCATACGCCTTTCTTGGCATGGTGGGCTCTCCGGCGACTCCATATCAGGATGACGTCGGCTACCAAAATGTGGTAAACAAAATGTATAAAATGCTTAAGTCTTTAAGAAGGAGATGTGCATATGTTTATTTATCTTGCTAAATTAAATCTCATATAATTATATCTCATTCATTACTTAGTTCAATTATTGAATCTTTATAGATGACAATTATTTAAAATTCAAATTCATTTCTAAGTGGTGATTATCTATATGAGCAGTGAGAAATAGAAATCACAAAATCGTGGTATGGTTTAAACTTTACTTTATGTCAGTATGTCATATCTTCATGAATGAGTTGTTTGAAAATAAGGCATCTTAAGAGAAAGCAGTAAAGGCCTTCTTCATGTTTTTGTCATGTACCATTAAAGGGAATGACAAAATCTGAAAATATCTTATGATATTAGACAAATGATAAAGAAAAAGTTAATCTCATACATGCAGTTAAAGACAAATGATATTAAGAGATGATTTATACAAATATTCAAGGAAATTAAATCAAGCGATTCATGAACCATTCTTATATATGAGTTAGTTTTGAGCTTCATGCTAAAATCTGTGAAATGATTCATTATGCGTATTAAGTGTTATATTCATTGATTTGAATATCTTTAAAATATGCAAGTTAAATGAAATTTATGCTTACTTTATGAAGCAATGTTCTTTTTATTTAATCATTTGATTCATACAAATACTTTAAAGAATCAAATTTATACTCTACAAAATAGATACATGCTTGATTTGTTAAAAAACATATACATGCTTGATTTAGGAAAAGTAGTTGAACGAACCAAACCTATATCAGTGTCTTTTGTAATATGTATTCACATTCTTATAGAAAAGACTCTCACTTGATCCATGCAGTATATGAAGAGTCAAGCGTATCTTATAGATAGATCTATACTGACTGTAATAAATAGTTGAAAGAAATTGACATGTATAATGATCCATTTGATCATGATAAACATTTGAAATTGAAATTAGTATTTGAAGCAGATATGCATTTGATTTATGATTTTAAGTATTAAAGCCTTTTTTTTTCTTGTAATTTGATATTTATGTCATATCAAACATCAATGCTTCAACTTAGACATTTCAATGTTCAGATAAAATTTTAAAAGAACAGATACTTGTATGCATGTTGAAGTATTGATAAATTTTAAATAATAGATATGCAAGCATCAAATGAAATGAATGAACAAATACCGACAATCCTTCAAAACCAATTAATTACCCGCATGTGCCCCGACATATGTGCTACAAATATGAACTTAGTGTTTGAGGATGTTGCGCGGGTTACTCTCCGGTTTGGTCCTAGAACCGGGGTTAACAAAACTCAAAAATATCATATCAAAAAAAATAAAACTTGCAAATTGATATCTACATTTTCACGTTGCATTGTATAATATTTTAAAAGAAACAGAATCTGTGTATGCGTTGAAATGTTGAATTTAAACATACGAGTTAGATATAAAACAAATGAACAGATATTACACTTTCCGGTTTGATCTTAGGATAGGGTCCGAGTTAATAAAACCTAAAATCATTCAAAATGCTTGCATTTTGGCCACATCTGCATGCTTCACTACTCTTAGGCATCTTAATGTTGTCATACAATATTTTAACGAACAAATACCGTATGTTGAAGTATTCATTAAATATCTAGAAAGATATCAGTTATATGCAACATGAAAGAGCATCTTATATCGGTTTGATTTTGGGCCGGTTAGGAAACCAAAATCGATTATGATATTATAAGAATTTTAAGTTAATAATATATGAAATTAATTACATATAATTATAAAATATGAATCTAGAAATAAACAGTTCAAGCCTCGAGGAAAAGTCTCCGTCATACATGCCAGTAGAGTTGACGGTTTGAAGGATTATCTTCTCGATGAATTTAAACCCGTCCTCGTAGAAAAAAGCGGAGAATAGGCAATACATTAATCGATATTAGTCCTATGATCGAGAAAGATGATTATTATTAAAATTTTAATGATAAATGATCATATATTCAAATCTAAATCAATCATAAAATAATCAAAATTCAAATAAAATAAAAAAATGTAAATTAAATAAAATTAATCATTTAAATTAAAACTTCAAATCAATCCACTTGACAAATTAAAAAAACTTTTCTTTCGATATCAAATCAAATCTAACTACCTCTCACTCAAATAATTTTAAGCTAAAGACATGCCACTGTCCTGTGCGTGGGCATGGCTGACACCATAAATGGCGGTTGACAGCCCTTGTCGGGTGGTTGTGCGATATATCTGCTAAATTACGATGCTATGTATGTTCACGGTTTTCTTTCTTTGTGAAATGTAGAATATATTTGATTGAAGCAGCCATGTTAGCTAGGTTGACATATTTATTCTGTATACTCCCTTCTATAAGGACACCCCGGCGTACATGTGTTGTTCTTAAAATCTTTCGGTCGGGTTGATTATTATCGAACGGGAACCTGACAGATAATGACATGGGATCTAGATCTCGTCATCGTTCACTAAAGTTTTAAATTAAAATGATAAATTTCATAAATCTTAAACTCCATCACCTTTATATATCTTCGTTATTTAACTCATCGTATTTTAATCGAAAGTACTCTCTGTGGGAGGAGTAACTATAGATTGCCATAGGAAACTTGGAACCAAATCTAAAAAGTTCTCACAAAATGAGGACAAAATCTCTGGGTAATGTCATATCTACTATTCATCTGCTTTCTGAAGTTTTCACTAATACTTAAAACAATTTTTTTCATTCCAAAAGAGGTCGGTGAAAAATTTTCGGATCTCACAAAGAACAATAGGTCAAAGAAGGGCTAATGAGATGGCATCCATGCCATCAAGCATGTAATTTAAACAATTTATATTAGAATTATATTGAAAGGGTGGAAATTAAAGCATGCAAAAAAAACTATTTAACCAAACTTATTTCTCCATAAAAATACAAGATAAAGTAGGATAATAAATTTATGACATAAACTTCTATTTTAAATAAATTTATATATTATTTTTTCTTTACATGGTACTTATGATTGGTCTATGTGGTAAGTACTGGTGATGTTGCATGCATTCCCTGTACCTAAAATAACTCTTTTCTTAAAGAGTTGAAGTCTATAAAATTGTCCACCTAATTAAGAACTAAATTCTTAACTCTTCATCAATCAACCAAGTGTCTTCTAATGCCCATTGATTCTTCCATGTAATAGGGAATTTGTGTTGATCAGTGTCGTTTATGGGTTTTCATGTGAGAGAACACTATCCGCCCCAAAAAAGATAGGTGGATGAGACCATTAATCTTGGGTAGTGTTCACTCACAGTAGTGTTAGGTCTCTAAATTTCAGATAGAAAGTTTTTTTTTTAGGTATGGCAATAGGTCTTCTATAAAGAAAACTAACTAATATGCATATCTATTGGCAAGTCCAAATGATAAACATTGTCCAATATTTCAAACAGTTTTAAGGAATCATAAGCCTGTGTAACGTTCTGAATCTATGTGAAAGATATCTTTCAATTAAAATGCAAACTAATACATAGTTCTCAATAAATTTTCTAGTGGGTCACTTTTAAGTGATGTTGTATCAGATACGGGAGTATCATATAGTAATATAATATCATAGAGACAAAATAAATAAATTCTATAAAGCTGAAATAATGTCAATTTTGTTGTATGAATCTAACCCTTTGTTAGATAATAAATTGAGGTTATTAAAATTTGTATAGAAAAACTAAGAAAAAATTATTATAATGGAGGTACAGTGAGGGTAACATCTATTGAAAACTACATAATCGAAAATAGATGAGTGGGATTGATTTAAGTAGCTAATTTACCAATAAGGGTAATAAATAAAATAAATATATAAGGATACAACAACAACAACAACAACAACAAGCCTTAATCCCACTAGGTGGGGTCGGCTACATGAATCCTTCGTCTCCATTGTGTCCTATTATGTGTCAAATTCTCATCTAATTCAAGTATACTAAGATCATTTTTATACATCTTAACCAAGTCTTTTTTAGGTCTACATCTTTTCTTTCTTAAGCAAATCTAATGCATCTACTCTCCTAATCGGATTGGACGGTACGCTTTAAGTGGCCAAACCATCTAAGGCGACTCTCCCTAATCTTATCTCTGCTGAATCTTTCTTTTCAGAACATACTCATTTTGCATTCTATCTCTAGAGTAAACTCATCCACCTAAGCATCCTCATCTCAGACATAACTTAGTCTTATGCTTCAACATTGTCGCATATAAGTCATTGCGGGTCTTACCACCATCTTATAAAATTTTCCCAAGTTTAAGTGGAACTTTTCATCACATAATAGGCCGGATGCATTCCTCCACTTCAACCATCCAACTTGAATTCTACTAATAACATCTCCATCTATTTCACCATCATTTTGAACACACAGCCTAATATTCAATTGCCACTCTTAATGACTTGATCACCTAAAGTCACAACACTATCACTAAAACTTCTACAACTAAAATTACACTCCATATATTCGCTTTAGATCTACTTAAACGAAAACCTTTAGACTCTAAAGTTGACCTCCATAATTCAAGTTTCGTTGGACTCCTCTAGTCTTATCAACAAGAAGAATGTCATCAAGAAAAGCATACACCAAGGTACATCTTCTTGTATAAATGCCTCAAGAACATCCATAACTAAAGTAAAAAAGATAAGGGCTTAATGTTGATCCGATGTAATCCAACCCAAATAGGAAAATATTTTGTCAATCCTCCTTGTGTTTGGACACAAGTAATGCTCTAGTATACATATCCTTAATGACTTGAATATAACCAATATTAACTCTTTCGCTTCTAGAACTCTCCAAAGAACATCTCGAGACTTTATCATAAGCTTTCTAAATCAATAAATATCATATGTAGATCCTTCTTACTTTCTCTATGCTTCCATCAAACCTCTTAACAAATGTATAGCATCCATAGTAGATCTACCCGCATGAAACCAAACCGATTGTGAGAAACTTCTGTATCACATCGTAACCTATGCTCAATTACTCTCTCCCATAATTTTAATGTATGGCACATTAACTTAATTCCTCTATAATTTGTACACTCTTGTGCATCACCTTTATTCTTAAATATAGAACCAACAAACTCTTTCTCCACTCATCCGACATCTTTTAGTCTTTAAAATAACATTAAAAAAGATTTGTAAGCCAAGAAATTCCTTGATCTCCTAAACATTTCCACACATCTATTGGAATATTATCCCTATCGTTTCCACATTTCATTTTCTTTAAAGCTTCACTAACTTCGATTTACTAATAATGACGATAAAATGAAATTCTCTATTTTGTTTAGGTATTAAGGTTGCTAAAATCAATCGACTTTCGTGATCCTTCATTGAAAAGTTTATCAAAATACCTCATCCACCTATTTTCAATATCTTTTCTAAGAAAAGACTTTATTATTTTCATCCTTAATACCCTCACTTGAACTATGTCTTTATTTCTTATCTCTTCTTGGCTAACTTATACATACATCTTTCACCTTCTTTGATCTAATCTATTGATAAATCACTAAAGCTAAATTTTTTTTTCATCATATATCGCTTTCTTAAATCTCGCGCCACTTTATATATTTCCCAATTCTCCGAATTTTACATCTAAACCAAGTTTTATAACAAGCTTCTTATTTCTTATCTTTTCTTGACACTCGACTCCACCACCAACTATTCTTATTAAGTTTTTCCTTTTGATTCTCCAAGCACATCTTTAGAACTTGCTTAATTTCACTTGATATTTTTTCCCACATAACTATTTCTTTATGAACATCCCAAATTCTAATATCTCAGCTGCTCTTAAAAATATTTTTATTTGTGTTCTTTAAGTGTCCCCATCTAATCTTGACAATAATTTAGTTTATTTTTTCTCTTACAACCTTTCATCTTAAAATCTAAAACTAATACTGACGATCTTAAAATTTCACTGTATGACCTTTACAATCTAATTTAAACGATCTTTTTTCTTATCGAAAATAATCAATCTGTGTTTTACTAGATCCATTTTATAAGTAATAATATGTTCATCTCTTTTCTTAAAAAAAGTAAGAACTACAAAATCATAAGTTAAAGCAAAATCTAATATAGTCCTTCCTTCTTCATTAGTCACTCCAAATTCATAACCATCATGAATATTTTTAAAATCTTCTACCACTCTACCAACATGTCCATTTAAATCTCCTCCAATAAATACTTTTTCTTCAAGAGATCTCAGTATTAATCCTCTAATTCATTCCAAAATTTTTCTTTTCATTACCTCCAAACCTACTTGAGGAGTATAGACACTTATAACATTGATAATCTTAAGATCAACATAATCTTTAAAGCTATAATTCTATCTCCACATCTATTAATACTTATAACATTATCCTTCAAACTTTTATCTATAATCACACCTACACCATTTCTAGTTCGACTTTTACCCAATACCAAAGTTTAAAACCTAAACTATCAATCTCCTCCTTCTCACCAACCCATTTAGCTTGAACACATAAAATATTTATCTTTCTATGAACCATATTATCTATTAATTCCATTAATTTACCGTAAGAGTACCTATATTCCAAGATCCTAACCTAATTTTAGTTTCATGGACTAACTTCTTTGCCGCATCCGTCAAAATGTGGGAACCTCGCTTATTTAGCACATGGCGCATGCAATGTAGCACATTTTTCATCAGATTCTCATACAAGCCGCCTGTGGACGCCAAGATTAACACAATGATTTAAAGGATTCATGTCATGATTGTTTCGGGTAAAAGTAACATTAATAGAAGTTGTATAAAAAGATCAAAGTAAAAATGAGTTCAATACTTCATTGAGCACTTGACAAAGATGAACCAAAAAATGAGAATTTTTTAAACTTGACAATAATAGTTGGAATAAGTGACTAATTTATGGGATCCAAGATGGTAGCAAAGGATCAAGGGTAAAGGTAGAATGTTGTTAAAGAAATGGTAATGAAGAATAACCAGAATTGATGTAGTTTGGATGAACTAAAGAGTGGCAGCTTGTTTTAGCATGGGCGTTGAGAGTGGAGCCAATGACTTGTGGGAGAAGGTGCACAAGGAATGAAGAGGATCCACTACCTATACTTAATCAAGATACAACAAATACTACTTGAAAGAGAAGACTCTAACTCTTTAATAGCAAAAAATAAAAAATAAAAAATAAAAAAATAAAAAATTGATTCTCCATATAAACATAAAAGCCAAGCACAGGTCCTTACACCATGTTTAACGAAAATATTTATATTGGGGGAAAATAATATAACCCTAAATCTAACCTAAACCAATATAAATTTAAAATATTCAAAAGAAATTTATCATAAAAAAAAAAAATTAAGCAAACATCCATCCATCTTTCACAACTGTTTATCGAATGTGTCAAGTCAAATACTCTATTATGTTCACTCTCAAACAATCTCATGTCAGTAAGAACATGACTTTTGTCCTTTGTTCGCGTGATTTGACCAAGATTCTCCACATATTATGCAGTTATGACTAAAGTCCTTAGACCGAGTGATTTGCCATCAAATGACATCATTATATTACAATAATCTATTTCCTATATGTTCTCAATAACATGTTGGGTGAACTATATGATGCATGATAGGCAAAAAAGCTTATGAAGAAGAATTTTAAAAGTTATCTCCTGATAAACATCAACCCAGTTTATAAAGTTTTCTCGCAATGCAACTTCTACAGATCTCGAGTTGACTATCCTCAACTAAATAGCCAGTGACTATACGCAACTAATGCACAAAAGCATGGGATCTTAATCATACGCATCATCATTCCCCCAACAATCCGCTTTAAGTTAAAAGATAGTGAATTTCATAATTATAAATTTAAACTTCATTTGCTACTACTATACGCTGAATAATTAGCGACCTAATGACTAGCTTTAATCGAAAGTTCTCTCTCAACATTGAGAGGGGTAACTAACTATAAGTGTTTGCACCTATAGTGTCTTATCTATTATTTCACCTGTCTTCTGAAAATTTGACAGACAAATTTAAACTCTCTCATGGAGAGGCTGGGAGCGAATTATCAAAGCCCACGGATTTCTGATGACTCCACTGAGGACATTTTTCTTTTCAACTTTGAATAGTCAAATCTAAACTATAGTTGCAGCTGAGTATAATTAAATTGAAACCTATTTTGAAATGAAAATGATTAAAAATTAATTGTAAAATGAGACTCTTAAAAATTTTAATTGTTTCTTAAACATCCTTCTAAGTCATTTCATATATAACCTATTATTTTATTATGTTATTTTCAAGTCTATAGTGTATATTTTGAAAGTGTGGAATGCGATATCAATTAATGATTAATCCTCATCTTTCATTTAAGCAAATAATGAATCTTCAAAACACTCATTTTGTTATGAAGCTCAGGTAAGGTGCTTACATTGCTTAGCTAATGTTATAATAAATGCTGCAAATATTGGAGCTACCATTCAATTTTGAAGCATAGGCTTTCCGATGATTGCAATCAAGAATTCTGCCATACCGGTCCATAGTACACCGGCCCGAGGTAGTGCTAGAAGGCCTCAATCTACTGAAATTCATGCACATTGTGCACATCAATCCGTTCGCCAAAAGAGATCAACCAAAGTAACAATTATGACTGACGCTCCACAGAAGAGGGCCATTGTATTTGGAAGGTTGAGCCATCCTGAAGCCCCAGCTGTGAAGGACTATTATCAGGCAAAAAGATTTTAATAAAATTTATCAACTCTACCTCCCTACCAATTAAGCCTTTCGCACTAGGAAGGTATGATGCTAAAGCTTCCTTATCTAGAAAAAAAATTAACTAGAAGACAGAGAAGAAAAAAATATATTAATTTGTGAGCTCAGTAACTGTTGCCCAAGCCACCAACTGTGTAATCAATCCTAATGCAAGAAGAGAGTATTCCTACTCAAAATAAGTTTAAAAGCTTGAAATGAGTAAAAGGAATAACTCTGCTAGTGAAATAAAACAATCCTTTTGGGCTTTAGATGTACTCAATCAAATTTCTTAAAAAGAAACAACCAAATACCTAGTCTGCTAGAGTCCATAAAACACTGAATAAAAGGTCTATGCATAAAGTGCTGAATAAAGTGATCAAGAATAAGGGTCTAATGAAAAGAAAATTTTTAAGGCCTGCGGTTATTTCGAAGACTATCATCTCTTATAGTGAGCCAACATCAAACCCAGCATGTTTCGTACGGTGAAAATCAAAGTATGACACTTGGACTATATACATCAAAGAATCTGTTGCCGAAAGGTCCCGACAAAAACATAATAAATTTAGAGGCCAAAGCCTAAAAAAATATGAAGGTGTGACATCTGATTTGCACTACCGAAAATCCACCAATAATAAGACCCAATAAAAATGAATCCTAGAGAATAAAGTTTCAATTGACGAGCTTCAAGAGGGTTGATACTTAGGAGAATGCTCCAAAGAATCCCATCATCGACTAATAGGATCGTCCTAAGAAAAAGTTGATTTCGATCATGGTCCTCTAATCGAGGAGATTTTTGTCTCACATTCTTAGTCGAAAATTCAATGAAGGCGACGCTCAGAGATCAAGCTAAAAGAAGAAAAAGATAATGAGAAAGACACTATAAAGGTTGAAGTAGTGTATATGGTACATATCGGAGTACCATCTAGTGTATGGCAGTACCCACACAAGTGATGTGGGACTGCACCTTCTATCCAATAAAAGCCAACACAAGGCCAAATAGATGGAGAATCTACAAGTTTCTCTTTAGATGATAAGTGAGAAAACGAACAAGAAAGTGAAGAAGAAATTCATTCTTTGCTGGCATTGCCACTTTGGCTCAAGTGTAGAAGCAAATGCAGCGATAGATAAAGGCAAATAATAAAAAAAAAACCTCTCAATTAAATGTCAAAAAAAAGGCTTTGATGAATAAATTTCATGAAATATTACATATGATAGAATTCAACAAATTTCCATAAAAAAATCATCATTTGTCTCAATAATTCAAGACAAATCAAAACAAGCTTTGCAAGGTGAGCATGAGTGTGTGACACTTTGGTTCAAAATCCAAGAATCCACAACTAAAAGTCTCCGATACAAAATTTTGTAAGGTGAGTATCGAGTGTGACACTTGAGTTTTAAGTTCAAGAATCCGCTATCGAAAGGTTTCAATAGACTAGCAAGGAAGTTTGGAGTCCAAAAAAAATGTCACTCTAAAATAGTTGAAAGGTGATTGTGATTCTATTTGTGATGATAATAATTAAAAATTCTCAATTATAATTTTTGGCTAGCATATAATTAATTTGTCTATAATAACAACACTAACAAAAAAATCTTTAAAACTATCAATACTAGTCCTAAGTTTATATAAAAGCTGAAAGTATTTTTAAAAGCTGCCCCTAGCTGTCTACCACCATTAATGACACCCCATCTCAAAATTAAGATGATTTTGATTAAATAATGAATTATATAAAACACTATAAAAAAATTAAGCCATGGGCATATTTATGTTTTCTAGCATTTTTCATTTACACATTCTCTACATTGTTTACCATCTTGGTCATGCATTTAGGTGGCATAAAATTGATAATACGTTGTCATTAGCACAATAGCATAAACAAATTAACAAGATATAGAAAATCTCATATATGCTATAAAACTTGGCTCCTAAGCAATGATCATAACGAAACCAGATAATTCTATATTACCTTGCATTTTGAAAGAAAATTACTAATATCCTTCAACGCCATTGGCCCAAGATCAACAGGTGTCCAACCTATGAACAGACATCGGGTTAACAAAGGTGATAGGATACTTCAACCTTGTATTAAAATATATATTACTTAAAGAGCAAAAGGAATGTAATGACAGAACATAACAAGACAAGTATGCGCATAATCTCAGCTTCGCTGAGCTCGTATGGAATATGCTTCTTGGTGGTATTGTGGCATTATAGTAACCGTGAATCTAGGAGCTTTTAGAATGATGATAGTGACAAGCGTGAAGTGGAGCATGCATGTGAACATCATAACATTAGGATGGCGAGAGAAAAAAATTCTAGATGGAATGAAACTGTATCACTTGTTTTTCCAAAAGAATGAAAGCTCCTTCCAAAAACTCATAAAAAATCAGAGGAAACAGCTCATCTAAGAGACAATCTACGTAATATATTAAATAAAGTTTTTTGCTGTTTTTGAATTTGATTCTTCTTTCAATGTGCTTCATGATTTTATCTTCGAAGGTTGTGTTTTGGGGTAGCCTTGGGCTGTATGGGGAGATTCTCATTATCTATCTAAAATCTTCCCCAAACTATTTAATATTTATTTACCTTTCCGCACTTGGTATCTGAACACATAAAAATTCAAAAAACACCATTTTAACTATTGTCACCCTGTTACACTATTTTTCTGAAAATGCAAGATCTCACTTGGCCTTCTAGAAGGTAAGCCCTCCAATTTTTATTGAATTTCCTGGTGTAAGCGCTTGTTTTGCTGAAATGTCTACTCAAAAACCATATTTTATTGCATATGTCATAGTACAACATAAACTTGCTAGATTTAAAAGAAACTAAACATTTTCAAGAAGGGATTTAAGAACTCTCAATGGAGGAAATGCAGCAGAAAATTCTACAACTACAACATAAACTCATTGAATTTAAAAGAAGACAATAGAAGGAAGTCGCCAAAAACCACAATGGTGACCAACCGCCATGCCACAATGAATTAGCATGAATTATAGGAGAAAAGAGAATAATCTTGAGGTTAATAATGATTTATCAAAATTTAAAGATTGCGTGGATTTAGATGAATTTATTGATTTTAAATTGTGGCGCAAATTTTTAAGTACGATGACATTCCTCAAAACAAGAGATTCAAATCAGTGGTCATCAAATTCAATAAGAGTGTTTCTCCATTGTGGGAGAATTTAAAGCGCATGCACCAATGTGAAACAAAAAATAAGATCCTTATGTGGTTTATAAGATGAAGAGAGAAGTGCAAGTACCTTCAGGCATATTATAGGAAAAATGTTTTCCTAAAACTTTACAACTTGCAGCTAAGTGACATGTCCATGGAGGAATACACAGCTGAGTTTGATCAACTCATGCTCAAATATAAGTTGGTGAAGCTAGAGGAGAATACTACAACCCATTACCTTGGAGGTTAAAGACTATCTATTTGAAACGTAGTGCAATTGCAGCTTTATTGATCCTTGATTGATGTACAAACCTTAGATTGAAGGTGGAAAAGCAATATAAGAGCATTAAAACCATCCCACCCTTCAAGCAATGGTTGGCCATGGGGTCAAGTAATAGGAGTACACCATCTAGAGGTGTAAAATTAACCCCATGAAAGAAGAAATCAAACTCAAATGAAAAGAAGACTGAAAAGACTAGCACTCTTAACACTCTTCTAGGCTGAAAAATATTGTTTTCAAGTGTCAAGGTCATGAACATATTCAACTATCAAATCATGAGAGTGATTTCCTTCACTGAGTAAAGCCTAGTTGAGAAGGTAGATAATGCTAACTCAAAACAAGATAGACATGTGGATGAGTATCAACTTCTAGCAAATGAAAGAGAGATACTTGTGATTCAATATGTCCTACAAACAAAGCCCAACACAACATCTTTCATACTCGTTATATAAAAGAGATGTGCAATCTTATCATTGATAGAGATAGCTCTGATAATGTTATTTCGATAGAAAATTTTGATAAACTAAATCTTTCTATACAGAAGTATTCCCAACTATATTCCCTGACTTGGTTGAAGAAGAGAAATGAGATTGGTGTTAACAAGAGGTGCCTAATGGAGTTCTCTATTAGATATAAGCTAGCAAGAGCAGATGTGATGTAATGTCATGCCTATGAATCCTTGTCACAATCTTTTAGGCTGACCTTGGTGATATGAAAGAAAGATAGTCTATGATGGTTGCAAGAAAACCTACACATTCACAAAGGATGGAAAGCACATCACACTCTTGCCTTGGAAGGAAACTGAGGTGATGAGAGACTAGCCAAAATTAGAGGTCATAGTACTATAGCTCTTTTCTACAGGCCATGAAGCAAACACTAGTGGCATTGGCATTAGTGGAATTAGAATGGACCAAAACTGAGTTGCCAATACCATATGCAATGTAGCCCTTGCTGAAGGCGTTTTAGGATGTATGACTGATAGCCCATCAATGAGGTTACCTTCGCTAAGAGACATACAACACACCATACATCTTATCTCAAGATCGATTCATCCCAATCGACTCAGCTATAGGATGTGACTAGTTGAACATGAGGAGTTACAGAAGTAGGTTGAAGACTTGTGTTGACCTACAACTATGTGTCATTTAAAATCAAGTAAATGACAGAGTTTAACACCCCTAATCGCGAGATCGATCAATTTCTTTAATATGAAAATTCGACTTCATAATGCGTCGAAAGCATCAAAATCAATTAAATAGAAAATATCGAATCAATTAATGATCGATCCAAAAAATTAAAATTAAATTAATTTTTAATGAAATTATGCGCAAATCAAAGTCGAAAAGCCTCGACGATGTCTAAACGACCTCCGTTTGCGAAATTGATCGCGCCGTCGTCGCCGAAACGTCGAGACCTATCAAACGACGCCTTCCGGGATCGATTCGGCAAAGTGTGCGCGAGTGTCGATCCATTCGAATGCAATGCCGCACAAATCGTAAACTTAATTTTATCCGACGTTGCCGACGTTGTAACAAACCTCTCATCAAAATTGATCGCGCTGTCGGCACAACCAAACAACTTAAATTGACAATATTGCGTTTAGCATAAATTAATATCACATAAAATAATATTGAATTATAATTAAAGGGGACTAATGGCTGTTTAAGCACTTAATCCCGCTCAATCCCTACCTAACCCAGCCCACGCAGCTTCTTATTCTAAGCCTAATGAAAAGTCGTCGAAAGGCGAAAAGAGGCGTTGACTCCATTCTTCACGCATTTCCCCCTTTCGACATTTTCCCTCTCGCTTCTCTGGTCTCTCCCTCGGCGATTTTTTCTCTCTTTCGCTCTCGGTTCGATCGAGCTCTAGGGCACTGAGATACTCCTCTCTCTCCTGTCGACGACGATCCTCCCTCTAGAGCTCCTCATGCTAGCCCCAGCTCTCTCTGGTTCTCAAACAACCCCACTGAGCAAAAGAGGACTCGATCCTTCTGATTCTTCTTCCAACCAAACCCCAGGTTGTTGTTTCAATCTGAGCTATATTTTGCTATGTGGGTTTTCTTGAAGGAAATGTAGATTTGGTTTCTCTCCATTTGTGTTTTATGGTTGGATTTGTTTCACGAGTTTTGCAATAGCATGAAATTAAGGTGATTGGATTTATACTACAAGCTTTCGCTTTTTCCTCCTTTCCTTCACATGTTCCTTTCCACTGACGACGAAACGACGAGGGCTTTCTCCTCCCGCTATGTGATTTGTTGGGTTTTGCTTTCTTTGTTTTCTCCTCCTAAAGCCGAGCGAGGAGCTCATTCTCTGGTTCTTCCTTCTTGCTAGCCGAGCAATACCCTTTTCTCTCGCAGGTAGCCTCAGGTTGAAGGGCGAATGAAACTCCTCCCTTGACCGGCTTCACTGCTGTTTGAGCGACTCTATCTCATACCATACCCTTTCAATCTTGCGAAATCTGTTTTAGTTCTTTGTTTGGTAAAATCTGAACTAGCAACCCCAATAAAAAGAAAATCGATAGTGATCTTTAGATTCTGCTTGGATTTTAGTGATGGAAATCTTGCTCCCTTCATGTTAATTAAAAGCTAAAATTCATTTTTTATGTTGTCTCAATCTTTCAGATTTAAGATTGTCATGATTGTTGCTTAAATGGGTCAAATATTGCAAGCTTTAGGTTACCTTGCTTCACTTTGCCTCTTTCCATTATTTGATTACTTGCAATCATGAAAGTGGCTATCTTATAAAGGGAAGAGTTCAGATTTGCTCGATTTATTAAACATAGTGTGATTGCTTAATCTATGTGGAGTAAATTTCATATAATCATCATGATAAAGGAAGAGGAGGGAAGGGTTGATTGACTTTGTCTGTTTTCCTCTCTTTGTGATCACTAAGTTAATTAAGCAACCAAATGTGGCTACGAAAGTTTAAAGTTTTCATTTTTGCTATTCAGTTTCATTAAAGATGCATCTTGCCTAGTGCTTGTTCATAAACTTAAAAGCAATTGTCAAGTCTCTATCTTGCATTAAAATGATTCTATGTTTGCTGTCCATGGGTATTTGGAGGCTGAAATCATGCAAGATACGTTGTTTTATGACTTTTTCTTGCTCTTGAATTATAAAGGCATGTTGTGATATTGAAATCCTAATCTCATTAGTTTATATGACTTCATCTTTGAAAGCTCACTTTGGTCATTAATATGTGATGTATGTTTCTTTCTCTTGATTTGAGGAAGAATGAAAAGAAAGCAAGTTTATTTTGGGACGAAGTATGATTTATCTTGATTTCCTTTCGCATCTTTTATCTTGCATACATATGAAAATGTTGAGAATTGAAGATATATGATATGCAAAGTTTTCTTTATGATTATCTGTCAAAAGATGAAATATATGCATATCTCGACCTTTAATTGCTATGTTACTTGTGGGCTTTAAGAAAGATATGTCCTCTTTTATATTCAAAATGAGAAGAATGGAAGGTGCTTACATGTGATTAAAAGTTTATGTTAGAGCTTATTTGAATATTCAAAATGCAAAATTCGCAAAATAGTGATGAAGATGGTCTATACAGACGCTATGTCTTGTTTAAGTATGTATGCAAATATATACATATGTAAACGCAAGTTTCTAAATATACTTTGATGATAAGACCGCTCACATTGTTCAACGCGGAAACTTGTGATAAAGACTGCTCACGCGTTGTTTCAACGCGCGGAAATATTATAAGTATGCTCACATTGTTCCAACGCGTGGCGTGGAAACTGCGGCATTCCACGTTGTTCCAACGCGGCGGGAAATATGCTTATAAGTGCTCACATTGTTCCAATGCGGCGGAAACTTGTGATAAGACCGTTCACGTTGTTCCAACGCCGGCGGAAATATCTTCGCTAAGTACCCGCTCATATTGTTCCAACGCGCGGAAACTTGTGATAAGCACTGCTCGTTGTTCAACGCGCGGAAAATATCTTTATAAGTATGCTCACATTGTTCCAACGCGGGCGGAAACTTGATAAGACGCTCACGCTTGTTCCAACGGCTAAACCGCGATGATAAGATCTCAGCTTCCAACGCGCGGAAAAACGTATGTTACGCGAACCCATGCGCGTTTGCATGGTAATAAACTTTCGGTGTCTCCAATACCCACCATGCACGCCTTTCTCGAAGTCTTACCTCCCGGCACTCTATGTGACGACGGGAGGTAGAAATTTTCAATAAAAAAAAAGAGGTGAAATGTCATACATAAATGCTTATACTTTAATTTCATACAAAATGCAAATTTATTGCTTTATGTTATAATCCGCTCACGTTCGTCGCGAAACAATGATAAGACTGCTCACGTTGCCCAACGGGCGGAAATCTGAAAAGTACTTGCTCACATTGTTCCAACGCAGCGGAAATGTTGTCTGAACCCATGCACGCCTTTCGGGGCGTGGTGATAAATTTCGTCGGGTGTCTCACGACACTACCATGCACGCCTTTCTTGGCGTGGTGGGTGTCTCCGTTGACTACGCTGACGACGAGGAGGTTGTCGAAAATTTTGATAAATAAAAATGTGAATTGTCAAGTATTTTTAAAAAAAAAGAACACGCATATGATTATTCACGCTACATTCATCATTATATGACAATTACAAGATGCTTACCTACGCTTAGTTTTACCCGAATCTTCATAATATATTACTCATTTAAAGTTCAAATTCATTTTACCTAAGTGGTGATTATGCCATAATGCGAAATGAAAATGTGACACTCAATGCATGGAAAGATATAAGTGCGTCATATGTCATTTAGAAACAAATGACAAATTTCATGCTAAAATGCTTAAGTGAAATGATTCAGGCATATTCAAAGTGTTATCTCATTTTATTCAAATTTGAATGCCTTTAATATGTAAGATAAATGAAATCATGACTTTATGAATGCTCTTTTGCTTAACCATTTGATTCATGCAAATACCTGAAAAAAAATCAAATTCAAACTCTACAAAATGCACGCTTGATTTGTTAAAGAACGTGATACATGCTGATCTGGTGATAAGTGATCGAAAGAACCAAGTCTATATCGACAATCACTTAGTTTGCAAATTCATATTTTATGTAACGTGACTCTCACTGATACACGCAGCATGAAAGAGTCAATGCATATCTTATAGATAAATCTATACTGACTCGACAAATAATCGAGAGAGTCAACTCGGTCTTATACCTTATGTAACGCATTTTTACCGATCTATGATAAACACTTGAAATGGTCAAATTCATATTTGACAAAATAGTCTATTCTTCCCTGCTTGGTCTTAGACCGTCCCAAGTTAACAAAACCTAAAAAATCTAATGACGCTATTATAAATCTTAAGTTAACTCACAATGACAAAAGATAAATCTATCTACATCACCGTTAATGCATTCTTTGCAAGTTCAAGATCTCAAGAAAGTCTCAAACCCGATCCTCTAAGTATAATCTAGAGTGCGTTTGGAGAACGATAGATCTTGAAATAATTAATCTGACCATCCTCCTCGCAAGAAGATACGAGTCAGTGGTTTACATAATCCCTGTCTTCTGACTGTCCCGTTAACAAAACCCAAAAATATGGCATCAAAACCTAAAATCAACCTATATTTCAACTGACATTTACACGCCCATACAACATTTTAAAAGAATCAGACGTCATGTATGAAGTGTTCAAACATTACATGTGCAAGACAAATACGTAAGAACAAATGCTATACTTTGCTGCCTTCTGACCGTCCGCAATAAAACCTAAAATCAGATCAAAATTCATGCTTGATTACAATCATGTCAAATGTAAGAACAAATGCTATACTTCCCGGTCTTCTGACCGTCCGTTAACAAAACTCAAAATCAAAATTGACATCTAAGTTTCAACATTGACATCTTAATGTCCATGCAATTTTCAAATACAAGATATCCATATGCATGGAGTAATTACTAAGTCAAATACAAAAGAATGATACTACATAATCCCGGTTTCTGACCGTCCGAAGTTAACAAAACCTAAAAATTTGATATTATAAAAAATTTCAAATTAATAATATCCGGTAGTTTATACATACAATAATTTAACCAACTAACATAACTTCTAAAATTCAAATTCGAAGAAAAGTCCCAAACCCGATCCTCTATGTTCAAACTAGAGGTTTGAAGGATTATACTTCGAGATAATGAATTGACCATCCTCAGAAAACCTACGTAGTAGACAAGGTCTATCAATCGATATTAACCCTGTGATCGAGAATTATAATTAAAATTCCAATGATAAATGATCATATATTCAAATCTAAGAATCAATCATAAAATGATCAAAATTCAAAGAAAAATAAAAAATATATATATAAAAAAATGAAATTAATTATTTAAATTAAAACTAAAAATAATAATAAAAAAATCAATCCACCCCTTCGCAATTGTTTGTCTTTGGGTGACAAATTAAGAAACTTTCACAAAGAAAATCCAAATTAAATACATAACTACATTCACACTCAAATATTCCTAAAGTTGTAGGACGTGCTGTCCTCCGTCCATGGTTTTGCCGCAATATGACCACATAAATGGCGGTGACTGAGCCCTCCTGACCTGGTCACGAGCACATTACACCACTAAATTACGCCACTACCGCAGCCTCAGATGTTCCCAACCTGCTTTGAAATGGAAAGGAATGTATTGCAAAAAGCCTATGTTAAGCTTGACTTATATTTGTCCCCAGACAAACTCCACCCCTGTCTCGACACCTGGACGACGAACCCATGTGCCTAAAGGATCCTTCTGGTCGTACGACTACCTCGACTAAGATGGATCACATGACCGGATGACTAACCATGGGATCTTGACGGGCCACATCGCTCCCCACAAAAAGTTTTAAGTTAAAATAATAAATTTCATAAGTTCTACACTCCACTCACTGCAATTATATACTCGTTTTAACGATTCATCGACCAAATTTTAATTGAAAGTGCTTCTCGATTTGGGAGGTAATTAACATATGCTATAGGAAACCCAACTGAGATATAAAAGTTCTCACCAAATGAGAACGAAATCTCTGGGTAGTGTCTTATCTACTATTCATCTGTCTTCTGAAATTATCACCGACACTTAAACAACTCTTTCCTTTTTCCGAAAGATGTCGGTGGCGAATTTTCGGATCCCACAACTTGATGTCAAGAGAAGTGGTGCATTGAGCACCAGATCAAGTGTTGTGCAAGCCTTGATCATGCCCAAGAAGAATGGCTTGTGGTGTATGTGTATTGACAATAGAGTTATGAATAAGATAACCGTCATATACAAATTCTCTATCTCATAATTGGATGATTTGTTGGATCAGCTGCCACCTTCTCAAAGATTGATCTTTGTAATGATCTAAATGAGATCAAGGGATGAGTGAAAGACAACCTTCAAGACTAGAAATAGCCTATATGAGTGGATAGTCATGTCTTTCAGTCTGTCCAATTCCATGAACACTTTTAGAAGTAGGTTGAAGACTTGATGTCAAGAGAAGTGGTGCATTGAGCACCAGATCAAGTGTTGTGCAAGCCTTGATCATGCCCAAGAAGAATAGCTTGTGGTGTATGTGTATTGACAATAGAGTTATGAATAAGATAACCGTCATATACAAATTCTCTCTCATAATTGGATGATTTGTTGGATCAGCTGCCACCTTCTCAAAGATTGATCTTTGTAATGATCTAAATGAGATCAAGGGATGAGTGAAAGACAACCTTCAAGACTAGAAATAGCCTATATGAGTGGATAGTCATGTCTTTCAGTCTGTCCAATTCCATGAACTCTTTATGAGGCTAATGAACCACGTTTTTCGAGCATTTATCAAAAAAATTTGTGATTATATATTTTGATGATATTTTTATATACAGTCATTCAATGGAGGACTACTTGGAGCATTTGCAACAAGTCCTTGAAGTCCTTCAGAAAGAGCAATTGTATAGGCATCTGAAGAAGAGACACATCCTGACTACACATACATGTTTTTTGTGATATATTATTTTGGTGACTAGCATTAAGATGGATTTGGCCAAGATAGAAACTATTGTGAACTGGCACAAATCATAAACTTCACTCAAATTTGCTAATTCCATAAGCTGGCCTCCTTCCACTGGAGATTCAAAAAAAAAAAAACTTTAACACTACAGTATCCCATTGATTGAGCTCCTCAAGGCGGGAAAAATTTCATGGCCAAAGGAAACAAACTAGCTTTGATACATTGAAGCAATTGGTGACGCAATCCCCTATTCTAGCTCTATCCAACTTCAGTCAAATGTTTGAGGTGAAGTGTAGTGCCCCCATTATGAAGATTGGAGCTATGTAAGTTACACGAGCGTCCTATTACTTTCTTCAATGAAAAGCCAAGTGACTCGAGGCAGAAGTGTTCTAGATATGATAAAGAGTTTTATGTCATTATGAGAGCCCTCAATCATTAGAGTCATATATATTAGCTCATAAATACACACTTTTCAGTCATCATGATGCCCTGAAGTTCCTAAACAATTAAAATAAACTTAAGGGTAGATATGCATCTTAGGTAGAATTTCTCTCTTCTTTTCATTTTGTACTTAAGTGCAAGATTGGGAGCCAAAACAAGATAGATAATGCTTTGAGTCGCCACCATCTGTTAATTCAAAAATTGTTGGGTTTAAAAGTACTGAAAGATCTCTAAGACACCGATGAGGATTTTCAGAAGATTTGGAGTAGGTGTCAAGAGAGGCCATACGACCAATATCACAAAACTGATGGGTACCTATTCTTTCAAAAAAACTGTGCATCACCAGATATTCATTTGGGGTGTTTTATAAGAGTACCACAATAAGGGTATGGTAGGACAATTTAGTAGAGACAAAGACTCTTTTCCTAATGAAAGAAAATTTCTTTTGGCCTAAATTGACCAGAGACGTTGAGAGACATGTCAAATAAAGCAAGGTGTTTAGTAAAGCCAAGACTCGAGAGCAAATACAGGTCTATATGCTCCCCTCTTGATTCTAGAGTTGCCTTGGGTAGACGCGAGCATGTATTTCAATGCGGATTTGCCATTGACACAACAAAATAAGGATTCTATTATGATGGTAGTAAATCGCTTCTCCAATATGAAGCACTTCGTACCATGTCATAAGATAATAGACACCTCACACATAGTTAATATCTACATTAAGGAGGTAGTCTGACATTCATGGTGTGCCAAGAACTATCATTTTAGATTGGGATATAAAATTTTGAGCCACTTCTAAGTGACCTTATGGGTTAAGTTGGGCAGAACTTTCAATTCAATTTGGCATCCACCCACAGACTAATGGTCAAACAGATGTAAAACCTTCTTAGGTGCTCCATAGGCAAAAACATCAAGTTGTGAGATTTGATTTTTCCCCAAGTCAAGTTTGCTACAATAGATCCACGAACCAATTTATAGCTCACACCCCCTTTGATATTGTATATGGAAGAAACATGCTCACATCTCTAGAGTTGGTCCCTATTCTCCCTACCAGTGAGCTTAACACTAATGCAAAGGCCAAGTTTAAGAAGAAAGAGGATTTACATGAGCAAGTGAAAAAAGAAATTGTTGAGCAAAACACTAGATATCAAAAGAAATTGTTGAGCAAAACGCTAGATATCAAAAGCAAAAAAAATAAACACAAGAAGGCCATGACCTTCAAGAAAGGCAACTAAGTGTAGATTAAGATGTAGAAGAAGAGCTTTCTTGTAAGTGCATTTAGGAAGCTCAAGCCACAAGCTGATGATCCATTCAAGGTTACCAATCGAATCAATTATAATGCCTATATGGTTGAGCGTTTATTGGCCCTAGTGTGCTACCCTACAATTAGACTGAACCAGCCAGTCCAAGCCTTCTTTAGCTGTGGGTTCAGTTATCTTAAGTTTAGAGTTTGTTTAGTTTAATATAAATAGGATTTTATGTTGTATTAGAGTTCCATTATGTTGTTTTATGATTTGAATATTGTTGTTCTCTAATGTTCCCCTTATGGGCATTATCTCCCTTTCTCTTTGAGTGGTATTTTTGTAGTTTGGTTGAGTAAGAGTGCTAAATTTTTTTTCCACACTAGGAAGTCCTTCCCATCACTGTCCAATTAAACGGCACAAGCCAGCTAGGCAGCTTCTATCCCTGTTGCCTAGGCCAATCTCTCCTTCCCATTGGGGGTTTCAACCATCCAACTGCAGACCTAGCAATCCACAACAATAGATCTAGACATCCATTGTAGTCAAACATGCAATCCCATCACTATTTTAGGCTCTTAATCCTCCTTCATAATTTTTACACCTTCGTATTCAAAAATGATGTCAAAAGCGATTTATAGTTGTTAATAGGTCCCATGTAATATATTGCTTATAAGTAGAGGATCATACCTTACATCAAGATAAAAAATTACATAATCAAGTACTGGGGCATTTTTTTGATCTGTGAGACAAGGCATAAACATCGAGATGTTTTGAGGCATAAGCCTCAAAATTAATAAATTATTAAAAAAATAAGTAATATACTAACTGCAAAGTAAGAAGTAAGAATTAACATATTAATAACTAATCTATTAGCATATTAAAAGGTAACATATTAGCATCCCAATAAAGTAAAATATAATAAATTACACAAAATAAATACTAATATGTTTAAATACTAACATCAAATCATAAAATAAGAAGAGATATATAAATATCAAAATAAGACAAAATAACATAATAATTCAAAATGAGTTCAATACATTAATCCTCTCTCTCTCTCTCTCTCTCTCTCTCTCTCTTATTAAAGGAATAATATAACTAAAGTAAGACATAATAATTGTAGTAAATGCACTCTAGATAGACATGTATATGCTCATCCTCTCCAATGACAACTTGTACACTATGCTTTCACTTTCATATTAGGTCCTTTTTATATCGCATTGTGCTTTTATCTTTCCATCTAACCATTTCAAAGAAAACCTTAGGATGAAATTTTAATTTTTTAAGAAATTTAAAACAAGCAAATGTTCAAATAAATAAGTAGACAAAGTAAAATAATTGTATTTAAGAAAGAAAAAAGATTAAATTTAGGATTTTTCACTGAAAGAAAAGGAGATTAAGTTAACGAAGAAGAAGATTTCCTTATAAAAAAATTAAGGAGTAGGAGGTGGCAGCTGTGACATCATCCTACCTAAGTATGTTTGTTCTAGAGAGGGAGTCTCAGTTTGGAGTCGAGAGGGAGAAAGCTATGTCTGTGAGTCTCAGTTTTCAGTAAATATTAGATTTTTAATATTTAGTTATGTTTGTTTAAAAAATGCAAATTATGCACACCTCCCAATTCTTAGATAAGGCATGCTTTATGGCACACCTCACATTGTTTGAAGCATATGTTTCAATGAGAACTGAGGCATATGCCTCATGAAAATTTTCTTGAAAATGCACTAAGATGTGCCTCGTATAACACAATTTTAAATCATATATAGGATATCAAACTAACTTTGATGACTCTATTCGTTGCATATATAGGATCACATTTTAAAAAATTATCAAGCTATAGATCCTATCAACTCTACTATCATATATAAAAGATCAAGCCTAAAGATTAGTTCTAGGCTTCTTTGTTGATTCTACTTTTCATATGTAAAAGATTGAACTTTTTAACAATTATTGAGTTATGAGTTGTATCTACTCTACCCTATATGTAAAGGATGAAGCCTTGAAAATAAGGCTAATGAATCCACAATGAGAAAACCTAAAAACTAGGACTTACAACCCTACCTATAAACAAAGTAACCCCTTGAGCTTTATAATTTTTTATTTTTTTTCCAATTTGAACAACTGTCAAAATACAAGCCCTACAACTCCACCTTGCATGTGCAAGATGAAGTCATAGTGAATCCAATTTTTTTTAGTACTAATACCTAACTCTTTACATTTTCAATAATTTTGAGTCCTTTCATGATATTTATTGAGTGGAAAATAAGGGATTAAGCATTTCAATACAATCCAAGGAAAGTCTAATATATTGGAGATGACATCTAGAATCATTCTAGAATGCTTTGGAGCTTTTGGGAGTTTTTGGTTTTTTCCCTTTTTGGTGATATTTTGCACTCTTTTTGCTTATTTATTTTACCAAGATTTTTTTGAATTTTATTACCTTTTTATTTCCTAAATTTCATGTTGTAGAAAATACTTGATGCCACTTCCTGAACTTCTTAGTCGATTTTGATGAGAGACAGAGAGAGAGAGAGAATTGATTTGAAAATGAGTTCATACATCTTTCGAAGCTTAGTAAATTTCTATTATGTTTGCATGAAAACTAGTGCATGCGACTTAATTCATATTAAAGTTTCATTTTCCGTCAAGCTGCATCAATCTTTTCAGAGATCTAGAGAGTTGTAAAAGATATAAGGTATCATTTTCTTCCATTTTCATCCCGCACCATCCATCCATTACTAAAGTATAAGTGACTTCACATGTAATAATATATTATGGGAAAGTTTCGTCATTAACAAATGGAAAAAGTATAAGTGACTTCACATGTAATAATATATTATGGGAAAGTTTCGACATTAACAAATGGAAAAAGGTAAGTTCAAATGGAAAAAAGTTAAATTCAATGAACCTGTCACATGCAAGCAATTCGGTGTTGAAAGCACATAATTAATACAATAAATCCCAAACCAATCCTACATTTTCATATTACCCGGCCATGCAATTCAAAATCCAGCATACAATGGGTAAAAAAAATTTTAAAAACCTAGGGATTCTCGTATTTTTGAAGTGAAAAAACATACAAAAAGATAAATAAAATAAGAACTATCAATAAAATTGATATATTTCCATAAAAGACTAGATTATTTAGCTCACCAGGCAGAAGTCGCTCAGTAGAAAATATTTCAAACAATTCGGAGTTATTGTCATTAACACACCAAAGGTCAGCTGGAAAATATATAGGTAGTTTTCTGCTATTGGCAAGCTCGATTAGTTTTGTCGCTTCACCAAAAGCGTCGTGATCCAGAAAGCATGAGGGAACAGAAATTCCAGATGCATGCATAATTTGGAATGCTAGCCTGCCCACAAAGATCAGACCATCGCAGATAGAAGCTAAACGGAGTAAAGCAGCTGCCTTTTCTAGAAGTTTTCCCCCTCCGATCTGTAAAAGAATGCAGTTTCCATAGAAAATCTTCACTATGTGAAGATAAATCTGTAGATTTCTAGTAAAATTTCTTGGAAGATGGAATGAAACAAAATCCGTAGATCAACACTCATTAAGTTTTTGAATCTGCAGGCTCATAGTTCCAAGACAGGTAAAAATGTCTATGGTAACTAATAATCAAGGCTAACATTACCTTAAAGCAATATTTCTTTTCTTTTTTTTTAATATCATCATTCAAAGAAACAGTAAAATATAAAGTGATAACAGGCATTGCTAAATAAAAAGAAAACTAAAAATGAAATACATTGACAAGACCAAAAGGAAAGAAAAAAAAACCACAAAGGCTATATAAAAATCGTCTCTAACTTGAGCTTGTGGTATATTTTAAACAATGATGATATACTTCAATGATATTTCTTCCTCCCTGAGTAAATAAAAATGGAAACTTCTTTTCCACAAGTTCCTTTGTGCTTGAAATGCAAATATCTGAGTCAACAGAAAGAGAGTTTTGATCACCCATCCCCTTAACATCAAGGAGAACACCATAAGCAATAACACCAAAATGGGTGTAAGGTATATATTTATCTAATAATATATATTAATAATAATTAATTTCTTAATTATACTTATAATTTAATTGAACCCGTAATTAGCCGTAGACCACAGTTTCACTGTAGCTAGGACGAGTAAATGCAATTTCCTCAACATGCATTGGATTAGGGAAATTAAAATTTCGTCAATTGAGTTTAAAATGCTCAATCCCTTCTTTTCCTTCCCTGGCTCTCGGTTCGGCCTTTCATGCGAGAGACGAGAGGCGTGCGAGAGAGAGGGGTCGCGGGAGGGTCTGAAGGGGTCGGCGCCGCGGTCGGCGCCATGTGGCGGACGCAAGCTTCTCACAAGAAGGAGCGCGTCCATGTAAGCGGATCGCATGTCGCAGAAGAGAGCTTGGCTGAGGGAAATGAAAGGTAATATGGTTTATTTCTTTTTTTTTATATAAATAGTTATTATTTGGTAAAAGAAACTGAAATGATATTTATTATTTTTTGTATATAAAAATTAATTTGAAATAAATTAGGATATTTTTATAGAATTAAATAAATTATTAATAAATTTTGTTCTGTTAGCTAAAGTGAAATGTGGAATGATAAAATATTGGAAAACATTGGATTTATGGATTTTAATATATATATATATATATTTGGTAGCAATTTAATTGGATTAATTAATTGAGTTTAAATTAGCGAAGGAATAAAGCTTTAATTATATTATTTTATATTATTTTAAAGATTGAAATAAAGTTAATTATATTATTATTTTCTTTAAGCAGGATTAAAGCACAAATAAGAAGAGTTGTCATAGGAAGAGTGATTAATCTGTCACGCCACAGAATTTTAATAATTAATAATGAATCATTGTAAATTACTAGGTGATTGATTAGTTGTTTGAAATTTCAATTTTTGTAGCATCAAGCGTTTTGGAATAATATTAATTGTCTACATCGTATGTTTTAATTGAAACCAAGACATATGCATAGTTTCATATTTATGTCACTCAATGATAAATTTGTTTTGCTTATTGTTGCATCTCTATAATTAGTATATATTTTCAGTTCATTTCTAAGCATATTGCATACTATATTTCCTACTGTTGAAAACATGGGCATGCAACAACTTGGCATATATATGTCATGTGTTAATAATCAGGAAATTGATCAAATGTTATGATATTATCTGTGCAGGAATTGGGACAAAAGGGTTCCCAACGAGGCAAAAGGGTCATCAAATGTTATGATACGGAGCAAAAGGATCTCCCAGAAAAATAAAAGAAATTCTACGTAATTCTTACATTATGATATGTTCGTCAATGAATGTGAAAGCTACACATGACATAAATTTAAAGCTATTGTGACTATATATATATATATATATATATATGTTCGGTAGTAATGTGTACATCATATTTCTGACAGAGAAGAATTGTTAATAAGCTAAAGTATTACTGTACAAACCAATGAATATGCATGCAACATGTATTTTAATTGTCTAGTCCACATGCATATTAATGCTCTACTCTTCTATAATTCAAATTTGTATTTGATTGTTTATCTTACTAAGTCATATGACTTAATAGTTGATTATAACTGTTTTCAGGGAAAGGCAAAGAGAAGGTGGAGGAGTAGACGTTGCCCCTTTTTGGAAGTTGTGCGAGGGAAATATTGTAAATAAATTTTGGAGATAAGTTAAGTAATTTTTTAAAAAGTATTGTTTTGATATTCAGTATTTTAGATGCTCTGTAGTTGGTATGAAAATTTTCAATTTGGGTTTTTTCCGCGTGCTATAAATTGGTAGATTTATTGTTTAAATATTTTTATGATATGTACATGTTGGGTAAATTTAGATAATTGTGTTGATCTTTTACACTATTTTGTGGTATGTAAAATTTTCAGAATAGTTGTTTAAGAAAAATGTAATCACTTAAATTTACTCTCTCTGTTACATCTCTTTCGATGGGTCTTAAGTTATCATTTGGGATGTGAAAAAACTTGGTATCAAAGCATTTGAATTCAAATGATCAATTACGAAAGTATGATTTGATTTAGAGGTGTTAAGAATGGAATATGATTCGATTTCTACAGAGCATAGGTTGGGTTAGTTGTAATAAGTGAGTGGTGTATGTGACATAAGCTTGTAACGTATATTTTGAGTCATACAAAAATGAATAATATATATATATATATTCATTTTCAGATATGCTGAAAGAGTGCCTGAAAGAACAAATGGGCAGTTAGCTCAACCAGGCAGAGATGCAGAAATTCTTGAAACTTTGCACCGGCTGAGGGAAGCACATTAAGAGCAGAAAATGTAACAAAGACTGACTCATTGATGCAAATGCAAATGATGAAAATGATGATGATGATGGAGAAAATGCTCTTTTGTAGACTCGCAACACCTACGTACCACCAACATTTGTATCGATTCATATGTAATTGAGCACCAATGCTAGTACCAGTATTAATGGTGATATTGATAAGCAGTTGAAATTATTTCAGAGTTTGAAGCCACCATTATTCAAGGGAGGAGTAGATATCAGGGTAGCTGAAAATTGAATTGTCCGAATTGAGAAAATTTTGAATGAGATGAAATGCCTATTAGATAGAAAAATATCTCTGGTGGTATTTGTGTTGGAAGAGGTGGCAGAGCATTGGTGGAAAGGCCAACTGTTGAAAAAATTTGCAGGAAAATCTATCAATCATATTACCTAGAAAGAGTTTAAGCAAGTCTTTAGAGATTGGTTCGTGACAAGCAATGAGGAGAAATTTATAAATCGACTCGGCAAAGAAACAAAGGGTCCAAAGAAGGCGTAATTTACATCCTTATCTCGTTATGCACCGCAGCTCATTAGTACACCAAGTGAGAAGTGTTATAGATTTCTCAGAAGATTGAGAGATCAATTCAGGTAGCCTTTAATTCCACTCAGAATTAAAGATTTTGCAGAATTAGTGGAGAGTGTTAAACTGTTGGAGCATGATATGGATATGGTCAAACAAATATGAGATACTGACAGTAAGAGGAGACAATTACATGTTAGATCTGAGCAATTTAAAAAGCAGAAGTTCAGTCAGAAATCACAATAGCAGCATTAATCCGAGCAGCAGCAACATCAACAATGAGCGGCTAGACATCAACACCAGGTTGCACTATATGTGAAAAAGCTCATTCTAGGAAGTGTTTAGTAAATTCTGAAAGATATTATCTATGTGGGGAAGTGAGTCATATCAAAAGAAAGCTGAGAAATATTCGTGGCGAGAGCTAAGAATTGCAATCGTAAGTGTATAAAGGTACAAAGCCTTCTATGAATAAATCATTTCAGAAGGATAAAGAAATAGAGTCTGGAGCTAGTGTGAAGTCAATACTAGCTCGTGTTTTTGCCTTATCTTCCCAAGAAACCAGAGGATCTTCAGATGTGGTGACAGGTATGATAGCTATTTCAGATTTTCCTGCTATAGTGCTTTTTGTTTCTGGTGCATCATACTCATTTATGTCTGAGCTATTTTGTAATACATTGCACCTGCCACCTATTTGTCTAATTTCTGGTATTCGAATTTTAATGGCCTCTGGTGATTGTATGTTAGCCAACAAAATGCGCATTGCCGACATTGTGATAGCAAGTAAGAAATTTTCATCTGAATTAATTTTACCACATTTAATTGAATTTGAAATGATCTTGGGAATGGATTGGCTAATAAAATATTTTGCTACAATCGAGTGTTGGAAGAAAATGGTCTGACTTGATTTACCTAATGAGAGACCGTTTTATATTCATTGTGAAAAGGGATAACCTCTTTAATACATTCACTCAATATTGACAAAGCTATAAAACCTAGTGACTTGATATTTTTAGTCAGTGTAGAAGTGGTTAAAGATGCAGTTAGTGATATCAAATCTATTCTGATAGAAAATGAGTTTCTTGATGTATTCCCTGAGGAACTTGCTGGATTACCTCCTAAAAGAGAGATAGAGTTTACAATTGAAGTGCAACCCGAAATTATTCCGATAGTTAAAACACCATACAGAATGGCTACTAAAGAATTGCAGGAGTTGAAAAGTCAGTTATCTAAATTAATCGAGAAAGGTTTTATTAGACCTAGCTCATCTTCTTGGAGTACACCAATATTATTTGTTAAAAAGAAAGATGGTACCCTCTCCCTAGAATTGATGACTTATTTGATTAATTGGAAGGAGCTTTTGTGTTCTCCAGAATCGATTTGAGATCGGGATATCATCAAGTCAGAGTGAGAGAAGGTGACATTGCAAAGACAACATTTGACACTAGGTACGAGCATTATGAATTCTTAGTTATGCCTTTTGGATTAACTAATGCACCTATAGTGTTTATGGATATGATGAATAGAATTTTCAAATTATCTCGATCAATTTGTGATAGTATTCATTGATGACCTATTGGTCTACTCCAAGAATGAGGAGAATCATGTCAATCATCTCAGAGTAGTATTAAACCTGTTGAGAGAGCACCAATTATTTGCTAAATTCTCTAAATGTGAATTTTGGTTGAAAAGTATTGCTTTCTTGGGGCATATCATTAGTTGGGAAGGTATTTCTGTAGATTCAGAGAAAGTTAGAGCAGTGATAAATTAGCCACGATCAACAACTGTGTCAACAAATGTGTCAGAAGTGAGAAGTTTTCTGGATTTAGCAGGTTATTATAGAAGATTTGTGCAGGGAATTTCATAGATTGCATCACCTTTATCCAGGCTTATCAGGAAGGATGTGAAATTTGACTAGATAGATGATTGCGAGCAGAGCTTTCTGGAGCTTAAAAGACTATTGACGACTTGTCATATATTAACAATCACATCAGGTACAGAAGGTTTTCAAATTTCTAAATATGCTTTTTTAAAAGGTTTGTATTGTGTTTTAATGCAGAACAAGAAGGTGATTATTTATGCTGCGATGTAATTAAAACCAAATGAGAAGAACTATCCAACGCATGATTTAGAATTGGCTGCTATTATTTTTTCTTTGAAGATTTAGAAGCATTATCTCTACGGCGTAAGATGTGAGATATTTACAGATCATAAAAGTTTAAAATACATTTTCACTTAGAAAGAATTAAATTTGAGGCAGAGGCGTTTGCTAGAGTTAATAAAAGACTACGATCTTGATCTACATATTGTCCTGGAAAAGCCAATGTGGTTGCTGATGCATTGGGCAAAAAATCAAATGGGCAAGCCAACTGGTTAACCCAGAAAGCAGAATTAATTCGAGATATAGCAACTCTACAGTTAGAAATTGGAACACAGAGTGAGCAGAGCACAAGTAGATTATATCAGATGGAGGTTCAACCTACTTTGGAAGACAAAATTAAAACTGTACAAAAAGCCAGTGATGATTTACAAAAATTAACAGATCAAATGCTTGCAGGTAAAAGAAAAGACATTACCATTGATGAACAGGGTGTGCTCAGAAGTAATTCTAAATTGTGGGTACCAAAAGAGGTAAATCTAATTCAAGATATTTTATTTGAAACTCATAATTTTGATTATGCAATTCATCCAGAAAGCACAAAAATGTATGAGGATTTGAAAACACTCTTTTGGTGGCCTGGAATGAAGAAGGATATGGCATAATATTTATCTAAATATGAAACCTGTTAAGTTGTCAAGGCAGAACATCAGAAACTCAGTGGTATGCTTCAATCACTACCTATACAAGAGTGGAAATGGGAAAATATAGTCATGGATTTTGTTACGGGTTTTCCTCGATCAAGACAAGGGCGTGATTGTATTTGGATAATCATTGATAGATTAACAAAATCAGCACGCTTTTTGCCCATTCGACAGACTGATTCCGTAGAGAAATTAGTCAGATTGTTCATAAAAAAAATTCTCATATCACATGAAATTCCAAAAATTATTGTATCAGACAGAGATGGTAGGTTTACATCAAAACTGTGGAAAAGTGTTCATACGGGTTTAGGTACTAATTACATTTTAGCACTGCATTTCATCCACAGACAAATGGGTAATCTAACCGAACGGGACTTACTGAGATTGTGCATTTTGGATTTTGGATTTTCGCGGTAGTTGGGAAGATCATATACCTTTGATAGAGTTGGCCTATAATAACAACTATCAATCTAGTATCCAAATGGCTCCTTATGAAGCTTTGTAAGGTAGAAAATGCAAGACTCCTTTGAGTTGGCTTGAAGTTGGAGAAAGACAATTAATGAGACTAGAATTGGTTCATCAAGTGACTGAAAAGATTGAAATCATCAGAGACAGACTGAAAGCTGCACAAGATAGACAACAAAAATATTATGACCCCAAGCATAAGATTATATAATTTGAAATGGGAGATTTTGTATTTCTAAATGTCAGAACTATGAAAGGTATATTTAGGTTTGGTCAAGGTGAAAAGCTGAGTCTAGGTACATTGGGCTATTTGAAATTATTGAAAAAGTCGAAAATGTTGCCTACAAACTAGCGTTGCCGTCAAATATGTCTGATATACAATGTTTTCCATGTTTCAATGCTTAGAAAATAGGTGCAGACCAGAGAATATCACATAAGAAGATTGAACTTCAAAAGAATCTAACTTATGCAGTAGAGCCGGAAAGAATTATGGAATTTAAAGTTAAGAAATTGAGAAGTAGACAGATTCCTTTTGTGAAAGTGGAAAAATAGGCCAGAGAAAGAAGTCACTTGGGAAAGAGCAGATGAAATAAAGCAGCAATTTTCCTATCACTTCACTAGTTGATCAAGAAATTTCGAGGACGAAATTTTTTTATAAGGAATAGAGAATTGTAAGGTATGTATTTATCTAATAATATATATTAATAATAATTAATTTTTTAATTATACTTATAATTTAATTAAACCCATAATTAGCCGTAAACCATGATTTCACTGTAGCTAAGACGAATAAACGCACTTTCCTTGACATGCATTGGATTAGGGAAATTAAAATTTCATCGATTGAGTTTAAAGCGCTCGATCCCTTCTTTTCCTTCGCATTTTCCTTCCTGGCTCTCGGTTCGGCCTTTCACGCGAGAAACGAGAGGCATGCGAGAGAGAGGGGTCGCGGGAGGGTCTGAAGGGGTCATCGGTGAGTGCGGTCGCCTGCGTCGACATCGATGCCGGCTGTGGGGGTCGACGCGAACTTCTCACACGCATAAGGAGCCGCGTCCCGCGAGCTGGAGCGGGATCACACACTGTGCAGAAACGCGGATAGGGCTCAGTTGAGGGAAATGAAAGGTTATATGGTTTATTTCTTTTTTTTTATATAGATAGTTATTATTTGGCAAAAAAAAATTGAAATGATATTTATTATTTTTTGTATATAAAAAAATTAATTTGAAATAAATTGGGATATTTTTATGAAATTAAATAAAGTATTAATAATTTTTGTTATGTTAGCTAAAGTGAAATGTTGAATGATAAAATATTGAAAAACATTAAATTTATGGATTTTAATATATTTTATATATATATATATATTTGGTAGCAATTTAATTGGATTAAGTAATTGAGTTTAAATCAACTAAGGAATAAAGCTTTAATTATATTATTTTATATTATTTTAAAGATTGAAAAAAAGTTAATTATATTATTATTTTCTTTAAGTAGGATTAAAGCACAAATAAGAAGGGTTGTCGTAGGAAGCACACGTGTGACAACCATCACGTTCATTTGTAAGTTTTAATAATTAATAATAAATCATTATAAATTATTAGGTGATTGATTAGTTGTTTGAAATTTCAATTTTTGTAGCATCAAGCGTTTTGGAATAATATTTGTATGAGAAAAAGTCCTGTTGATATTATTTATGAACGAAAGAGATTTCAGATATCACGTTTTGTGAGAGAAGTTTGTCACTTAGGTAAAATTTACAAATTTTAATACAGATATGTTTATCCTTCTCTGCAATATCATTGAGTACAATATTGATTGTCTACATTGTATGTTTTAATTGAAACTAAGACATATGCATAGTTTCATATTTATGTCACTCAGTGATAAATTTATTTTGCTTCTTGTTGCATCTCCATAATTAGTATATGTTTTTAGTTCATTTCTAAGCATATTACATAATGTATTTCCTACTGTTGAAAAAATGAGCATGCAACAACTTAGCTTATACATGTCATGTGTTAGTAATCAAGAAATTGATCAAATATTATGATATTACTTGCGCAAGAATTTGGACAAAAGGGTTCCTAGTGAGGCAAAAGGATCCTCAAATGTTATGATACGGAGCAAAAGGGTCTCCAAGAAAAATAAAAGAAATTCTACATAATTCTTACGTTATGATATGTTCGTCAATGAATGTAATAATTATACATGACATAAATTTAAAGCTATTGTGACTACATATATATATATATATATATATATGTTAGGTAGTAATGTGTACATCATATTTCTGACAAAGAAGAATTGTTAATAAGCTAATGTGTATAAGCTAATGTGTTACTGTACAAACCAATGAATATGCATGCAACATGTATTTTAATTGTCTAGCCCACATGCATATTAATGTTCTACTCTTCTATAATTCAAATCTGTATTAGATTGCTTATATTACTAAGTTATATGACTTAACAGTTGATTATAACTGTTTTCAAGGAAGGGCAAAGACAAGGTGGAGAAGTAGGTTTTACCCTTTTTGGAACTTGTGCGAGGAAAATATTATAAATAAGTTTTGGATGTAAGTTCAGTAAATTTTTAAAAAGTATTATTTTGATATTCAGTATTTTAAATGATCTGTAGTTGATATGAAAATTTTCAATTTGGGTTGTTTCCGCCTACTATGAATTGGTAGATTTATTGTTTAAATATTTTTATGATATATTGGATAAATTTAGATGATTGTGTTGATCTTTTACACTATTATGTGGTAGGTAAAATTTTCAGAATAGTTATTTAAAAAAAATGTAGTCACATAAATTTACTCTCTCTGTTAAATCTCTTTCGATGGGTCTTAAGTTATTGTTTGGGATGTGACAAGGGGTAGGGCCACTAATCAAATGAATATATGCAGGGGCTATACTAGCAACCGATGAATGCACTAATTCTTAGATAGGATCCGTCATTAATTCCAAGTTTTGAGTACAAATTATGTCAAAAGAAGATGGAACAACCACCATTACATTAAACAATATGATTTTCTTTTTTCAAATGATAGATCGTCACCACCACAATTGTTAGATTTTTGCAGCCCTGGTTATGCCATGATGCATTATGATAAGTAATGACTAAATATTTTGCAGGATAAATAATAAGGGGGGATGCCTTCAAGATCAAACTTTTGCAGCTCTGCTAAAAGCCATTTAGTTGCAAAACTATCCAGCTATCTTTCTCAAGAGAAGAAGAAACATCCAATTTGATCAAAACTCTAACCACTTACTACATGAAAAGCCTAGCAGTGGCAATTCAAACCATTCAAAATTTTTACATGAATTATTTACAAGAGAAACTTAAAAAAACAAAATATATTTTAAGGAACAAAAAGACCTTTTAACAAAGCTTCTATATTAAGAAGCCTAGACTCAGCCCACCTTTCCCTGTCAGAAGATGAACACTTCTTGCATTAGGATATATGATGGACTCTCACATGTTTGGTTGGATGCATGCTTCTAGCAGGTTCATTGTGACAACATATGGCCAAGATTAAAAAAAATAGCAAGAAACGAGACAAAAAATGATTTTGAATGAATTACTCTCACCCATAACTGCTTGCAATATTTTGCATTATTGTACTCCCACAATTTCAAATGATTTTGAGTTTAATTTGATTCCATGTAAGACTTAGGCCACCAAAGTAGAGGATAAACTTATTTAGTCACGAAATATTTAGAGGATAAAATAAGTTGGTAAATGAATCACTATTTCTAGACATTTCTCCTCAGAATTTTGAGTAACTAAATCATAAGGAGCTACTAAAAGGCTTTTTAGGGAGGATTTAAGCCAAACAGAATCTTGGGAACTTCAAACTCTATAAATTTTAATAAATCATGTTTCAGCCCTACTACAAGTTAAATCTGGGATTTGTTAAATGTCATCATTCATGAGATTTGACAAATTTAAGAATTTCTTCTCTCACAAATCATAAAAATGGAAACAAATAGCCAAACAACTTATTAAGATTTAGCCAATTTAACAATTTTCATGTCAAACAATTAACAAGTTTTAATCCTTTCAAGATATACTAAGCTAGATTTATAGGATTTACTAAATCTTGCTTGAATTAAACCCTATCTGCTTATCGCCAAATAGCCTCTCAAGGATTTGTTAGTTGAAAATTTTAGCCAAAATTTTGTAAGAATTTAAGCCTAATCTTGTCAAACAGTTCCTTTTTTTTTTTTTTTTGGAGACATATAAGTCCTACTACCTTCTTAAATCTCAATTCCCCCCTGTATTAAGCTAAATCCCAGATTTAATATGTCAGGATTTAGGAGACATACACTTTTCCTCACTGTGCCTCTTCTTCTCTTTTATTCAAATCTTAAATCTTAAAAACAATTGTGAAACAGTTTAACAAGATTTAGACATATTTAACATTTACCATGCCAAACAATTTTTCAGATTTAACACATTCAAGATTTACTGAATATGAATTTACAAGATTTACTACATCCTATTTTACATCCTACATCCTATATGAATTAAATACTACTTGTAGCCAAATAGCTCCAAAAAAAAGCCTGAGAAGAAAATAGCCCTTTTTTATAATTTGAAGAAAATATAAATCTCAACTTGGGTAAGAGACATACAATCACCAGATAAGGCCGCATAGTGACTTCACTTATGTTCTTCAATTGAAGCAGCTGCTCTTCAAAATGAAAACCAGCAAGACAAGCGTAACAAAAACGAGTAGTGCCAACCGTAGAAGCAAGAATCTTATGCGAAAGAAAGAAAGCATCATTTACAAAGATATTGGCTCCAGATGCCAGTTTTTCAGAAAAAGCTGGACAATTAGCAAGTTCTTCTCTAAAAAATGTTAAATTTTCAAAAAGAAGTATATCTGCCTTGTGAGACTTCTCTGACTTATCTTCCATGAAACAAGAAACATCATTTGCCGCTACAACTTTTACTTGGAGGAGTGATGATAAATGACCTGAAAAAACCATAAACATAAAAATAAAAAAAATAAAAAACATCTACCACATTTACACCACTACTACTTTAAGGTTAGAAAGTCTATGGATTAAAAAATCCATTTATTCAATAAAAAAACAATTTGAGGCAGTCCAAATTAAAAGGCTTTAATAACTATCCGTAATATATCCAAGGTTATATACTTACATGAAATAAGAAAATATATAAAATAAAATTCTTGTGGTTTTTAAAGTTAATTGGGAGAACAACTGAAGGGTGTTGGTAGGGCCAGTCTCTTTTAAATTTTGCTTGTGGGACTTCAGTATCTATGTGCCGTTGTCAACAAACGTCAACAATTGTTTGCTACCTTGGCTATATAAACATTCTCAGTTTCGTAGAATAGCTCTTATTCTTTATTCCTTATACGCTTGCACAAAGCACTGCATGAAGGAAAACACTCTAAACCCCACAACATTCTTATCTCCTATCATCCAGCTCCTTGGATTTGAGATGCAATTTTATTAATGCATGTTTACTTCAATGAGTTGGTAGTGAAAAACTTATTCTTTTATTCAGATTTGGTTCAAGTTTCATATCCTCTCCTATGCACAATGTCATATTTTCATATAAATGTTCTTCTCGATAGCTAGCTATTCCTCTGCTTCTGTATCTGTTTCTTTGAGCTGATTTACTAAGATTGTTTATCAAGAATTAGTACTATTTAACTTTGCCTAGTTCTATTCCGTTTGTAATGAAGCCTAAATCTTCTGCACAGATTTCTCTACATATCCGTTGGGTTTATGTTACATTGTAAGAGGGGAATGAATTAGGATGTCAAGTTATACTTTTTGCAAACCCTTCAAATTCAATTAACAAACACAAGCACAATAGATATAAATGTAAACTATCCACAACTTCACACAAAATAGCATATAATGATGATGTTAAAATATAGAATGTTAAATGTGTGCATATAATTAGAAAACATAAACCTAAGTTATAAACTCGCACAGAACCTATAGCAATTCATCAAAGCACATCAATCACCGAGATATTTATTATACAGTGCATTAAAAGAAAGTAATAAAAAGGAGTAAAGAATATGCATATCAATTTTAACGTGGTTCAGCACCAAAAATAATGCAGCATAGGTTTAGGTTTATTTACACTAGGATTTGGATTTATGAAAAAAATATCATTTTGGATAATTATTAGGGTCATTTGGACAAGATAAATTTCAATTTAGATTGGATCTTATTTTCTTCATATATGTTGTATTAACAGTCATAATGACTAGATAAATGATTGATTGAATAAGAACTATGGTTTGATTACCTAATTATCTCTCCATCTATATTTGAATTCTCGTTTCTCTCACACATGCTTTTCTCCCTTCACTCAAGTCACTCCTTTTAGTAGCCATCCCCTTCTCTCTTTTGTTTTCACAGCTCTATTAATTGATCTCAACCCAAAACTAACACCACCTGCTTTGATGCCGACACTGCATGCATTAATCTATCACAATCCTCAATGCATCGATCTTATTCCTAAATAGCAAAAGCTGGTGTTGTAATTTTGACTACAATTATCTTGCTAAATGCTGTAAAACCACATTGCCTCCATTATATCCCTCTCAAATTACTTTTGTCATGAACTCCTCTCTCTTATGAAATCCAATATCCCTCCTTTGACATTACAAGTGAAGAAAGCTTGACCTAGCTTAGCTCCAGTAGGACGTCATTGCTACATGTGTTCCCTAGCTTAGATCGGTAAAACCTAGCCAAGCTTACGAATGAGAGCACTCACAAGTTTTCCAATAGTAGCAAACAATCATCCCACTTCCACTATTTTGATGCTTCTCACATTCATTAATGTCCATCCCACTTTGCCTTGACGGCATGTGAGTACCCCATTTTCAAGATCCCTGGCACCTACACTTCATGGTATTGGAGTCCAATTCATGTTTGGGCCATGTACCTCTAGTCGCTCCATCACTTCTACAATCATTAGATTTATGCTCCTTTTTGTGCTCGACAACAAGCTAAATCGCTTCTATTAACTTGAGATCATGACAATATTACCTTTCTATCCTTCTTATCTAATTTGGAGCTTTCTTCCATCACTTCACTTTTGTCGTCACTTTCTCCGGGGTTGTTGCCTGCCTTGCATCATTTTCCTTCTTACTAGACCCTCTAGCTAGTGTAGTGGTTGGTGATGATCTCCTTGGCTCCTATTGGTTCCCTTTAGAGGCTAATACTCAACCTCCTAGGGTTGGCACTCCCTCTTCGTTTGCTAATTCCATCAAGGGGATCGGCTTCTCTCAGTTGGTCAAACTTCCTAATTTATCATTATTCTTCCTTCATAAAATATAGGGTTTAAGATCAAAGTCCCTCAACTAATTATGAACGACCAATTTAGTTTCAGACTAAACAGGAGGACCAATTTGGTCTCTTAGTTATTTGATCAGGGACCAAGTTGGTCCTTCCGTGGTGCGGTGTGTGAATGAAAATGAGAAGAGGGTAGGGTTTATTAGTTATCTACTTTTTTTTATTTTTTGTTATTCCGAAAATGCCCTGCAATATTCATTATTTTTCTAACTTTTCGTTAAATTCCAAACGTAAGGACCAACTTGGTCCCTGATCAAATAGTCAAGGGACCAAATTGGTCCTCCTATTTAGTATGTGACTAAATTGGTCATTCATAAATAGTTGAGGGGATCATTTGGTCCTATATTCAAAAAATATATATTGCATTTCACAAGTAGACCACCACCCTTCTTAGTGAACTAACTCTTATCTTCTTGGAGGCAAAAATTTTCAATCTAACAACTCCTTTTTTCTACACTTTGATTGAAAAGATCTTACTTGGTCATCGAAGCTTTGAGATTAATTGATCTTTCATCTTTAATCTTCATCTCGTATGAGATTAATTTGTTAGTTTTCTTAATAAATACCATATGGTTCTTAAATTATCACAAGAAATTGAATATTATTGAATATTATTGGATTTTCTCTAGATTGTCATACTATGTTAAAGGTCTACAAATGTGTATATTGAGGTGGTCTCCTTTCTTCGAAGCTACTGAGGAACCCCCCTATTTCCCATGTTTAGGATACTTGCAAAGTCTATTACATCAACAAATGCATATTATATTCTTTGGGCTCAATCTTGAGTAAACCACTACATGTGGATGCTGCTATTAATAGACACTCTCAACTATCTATGGACCATGTTCTGATTAAGATAAACATTTCTACTCCTTTGTGTCAGGAGGCATAGATTGGCACGTCTCCATATGGCTATTAGTAAATAGTTCAATTTAAAAATTTTCCCTCTTATTGCAAATCAAACAAGATTTTTTGGACATGATTTTATTGATTGCTTCAAGGCCTACTCGAAATTAAGAAAATCATCATTGAAAGGTTCCATCTACTAAGTTTGCCCTTTTGATCACTTCATTGACTCACAAAATTATTTCGCAATAAAACACATAACCAATTGGGTTCTTCTAGCTTATTGTTGATTCTCCCTCTGACTTGGTCTCCTTGGAGTGTTCTTGTATGAATATTGCTCAAGGTTCAACTCTTAAGTTAGCATCTTTTCCTGTCGTCAATGCTTTATTGGTTGATGAGACACCATTTATTTCTCCAATTTTGGAAATTTAGTCTACTAATTTATCTAGAGCAATGCTTGGGTAAGATATTTGTATTTGCTAACTTATTAGGATCACATTGTTACAATTACAATGTTCTTCAATTGATAATGTAATCATGTTACTAATGCTTCACAAGATTATTTTAGAGTGGAGTATTTGACGGCTCTAACTTAGTTTAATCTCAAGATTCTTTTGCATAAAATATATTAATTAGTTAATTGCATGAATATAATAAAAGGAATTATAAAGAATTTTCAGAGAAAAACTACAATAAATACAGAAAGAGATAATAAAATTAAGAATGAAGCATCATTTGTATTATGAAAATCACAAAAATTACTAGTTTGGATCGTCCAGCTTGAAGCCTAACGAATATTAAGGGGTGAAAGGGGGTGGGGTCAAATGAGCCCAATGGAGTAATCACCATCATCATATATATATATATATATATATATATATATATATATATATATATATATATATATATATATATATATATATATATATATATATATATATATATATATATATATATATATATATATATATATATATATATACAGGAGAATATCGGAACGATATTAGAGAAAAACTTACATAACAATTCCAATCTTAAATAAAATCTCCAATCATACAAGAGCCACTACAATCCACAAATAATTTAACAATTTGTCCACATATATATATATACTAACAAAGTTCATGAGAAATACATTTTAAACATAACTCGACATAATTAAATTACTTTTAGGGTTTAGGATGGATAAAGAACTAACAAATGAATAAAATTGGCCAATTATGTTGTTACACTATAATAAACAAAAGGAAGAACTAAGATGACGCGGTTTTGTTGACACACGTATAAAAGAAATTTGCTCAAATAATCAAACATATATGAGGTATGTATACATAAATATTTTATATGAACTTTTACTTTTACATTTATCACCCGTCTTGGAGTCACCATCAAAACCTTTATCAATACTCATCCAAAGGACAAGTAGTCATTATCATTATCATTTGTCAAATCATTGGCCCTTTTTTCATCATTACGTGCAGTACATCATGCGATCCCCAAAAGGGAGTGAACTCGACTTTTAACATGTACATTCATAACATATAATTATGCAAATGCACATTAACGATAATGCGAATCGTTAACTTTATAACATGATTAATATGATCTAAGATTCAAGTTATTATCCAACACAAAGAAATAATAAACTATATCACAAATTTAAGAAGCGGAAAATCATCACAACTTTAAAGATAGAAAAAGTCATAATCATATGAACATACATTTCATCACAATAAATTAAAGACATTTTTACCATAAATGTAAGAATATAATTACCCACTTTAATTTGCAATTTTCTTTTGAATCTCCTTTCCTTTAATGCTTCCTTCTTTAATTGAAATTCCTATAAAAGAAAATATTAAGTGTTAAAGTGACTTAATATATTTCATTAAATGATTATCATACATCTTTAAAATGATTCTAATTTAATTAACGTACTATAGATAAATTTTATTCTCATTTAGTGTTTAGCATTTCCTTAAAAATGATTTTTTTATCTAATTAACGATCATATAACTTAGCATACGTTCAAAGTTTTATTAAATTTGAAATCATATTTCATATGTGAGGGTTTAATACTTAAATTACTTAACTTTGATTCATCATACATATTCTTAATTTACATTTCTGCTGAAATTTATAAACCCTAAGTTAAAATTATGAACCCTAAATTAAAAAGATTTGAGATACTAATATTAACATAAAATTTCAATTAAAATAACTATATATCTTATTTACTTACTTACCTCTCTTCTCGACTTATGCCCTAAGACCCGCGTGTCGGCTTTAAGTCACGCGACGACGCTCCTCCTCCCTCGCCAGGGTTCTCAAGACGCAAGTGTCAAAATTGACGATAACTCATTACCTAACCCAACTCAAAAATTTGGGTTTGGGTTGACCGAAAAATTTTGTCGGGTTCGTTGAAGAAATTGACGAAAATTGCCCGTTCATTGACCCTCCAACCCAAATTGACTGGTTTTGACCCGCCAACTGAATTGACTCGACCGAAAATCGCTCAAATTGACCAAATCGGTCGCCGTCAATCGGGTTGAATCGTTCAACTTTATTGGTCAATCAATTGGTCGACGAACCCGACCAAATTGACCCCTACACGAGGCTCCTCCTCTATCGGCCGTCAAAGCTCCGTGACCCAAAGGCGACAGTAGAGGCCTCCAGGTAACGAACTCCTTCTCCGACGACACCCGCAAGATTCAAAATCTCCTTCTCCTTCCTGGTCGTACCTGCAGCATGTGAGTCTCCTCTTCTTCTCCCTTCCTCTCCCTCTCACAGCGTTTTTGGGGTTGGTTTGACAACCAAACCGCCCGCTTTCAATTTCTTCTCCTTACGGCTAACCGTCGCGACGGTTGTATATATATATATATATTCTTTTTTTTCGGTTATTACATATATAATGAAATTAAAAATTCACTCCATGTTGGAATGAACCCTTTAAAATTTGACAATAATTAAGAGAGCACGTGGCAAAGCAATCATAAATATCTCTTCATCAATGAATAAGAGAGCATTCTTGCCTTAATAAGATGAAGGCTGCTTTTGTTATAGTGATGCTGATTGTGAAAAGTTGTTTAATGAAGAGGGTGTAAGCCAACACGTTTAATCCATAAATAACGATAGCAAATGAATGTGATGCAACATAGGCAGTCAAGGTCTGATCACAAGAAATCAAAGCAATAAGAAAACTTGATTGATGACAAAAAACATGATAAAGTTTTTATTTAGTTGAAGTTTAATTCTCTTTTGTCGTAATTTTATTTAAGTTGTTAAGTAATTTGTTTAGATTCAATGCTTTGGATTTATATGGAAAACCTAAAATTTTTAATTCACCAAGGTTTAGATTTTTAAAATTCATTAGATTTATATGGATTCTAATACTCCTAATTTTGGTGGATTATATAAAAGTGAATGATGAGAAATTAGTTTGGCCGTCGTGGGGGATGTTAAGGAAGATAAGATTATAGAGAGCACAAGAGAAAAAAATAAACTGATCCTTATTAAATCCCAAAGAAGGAAAAAACCTTTAAGATAATTTTCATTCATCAAAGCTATTGAGTGCAACCATTGCTTCATTATTTAAATCATGACACCATAAAAAAATGAAATTCTAAAGCCAAGAAAAGAGAGGTTGGAGGTTCCAAATAAGTGAGTGGTAGAGCCTTGTTTTGTGAAAGTGATTCTTCAAAAGTGTAATACCCGAAAAACAGAAAAATAATAATAATAATAATAATAATAAAATGAAATATCCAATCGCCACGACGGTTGACCACCGCGCGATTGGAAAAGTCAAAAAGGGAGGAGTTCGGTTTAGTTTACAAACCGAACCCCCAAAATAGCGAGAGAGGAAACAGGAAAGGGAGAAAGAGAAGAAGGAAAGTTCATGCGTGAACCTTCCGTGCATCGGCGATCGAGGGAGAAGAAGGAGAAGTGACAACTCGGCCCGTGTCCTGGCAAGTGGCTCACCGCCGCATCGAAGGAAGCTCTGCACCGAACAGAGAGGGGGGAGCTCTTGCGTGCGTGAGAGGAAAGGAAGACCGTGCGTGCGTGGGTCCCAAGAGACGGGTTAGGGCTCCGAATTAAGGAAGGAGGAAAGAGGTACGTTAATAAATAATTTATATAATTATATATTTAATTGAACTCTGATGTTAATGTTATTATCTCAAGTTTTAACTTAAGATTTATCGATTTCAGCAAATAATTTAATCCAGGAATATGTAACATAAATTAAATTCAAGTTTAAGAATCATTTTAAGATCATTTTAAGAAGAATTATTTTAAGAAAAATGATAAACACTTAAATGAAAATAAAAAAAAATTATCTATATTAAGTCACTTTAACATTTTATATTTTATATTAAGAAAAATAATAGGATTTAGAGAGTATTATATAGCAAATTAAACATACATAAACATCAGTATATTAAATGAATTAAGGTTATAAACAATATTGTTATTATATAGGAATTTAAATTGATTTGGAAATACACATGAAATATTAAATATATTTAATACGAAATAATAAAAGTTATATGTAAAGATTAATAAAATAAAATAAATTATTTTCTAATATTGATCCAATCAATATTTTACTTTATAGGAATTTCAATTAAGAAAAAAAGCATTAAAGGAAAGGAGATTCAAGAGGAAATTATAAATTAATGTGGGTCTTTATGTTCTTACATTTATGGTAAAAATATTTTTAATTTCTTGTGATAAAATATATGTTTATATGATTATGACTCTTTTCAAAGTGTGATTATTTTCCTATTTTTCATAAATTGTGATGCAATTTCGCTTTCTGTATGGATAATAACCGAATCTAAATTATATTGTCACCTGCTTTTTTTATGAACTAATATGCATTGTATAATTGTATGTATGAACGATGTTAAGTGGAGTTCACCCCTTATGGTATTAGATTAATATAGCAGACTAAAAGAACCAATGAAATTGGCAGAATTTACTCAGTTGGATAAGTATTGGTAAAGGTTTAGACGGTGACTCCTAAAATAAATAATAAATATAAAAGTAAAAGTTCACACGAAATATTTATCTATACCTACCTCTCATATGTTTGATTGTTTGAGCAATTTCTTTTATGTACATGTGATAACAAATCACATGCATTTGGGCTTACCTTGTTACTATAACAACATAATCAAATGAATTTTATTCAAGTTATTTAATTTTTTCGTGTAACCATCCTAACCGGCGATAGAATGGAGGGTTATGTTTATCGTCGTAGAGAGACTACAAGAGATACATAATTATATCAGTTATGTTGACTTATGTTTAAATTGTATTTCATATGAACTTTGTTAGTATATATATATGTGGACAAATTATTAAATTATTTGTGGATTGTAGTGATTCTTGTATAATTGGAGATTTTATTTAAGATTGGAAGTGTTATGTAAGTTTTTAACTTATCGTGATGCATTCGCTTGATATTCCAAGCTCCCGGATCGGATCGTGACAAAAGGTGGAGGCAGAGGAATTGTCGGTTGTGCATATTTTTTGGCATGATAATTACACTCTTCGGAAATCTCTTAGCCTGAAAATGAAGCTACATACTTCTTCACCTGGACTCACCCTTCACTTAATCTCCAACATGTACTGGATTGCCTCCTCGTCATTTCCTTATTTGTTAAAGTCAATACATGTGCCCTCTTCAAGAAACCCTATTCAATCACAAATACAATAATAAAGTTCATCTTATTTTATCAAAGCTTTATACTGAATTCAAGGATTTATCAAGCACACGTATATGTAGCTTTAAATAAGCTTTGGTTAAGCATGGCTAAATCTCATGACTTAGCCTACATTTATTAGTGTATTTTCTACAAAACGTTGAAGTAATTATATAATTTCTAGAATAAAAACTTAAATAGAATATTATATCAATAAATAAATGTAAATAAGTAACAATTTACTTTGGCTAAATATTCTTCTACAAATGCCAAAAAAAATATAAAAAATAAAAAAATAAAAGAAAGAAAACAGAGACAAAATTTACTCTAAAAAACCATTAAAAGAGATATGAGGCAACCAATAAACAAGTATTTTGTTATCCTTAAATTGTTAGTTGGACATTGAGTAAGCATTTTTTATAAACATAAATTAAGTTGTTCTAGGTTAGAGATTATTTAATTTTTTTAACTTCTTAGATTATGTGCAAGATTGGTCAATTTATTTAAGAAAACAAATATAAATGAGATAAAATCAAACAAAAAACAAATATCAAGCAACCAATCAAGGATAGCTATGAGAATTATATGACAAGTTGATAAAATATGTAGCACAACCACACCTATGGAGAGATGAATCATCGGAAACACATCCATTTCATAAACTTTAAGTTATGTAGAGATATATTGTAAAAGCATAATGTAACTTACCAGCAACAGACTCTACAGAAAGAATCATAGGGTCACCAGGTCTTCCCCAATTGCTCACAAGAAGTACCTTGGCCCCAGCACTGCACAGATATCTGACTGTAGACAGAGTTCTACTTCTTGATACATTGTGAATGTTCAATAATTCGAGTAGTAGAATTGAGTCAAACCGTAGTACTACAAATTCTCCACACAATTTTTCAGCTGGGAAGCTCTTAAGAGTTTGTACATCAAGAACTAATTTCAATTCGCTCGTATCACATTTATTGTCCTGACAAGTAATTTAAGACCAGGTAAGATGAGCATTACAGTACATTCAGAATCATGAAAAAAAAAAAAATTTCCAGAATAAAGGAATCTCACAAAAGTTTCTCCGTGTCTAAATACAATTCAAAAATGAAACATTGGGAGTAATAAATCTAATCAACACAAGACCCAACACAAAAGTGTATCCATTATCTGCCTATGGGTATGCCAGGAAACATGGCTGAACTATTCATATCCTTTTCTTAAACTAGAATAATTGAAGATTAACCTCTCTTTTTTCAAGCTTTTGGTACAGGGTTATATTTTTTTTTTTATCCACTAATGGATATCAATGAAAATTGCAGTTAAATAGGCATGATCAATTATATATTAGATCATGGATGTAACTTTTAATCAGAGTGAAAGACAACAACAACAACAAGCCTTTATCCCACTACATGGGGTCGGCTACATGAATCCTTCTTCCTATTAAGTGTTAAATTCTCATTTAATTCTATAAAAAACAAAATCATTTTTTATACTATCTAACTAAGTATTATTAGGTCTACCTCTATATTTCTTAACATAGGTTAAATCTAAGAGAAAAAAAACACACACACACATATAAGTGCAACTCAATAAAGGCAATCATTATAAGATTTTGGAACTAGCACATAACTAAACTAGCATAAGTTACCTCAGATTGAGCATGGCATTTCCCAATAGATTTCTGTAAATTCCCATTAGAAAGTTTGGAATATGTGCATGAATGCTTCAAAGTTGCTAACAAAGTAAAACAGTTAATAAGAACAAAAGTTTTGGCAAAAAAAGAAATGTTGAAGGGAAGTATAGCATCCTCACAAAAATAGTACAGAACTTGAATGTTGTGCAATAAGTGTGAACGTTGACTATGCAGTGCAAATGAATACAAGTGAATGATGCTGTTGGGACAAAGATCTAGGGGTAAGAAGCAACCCTGGTGCTCCAATCATGTTCTCCTGGTCAACAAAAGTTCAAGCATGATACAACAGCAATTAGTACTTACATTAAAATAAATGGAAAGAACTTAGGTAGGTCAAAAGATAGAGATATTTGCAGAAAAAGGAACATTAAAAAAAGCATCAAGGTAAAGTTAGCCGTAACATAAACAAGACCAACCACCTTCAAAAAAATAAACGTAACCTGCAATACATATGATTAAAAAGATGTGAATCATATTTGTGTCTAACCATCTTGCACCGGTTGTTATAAATTTGTCTTGAAGTTGTATGCATTAAACAAATTTAATGCAAATGTGTGGAGCTCATTTCAAAATTCAATACAAATGTGTGGAGCTCAGTTCACAATTGCAAGCACACAGTATTATTGATAGAACATGAGCAATAGTAACCAATCATTTCCATATTCACGATCTACTATGCAAATGATGAAACCAGACAATTATGATTGTTAAGGTGGTTAAAACTCTATTTTGATCTGCAAAATTTTTAACGCGAGCAGAGATCCTGATGCATTTCAAAGAGATAGATCCAAGTTTTGTTTCATCTAGTTTCAGTCAACTAATGCCCAAATGAGTTCAAATCAATTCAACTAGTTACTAGTTAATCTTTGTGAATGTGCATGCCTAAATCAGTTGAATCATAGCACAATTGGCTTAAACAAACCAAGGTAGTCCTAAATACTTGATGATACCCCTCCCCAACTTACCCTCCCCTCCCAAAGACCAATTTTAAGAGTCATAGGGCATTGAGTAAGAGAGAGGATAAATACCAAGAAATTTAGAGTAAGATAGAAGAGAGGAGTGATGCATTATTAAGACCATCTTGTTTACCTATGCACTTTACCACTACCGCAAACATTCTTCTGCCTTTACTGATTCCCAATTGTATATACCTTCCCATCTCATCAAACATTTGTCAGCATCCTTCAACATTCCACCACTATAAACACTACAATAGGGGGTAAATGCTATTGATGTCCTGTCTTAACTTTCCTACTTCCAATCATCATGGATATCAATGGTTGCTCTAAGAACCTATGCAATCATTATGTCCATTGCAACATCAACTACCTCCTTAGTTTCAGCCCACTATAGCTCCATTCTTGATGTAAGATACAAACCAAATCAATCACCACCTTATCAAATGTCATCACACCATAAGCCCCAATCTATTGCAAGAACTAAAATTCTTTCAAGTCTCCTCTTCCTCATCAGAATCCCAAAGAGTGGCCAACTGCTGCCCAAGAGACCCAACTCTGGCTTTTATCAATCCTCATTGGCCATTACAATAGTGCCAGCCAACAAAAACTAAGAGTTTAATGTCCTGTCATTTTTCACACATGGCTCACCACTTTTATCGCTCCTTATATGCTGCTCCAGGCTAGTCAGCATAGTACTATTCTACTAAAGTTGTACTAAGTTACATGAATGTCAACCTCATCATGTGATTCATGTGTCACCTCTCAAAGATTATACCTGACGACTCCACTCATGATAATACTCTCCTGATGCAGCTTTCCCAAGCCAAAACTATCCTAGAAGGAACATAAAAGAAAGGTGGGGAGAAGAACCACATAAAAGTAGGAGGCTCTAAACAATTCAAATGCTACTACCACTACCTTTGCTCACTTTCACATCCCCAGTTACCTTTCATTGGTTGTTGGGAGATTGAGTCATGTAATGTATTTTAGGCCTTCATGTTATTAAGCTTTTTTTTGGCTTTAGGATTTATGTATTGGGTCTTTTGTATTCTATCTTGTAATGATGATTTTTTGGACTTAAGTGGTCAGCTACTAATCCTTCAATTTCTTAACATAGTCCAAATTAGCCTATTTGAAACCTTTTGGCCGCTTGTTGACCACTATCATCAAAGTTAACCTCCACATCATCAGTTTCATTCATCAATTCATGATTGGCTTGCCATCTCATCATCCCATCACCATACCCCCTCCCCCTCTATCCTTGCCAAAAAAAGATGCCATTAAGAATCCTTAGAAATACCTCGAAATAATGATATCATGCATTATAATCACCTTAAAACCTTAAAAAATTCATTAACTCTTCAAGATCCCCTATTACTCCTCTCCTATATAACATAAACTATCCCCACATATCTTGTATTAGCTTTTGGACTACCTCTTATTTTAGTTGATAAATAGCATAGTCTTATCTCGTATTTGGATGGTCATAACTAATAAGATTAAATAAAAATTGTTGTTGACATTTTTACTTATCTTAGTTTGTTAATTGCCCCAACTGAAGACTACTAAAGAGCAACAGACCAACCTTCAAAGAACTTCTAAGAAAGTATATTTATCTAATGAAATATTATTCAAAAAAGATGAATTCAACTTATACTCACTTCACCTCTTGCCTAAAATTCACTATAATTTAACTTACCCATAGCTTTCATTTCTTCTTTACTTTTACAAGGATGGACATCTACGGTGGTTAATATAATTAAAGGTTGAATCATCTCAAACTCTTTACATTCTTAGTATCATATATGTGCTTCAAAGTAATCGTTGTTTATCATTGTTCACTAGTAATAATTTAATGAACTATCATTGTCACTCTCTTAAAAAAAAGGTTGATCGGATCCTCCTTATAAGATTTTGAACATATGAATAATTTATGTAGTCAAACCCCATGCTTTTATGTTATTTTCAATTTGGTAACTAAGGAGAGTATAAAATATTCAATTTTAACCGTGGCCAGCCACCCATGGAATAGTCTAAGTTATTTCCAATTGTTTGCTCTATCTCACTGTATTTATACAAGTGTTATGTAATGATGAAATGACATTTAAGAAGTAAAATTATTTTGTGTTTGGCTCAAGTACCAAATGAAGTTGGCTTGGTAGCTTTCATCTCTAGCCAGATGTAGTTATTTAGTGAGAGTTTCAATCCCCCTTGTTATTACTTATAGTTCTTTGGTAAAGCTTCAAGTAACGTAAGTCTAGTAATTCCCTCAAAACTAAAAAAATATCATCATCTGCACTTCCTAAAATATCTATGTTAATCTACTGACTCCTCTAATAGTGGTAAACAATAGAAAATGCGTTCAAGCTAACCCCATTGTGTCTAGATTCATTCAATATGGATCAAGCCTCTGGTAAAATATTGTTTGAGCAAATTAACATTCATGAAGATTAAAATGATTTTAACTCTAAGCAGCAAAGTTCTTGGAAGTTCTTTAGAGATTATGAACCAAATGAATCCAATCTCAGATATAAATATAATGATAAATTATATGAAGATCAAGTATGCAAATTCAATAAAGGATTGTTTTTTCATCCATTACTTGCATAGTTGGGCACCACCCTCACATGACAAGCATGTGGTGATCAAAATCAATCAAAATAACTTTCAACCATGGTTAGCACTCCATCATAATGAAATAAGTGATCAAAATAGTGTCACTCTCTTTCCAAAAGAGCTTGGCTGAACCCTCTTCATAAGATATTCAGCGAATGCATATTTTATATAACGACTCCCCTTTCATTTATATCATGCCCCCTTCTTTTCCTTATTTCAAATATTGTCATTAATAAGAGGTATAAAAACTTCAATTTTAACCATGGTCAACAACCCATGGAACAGTGTAGGTTATTTCCAAATGATTGTTCTCCTTGTAACCATATAATAACATCTAAAAATATATAAATATCTTACATTGGTTCAAGTACTTCGTGTGCTTAGTGTGGGCTCCGAAAATTCACCACCGACCTCTCGATGAAAAGATTGATTTAAAGTGTCGGGAAAATTTTCAGAAGGTAGATGGAATAATAGATAAGACACTACCTAGAGATTTCGCCCTCATTTTATGAGAACTTTAGATCTAGTTTGGGACCTATAAGCACTCACTCCCTCTCAATGCCGAGAGAGATTTATTAAGACTACTGGGCCTTAGTCACTTAGTGCGAAGTGTAATAATAAGAAGACGTAGAGTTTAAAAATTTAGAATTTATGAAATTCATTATATTTAACTTAAGTGATGGTTGGGAACGATGACGCCTACCCATCCTGACTCACATTCCTCGTTGTCGCCCCTAATCTACTTAGTCAAAGGAGATAATCACCCAACCCCAAGGGCGATCCTTATCAACAACACACGTTACGTCCCAAAAATCCTCTAGAACTGGGTGGTGTTTTTCTAAAGAGACAGTTTTAAGTCTACATCTAACGTTTTGTCCCATCAAATATACCCTATGGTTCACAATTCAAAGGCGAGCCATAAGCATAATGCTACAAGAAGACCACGATATAATGGGGGTCATTTGGCGACACCACCCGGCCGTGAGGACTCTCGTGAATCGCGCATGCGTAGCCTAATGGTCGCTTCACGCAATCGAGGCACGGGCCAAGTCCCACCGACATAAGATTGTTCGAGAGTAAACATACTGGTACTGATTTAACTGGCTCCTTCAGCTGTGGAAGAGCCATCGGAGAGCATACCCTACGCCACTATATATATCATTTGACAACAACCACCTCGAGGACTCGTGAATCGTCACGTAAAAGCTCATCCAAGCACTAATCGAGGGCACGACCAAGTCCATCGCATAAGATTGTTGAGAGTAAACATACTGTGTACTTAATTTGACTTTCGCCTTTGAAGCTGAGTTTTCTTAATCATCCAACAAGCAATTATGCGAAAAGTGGATTGAATTTTAGCTTAAGTGTTTTAAAGATTGAATTTCACTTAAACATTTATACGATATTTTAAATTCTCAGATGATTGATATTCAATTTAAGTTAATTTGCTTTGAATTGTAATCATATTTTGATGAAAATTTCCCCTCTGGTTAAAATTTTCATTTAACACAGTCATTATCGGGATTATTTATCATTTCGCTGTTTTAGATCTTGTCGACTCTATTAATTTAATAATAGATCTGCTGTCATATGACAGAATTAACTTCTCGGATGTTTTATTAGGTTTAAAATATTATAATAATATCATTAGATTTTTAAGTTTTGTTAACCTGAACCCGGTCCTAAGACCCAACCGGGAATCAACCCGCGCAGCATCCTCAAACACTAAGTTTAAGCATTCAACATAGTGTTGGGCCCATGCGAGTGTATTTGATTCAGCATTAATCTAAGTCTAAAGAATTTGTATAATATTGCTTGTTTTGACTGAATTCCATTGCAAGTATAAATTTTTAGATAAAATTTTGACAACATTTCGACAACCTCCCGGCGTCGTCCCCACATGGCTAAACGGCTACCCGCACCATGCCAAAAAAAAATATGTATGGTGTGAACACCTCGACGCCATCCCATCATGTCAAGACATGGGTCTCTGAAGTACTTGTATGAAGCATAGATTTTCCCGTCACACTAAGAAAAGCGTGTACGGGTATTCAATATTTACAATGTCAGTTTAAAACTTCAATTTTAGCTTTTAGTTGATTTTTTATTAATTTATTTATGCCTCGTGTCAGCGTAAAAGTTTGACAGCATTTCGACAGCATCCAAATGTCGTCCCCATATGGGAGGCTATTTCTGCATTTGCCGCCCACCACGCCAAGAAAGTAGTATGGGTATAAATCACTACCGCCATCCCACCATGCCAAAAAAGACATATATGGATTAAAGTACGATTGAACAATTAAGAAAGACGCAGTAACGAGTACTTATACAACAAATAATAATTTATAATATTTATTATCAGCTATCGTAAAATTCAAAGATTTTAAGATTTCAAGAACATCCTCGGCCCTCATGGTCTACTTCTGCTATCGCCCACCACACTAAGAAAGACGTGTATGGGTGGTATAAATCACGGCCTGAATGCGCCTTCCCACATCAGAGAGATAAATTTCTCTATTGATTTAATTAAAGATGCAAAACTTGTAGCAAAAGTAACATATAGAATGGCGATCAAAGAATTACAAGAGTTGAAGAATCAGCTACAAGAATTATTAGAGAAAGGATTTATCGCCAAGACATCTCTCGGGAGCTCATGTATTATTTGTGAAGAAGAAAGATGAGAGCTTAAGCATGCATCGACATAGAGCTTAACAAACTCACAAGAAAGAATAAATATCCTTTGGAAGAATTGATGATCTTTGACCAACTAAGGAGCTTCAAGATTTTCAAAGATTGATTTAAGATTATCATCAGGAGAAGATATACCAAAGACGCATTCGCATACAGGTATGGGCACTATGAGTTTGGTGACCTTTTGGCTTAACAAATGCTCCAAAGATTTATGGATCTCATGAATAATCTTTAAACTCTTTTAAATTCATTTGTGATTGTTCATAGATGATATTCTAATTTATTCCAGAGAAGGTTCATGAAAACCATCTTCATTATTTTGCAAGCTCGAAAGGAAATGAATTGTATGCAAAATTTTCAAAGTGTAATTTAAATAAGATCATATTCTCACATGGAGTGAAGTTTGGATCGAAAGAAAGTAACAATAACCGAATGGCCTGCACCAACCATCCACCAAGTCAAGTTTCTGGGTTGTGAGATATTGGAGATTCGTTGATTTTCTGATTGTCATGACTATCGGCTAACTCGAAGCAATCAAGTTTAAATGATCAAATGTGAAGAGGTTTTTCAAAATTGAAGAATTGTTTAATTAATAACAATATTAACTATTCCATCGACGTAAGGATTTCAAATTTATAGTGATGATCATTAGGCTTGGGATGTTTATGCAAAATGGAAGAGTGATTGTTATGCTTCAGCAATTGAAAAATCATGAAAAGAATTATCCAACTCATGATCTAAAGCTAAGAATGGTATTTGTATTAAAAATTTGGAGGCATTATTTATATGGAGTAAGGTGAAGTTTTCACGATCATCAAAGCAAATACATCTTTACTGTAAGAGCTAAATTTAAGGCAAAAGGAGATGGTTAACTCATTAAGGATTATGATTTGGATATTCAATATCATCCAAGGCAAATGTATTGACGCTTAAGTAAAAACATCGGTAGTTTATGGTTGATCTCATAGAGAAGTTGATTAAAGATTTTGAAAAATTGGAAATTTCAATTATTAAATCTATAGATAATCATGCTAGTTAAATCAAATGGTTATACAATCAAATTTGAAAGACATTCGAGATGCTTTACTTCAAGATGATGACTTTCAGGAAATTTTAGATTTGGTAAAAGCAAGTCATACAGAAGATTTTGAAATCGATGAAAATGGATTACTAAAGTATCAAAGCATTCTGTGAGAGATTTGAAAAGACATCTTACGAAGCATCATTCATTTATATCAATTCATCCGTGCAAGAAAAATGTATCAAGATCTTAAAGAAATATTTTGGTGGGAATGAAAAGAAGTGTAAGAATTTATCTAAGTATCAATCATGTCGATGATTAAACATCGAAGTGAGTGACTTTACATCCCTCAATACCGAGGAAAATGGGATGATATTACTTAGATTTTATGACTTACCTAGATCCGTAAGAGCTATGATGTTATTTGATATTGTTGACTAAATCGCACACTTCCCCTATCAAACAATATGATGCTATTGAAAAGAAGAAAGTATGTTGATGAAATCGAAAGTTACGTGTGCCAAAATCTATAATGTCCGATCGAGATACCGATTTACATCTAGATGGGAGAAAAATTCAAGAGTTTTGAAGCTTTTACTTTCACGCATTCCATTCTCAAACCGATCGAAAGAATAATTCAAACACTTGAAGATTTGCTAGACTTTGTATCTTTGATTTTGGAGAAAATTGGAAATTCATTTGCCTTTGATTGAGTTTGTCTACAATAATTTTTCAAATAAGTATTGGGTATGGCTTCCTGAAGCGTATGGAAGGAAATAACACCGCTTTGTTGGATGGAGACAGTGAAAGAAGAATCATTAATGCATGTAATAGATGAAGCCACCGAAAAGATCCGATGATGATTAAAAGTCGCTCAAGATAAAGATGAAATACTATATGATGTTAAACATCGCCAGAGAGTTTGAAATGGGAATTTGTATTTTAAAGTCACCATGAAAGGTATAAAACGATTTGGTAAAGTTGGAAAGTTGAGCCCATTATATCGATTGAAAAATTGGAAAGAAAAAAAATGGCTTATACTGGTTTTACCTTCACATGCAAGGAGTGCACAATGTGTTTCATATTTCTCTGAAAGTATATTACATGAAGCCAACAAATTTATCATGGATCCTATTGATATTCAACGGATCTCACATTTTGGAGGAGCCAAAAAAGATTATAGATTATGATGTTAAGCATCGTGAATAGGAAAATTTCATTTATCCGTACTATGGAAACATGGATCGAGATACGTGAGAAGGAATCGAGGACTTTATCCTCAATTGTTTAATTAAAGGTATGTTTATTTCTATTAATGTCATTTAATTTCGAGGACCAAATTTTTATAAGAGGGAGAGATTGTAATAACTGGAAAAAAAAATGCAACCACCGCGACGGTTAGCCGCGGATTTGAAAAAAAAAGGTCCAAGGGAGAGTTCGGTTTCGACAAACGGAAATAGAACTCCCAAAACACAGAGGGAGAGAGAGAAAGAGAGAAGAGAAGACTCACCGCCTAGCCGAAGTCTTGTGTCCTACGAGGAAGGAGAAGAGGAGTCTGCAACCGGAAAGGCTCCAGCCGTCGACATCGGTCACCCAAGTATCCGCAGTCGGTAGGAAGGAGGAAGGAAAGCCTGCGTGCCTTTGCGGAACGGCCACTCAGGCCGGAGGAAAGAGAGGCGCGGCGGACTTGCGACGCAACACCAGGCATAAGTCGAGAGAGGTAAGTAAGTAAATAAGATATATATTATTTTAATTGAAATTTTATGTTAATGTTATTATCTCAAATTTTGATTTAGGGTTTATAATTCTAATTTAGGGTTTATCGATTTCAAAGAAATAAATTAAGAATATGTAATATAAATTAAATTCAAATTAAGGTATTATTTTAAGATCATTTCAAGAATCATTTTAAAGAAAAATAATAAAGGGAGGTATTAAAATTATGAGAACTTATGAAGGAAATGCATTTTATATTATAAAAGGAAATGTATTATATAAGTTTTAATTTCAAAATAAAGTGCAAATCCAAATGACCATTTTACTATGCAAATGCCTACATAAGTATTTCGATATATAATATATTTTAATTATATTAAAGGTTATGTATGTAAATTATAAATATGTTGAAAGATTTATGAGAATAATTAAGTAATTAAATATTAAACCCTTATATCTAAAATATAATTGCAAATTTAATAAATTTTAAACCTATGCTAAGTTATATTATCGTTAATTAGATTAGAGTTATTTTAAGGGTATGATAATCATTTAATGAAATATATTACGTCACTTTAACACTTAATATTTTATTCTATAGAATTTTAATTAAGGAATGAAGCGTTAAAGGAAAGGAGATTCAAGAGAACCGTAAGTTAAAGTAGAATTATGTCTTATATTTACATAAAATGTATTTAATTTCAGAATGAAATGCATATTCATACGATTATGCCTTTTTATATACCGCAAAGTGATTATTTTTCGCTTCTTCATTAATCATGATATAGTTTACTTATTTCTTGAATAATAACCGAACTGATCATCATTACTTCATCATTTTATAAAGTTAACGATTTATTGTATGAATTAAAATGCATGATGTATAATATGCTATGAATGTAGTTGAAAGTAAGTTCACCCCACAGATAAAAGTAATTTTAAATGTAATGAAAATCCTAAATGATTATGATAAAGCGATTTAATGAGTTTATAATGTTTTAAATGTACTTTTACGCGAAAATAAAACCTGATTTATACTCTACCTTCTTGTTTATTATATAACTTGATAATCAATCACCCAATTATATTCATTTGTTAGCTTAAATTTTTTTCGTGAAACCATCCTAACTATGAGAAGGAAAGTCATGTTTATCGCTAGACTTGGGAGATGAATTATGTCGAGTTATGTTTAAAGTGTTTTCAAACTTTGTTAAGATATATATGTTGACAAATTGAAAACATGTATTGTTGACTCTTTATCGAGATTTTATTAAAATTTAAAGTCATGTAAGTTTTTCTTTTATCCGTCCGAATGCCTGCTCGCCTGATATTCCAAGCTCCGAAAGTCGTGACAGATTGGCTCATTAGCATGTACTACCATTCTTCTTTGATCGCCTACATGAAGCTAACTAGTCATATTAAGATACATTGGATCAAATATATGAGAAAAATATAGTAGTCAGTTCATTCACTCATTGCCTCATGGAAGAAGATATCTTAAAATAGAAATATGCACCATTGTCCATCCATGATCAACTCAATAATGAGAAGAATATACTTTAATAAAATTTATGATCATTATTTACTACATGGTCCATTTTGATGAGTTGATAACTGTTTATGATGTGACAAAGAATCATCATACCACAATTTCTAGATTTTGAATTATTCTACAAATTGATATTCATTGATGTTGATTAAAAAGATTTATTATCTTATGAATGCATTTAACTTGCCACTCAATTTAAGTAGCATATTAAATTTCAATCTCATAGAAAAGCTAAAGTCTACTTGGAGCGATTGTAGTTGTCTATGAAAGTTATTGTAGAATTACATTGAGAAAACAAAATATTTGAAAGTTATTGTAAGTATTATAATTTTTTTTCTTTTCAAAAAGCCAAACAACAACTTTCTTATATCTATCATAACCTAATAAATTTTGTTATAAAAAATTAATTGTCACCATAAAAATTTATTAAAAGCTGCAATAAAGTTATAGCCAAACAAAACAAAAATTGTTGTCTAAAAAACAAAGATTATTGTCTGAAAATCAAAGTTATGATAAAAGTATCCCAAATAGGTTACTAGTTCATAAAGAAGTATGTCTAAACCACATCCCACAACTCAGCAGCTCCCAAAAGATCCAATGATCCCAAAGGAAAGACTTCGATTAGAACCTATGGTTCTAAAAAAAAAAAAAATCTAACAATACTTATTTTACATGTGATAAAACTATCAACTATGCAAGTACTTGCCCAAGTCAAACCCTCCACATAAATTTTGAGGATGTGAGTCACCTTAATAAGACAAAAATAAGTAGGTTATGTTGGACCATTATAAGAAGGTTGGTGATGATGAAAAGACACTAGATAGGTTTTACTAAGTTATTGTGCATTGTATATAAGCTACTCCTTAATATCGAAAAAATACAATAATTTTCCTACAAGGTTGCATCGGTAGACAAAACCTCCACCATCATCTCTCAATATTGATTTATACCCATTCAATTAAGAAAAAATATGGCTAGATTTTCATGTGATTTCCATTTTATGGATATTGCCCACATATTGCTAGGTAGACCCTTTTTTTTTGGACATCACTCGTTACAAACATTCAAGTGCCTTTATGTTTCAAGAAAAGCAAATTATATTAAATCCTATTAAACCTGAAAAGGTTACCCCATAATAGCTATGGAATTACTCTATCCTGTAACAAAGAAATCCCTTCACTTCAACACTTGATGTGAATCTAAGCAAGAAGTTAAACGAATAGTATCTTTTCTCCAATTGTCCTAACTCCACAAATTAACTCACAATTAAGTGCCTTGCACCTGAGATGGAGGATTTATGTTTGAGTTTCAAGGTGTTTGTCCTAAAGGTCTCCTCTGTGAGCTCCTATTAGGATAATATAGCATTACATAGAAATGGTTCTTAGATCTTCACTCTCAATGTACCTTACAATCAGATGAGCCTAAATGAGTCGAGGACATATTGCCTATAGGTTTTATTTAAGAAAATTTATCTCCATCCACAGTCTCTACCTTTCCAAAGCCGAAGAAGAATGTACTTAATTTATGTGTGTACCATGACATCAAGTTGAGACATGAGAAACCTACCTAAACTTATTGATAATCTCAATGATGACATGGCCAATCTTTAAAAATAAGTTCCAAGGATGGCCATGTTATCGATAAGATCAACATCAATTATAGTCTTCTACATCTCAACTTGATGACATTGTTAAATATGATGATGGTTGGCATGATTATATTCTTTAAGATTGATCTAAAGAGTGGATTCCATAAAATTTACATGCATGAAGATAAATGAAAAACAGCTTCAAAATCAAGAATGGTTAGTGCGAGTGATTAGTGATTTTATTTGGCTTAACCAACACCATAGCATATTCATGTGAGTGATGGTGCACATCTTACGTTATTTTATTGAGAGATTCCTATAATTCTATTTCGATGATATTCTAGTTTTTAGTCTTAGTACGGATGCTCATGCTCATCACTTAGAAGTTACAACAAGCTTTCAAGGAACTATTAAGAAAAGTTGTTTGATCATATGTAGAAGTGTTTGATAATATTTATTGTAATGGTATATTCATAGATCATGAGAAATATTGAGCTATTCAAGCATGGATTACTTTGATCATTATTCGTGATGTTCATAGTTTTCATTGATTAGCCACCTATTAAGATTCATCATGGACTTAGCAACATTATTGTTCCAATCACCAACTATCTCAAGAAGGTGAGCTCCATTGAAGAAAATTACCCTAATACACCACAAGCACACATGTAAAGAAGCCAATGAGCACATCACAAACTATAACCCTACATTAAGATTGAAGATCATCTTATCAACAACATTCCAAAATTGAAAACAAAAGAACCCACTCTGATCAAGCACGACCAACCCCTCTCTTAATGGATTTTCAACATGTATTAAAATTCAAGACCACTCACCCTCTAATTAAGCATGATAAGCCCTCTCCCTTATGCAAACATGTGATGGAAATCAAGAACTTTATCCTTCCAAAATTGTTTGGACGACAAATTAAGGAGGATTCATGTAGATAACAATTGACATGGAACCACTCCTCTTTTGCTTATTTGGCTTTGGCTAACACCATCATCCCAAACGACCCTCCCCCTCATGGAATAACTGTTATGTATTTAAGTTTTGTTTTACATAAACAATATGTAACTCTCTTTGAATCATAGAATGAACGAATGAAAACTTCTCTTGCTTTGTAGCAATTGTGGGAATGCTTGGTGGCTTCATTTTAAGGGACATGAGTGAGTATTCTAGATATCATGCTTTTGTTTTATACAATTCACTTAATCCGTCTCGTGGCATATGCATGAATCTTACCCTAGTTGCCTCCCTATCTCTCCCTACACTCAAGTATAAACACTAAAATATTCCTTTAGCCATTGACCAACCTCTCCAATATCGAAACCCCAAAAACTTGATATCAAGTTTCCACTTACAAAATTAAAATCAATCCTAGCCACTTCAAAATGCTTCACTCCACACTTACATACATTCCAAGGCTTCATAAACCCTAAGATACAAACACAACCGTTCATCCAAGGTCCCAAAAATCGAGCCCTCTCCCCTTCAACAAGCCCACAAAAATAATCCCATCAACATACAAAGCTTCAAACCTAGCCCCTTGCAATAACCCCAACCCACCATATATTACCAGAAGCTAATTTCCTCCCCTTCTCCTTACAAAATCATATCTACTACCACACATCATATTGGTAAAGAGCAAGGCTTCAAGGGTACTTTCTTATAGGCATCCAAGGAATCCATAAAGCAAAGGCATTGTGATCACAAGGACTAAAGTAATCAAAGCAACATCCTCCATCAACTAACATCCAAACATTGGTGATACAATCTCCACTTGTGAATAATCTTTGCGCCCCATTTCTCTTAAGTTCATGTAGTGGTAGTTTGTCTTTTATGAAAAAATCTTGGACTATTACATATTATTTGGTGATTCTATGAACATCTGCATGACCTTAGTAAATAGACAACACATATAGCCTCCTCTCCTAGCATCGAGCCTATCATGCCAACTTTTGCTCGAAGAAATTTTATTCAATAAGAGTGTGTTCCACTTTCAAAATAATCTTTCCAACAATCGAATTGAAGTTAAAAATGTAAAAACCTGATTTATTAAGTCTTGTTATTTAATTTTTTTATCCACTTGCATACACTATTTGTGAAAATTGGTTGTTAAACAAGGTTTTGAAGGCACAAATTTTTTTTATATACTTTGCATTCTTCAAACATATTATTGCATCAAATGACTCTTTAAAAGAAGAGCACTTGCACTTGCATTATGTATGTTGCAATCATACCTCTAAAATTGGTGCAACTAGATCAATTTAAATGCCTCCAAATTGTTGAAAATTTGGAAAATATTGTTGAAACTTAACAACAAGTGCCGATGATAAATTTGAAATTTTACAAAATATGATGAAAGGCATGAAAACTTAATCACAACTTTGAATAAATAAGAATAAAGCCCCGCATGCTACTAACAACCAACATAACTTTCCTACTCATCATTGAGATGAACTGATATTACTAGAAGACTGCATATGCAAAGATATCAATCTAGAATAGATATTAGGACTTAAAGTTTAAAAAAGAATTTTTATGTTCCCTTCACATTCTTCATGTAAGAGAAATCAGACCCATTCTTGTTGAGATTTACTTGCAATCTCAAAGCAAAGTATTCTAATATTACATGTGTTGTGTTACCTCCAATGAGAGAGATATGTAATATGTTATAGATTTTATCTTTGGATCACAATTGTCAAATCCTCCCCATTATAGAATGAACGCATTAAACTTAAAAACTAAGTGGAAGATCTGCTTATAACATGATTTTTTCAAGAGAAACTTTGCCCATGTATTGTGTTTGCACTTATGACTCAAAAGAAGGATGATTTTTATAGAAAATTTGTTGATAGTAGAATCATAAATACAATCATCACCAAACATGATCCTCATAAGTAGGCTAAATGACATGCATAATTTAGTTTTTAAGCTTAAATTTTTACTCACAAATAGATTAAAAGAGTGGCTATTTGACGATGAATGAAAAACTATATTCAAAACTCTTGAAAATGTGTATTAGTCATGACTTTGAACATTCTAACGCTCACAATACATATATAATACATACATAAATCTGATGAATAGAACTTCTTTAATGAAAAGACTTTAGGGCATACTGCTGGTTATATCATTCAAACCACTCGATCACCCATAGCAGCCCAAACAGATTAAGAAAACAACATATAAGAAAAGAAAACGATAACATATTAGGAAAAATAACTACGACTGTGCTTGGATGGTGGGAGTTAGAGTGAAAGCCAAATGAAAATTAAAAATAATTCAAAAGTTGAAGAGATCAAATCAATGGCTGTCAGTTCATAATTAACCAACAAATCTCTAGAACTTCATTTCGATTCCTTCGTTTTTTTTTTTTTCTTTCAATCAAAACAAGGCCTACATGAAACCTCACCGGCAATGTAATCACTATAAATGAGCACCGGCACGGAATCATCTACCATCTCTTGGTTTGTGCGAACGCTGATAACAACTTCAATATTTTTTTTTTGTTTAACAATCACAAAAGAAGTATGATACTTTTCTCTCTAAAGAAATTAGGGTTTACAATACCGAAACCAAACAGAAAAAGAGAGTAGCCGCCCGCTCCACTCGAACTCCAGCGACGCACCAGAAAGCAGAACGTTTAGTGGAGAAATTCAAAAACTGGGAGTTTGCTGGAAGAGAAAAAACTCGATTTTCTCTACCTTCAACGGTCGAAACCCTTGCACCGAGTACAATGGTATTTACTTATTTATTTTTTTTTTTTTACAATGAAAAAAAAAAGTATTTTAGAAGTGAGATTTATTTTAAGTTTTTAAATACAGTGATTTATGATTTTGAATTTTTGTTCTTGTAAAAATTATAAAATTGGACATCTATGAAATATTACACAAATGAGTTAATTTAATTTTAATTTTAAATAGCAAAAGGAGGAATGAGTTCAAATTTAATTCAACAAAATATTTTGGGTTGTTTTGGACAGCTCTATTTTTTTATAAAATTGATTATAAATTTTTTGCAAAGAAATTAACTTTTTAAAAAATTATTATGAGTGTTATAAATATTTTTTTAATTCAAATAATAGCATTATGATAACCACCATAATTTAACAGCTTTAATTTTTAAAAATAGCAAAAAAGTTGGTAGCTAAAAAAAAGTTATGTGTGCTTTTTTAAAAGCGAAGCAACCAGAAAACTATCACAAACATATCCTAATAAGTATAAATGAAAGTACACCATTAGTTAGTAATATTAACGAGTATCTCTTAACTTGATTTTTATTTTTAACGATTAATATGAACCGCAAGAGACTTTTGTCAGATTGTCAGAAATTGCTAGTTTTCACTAATTTTTTTTTAGTGCAATGCATAGGACACTACCTTCTTTTGATGAGCATAATATTTCATGAACAAGTTTATATTGGAGAATTTTAACTAACTCTTGAAGTTTTTTTTCTAAGTTTGAGGGATTTTTTTATAGCACTTTGTGAGTATTTGTTGATTATTTCTCATATATATAATCTCCATATTTATGAAAGTGAGTATTTTTATTTTATTTTTAAAATATTGTTAATAGGAAATTTCAAGTGTACATCAAATTCACAATCTTTTTAAAAATTCATTTTGGTAGTCAGTCTCTCGCAGAAAATATTATAAAAAAATTTATTTTATAGATAAATTTTTCTAACATATATAATGTGTGATACTATTAAGTCAAAAACTTATTGGACAAAAAAAATATTATTGTGATGTCCTATATAAGTTAACTTTTGACTCTCTCTCTTATTTCAGATGGCGAGCATGTAGAACTCGCCGATGCAATTCCTCATCAAAGCGGGGTGATTTGAGGGAAAATAGGTGGGAGCCCGGAACATATGGGTAAGTTGCCGCTAGGTCCCCAGAGATTATTCATATTAGAATCAATATGCTATAAAGTGGGTGGGGCCTAAGTTATCAAAATAAAAATAAATAAATAAAAAACTTCTGACTCTCTAGATATTTTAAATCTTCTTGAGGTTTTTAGTACTTAGTACATATAATAGGTTATCTTTCTGACAATCTTTTAATAATGGCTATGAGTACCAGTGATGTAAATGAGCCGAGCTTTTTTTTTTATGTTCGGCTCATTTAAAAAATATTCTGTTCGGGTTTGACTTATATTCGAAATAGCTGGAAATTTCAATATTTGTATTCAACTCGAATTATTTGAAATGGCTCGCATAAACTTGAAATGGCTCGAAAATAAATAATCTGAAAAATCTTAGCGAGCACGAACACTAGAGGTATAAGTGATTTCCTTAGAGTGTGGGTTGTGATCGCACTGCAACCTGCTATTATTATTATTATTTATTTATTTTATTTAGTCCATGTAGATAAAAAATTCAATTCTATTTGATTTTAATAATTTAATTGAATTCAATTAGTATGGTAAATTGAGAAAAATAAAATCATTATCTTATTTGATAATATTTAACTTAATAATAACTTAATTATATATATAGTGTTGAGAGAATAATTGATGGAGGTGACTCATGCCTCTTATATTTTAGATAATTTGATAGTCATATATAATTTGAAATTGGCTCGTGTTCGCATTCAACTCATTTTATATTAGCTTGTATTTGAAATTGGCTCGTATTCAAATTCGGCTTGTAAAAAGGTTTGTTTGTGTTAGACTTGATATCGTTTGATTTATTCGAATTGGCTCAATTTGATGAACAAAATCAACCAAAAGGAGCAATAAATTGTTCATATCAGGATTTGAATATCTGCCATTTTAAAACTTTTAACTTCACTCTACAAAATTACTATGACACATTTGCCACAGCGAATATATTACATTATACATGTAACAGAGAGCTGTTCATATTCGACTCATTCTCTTAATGAATGTTTTGAATATGAGCTGTTCGTAAACAATAAATTTTTTTGACAGCCATAATAATAATGCATCCTTTTAAACTTGATTGAATCCTTTCACTCTTTCTCATTTGTTAACTTTTATGTATATTTTATGAATATTATCAGCTCATATTTAATTCAACAAACTAAATATGAATAAAAAATGTAAACACATTTATTTAATACAACCTTGATGAGCAATACTTAAATTCAATTAGTGTTTATATTTCATTCATTTAAATTTATATTTATATAAAGTTAACTCATATTTGGAATTATTCAATATATTATATTGATATTCAGTTTAATTTATTTAAATTTGAATTGAATTTAAATTAATTTTAAATAAATAAAAATATATAAATAATAAGATGACTATGACTAGTGAGATTTGTTTATTCTTTCTCTCTCTTCTTCATTTGCAGCCGTGCGAGCACTGCCGCAGCGGGGCCCACACGTGCGAAGTGTCCCACGTGCGGTTCGGGTCGAGCAGTGGAAAGTACATCTGCCGCCGGATACCACGTGATCGCGTACGCGAGCAGGAAGCCCCCCACCTCTTGCACGTGCTAACCTCCACGTGTCAACTTTCTGAGGTCCCACAAAAAATACAGTAATTTTTTAAAATTAGGGCCCACTTTTTAATAATTATGCGTGCGGGCTTGCACATAATTTCTCTTACCCAAGCTGATATATAATAGCATATTTATTATAAAATTTAAGCCAATTTATATACATATCATATAATATATATATATATATATATATATATATATATATATATATATATATATATATATATATATATATATATATCATTCTAATCTTCAATATCATATTAAAAATATCATCATCATTCATTTTTTTTAAATAAAATAGACATTTTTAAGTATAATAAAATATTAGATAAGTAAATATCTAATTTTAAATATTAGATATATAAATACATAAAAATTATGTGGTATATAAATAAATCTTTCTAAAGTTTTTATATATTTATATATAATATTTTAATTTATATGTTTATTTACACAATATTACATTCTTTAAATATTATTGATATTGATTTAAACTAAAATATATTTTTTTCTTACATATATTTTAATATGGTTAACAAAATTCTTTTATATTTATGTATCTAACATCTAAATTTTAATATTTACATAAGTATTAACTTAAAAATAGCATTATCATTAATATTTAAAAATGAAATACATATTTTCATGCTTAGAAAAAAAATATGTTATTTTTATAAATATCAAAAATTTAAGTGCTAGATATGTATATGCTTGAAAATTATGTGTATGTATATAAATTTTTATAAGTATAAATATATGATTATTAGAAATATAAATGTATAAGATTTTTATGATATATTTATAAATATCTCTTAAATTAGTGCTATTCAAAAAAATTTTAAAAAATAAAGGGTATATACACTTATATCATTTGATGCTATAGTTTCTTGTTCTTATTGAGATTAATAAAATAGTATCTTTTTATCATGATTTTATAATATTGAATGACTATGATTTTAAAAAAAATTTAAAAATAAAGATCCATAATGCTAATCCTAAATAATTGAAATAAAATTAATAATAATAAATATCATTTTATGCAATTTTACATATCTAAATTAATTAAAAACACACTTCTTATTTGGCCCAATTTTTATTCACTAATATTTGTTAACAATCTTAATATTTGTCACTTTTTTTCATTAGACAAAATTATGAATTGAGAGCAAATCTAATGTTAGTCCTCAAATCTAAGTACACCATGTTAAAAGAATTAAGGGATTTTAAGATATGATCCAATTAAAACTTCATTCAACCTCTTGTTTCAGTCCATTATTGATAAGTATAGATCAATCATATAATGATTTAGACATAATTTGATCAAATAACTTGACCAAGAGATGAGGCTTGTGTCCTCTAGGTATTCTTAGGGTTTGTTGTGATATAATTTGATCGCGATATGACACATATTTGGGTGATGGGCAAATGTGTAGCATAATTTATTAGGTGACATGTAGATCTCCAATTGGGGTTTTTTTTTTAATATGAAGTTAGACACATGACAAGATGAGGAGAGGGGGAGCAGAGCGTGTTTAAGATCACAGGTCCTATATGAATTAAAAGCGAGGTTAACATTGCTCGAGATGACCACACAATGGTCACTCAACTGTCTAATATACACCTATTTGTTATTCAGCTTATCATGGCCCATCATGCTTGTCATAAATAGAATTACAGTAGAACATGTCTAAATTGATACTCCCGGGATCAGGAGCATTGTATTAACTTAAGCATGATATTAATAAAGAGAGTGTCATTTAATTAATTGATTTTTCGCCGGGAGGTGGATATTCTACAATTCTACACGCTCAAGCTAAAGATCGTCGTGCTCTTGCCACAAGGAGGAAGCCGAGAATTATAAAAAAATCGATGGCCATCCATCTTCTGACCATGTCAAGCGGGAGACAATCCAAAGCGCTTCGCATTGCCGGATTGGCACAACAGATGCAGACGTTGCTCCAATCGCCGAGGATGCACTCGTTGATCACGTCATCGGATGGACAGCATGGTTAGAGCTTCGCTATTAACCCAATGGACATCCGTAACCTCATTACTAGGACGGAGATGATCTACGTATGAGGCAGATCATCAGGGACCTCTAGAATCGGTGCTAGAAGATGAAAGAGTTGACGTCTGAACCTAAGAGAAGGCTTAGGCTTTTTGGCGAGAACAGCTCGAATGCGCAAGATGTGACATGGAGACACTACGTCATCCATAAGATCAAGAGGACGATGAACCGATTTCTCGTGCCAATATCTCGAAAAGTTTAAATAGGCCGATGTTAAATTTTGTAATAAATATGTATTTTTAGTAGTTATCAATATAAAAATTTTGATGCAGTATTAATTATGGATTGGGAATATTAATAAATGTATGATGCTTTGAGCCATTAGTATTAACTATTAGAGGTTATTGACTTAGGCAGTATCAACTTAGACAGGTTCTACTGTAGTAGCCCTTTGCTTATCGTGTTGTAATCCATCTTACGATTATGCTATTGTAGCAAGCATATACAAATACTTTATTATTAGGCTCACATTAGATAAATACGTACTAAATATCTATATAAAACCATGCACAATGTTTTAAAGGATTCGTCATGATTGAAACCATTTTTGCTAATTATCAAAATTTCAAACAAAAAATTTTATTATCATTTATTAATTTTTAGGGTGGGAAAACTAATAAAATGAAAAAAAAAAATTGTCTTTATTGGGCAAGAATTTTTATTAGGGGGGAAAAATTATTTTTTTTAAAAAAGAAACTTTAATTTAAAAAAATTGAGAGCCCACCCTCACATACACATGGGTCCGCCCATGGTCATGATTATTTCGATAAGTTTTACGCTGGTAGTCGATTGCCTATCATAACCCTTCATTTTTTACATCCGGACTTAGGATCTATAATGACAGTGTTAAATATCTATATAAAACTATGCACAATATTTTAAAGGATTCATGTCATGATTATTTAGACAAATTTTACGCTGATAGTCGATTGCCTATTACAACCCTCCATTTTTTATATCCGGACTTAGGATCGATAATGGCAGTGTTAAATATCTATATAAACTATGTTAGATTATATATTGAGAGATTATGAAAGAATCATAATATAATGAATTGATATAGTTTTTCAATCTCATTTATTTGAAATGACTTGATTTAATTCATTTATTTTAAGCCTTTTAAAGCTTATGTGGTATGTGTTAAAGGAATTCGGTGGGATGGAAGGATAATTTCTATTAATGTGGGCTACACCAATACCAAATATTATGATTGTGGTATCGAACAGCTTGGCACCATTGGCTACATGCTATAATATGTGACTTAATGGGCACGGAGGACTGTCATGTCATATACTTCTTATTTATATATATTTATATATCTAATATATATATATATATATATATATATATATAAGATTAAAGATTAAATATTATGTATGTAAATTTAAAATTTTAGAGGTAGATATGTAAAAAATTATAATTATGTGATATTTATGTAAATATTTTTTTTATTTAGAATATTTGGTAATAATTTTTTAGGAAGATTTATATAAATTTCACACAATTCTTTTTTTATACAAAAAATGGACAAAGTATTTGTATTTGTTTTCAAGATAAAATATTAAATTTAAAAATATATTTTTTTCATATTCTAAATATATTTATGATGAAATTTTGGTCATTTTGACATAAATAATCAATTAAAAAATAAAACTATTCATTATAATTTAAATAAAACTAGAGACTGTGATCAGCCCACCGGTTGAGAGTACCAGAGTTTTTAGTATAAAATATATTGAAATATTTTTTAACTTTATTTTTTAGAAATATATATATATATATATATATATATATATATATATATATATATATATATATATATCACACAATTATTGAGCATTTATATATCTAACACTTAAACTTTGATATTTACAAAGATAACTTTTTTCCCAAGCATGAAAAGATGCATTTTAATTTTAAAAATTAATAATAATGCTAAGTGCTATTTTTGATGTAGTAATAAAGATTAAGATGTTATTTTTATAAATACTAAAATTTAGGTGCTAGTTATATAAATATATAAGAATTATGTTGTATGCATGTAAATGCTCCTATTTCTCTCTCTCTCTCTCTCTCTAGATAGACACGCATTAATCATATTTTTTAAGCACTATATATAATAATAATAATAATAATAATATTATTATTATTATTATTATTTGAAAATAATAATAATAATTGAAGAGATGATAAAAAAATTATAAAACAAATAATTAATGTTTTTCAAAACAATATTAAGAAAAATAAATTCATTAATTAACGCTTATGAAATTATTGCATGAACATTATTGCTCCCCCCCTACTGCCTCTACTTGAACGAAGGCTTACCACCTCTACCATCGCTCAGAGAGGACACGTTTGAGACGCCATTGAAGGTCTACAAGCTCTACAGGGGACAGGTCTTACTATCGTCATGGAGGAATAGAATAAAGCCTGCTTTCGAGTGAAAAGGATGGACGTAGAAGCCAGCTAGAACAATCACAGAGGCCATTAATTTATTATACGATTAATGATTTAAATAGTTATAAAAATTTAATTTTCAAAAAATAATTAAAATAATGGTCAAAATATATTCATATTCCCTTTGAGAAAATTATGTTCTCTTTCAAGCTAGTCTACTTCTACTTGAGATGCTTTAGTTCAATATGTATGAATTTATCATCACAATTTGGTCATTTTTTTTTGGTGTTGATTAGGCTATTTTGAGCTTATTTGAGTACGAGTTTAACCAAAACCACTAAAAGAAGCTAGTGTTATAATAAAACATTCATGAAGCATATCACCTGTGTAAGGAATCTTAGTCTATTAGTTGAAAGCTTAGGCTTTTAACTGAGAAGTATTGAGTTCAAGCTCTTATACATGCGTTATGTTTGTGAGTTTATGATTAAATTCGCTCAAATATCTCCCAAAAACATACTATGCAGAGCTTAGAGTATCATAATGAGTGACATGGAGAAGAAAAAGTAGAAAGAAGAATAAGGAAGAGATAGAAAAACATTTGTCCTCTTTATAGGTTGAGTAGACTTTTTTTTTGGATGGGTATCCACCTAACACCTCACTCATCTTATAGGTGATATAATTAATCTCTCTCTCTTTTCTCACATTCATCAATCTCTCTCCCCACGATTTTCCTCTCTCTCCCTAAATAAACTCCGGAAGTTTGGTTGACGCCCACCAACTAAGCTAAGAGACGGTGGGTTTGAGTAGACTTTTCATTATTTATAATTTTAAATTAAGTAATCGTATATTCTAGATTCTAGATAACAATTTATAAAGTTGAAATGATGGACAACGAGATGATGGGTACTGAGTCGATTTGATTGAATAATTCTCGATGTACTAACTTTGAATTGAGTCTGTGCTAGATTTTGACTTGAGGGTATTTACTATACAGAGAAGCTCTAATTTGACTTTTTTTTACATGGCTTAAGATCTATATTTTCACATAAAATAAATATTATTTACTCTAAATTTATTTCAAATTTAATCAAAAAAAGATCAACACTTCTCCTATGGTAATTTCATGTCAATCACTATCACAAGCATGGCATGAAAATTGACCAAAATGCACTTATTGGGCCAACGACTAAACTCTCCTAATTCAAAGCTAAAAATTGATGGGCCTCCAAATCCAACCAAATCTGTCAGATTAGGGGGCCCACATGCCACATGCATGGGCCCATTTCTCCCTCATGATAACTATTTTTCAATGGCCACTCCACACTCACCTTCCCCACAAATTTGGCTTCCAACACTAACAAGGTCTTGCTTTTCATCATAATATCTTATATTACATACCAACCTATGCTATTTTATATCTTTTTAAATTATAAGAAAAAATATATAAATTATGTTTTTTTTTTTAAATATTAAAGGTCTCTTTGATATCAATTTTGTTTTGTGTTTTTAAATTTTATTTTTATATTATTATTAAAAATATGTTTATTTGATGTATTATTTAAATATTTTTTTATTTTTAAAAATAAATTATATTATTTTTAAAGACACTCAAAATAAATTTTGAGTGTTTTATGTATTTATAAAAACAAGTATCATTATCGACTACCTACTATAGCCTACCATCAATTGTAGTTGTCACCTATCATCACTGGCCATTATCACCACTGCCATTATCGATAACTAACGTCACTGCTACATTATATATATATATATATATATATATATATATATATATATATATATATATATATATATATATATATATATATATATATATATATATATATATAATTTATTTAAAATACTATATTATGTTTCGAATAAAAAAAATAAAAAATAAAATAAAGCTAAAAAATAAAAGTGATCCCAAACAACACCTAAGATTTGAGCTCACAATTATTATTATTATTTTTTAATTTCATTTTTTATTTAGAAAAGGAAGATACCAAATTAAAGGAAAAAAAAAAAACTATGGCCACTAATATATACTAGGTTAATATATTAGGCATTGAGGGAATTTCCAATGTTCTATATAATGAATCTCTAAACTAATTATAGAAATTCAGGGTTTAGGATTTAGGATTAATATAATATAAAAAATAATTAATTATTTATCTTTATGCAAATTTATTATTTTTATTGTGTTGTAAGAGGTGAATATATCCTATTAAAATTTTTCAAAAAAGTATTAATCTCTTTGAAAAGCTCTTGCATCTATAAGCAAAGGAAAAAGATATTATGTAATAACATAATAAATGAGGGTTGTGAAAGCGAAGATTTTTCCTGGTGGCAATAATAAAGCCACTCATCCTTCAGTGGAGAATACTATCCCTACAAAAGACCGACCACCCATCTGAAATTATAAATACGGCCATTACCTTTCCACCCTCTCTCTCTCTCTCTCATATTTTTTCCATTCAACTCTCATCAGTACTCTACTTTTATCTTATTTTTCAAAGCTCTCAATACAGCAATCAACAGTGGAAGAAAATCAAAATCATCATGGCAATGCGTATGAGCAAGTCTGATACGATCGTGGTGGAAGAAGTTGAAGGGAGAAATGGCATAGCAAGGCCAAGAGAAGATTTGAAAGAAACAACAATGGAGAAGAAGAAGAGGAAGAAGGGAGGGAGTTTCTTTGGCCGCCACCGACGAGCGAAAGAGCAACAGCACCACTGCTGCTCTTTCGTTCGTCGGTGTCGCTTTCTCGTAAGGGAGCAGAGAGCTAGATTCTACATTCTTCGCCGGTGCATCGTCATGCTCATGTGCTCGAGCGAACGGGACGAACCATGAAGTGAGAATTGTCCTGGTGCAAGATCATGTTTGCTTTCTTCTTCTTTTTTTTAGAAATATTTTAGAGAAAATCATGTTTGACTTGCATGGTGCATATGAGATGTTTAAAGCTTTATCTTTTTCTTTCTTTTTTATTATTGAGAAGTTGTATGAAATAGTTGCAAAGAAGTTAGTAAGTAATGTATTATGTATGTATCATAATTATCTTTGAAGGAAAATTAATTAAGGTTTGTTGGTGGTTATTCTCATAGAGATTGTTTGCTTTGGTGGGATCTAGTTGACCATTTGTCTTACTTAGAAGAAATTAGGGTTATTATCTATTTAAATTTTATCATGATCATTTTTTATATTTAAAATTTTTTTAAAGTGAAATATATGATTAATTATTTATATTTTTTATTACACTTATTTTAAAAATAAGTTCAAAGATTATAATAATAATAATTATTATTAAATTTAAATTAGAAATTATTTTACTCATTTTTTCTTTTATTTATTTTAATTATATAAATAATCTTTTCTTAGATGTTAAGACTTCTAAAATGTATATTAATAATTTAGTACGTATATATATATCTTGATATATATATATATATATATATATATATATATATATATATATATATATATATATATATATATATATATATATATAAGATTTATGAATAGAAAGTTTAGACAAGTAGTACATGAGTGCAAGTTGTCTTCTCACTTTTAAAAAAGTACGGGCAAACAAGAGTTACATAAGCCAAATCAAATATTAAAGGTAAGATTGTAGGCATTCAACTACATAATTATAGGGCAACATAATCATTATTTTAGAGGATCTATGAATTTTTTTTTATTCTTTTATATATTTAATAAAAATAAATATATTTAATATTTTAAAATAATTTTGTTTGTTTTTTATGTAATGATGATAGTGATCACTGACAAGATAATTAATGATGGCATGAGATGAGTTGATAATTGCAATGGTGATTGTTAATAGTATTGATAACAACGATAATGTTAGTCATAATTGGCATTAATAATTATTTATAAAAATGGTCAAAATATTAAGAAATTACTTAAAATATGTTTAAAAATAACATGGTTTATTTTTTTAAAACAACTTAATAAAGCATACTAAATAATTAACATGTGTTTTTACAACTTTAAATAAGAAATAAAAAAAAAGTGATTTCAAATAAATTCTTAATAAATGTTGGCCCCTTAGTTGGTAATTCATGTATGACTTAATATAACAATAAATTTAGCATAATGTAAACTAATAATTTGTTAGACATTTATTTGCAAGAAGTATAATAGTACCAATCATGATGATAGACTCAAATAGATCATTCATGAAGTCTCAAATGCAAAGCTTGATCTAATGTTATCTTAGTCTAGTGTTTGTGCTTATAATTCAATAAGATATACTTGACTTAGATTTATCAAAATATTTGAGGGTAATGAAGACAATTAAAATATAAAAATATTTTATTATAAGTAAAAAAAATATGTTTGAATGGTTATAATTATATAAATTGAAAAATATTTTAAAAACCATAGCCATACCTCTTATTGATAGACCATGTATAGGTCGCTAATCACACATGTGATTGATGAATCATAAATAAAATTAAGATCATACTTGATATTATATGTTCATTGAAGACTTTCATTTAGCCTTTCCAAACAATCATACTATCAAAAAAAAAAAAAAAAAACTTACATAGCTTAAATTGCAATAACATTTTAGAAAGAGCCAATAGGCGACTTTGGTCGCTTTTATCACATTAAAATTACAACCAAAATGATAAACAAAAACATGATATTATATATCTTAATTTGATCTAATGTATTAAAGGATTCATGTAATGAGGATGCATAAAATTAAGTTAAGTGTTGCAAAGATAGGGATGCTTAGGTGGATGAGTAACATTACATTTAGAGATAAAATGAGAAATGAATATAGACTTGGTAAAGTTGTAGTAGGTCTAGTGGTAGATAAGATTAGAGAGAGTCATCTTAGATAATTTGGTCACATAAAATAGGTTTTTTAATGACCTAGTTAGAAGAGTAGATGTATTAGATCCACCTTATGTTAACAAAGGTAGAGGTAAACTTAAAAAGACTTGATTAGAAAGTATAAAAATGACTTTAATTTATTAATATTAAATGAGAATATGATACTTAATTGGACGCATTGGAGAAAGAAATCATATAGCCCCCATGTATAAAGACTTGTTGTTGTTATTATATCTTAAATTGCACTATCATTTAGAGAGAAAAGTAGAAGTAAGATCAAAATCTTCACAAAGTTCTTGGATTCTTTGGAGATCTTTCTTTGAGGCTTCTCTCTAAATTCATCTCCATAGCATAATTTTGTCAATGATTTTATTTTAGATAATTAACTTTTTTTATTCTTTAGATTGTTATTTTTATTTTTTGGTGACAATGTTTCATTTATTTGTAGGTGATAGCCATTCATTTGGCTTGGTATTTCCTTTTTGTTAAAGAGTTGGGTTTCTATCCCATGAAGAATAGTATTTACATTGATGATTATTTATTTACTTGAGCATGCTTAAATGTTTATGTTTTGAGTTGAAAAATTTACTCAAGTGTTTTGTGCTTTAGGTTCTATTCATCAGACACTTTCATAAGACATCTAAAAGATCACAATCTACTCAAAAAGTCCATCAACATTTCTAGTTGTTTAAAATCCTTATTGCACCTGCTCCATTACAAAATATTCAAACAACTTTGCTAGTTCACTGATTGCCGATAATCAAATCTACTACCATCAATTTACTTTATTGAAAATTTGACTTATAGCTTTATTAGTTTGTCAACTAGTGATAACGTACTTGATCAAATGATATAACACTCAACTATTCACTCAGAGGTATGTAATACAAAAATAAAGTACTTAGCTTGTTACCTAAGGATCATGTTAACTTAGTCTAATAGATTAGTCATCTATTATAAAGTTAGTTCATAAATTTCATGAATACTAATTTTTAGGCTATTATAGGTCAATTCATTAACAATCACTCTTTACTATTATGGCACTAGGAAATATGATGGAATGAAGGGCTTCTTCATAAATAAAAAGAGCATATATGGTAAAATATAAGATACAATAGTTGTGAATTTTTTTTGCTTAAATTATAACTGAAAGGTATAGTTTTTAACATTATTATAAGACTTAACATGTTCCTCATTTGAAACTTCTTTTATGGTTCTAGCATTTTTTTTAATATCAATGATTACTCTAAAGAAAGATTCTCTAAGAAGTCCTAACATTTGACATTGGAAAAAAAATCTTGAGATACTTTTTAAAGATAATTTATTGTCAATAATTCATGGATTTTAAACCTATCAAGGCTTTTTATATTAGCATAAAACCTCACAACAATCATTTTAATTAGGATTGTAGTAATTAAATGCCTTGAAAGAGAAGTGATAGTGGATTTACTCATGAGGGCTTAATAAAGATGCAACGAGTGAAAAAAAAAGTATTATATGATTCATGGATTTATTATTTATAAGGTAGGGAGATCTAAATTTAGGTAATTATTAGCTCCTTAGTAACATCATATACTTGTTTTAAGCAGATAAAACCTTCAATAATAAATGTAATTTTGAAGTGTACTAATAATTTGTTTAAAATGCATATGATCAATGCTAACTCTACCATGAAGGCCTATACTTGAAAAAAATCATAATTAAATCAAAGTTGGGGTGCCCATGAGACAAATAAATTTTATGATAATGGTGGTTATAAAGGCTTTGGATAACTGAAATATGAAGTCTTCACTATAGAAATTAATAAAAAAAAATATTTTAAAATCAAAGCATTCACAAGCTTTGAGCTTTGATCACCAATTGCTTATCCACCAATGCTTTAAGAACAATTTAACATTTAAAAAATAATTTCCTAACAAAATATAGAAGTATCAAGTCAATAAATAAGATTCTCTAGAATATAGTAAATGCAACCCTCCTTTACATAGTAATTGGAAGCTTAAACTTTTGATTACTACATTCTAGATTTCAACCTTTGTATATGCATTATGCATGCCAATTTGTAATTATATTCACTCAAAAATCCTAAAAAATATAATAAAGCATGCAAATAGGCCCTAAATCACATTAGAATCATAAAAAAATGCTAATGTCCATAGGTGTTGACATTCTCAAAGACAAAGAAACATGTTTTATACCAACATGATAACCAAGGAGTAGTAATCATGGAATGAAAAGTATGAAGATAATTAAGCGCTAAAAGAACAACAAACTTAATAGAGCATGCTTCTGTATATAAGCATAAATATGTACTATTTCTTTTCTCCTCCATCTTTAATGTAAAATTTAGAAGAGGTGGGTGGCTATAGTTAGTGGTGAGAAATGGAGAAAGTAGTAGAGAGAGAGACAGAGAGAGGTTAAGGAGATCGAGTGAAGAAAAAATGAAAGGGGGATCAAAGGAAGATGGGGTCAAGAATGACAAGTGGGAAGTCGACGACATCAAATAGGCACATGCTTGATTTGTTGGGAATTTTAAATGTGGGCTCACATATAAATTTAATTATACATTATGTGTTATTTTATTTTTAAGCCTATTAATTTTGCGATCAAATAAATATTAATAATTTTTTAGACTTTTGAGATATCTTATTATTTTTGTATGGAATTATCATGTGCAGAGACCGAAGATTTTATTTTATTTTTATGATGGACTGAAATAAAATGAAATACACTCAAGTATAAATAGGGCGATGGTCACCATTCTAAAAGGTTGGTTCTTATTTTTTCTCACATCTCATCTTGAGTGAATAGAAGACTCTCACACACACACTCTCTCTCTCTCTCAAGAACATCCTTTTAGAAGTGGAAGGCCAAAATTCTCACAATAGCTCTTGCATGGATCAGGTATGCTTTCGATTAAATCTCTTGATGATTTGACATGAGATCCGGGCTAGATAAATTTATTTTTATCTTCATATATTTCCAACAAGTGGTATCAGAGCGGTTATCATGTTGAATTGTTGAGAAATGATTTTTCCTCTTAATCTTTTGTATTGATTATTTGAAAATTTTATATAAAAGTACATGATTTAAAATTTTTGAGCAAATAATTTGGCCATATTGCATGAAATATTGATATCCTTTAGATGGTTTTTCTATTGCTCATTTTGAGTAAAACATTATAGCTAAAATTTACTTTATACTTTGATCACAAATTTTTTTTTAAGTGATCAATATGTTTATTCTCGCCATTATAATTTTAATTTGAGAAATAAAATTCATATTCGGTCATATGAATTTGATTCAAGCATGCTTCATCTTTTATTTTTTTAATTTTGAGAATTTTGTGAGATTATGGTTAATACTTATAATTATTTTTCTTATTATTATAAAAAAAATGAAAGAAGATGAACCATTTTTTTTTTCTAAAATCGATGCTTTAAATCCCGTAAAGATAAATTTTGTATTTGCATCATTTCATGAGTAATTAATTTCAATAGAGTGTTGTGATTCTATGCCATAGACGTTTCAGTTTACTCCAATTTAGAATCTTAAATGCTTGTTGTAGCATCATATAAAAGAGCGAGTTAATTATTTAATTAATTCATTCGTTTCCGTATAGGTGCTTCATCTTAAAGCTCTTATATATATATATATATATATATTATAATTATGTAATAAATGTTTTATGAATGTTTCTAATTATTCAACTGAATGTAAACATTCCTGTTATTAAATTCAATACTTCTGTTTAGAATTTGCATTTGATAAAGTTTATGAGTAACTGTTTTAATTAAATTATTCACCAAAGTTTGTATTATGATATTAAATGGATTCAGTTAATATTTATTATTTCAAAATAATTTAAATTGAAATATTATGTCACCAAAGTGACCTCTATTATCAATTTATTTACTTTTGAAATAGATAAATATTACTTAAGGATTATATTTAAATCTATACAAAAAATAATCGGCCCAAAGGAATATTATTTTTTCGCCAAATTTTTTGCAGTTATAAATATGTGATAAATTTATATTAATCATGCATATAATATGTGGATCCAAAGATAGACATATTATTGGTAGAATTTATTATTAATATTTGTTGACTGCAATTTTAAGAGTACCATTTATAAACTGTTATTTATGTCCAAAGACTAAATTACAATGTTGTGTTAGAAACTTATATGTGTCCATTTTACTAAATATTTCATTTCAAGCATATATTTTGTTGATATTTTGTTTACATTATATATGCATAAAAAATGACAATAATGTTAATTGTGAGTATTATTTTTTATTCTTTTTAGTTAATGTTTCTTTTATATCTGCTAATTTGAATAACATTCCAGTGCTTAACAGCACTAACTTTAAGAAATAGAAAGAGCATATCACCATTATTCTTGGGTGTAAGGATCTTGACTATGCAATCCGGACTGAACGTCCTCTCGCCCTTACTATAGAAAGTACTATTGAACAAATGACTAACTTTGAAAAGTGGGAGCGTTCTAACCGCATGAGTCTTATGATCATGAATCATTCCATTCTAGAAATCATAAGAGGTGCAATGCTTGAAGATGAATGTGCTAAAAAGTTTTTAAGCCAAAATAGACCATTTGTTAGTCACGAAAAGTTCGAAGTCTTATTCTTAGTAAACTCGTTTCAATGTGGTATAAAGGCAATGAAAACATAAGGAAGTACATTATGGAGATATCTAATTTTGTTCTAGACTAAAAGCACTAAAATTAGAGATGTCTGATAATATTCTTGTGCACTTAGTTTTGATCTCTCTTACTGCATAATTTAATCCTTTTAAGATAAGTTATAATACTAAAAAAAAGGACTCTTGATGAGCTCAATGCTCAATGTGTGCAAGAGAAATAAAGATTAAAGTATGACAAAATAGAAAGTGCTCACATGGCTACTTTCTCTCATGGCATTACTAAAAGAAAAAAGATTTATAAAGTCAAAGGGACTTCACAGCATAAAGTGCAACATAAACAAGATAATGTTGTTACTTTTTTTTTTTGCAAGAAGACTGGTCATGTGAAGAAGGATTACCCTAAGTATGCAACTTGGCTCGTGAAAAATGGTAAACTTCTCAACTTTATTTATTCTGAAGTTAATTTATCCTTAGTACCAAATCACACTTGATGGATAGATACAGGTGCAACTACTCACATAAGTGTGACTATACATGATTGTCTAAGGAGACGAATGTCAACTGATGCTGAAAGATTCATCTATGTAGAAAATAACAGTAAAGCTCATGTTGAAGCAATATGCTTATATAAATTACATCTAGAATCTAGTTGCATTTTAAATTTACATGAGACTTTTTATATACTGTCATTTAAGCAAAATTTAATTTATATTTCTTGTTTGGACAAATCTGGTTATTCTTGTTCATTTGGAAATAAAAATTTTAGTCTCTTTTAGTATTTAAATATTATTAGTACTAGTTCTTTGGTTGATAATTTATATAAATTAGACATTTCTGCTTCACAAATTAATGAAACCTTGCATGCAAGTAATTTTGGTATAAAGTGAAATTTAATGAATGAGAATTAATATATGTTATGACACAAACATTTAAGACATATTTCTAAACATAGAATTGAAAGACTTGTGTTAGAAGGAATTCTTAATTCTCTTAATTTTTCATATGATAAACTCTGTATAGAATGTATCAAGAAAAAATAAAAAAATATCAAAAAAGTTGGTGCTAATAGGAGTTTAAACGTCTTGGAATTAATTCATACTAATATTTGTGGTCTATTCCCTACAGTTACTTGGAAAGACCAACAATATTTCATTACTTTCATAGACGATTATTCTCGTTATGGGTACTTATAATTGATTTATGAGAAGTCATAGTCACTTGACGTATTCAAAATTTTTAAAGCTGAAGTTGAAAATCAACTTGAAAAGAAAATAAAAGCTGTCAAATCTGATCGCGGTGGTGAATACTATGACATATATGATAGATCAGGTGAACAATGTCTAGGCCCTTTTATCAAATATTTAGCAAAATGTGGCATCGTTCCTAAATACATCATGCCAGGGACTCCAAGTCAAAATGGTGTAGCTGAGAGATGAAATCAGACCCTTATGGATATGGTTAGAAGTATGATAAATTATTCTTCATTACCATAATCACTTTGGGGAGAAGCCTTAAAAATTGCAGTTTATATCCTTAATAGAGTTCCAAGCAAAGTAGTAGCTAAAATCCCATATGAATTATGGATTGGGAAGAAGCCAAGTATTAGGCATCTTCATGTCTGGGGATGTCCAGCTGAAGCTAGGCCATATAAGCCTAATGAAAGAAAAATGGACTCAATAACTATTATATGTTATTTTGTTAGATACTCAGAAAGCTCAAAGGGTTTTAAGTTTTATCACTCTTCAAATAAATCCTTTTTCGAGATGTGCAATGTTAAATTTATTGAGAAAGTTGAATATGATGAGAGAAATAAATCTAAGAATTTTATATTTGAAGAGTAATTTATTACTCTTCCTATAGTTACAATAGAAAATGATCAGATAATTTTACCTCATCTTATTCAAGTTGTAAATACAGATAATCAAAATATTCTTGAGTTAACTCCCACTCATACTGAAGAATCACAACAACCTCAAATTGAAGTGTCATTAAGAAAATCCACTAGGAAGAGGAGATTAATAATTTTAGATGATTATGTTATGTATCTCCAAGAACATGAGTTTGACATTGAATTGGAAAGTGATCCGATCTTTTTTAGTCAAGTCAAACAAAGTGTCAACTCCCATAAATGGATAGAAGCCATTGAGGATGAGATGAAATCAATGAAAGACAATGATGTTTGGGATCTTGTCAAATTGCATAAAGCAATAAAACCCATTTGTTATAAATAGATTTTTAAAACCAAACGGGATTCAAAAGTCAATGGCGAAAGATATAAAGCACGTCTAGTTGCTAAAGGTTTCACTCAAAAGGAAGGCATTGATTATAAAGAGACTTTCTCTCCAGTTTCTTCGAAAGACTTTTTTAGAATCATTATGATACTAGTAGCTAATTATGATTTAGAGTTATATCAGATGGATGTAAAGACTACATTTCTCAATGATGATATTGAAGAAACTATATATATAGTGCAACTAGAAAATTTTCAATCTTCTAATTCAAAACACCTAGTATGCAAATTAAAAAAATTTATTTATTGTTTAAAGCAAACTTCCCGTCAACGGTATAAGAAATTTGATGAAGTGATTACTTCTTTTAGTTTTAAAGAAAATACTGTTGATCAATGTATTTATCATAAAATCAGTGAGAGTAAATTCATCATCTCAGTGTTATATATTGATGATATTCTACTAACAAGCAACGATATAAACTTTTTGCATGAAACCAAAAAATTTCTTTCAAATAAATTTGAAATGAAAGATCTTGGGAATGCATCTTTTGTGTTAGGTATACAAATTCATCGATATCCTTCTTGTGGTATACTTGGTTTATCACAAAAGACATATATTGATAAAGTTCTTAGTAGATTTAGCATAAAAGATTGTGCGCCAGGAGATACACTCATTGTTAAAGATGATAAATTTAGTTTGCTTCAATGTCTAAGAAATGAACTTGAAAAGAAAGAGATGGAAAAGATCCCTTATGCATCTGCAGTAAAGAGTCTTATGTATGCTCAAGTTTGTACGCATCCGAATATTGCGTACATTGTTAGAATACTTGGTAGATATTTAAGTAACCTAGGAATGGATCATTGGAAAGCAGTAAAATGAGTTATGCCGTATCTGAAGAAAAGAAAAAATTTTATGCTCACATATCAGAGATCCGATCATTTGGAGATCATGGGGTACTCCGATTCTAATTTTGTTGGTTGCCTCGATAGTTAAAGATCCACTTCAGGTTATATTTTCTTATTAGTTAGAGGAGCTATATCTTGAAAAAGTGTTAAAGAAACACCCATTACTTCTTTCACTATGGAAGCATAATTTATAGCTTATTATGAGGCATCAAATCAAGAAATATGGCTGCGAAATTTCATCACTTGGCTAAATATTTTTGATGGAATAGATAGATCATTAAAAATAAATTGTAATAATATAGCCGCTGAGTTATATTCAAAGAACAACAGGAGTTTGTCAAAATCAAAATATATTGACATAAAATTTCTTGTTGCAAAAGAAAGAGTTCAGAGTTCTCAAGTATCTATTGAACATATTAGTACAAATTTTATGATTGCAGTTCCAGTTATAAAAGGTTTACCACTTAAAGTATTTCATGAGCATGTGACTCGTATGTGAGTGATTTACTTTGATGATATGCTAATATAGTGAGAGTTTGCTTATGATGTTCAATGCTTCTAAATATATTTTTCTAATCAGAATAAAGTATTATTATTATCTTATAGTTGAAAACTCTGAAATAAAGTTATGTAGTTTCAATTGTAGTTTAGCATAAATAAATGAAATTATATTTATAACTCTTTTGAGTTATGATAAAGGACCAGTTGGAAATAGGCATGATATATGATCATATTATATGAAATTTTTATTCTACACATTTATATAAGCTTGATCAATGTTGATCATATTGATATACTTCATCTATGTCTTGTTATAGAAAAATTATAATAAAGATCACTTTGATTCTATGTCAATATTATTAATTAACCAGATTGTCTAAAGATATTCCTCTTTGAAGATAGAAAATATTGAGCTCTTAAAGTACTTAATAATGTATAATTATCAAGCAATATATGTGGCCCAAGTGGGAGATTATTGAAAATTTTAAATGTGGGCTCACATATAAATTTAATTATATATTAGGTATTATTTTATTTTTAAGCCTATTAATTTTGTGATAAATAAAGATTAATAATTTTTTAGGCTTTTGAGGTATCTTATTAATTTGTATGAAATTATCATGTGTAGAGACCGGATATTTTATTTTATTTTTATGATGGGCTGAAATAAAATGAAAATGCAAGTATAAATAATAGTGGTCATCATATTCTAAAAGTTGGTTCTTATTTTTCTCACATCCCATCTTGAGTGAAAAGAAGACTCTCTCTCTCTCTCTCTCTCTCTCTCTCTCTCTCTCTCTCTCTCAAGAACACCCTTTTAGAAGTGGAAGACCAAAATTATCACAATAGCTCTTCCATGGATGAGGTACGCTTCCGATTAAATCTCTTCAATGATTTGACATGAGATCTGGGCTAGATAAATCTATTTTTATCTTCATATGTTTCTAACATGATTGACCAAAGAGGAGAGGAGCATTGTTGAGGGTTTACCTAAATGGAATAGTGATAGTAGAATGAGGCTAGATCATGATAAATGTAAGGAGTTCAATTATCAGGAGATTGCGTATCATACAAGCCCATGTTTAAAAAATGATGGGTATTGATATGGCACTAAAAATTCCACTAGTCGAAGCACAAATCTTGATGTCAAAAAATGTCAGTCTAAAACTAGTCGGATCAAACACTTAAAATATCATTGAAAACTTTGGGATATCAGTTAAATCCCTAAATAGTTCATAAATATGGAGTATTTATGATCAAATCGGGCGTCTTGATAAGCCGAATCTAATAAGCCTAAGGTCTCTTAATTCTGACTTCATTTGAGTATTCAAATACTTAAAATACATCAGATGATCAAGGAAATTATTTTGAGTCATCCGATATAGTGATTTGGATTTTGCATATATTTAAAGAAACGTCATCCCTCTAATCTATAAATAGCCCCTCATTCTTCACATGAGAGGAGCCCAAGCTAAAGAGAAGAGAGAGCTCTAAAGCTTGAAAATCCTCCAAGCATCGTTACCACTCGGCGGTCGTGACCCGTCATCGGGTGCCAACCACCGCCACCACCGCCCTCCTCGTGCGTCAACCGCTCCATCATCGCCGACCACCACCATCACCGCCACCATCAGCGACCAGCGGTTATCGCGGTTAACCTATCGCTATCGCGCTGCACTTGCGCCCGCTACCATCGATTATCGTGCATCGCCACCAGATCACCATCATCGCTGACCCGCATGCGTTAGCCATCGTCATCAACCACCACCATCAATCATCGTCATCGACCACGTCGTCGTTTATTTGGCGCCATCATTATCTCCACTACCACATTGGCGGTTACCGGCCCTAAGTTTACCATCATCAACGCCGCGATAACTATATCTACTATTGCATAGCTGTTGTTACCTAATTCTGGGATTCTCATTGTCAGATCTTCTCATATACAATTCTGTAATCCCGTTGTTGGGAAAGCTTAAACTTTGTACTCCAAAACATATACATAGTGGAAGATTTTTATTGGGGCTAGGCCCCGTAATTTTTCCCCCTCTTCAGAGATTTTTTCACATAAAATCAAGTTTTCTTATTCATTCATATCTTATTATTGTGCTTTATTTCACAACAAAGCTATAAATTTTATTCTCATAATTTTCTAGCATGCAACATGTATATATCCCGAAATTTTTTTTTTTCTTTTGAACATTAAGAAAAAGAAAATAACTTTGGAGCAGTCATTATGTAAGAATTAACAATTGATGTGGTCAGTTACAAATCATTTTACTTCTTCAAAGCAAAAAAATAAACCCTTGAAAATGGTACATGCTTGTCATTTATCCATCATAATTTTCCCAAATGATAATCATTTATCAAAAAAGTCCATCGCAGATCACAATATTAATTATGTATATATGATGGAAAATTATAATTTCCTTTCATGATTAAACCTTAATTCTCCCACTATCTTTAGTTGTCATTTTAATAATTGACGTACCTCAACTAACATGACAAGCACCTTGATATGACCTAATTTCTGTAATTGAGTGAGACTTGAGAGAAGGGATCGTCATGTTAAATTCGGTTTGGTTTGAGTGAGTTGATGAGTTGACTCAGTATTGGAACCCTGAGTTACAATTCAACCGGGAAATAGATCGGATCGTTGGATGATGCGTGTTGTAACTTGGCCGGATCGATCCTCGGATCGGTCTTTAAGCTTGAGCTTGGCCGTCTCGGAGGATTCCCGTGACCCCGGATGTGTTTCTTGATCACGCGTTCGATATTCTAATGGCGTGGATTACGGATTAATGGTCGAAGGATGATGAAATGGCCGTCTGATTGTTCCAAGGAGCGTCGGTGGATTAGATCTCTGTCGTTTGATGAAGCATGCGGAAGAAGCCACTCATTTCGAATGGGAATGACGTGCAGTCTAGCGTCATTAGTCATTTTGAAGTTCTTGAGATCGAGAGAGCTCACGGAAAGAGGGTTGGATGAGAGATAGTCGGTGCTTCACCGGTCGTAGGGAGGATTCTGGCTACGTCCACTGTGGGAAATGTCCTAGGAGGAGGGAGGAAGCTTGAGACCGAGGAAGAGGAAGAAGGCTTAGAGATAGAGGAGGAGTTTCTTGAGATAAAGTTTTTTCGATCCTCTCTTTCTCTTCTATTTATAGTTTTCGATGTTCTTTTTTAGCTATCTTATGATTCTTGTAACTAATTTACGTATCACGGTATTATCTCTTCGATTCTTTAGGATCTTATTTTGTTCTGGAATTATTTATCTACTCATATTATCTCTAAGCTAACTTGTTTTGTAATAATTTTCTATTTTTATTCTTTATTCCTCTCTGTTCTGAGGTTGTAATTTATTCTCTGTTTTGTAATTTCTCCATACTTGTGAAGTCCTTTAGCCAATCCGGCCTTCTTCTATTTCTTTTATTTCTGTTATTGGCTTGGGGATATGAGTTCATATCATTACTCCCCTCCCCCACCCCGACTCAAGGTCAAAGTCGAAAAAATATCCGCATTTCTTTCTCTTTACCCAAGATGTATCTATTTAGTCCTTCCCAGATTAGTACTTCTTTGATTTATTGATCTCCCGTATAGTTCTGGTCAAGAACTTTGATTGGTTTAATAAGCATTTGTCCTTCTCATTGGTTTGATAATGTCTTTGAATGGATATTAGAATCTTGTCTATGATTTTAATGATATATGGAATACATTATGTATTCTTCTGTAATTCAATTTTATAAGCCAGTTCTATTTTCTGTAGTACTTTAAAAGGCCCATAATATCTTCTTTGTAATTTGGTGTATTGATTCCCAGTCACTGAAGTCTGTCTGTAGGATTGTATCTTAACTAATACCAATTCATTGACTTTTAATTGAAGGTCTCTTCTGTGTTTATCCGTCATTTGCTTCATCCTATTTTGAGCTTCCTGTAAATTTGCTATAAGTATTTGTATGATCTTGTCCCTTTGTTGTAACACTGAGTCTACTTTTGGATTAGTAGTTGTAGTGACAGTATATGGAATGATTGTAGGAGGAGGTCTACCATAAACCGCTTGAAAAGGAGTTAGTTTGGTGGAAGTATTGATGGATGTGTTATAGGAAAACTCTGCCCAAGGCATAAATTGTAACCAATTTCTAGGGTTGTCCATAACAAAACTCCTTAGATAATGTTCTAGTATTCGGTTGGTAACCTCAGTTTGGCCATCTGTCTGAGGGTGATAGGCACTGCTATGGCTTAATGTAGTACCACTTAATTTGAAGATTTCTTGCCAGAAATTGCTCATGAATAGAGGGTCTCTATCAGAGATTATTCCTTGGGGTATACCATGCGGTTTGACAATGTAATAAATATTGAGAATATGTAGGAGGCAGAAATTGGTTGGCGATCTGAAAAATGTGTATATTTTGACAATCTTCTAACTAATATACGCTTTTATTATGAGACTTTGGTAGACACGTAATAAAATTCATTGATACTTCCTCCCAAATGTTGTTGGTATAGGGGTTGTAGTAACCCAGGCTTTTGTGTCATATTTCACTTGTTGACATAGCAAGTTGCTATGAAGTGTTGTATGTCTTTTTCATGTGTTTCCAATAGAATTGTGAGCAATTCTAGCCAAAGTTTTATGAATTCCAGTATGGTTTGGTGTTGAATGTAATTCTCTGATAATTCTTTGCCTGATATCTGAATTCTGGTATATGACAACCTTGTCTTTATAGTATATTAATCCTTTAATATTTTTATACTTGGGAAACAATTGGTTGTCTATTTGATCGCTTTTGTAGTTCAAGATTGGAGTTAGTTTCCTCTTTAATCTGAAGCAATGTGGCTGAGTGTAAGCATATGATGTAGGACCATAGGCAATTAGTGATTCTCGAATTTGTTTAGTTTGGGTTCCTTTCTGATAAAGCATCGGTTTGAAACTCCGGTTTATACTCAATAGTATAATAAAATCTAATAGTTTAATTAGAATCTTTGTTGTTCAGGTGTTTGGATGGTTTGTTGTAATAACTCTCTAATGCTTTTCTGATCAGTTCTGATAGTAAATTTGGCACCCAGTAAATATTGCCTCCATCTGGCAACTGCTTGATGATAGTTCTCTAGCATAAGTTGAGGATTTTTGCATTGTAGGAGGTAACTTTTTACTGAAATAGGTTAAAGGGTGATTATTCTGAGCTAATACAGCTCCTATTGCTGTCCCAGAGGCATCTGTTTCTAGGATAAATGGTATAGTAAAATTAGAGAATGCTAGTAATGGTAATGTTATCATAGCTTCTTTCAACTTTGTGAATGCTGTTGTGGATTCCTCTGTCCAGTGGAACTGTTGTTTGGCAAGCATTGATGTTAGAGGGAAAGCAATTGTTGCATAGTTTTTGACAAACTTTCTATAATATCCTGTTAATCCCAAAAATCCTCTTAACTGCTTTTCGACTTTGGCATAGCCATGCAGCCGCTTGTATTTTCTTGGGATCCACCTCTATCCCTTGTGCTGATAAAATATGTCCCAAATATTCAATTCTGTTTTGAATAAAAGAACATTTGGATGGTTTAACATATAAGGTGTGTTACTTCAGTTGTTCCAGCACAGCTTGTAGATGCTCTTAATGTAATTCCAAGGTCTGGCTGTATATGAGTATGTCATCAAAAAAGACTAGAACAAATTTTCTTAAGAATGGCTTAAGCACTGAATTCATTAGTGCTTGAAAGGTTGATGGGGCATTGGTTAAACCAAAAGGCATTGCTATGAATTCATAGTGACCTTCATGTGTCCTGAAAGCAGTTTTGTAAATGTCATCTTCTGCCATTCTGATTTGATGATAACCTGATCTTAGATCGAGCTTGGAAAAGATGGTGGCTCCATATAATTCATCCATCAACTCTTCAGGAGTTGGTATGGGAAACCTATCAGGTATGGTGACTTTGTTTAAAGCCCTATAATCCACACAAAAACGCCAAGTGCCATCTTTTTTTTTATTAGCAATGTTGGGGATGAGAAAGGACTGGTACTTTCTCTTATAATCCCTGTATCCATCATTTCTTTAATCAGTTTTTCTATTTCTATTTTCTGAAAATGAGGATATCTGTAGGTTTTAACCTTGACAGTTGAGTTCCGTGGCGTAGTATTTGGTCAATATCCCTTTGGGAGGCAAGGTAACTGATCCCAAACAGTCTTGGTTAATACCCAGGCTTTGGTAAATGGTCAATTCAGTAGGGACATGCTCTCAAGAATTCCTCCGACCTAAGTAAGAAATGATATCTTTCTTGTGCAACTTGGTAAACCGATGGAATGTAATGTTGTCTACTTTGGTTGAAGTATCTCAGAATAATTAATTTGTCATCTTGATAGAATTTCATGGTGAGCTTTTGTAATCAATTGTGCATTCACCAGTCATTGAACTCCTAACACCACATCCGCCTCTCAGATCCAAGAAGATAGCAATCAGTAGTGAAATTGTATCCTTGTAGGTGAATAGGGATGTTAGAGCAAACTCCAGAACACTGTAGGGTCTCTCCATTCCCTACTAACACTTTAAAAACTAAGACAGATGTCACTGTATGGTTTAGAAACTTGGCAAGTTTAGACTGAATAAAGTTGTGGGTTGACCCACTATCAATAAGCACCTGAACTTGTTTGTTGCCAATCATTCCCTATAACTTTAAAGTTCTAGGATTAGACTGTCCTGTAAAAGCATTAAGGCTGATTTCAGGGAGCTCTTCCCAATTAACTCGATCTTGCCATGAATCATTTTGAATAGGGTAGTCTTGCTCATCATTGAATGCACAAGAGTAAAGAGTTTGGATTTGCACACATGACCCCGTGGAAACTTCTCATCAAAATCAAACAGACCTCCTTTTTCTGCCTTCTAATCAAGCAGCTAATTCTCGAATGGGTATCCGTGGTCTGTGGGTATAGGTGCCATTGCCGGTGTAAAGCATGCTTGTTTATTACAGGATGTGTAGGAAATTTGGAAGGTTTGGTTGTAGATATGTCATCTTGTAATCTGTCTTCCATTAACTTGGCTAATTGAAAGGCTTATTGTAGTGAGTTTGGCTGCAATGCCCTCACTTCTCTTTTAATGTCACGCTTTAAACCAGATTCAAAATAACTCTGTAAAATTGTGAGGGATTCAAATGGTTATTCTTCAAAGTCATTGTAAAACTCCTGGACTGTGGATTTCTGTTGCATTTTAGCCAATTCACCCCTTAAATCTCTGTAAAAGGAGGGTCCAAAGCTCTGAATTACTTGCTCTTTGAACTGATTCCATGTATTTAATTGTTTATTTCCATGCATCCACCGATACCAAGTGGCCATCCATGTACGTAAGCAATTATGAACTTTTGATCTTCGAGATGTTATAATATTGGAAAAATTGACCGCTTTAAATAGAACCCCTCGGGTTGTCACCATTGAATCTTGGCATATCAACTTTGACCGTCTAGTGCTTTGAAATTGAGATCTAGAATGATTAGGAATTTCTGGTTGGTATGAGTTACATACCTGTGATTGTTGCTGATCTTGAGAGGATATATCAAGTTTCTCCTCTATTGCTGATAATCTTCTGGATACTTCATTTAGTATTAGAGTAATGGATTGCATTTGCTCATCATTTTGTTCACCGCTTTACACATTCATCAATAGTTTTGTTGTTTGTCGCCTTCGCCATTGTTTGAGTTGTGGTAATCAACAGAGCACCAATGATATGACCTAATCAGTGAGAGACTTGAGAGAAGGGATCTCATCCGTTAAATTCGTGTCCGGTTTGGTTTGAGTGAGGCTCAATGAGTTGACTCACCGAGTATTGGAACCCTACCGAGTTACAATTCAACCGGGAAATAGATGGATGCGCTCGACCGCTTGGATGACGCGTGTTGTAACTTGCCGCCGATGATCACTGGATCGAGTGTCTTTGAGCTTGAGCAGTCGCCGATCGGAGGATTCCGTGACCCTTGGATATGTTTCTTGATCACGCGCTCGATATTCTAATGGCTTGAGTGGACTGTGTCGACGGCAGGATGATGATGAAGCTGAAGGAAAATGGTCGTCTGATCGTTCCAAGGAACGTCGGTGGATTAGATCTTTGCCGTTTGATGAAGCGTGCGGAAGAAGCCACTCGTTTCGAATGGGAACGACGTGCCGGGTCTAGCAGTCATTTGTCATTTCGAGTTCTTGAGATCCAGAGAGAGCTCTGGAGAAAGAGGGGTCTGGATGGAGAGATAGCCGGTGCTTCACCGGTCGTAGGGAGGATTCCGGCTACGTCCACCGTGGGAAATGTCCTAGGAGGAGGGAGGAAGCTTGAGACCGAGGAAGAGGAAGAAGGCTTAGAGACAGACGAGGAGTTTCTTGAGATAAAGTTTTTCCGATCCTCTCTTTGCTGTTCTCTTCCCTATTTATAGTTTTCTGATGTTCTTTCTCGATAGCTATCTTACGTGATTCTTGTAACTAATTCGTATCCGGTCGGTATTATCTCTCCGGTTCTTTGGGATCTTATTTTGTTCTAGGGAATTATTTATCCCACTGCTCATATTATCTCTAAAGCTTAACTTGTTTTGTAATAATTTTCTATTTTTATTCTTTATTCCTCTCTGTTCTGAGGTTGTAATTTATTCTCTGTTTTGTAATTTCTCCATACTTGTGAAGTCCTTTAGCCAATCCGGCCTTCTTCTATTTCTTTTATTTATGTTGTTGGCTTGGGGATATGCGTTCATATCACACCTTAAACTAACTCATCATTTATTTCATGGCAGATCAGTTAGGACGTCAGAGCTCATCTTGTCATTACCTAATTAAGATAACAGTAGTTAGCTCTAATCATACAATACGGCTTCCTTGTAGCAGAAGATCATTAAGAAGTTATTCAAAGAACTTAGCCTCATCTCATCTCTTAACAGCTAGCAAGCGTCATATACATTCAAAATCATAATTATGGTACTCCTGTCTCTTCGAAGTTGTTGAAGAACAGCAATTAAGCGATCAGACGTCGATTTAATAACTGTTTGTTTTAATTAATAAGAATTTTATTAAAAAATAAAGTGATAAATGCAAGATTTATATATATTTTTGTCTGATACAATTTACAATAAAATATCTTTCACTACAAAGTATATATATTACTTTTTTTTTTGTCACCGATCACGTAATTAAGTATGCATGGCATCAGTTAGAAAAAATAAAATAAAGAAACCGGTTGGGTTTCATCAACAAGAAGAAGGTTTCTTCTGCAACCTTTAATAATGTCGTCAGAACTGCTTGCCTGCTATGGCAAGAGAGAATCTTCTGAAAAAGTTGAACAAGTGATTTTCTTCGATTTATGATCCTCGAGCAGTTGCCGTTTAGATGAGGGCACATTTCTAACATCATATAATTTGAATTATACAGTGGAAAGAAAGAAAAAAAATCAACATATATGTGTATGGAATAAAAACTTTAGTTTTGATGTATGGAAACAAAATCAACTTACTTTAGTTTTGATGCATTATAAAAAAAATTCTTTAATGAAGCAAGTATCTTGATGTAGATGTGTGAAATTGGAAATTTTCAAGATCTACTTTATTTGGGATTATAAATGTCTAGAAACTCCATGGTAGAGAAAGAGTTTAACTTCTTAGTCCAAAGACACACACATATATTTAAAGAACAATAAAACTAATTTTACGAAAACCTCAAAAGAGAGAAACCATGGGGCCTAGCCCAAAAAGCTTATGTATGTTTGAGTACAAGATCTTCCCGATACCGGGATTACAGAATTGTATATGAGAAATGGACAACAGTTGCTAGTAATAGACAATGTTGACGACGATGTTGATGACGATGTTGACGACAATGTTGACGCTGATGACCGACGATAGTGGTCGGTGATGATGACCAGCAACAATGGTCGACGACGAGAATCGTGTGGCGGCGGTGGTTGACGACCGCCAGTGACGCATTACACGATTGTGCTTGGAGGATCTTTAGAGCTCTCTCCTCTCTCTTGCTTGCCTCCCTTCTCCTTCATTGGCCTCCCCATATGAGAAATGAGGACTATTTATAGATTGAGGAGAAGGCCTCTCTAAATACATGCAAAACCCGTACCACTCACTTCATCGGACGGCTCAAAATGATCCCCTTGATCATATGATGTATTTTGTGCATTTGAATGCTCAAATGAAGTCAATTGTAAGATCTTTTTGTTGTTGGAACCGGCTCGAGACACCCTTTGATTATAAACACTTCATATTTGAGAGCTATTTAGGGATTTAACTGATATCCCAAAATTTCCAAGGATATTTTAAGAGCTTGATCTCGACCAGTTTCAACTTCGGATCAGCTTGTTTTTAACATCAAGATGCTTTCAATAGTATTTTAAGTGTCATATCATGTCCTATTTTGGATGACATTATCTCAATCATCCAAAAATATATGTCAAATACTTGAAAATAGCAAATTCTTCAATAAAATTTGAGGGTCCATTAACTACACATTTTGAGAGAATAGATCTTTATAGGAGCACAAGATTATGACTATGGAAGCTGATGCAGGGCCGCAAATGCGTGTAGGTATGCGCGGGTGTGAGATTTCGAGATTATGGACCATGCGCGAATGCTGGCGCGTAGGGGGCGCTGGTGGCTGGCAAGACACATAAGCCGGAGTCTGACGCCGCTATGGGTCATGTTCGACCGGTTGGTCGATAGGAATCAGCGCTGCACCCGGTCTGGCCGTGAAGTCGCAGAAGCCTCGGCAGAACCGACGCGGCCGAAGTGGTGATGGTCGACGCTCGCGATCGTGGTCGGCGCGGGCTAGAAGATCGGTCATGAACTACGGAGCTGGTTATGGTCAGGCTGAGCCGACGGGTCAAGCGGGGTCAATAGCTCTGCCACACGCATGCGTACAGGTTATGGGTTAGCCATGACCGAGCGGCGACTGGACTGGCCGATTATACCAGGGAGCGCGGCGGGTTCGGTGCCCACGGCCCGAATGACGGTGACGGTGAGCGTTCAGTAGCGATTTTTTACCCTTTGCCTAAGGGGTCTATAAAGCCTCTATGGCTGCGGAGAAGGCACACTTCTTCAAGACTCTGCTTCTTCTTGAGTGTTAGTCTGAGGCATCAAGGCCCGTAGTTCATACTGCAGATTTTCCTCGAAAGAGACGTTTTGTCTGACCGAGTCGAGGCGATCAACGTAGTTCATACGACGAGGTTCTCGAAGAGGCGTTGACCGCCTCTTGTCGGACCGACCGGTTTGAGGTGATCAAGACCGTAGCTCATACGCGAGCATTTTCCCTCGAAAGAGCGTTGATCGCCTCTTGTGGACCGACCGAAGTTTGGAGGCAATCACGATTAGTTCATACGACGAGGTTTTCCTCGAAAGAGGCGACGCCTTGTCGACCGACCGGGTTTGGAGGCGATCAAGACGTAGTTCATACTGAGCCCGATTTTCCCTTGAAAGAGGCGTTGACGCCTTGTCACCGACGGTTTGAGGTGATCAAGACTCGTAGTCATATGGCGCCCGCTTTCCCTGAAAGAGGTTGACGCCTTGTCGAACCAGGGTTTGGAGGAGATCAAGACCCATAGTTCATACTGCTCGCTTTTCCGAAAGAGGCGTTGATCGCCTCTGTCGACCGACCGGGTTTGGAGGCGATCACCGGAGACGGGGGTTGACGAAGATGCTCGACGATGGTGGCCGACGACATTGGTCGACGATGGTGACCTACGAGGGTGGTCGGCGAGGATAACCAACAATGATGGTGGTGAGCGAGATTCGAATGGTGGCAGCGACCCGACCAGCGGTGGTGATCGGCTATGGTTGGCTACGACGGGGTGGTGAAGGGCAACCGGAGACGATCGACGGTATGACCGACGCCGTAGTCACGGATTACCGACGACGATGGTGGTGACCGGAGGTTGCCGAGATGACCGAGAGATTATCGCGATGGTTGGCGCGATCAGATCGCGACAGCGACCGGAGGTGTTACCGACGGGTGGTCGCAGCGGGCAACCAGTATGGTAATGACGGTGGCGACCGGCATCTATGGATGGCAATGCCACGCGCCGACGCGACGGCACCCCGTGACTGGTGATTTTGACCTATCCGAGGTTGTTTATCTGAGTGTGACTCGATGACGTTAACCTGTATGAAAGAGATTGAATTGAATCCGTTGAGAATTTTTGACCTATCCGAGGTTGTTTGTCAGAGTGTGACTCGACGCACTGTATGGAAGAGGTTGAATCAATCCGTGAATTTTGACCTATCCGGGTTGTTTGTCGAGTGTGACTCGATGATGTTAACCGTATGGAAGAGGTCGAATTGAATCCGAGAATTTTGACCTATCCAGGTTGTCCGAGTGTGACTCGATGACGTTAACTATGGAAGATGTTGAATTGAATCCAAGATTTTGACCTATCCGGGTTGTTTGTCGAGTGTGACTCGACGACGCAACTATGGAAGAGGTTGAATTGAATCCGTGGATTTTGACCTATCCGAGGTTGTTTGTCAGAGTGTGACTCGATGACATTAACTTGTATGGAAGAGGTCGAATTGAATCCGCTGAAGAATTTTGACCTATCCGAGGTTGTTTGTCAGAGTGTGACTCGATGACGTTAACCTGTATGGAAGAGATCGTGGGATGTCCACCAAGGACCTTTTGACCTATCCTAGGTATCAGCCAAAGTGTTACATGACTTCTTACCTGTATGGAAGAGGTCCGATCAAGTCCCCTTGGGATTGATCATGCCCAATTGAGATTGAGATACAACGTGAGTTGTATATTTCTCAAGTGGGAGGATTAAATGAAGAAGAAACAAGATTGTAAGAGAAAGCCATAAACTCATTACTTTGATAATGTTGGTGATACAATATTGTCACAAGATAACTTAACAAAGGGGATGAGATACATTTTTAGAGAAAGTTAATAAAAGACAAGAGGTGGAGAGGAAAAGATAAACGAGATAAATTAAGGACTATAATATTTATACACCAAGGATTACATATAACACTTTTTAGAGACCCTCCATGTTCCAAGTTCTAAGGATGATTTTTTTTCCTCTGGATCTTTAGTTATAGCTTGACGGTTGGTCATCTGATAGCAGAGTGGGGAGTAGGTCTTTTACAGGAAAAACCCTCTTAGGTACTTCTTTATCTTGAAGATTAATATTCTCGATGTTGAAGGTCACCGGCGGTGAGCTTGTTTGAGGTAGCATGATTGTGCTATTTGTTGATTTCCACATACCCAACCCCAATGGGAGTTTGAAATTTTATCTTAAGATGAGGTATCCGACAAAGACCAAGATTGATTGGAGGGTCTTCCAAATATAGCATTGTATGCTGAATTTGGCTTGACCACTATGAATTGAACTGAGTGAGTGACTTGTTGAGAAAATTCTCCGAGAACAACGAGAAGAGTGATTGTCCCCTCCACTCATGCAGGGCGATTATCAAACCCATATAATGGTCCTGCAGCGAGTTAAAGTTTTTCCTTAACCAGACCCATGCTAAGAAAGGTGGAGTAAAATAAAACATCAACAGAACTCCCATTATCAATCAAAATTCTCTTAACAACATAACAGGGGTCACCAATCCCCGCACTGATGACAAGAGGATCTTGATGTGGAACTTGGACTCCTTCTAAGTCTGAGTTATTAAAAGTGATGGGATGATTAATACAAGCTTTTTTTAACTCTGGCTCTTCAAAGGCGGTGATTAAGATTTGATTAGATAATAGTAGCCCACTTGCAATCATTTCAATTTCTCCAACTATTTGGCGACTATTATGTTGTTTCTGTGATGATTGTTCCTGTTGCCCCCCAGTTGGAGCTATGTTTGTTTGAGTTGGTTGGTTTTGCACAAATTGATGCAGATATCCATATTGAATAAGCCTCTCAATCTCTTCTTTAAGTTTTTACACGCGTAGTATGATTTATGGAAGTGACAATATTGCTCATTTCAAGTTGATTTCATGGATGTGGCCACTTAATGGTCTCTTCATCTTGAATGGCCATCAAGAGCTTAACACGAGATGTGTTGGATGTATTCCAATCGTTGATGTGAGGGCCATGGGGGAAATTCACGACTGCCTTGTTGCTTTTTCTGATGGGATTGTTGATCTGTGTTTCCTAGAGCACTCTTACATTTTCTTGTGGATTGCTCAAATTATTTGCGATGGGCAGTAATAGCCTCATTAGTAGAGATTTGTGCTTCCACACGATGAACCAAGTTGGCATATGAGCGGACGGTGTCTCGCATTAGTGACGAGTAAAAAGGCTCTGGATGGAGTCCTCTAAGGAAAATTTCTCTTAATAGTGGTCTACCTGTGTATTTGGCGAAGCTTCTAAGAGAACCTCGGAAGTATTCCTTAAGTGATTCACCCTCATTCCACGAATGTCGAGAGATGGGAGGAATCTTTAATGATCCTCTTGTTTGCAATGAACGCTCCACAAAAAATCTTGGCGAAGTTCGTCAAAGGTACAAATGGATCCCCTGAAGGGAGTAACCGCGCGAGCTTGCTTGAGGGTAACAGGGAAGACTTGACAAAGCAGTGTGTTAGGAGCTCATTGGATATGCATGATGGTCCTGTAATGGTCGATGTGTTCATATGGGTCAGTTGCCCCATCATAGGAATCAATGCTCGGAAGCTTGAAACCTACATGAATAGGATGTTGAAGAATAGCTTCGTAAAGGTGGGATTCCTCATAATGCGTGGGGAAGATAATTTCTATCTTGAAGGTGAAATTCGTCTTGCATTAAGCATCATAATTCTGCACGTATAATATGACGAGTGGGGTCAATAGGACGAGAATGTGTCAAGCTACCAGCAATAATTATTAGATTAGCATAATGCCGCACGTGATGGATGAGTAACTAGCGGTGTCAAGGAGATCGATCACGCCTCTACGGAGGAGCTTCAGCGTCAAGTAGATTAGCATTTTGACCTCCCCCGGCTAACGACCGATCTTAGGGGAGATGTGTTTTCCATAGTAGTGTTCCTCGCAAAAGTCGGATCATCTCATTTTGAGACTCTTCCATTCTACGCACACAATCTTCTAAAGAGATTTCTTTCGCGCCTTCACCGACAGGGTCACGCCTATCAGGGGGGAGTGAGGCAGAAGGTTGGCGTCCTTGGTTCAAGGATTGGTTTCAAGAGTGACGGGAGTTGGAGTGGGAGGCTCCGTTGTTACAAGTGTTGCGCCTATTAGCCTTAACGAGGGTGTTCACACGAATTGTGATTGAAGGGTCAGATTCTCATGATAGCAAACCATGCGTTATAAAACCATATGTAGAGTAAAAGTTTATACCTTAGCTTTAGGAGTCCAAATACACACACATATATTTAAAGAGTGAACAATAAAACTCCGCACTTTACGTGAAAAATCTCAAAGAGGGAAAACCATGGCCCAAAGAAAAGCTTCCACTATGTATATGTTTCGAGTACAAGATTTTCCCGATAACCGGATTACGTATATGAGAAATGGATACTTGCTTGACAATGGACGATGATGTTGACGATGATGTTGACAACGATGTCGACGATGAAGTTGACGACGATGTTGACGACGATGTTGACAACGATGTTAATGCTGATGATCGACGATAGTGGTCGGTGATGATGACCGACAATAATGGTCGACGATGGCGAGGATAAGCGGTGGCCGATGGCGCGACGGCGCGTGGTTGACACCGCCGAGTGGCGACGATTGCTTTGGAGGATCTTTGAGCTCTCTCCACTATCTTGCTTGCCTCCTTCTCCTTCACTTGGCCTCCCTCATATGAGGAATGAGAGGCTATTTATAGATGGAGAGACGCCTCTATAAATACATGCAAAACCACTACCCACTTCATCTGGACGGCTCAAAATGATCCCCTTGATCATATGATGTATTTTGTGCATTTGAATGTCAAATGAAGTCGGAATTGTAAGATCTTTGACTTGTTGGAACCGGCTTGTCGAGACGCTCGATTTGACTATAAATACTTCATATTTGAGAGCTATTTAGAGATTTAACTGATATCCCAAAGTTTCCAAGGATATTTTAAGAGCTTGATCTCACCGCTTCAACTGGATCGACTTGCTTTTAACATCAAGATTCGTGCTTCGACTAATAGTATTTTAAGTGTCATATCAATAAAAATTTTATTTTATAGATTTTTAGCATGCTAAACTTTGAGTCCTTACCATTTACCAAATTAATCTCTTTAATTTATTTTTTTCATTTAAGTTATCACTTGATGGCAACCAATATTAGCTTCATATATTAATTTTAACTCCTTAATCATCATTGAAGAGATAAAATTCCCTCAATTACATCTCCAAATTTGCATTCCCTATTAATGGAAACAAAGGCATTCTAAGCCTTATTATTTTCTTGCCACCTCCCCATCTAAACCTTGAATCTTGCCTATTACCCCCAAGCCCTCTTTTTTCTTTCTTTCTTTAAAACCTAGCATTCGAGGGAGAAGTGAAGCATAATACTCATAAAAGGTTTAAAAGAGTTTGTAGGGAAGAAGAAAGAAGAGCCAACTAATACAAGAATGGATAAAAGTGGCTATCATGAATTTTGAAGTTTTGGGAATTCCTTAATGATTTGCAAGGCCTAATTTCACTTACATGCTAATAGTGAATAATCACTCTTATTCTTCCAATGTTAAATTGATTATTGTCTTATGTAGATTAGGTTATTGCCCCTCGTAATTGCAATATAATTAATTGTGTTCATCATAACCTCTATATATCATAAATCCAAAAGTTCTTTTTTTTTATTCATCCATTAAGATTTTTAGAAATTAGCCACTCTTCTTAAATCTAGATACATGTAGGCCAACAATTGGGTGATGAGTCATTGTTGGTGCTCCTTTGATGCATAGGCCCATCCAATCCTTTCTCTCTCTCTCTCTCTCTCTCTCTCTCCATAAGAGCACCAATAGTTTATCATCATGCCTTCCACATGAATCTTAAATAAGAACATCATGGCATTAATAAAATAGGCAGTCACATTTTTTGAAATAGAATCATAAAAAGACTCTTAGCAATAATTTTTTTTTAAAGTTATGATAAATTAAAGTATCACATTATTTCAATTTTTGCAACAACGTAATTAAATTATAATCGATAATTATGCAACCTAAGTGTTTGTGATTAAAACCAATTATTTATGCACATCTTTATTATAAGATAAGTTTTTATTCACACATATAATAGTTGTATTTATTCCAAAATATATGGCAACATAAAAAATAAGGCTAAAATATTAATTTGTATTACATTAGTATTTAAGAAAAATAGCTAAAATTTTATTTAATCACAAGTATTTTAAAGTTAGATAAAGTGTTATTGTCAACAAAATCATTCATGTGATAATGTTTAGCAAACTTTCAAATCATAAGACCAAATACAAATTTAAGATCCAAATCATGCATGATAAAGGATAAATAATTGAGTTTAGGGTCCCACATCTCTTCTCTTGCATTTGAAGACAATATTGTGAATCATCTCATAAATTACAAAACAACTTGCCCAACAATATCACATTGTCTACTTAAAATCCCTCTCAATTTTTCAACTCTAATCATCATTATAGACCACCAACTTAAATGAAGATATCAAATATGGTAGCCACCTTTTCATAAATTATCATATTTACTTTTCTAGTGTGGACATATAAGGCTAGACATCAACTATAATTGCATGGTATGACTAACTACTTTAAAGACTAAAGTTAAATAAAATATATCATTTTGACTTTTTAAGTAAAAAATTATGATTAAATAAACTTAATTTTTATACAAGTTTATCTTTATCTTCATATGTGTTAGCCATAGTGTTTGAAAATAGTTGACATTAAAAAAATTATGAAAAGATTCATTATTATTTCTATTATTACACCATAATCCATATGATAGCACTCTTCTATTATTACTCTTATGACGTTAGCTTAAAACTCAAAAAAAGAAAAAAAAAAAAAAATCATTAGGTCAATTGATTTTTATCCTTAGTCCCATTAGTGATAGATTTGAAAAATAAATGAATTGAGCAATAGAACATCAATAGGTCATATGATAGCACTCTTTTATTATTCTTTATTTCCCTAATTATAATTATAATTATAATTAGTTAAAAATAAATATTTTGAATTAAAATGTTATACAACAAATAATTATTATTATATTTACAATATATTAAAATAATAATAATATTTATTATCATCTTATTTAATTTAATTTAAATGAATTTGGAATTTTATTATGTCAATTTATTGTCCGGTCTAATTTGAAATACATATTATAGTGTATTGATATAATATAATGCGATTATAATTTTAATTTAATTTTAACTATTTAAATTTTAAATAATAATAATAATAATTAAATATTAATTTAAAATAAAAAAAAAAAGAGCGGCAAGCCGACACGACGAATCCTTTCGAGGCCGCGACGTCAAAAGCTGGGGTACGGAGCGCAGTGCGAGGCGAAATATTGTCCCCCGTGCGGGCTGTGGGCCCCACCTATTAATAAGGACACGAGTTCATCGAACCCAGTTACGTGTTCGAATGAGGTGGGCTCAATGAATTATTATAAAAGAATAATAATAATAATATTAAAAAAAAAAAAGAGTATTCAAATCCTCTGTGATATTTAAATTTTTTTTAAATTTTTTATTATGAAAATAGAAGACAGAAAACAAATTTGTGATTTATTATTATAAAAATTAGAAAATTTAAGATTATAAATTATATTATAAGCTTGATTTATATTATTTTTTTATAGATAGATTTAGAGGCATAACTCTATTTATAAAGATTATATTTAATAAAACTAAATAAATTATAAAATATAGTCTTATAAAAGTTTTACATATAACTAAGAAATGTGTGTTAGTTGTGGCACTAAGAAAATTTAAATACAAATTTCTGATTTTTTTTTTTAAAGATGAGCTTGATTCGTGTGAAGTCGCGATAAATTTAATTTTTCAATCTAGTTTTGGTGAGAGACTATTTTGAGTTTTTTTGGATAGATTTATTTAATTGATCACTAATGCCAAGCAAATATGTGAGTTATTTGCACTCCATTAGTCATGATGAGTTCAATTTAATTGGTTCATGATAGTGACGTAAGTTAGGTTGACTTAAATTGGGTTCACACGATTTTTGATAGAAATTTAGTTTCCAATTTTCTTATTTTTTTAAAGTATTTTATAGGGACAAGAGAGTTTTAATTATCATTCTAGATAATGGCCACATCACTTTTAATTTGACTTGTTTATATGCTTTAGTGTCATGAGCATCTATGAATATAGACAAAAAACATTGTATTATAAGATTTCCTTCTTTAACATTCTCCTAAAAGCTTCATCTCTATGAATTTCCCTCTTAAGATGATTAAGAAGAAACCAAACTTCATTATCAAGCTCCCTTAAGAGAGGCAACTGAGAGTGAAGGTCATGAAGAAGATGTCAAACATAAAGAGGCTCTTTAATTTGCCTCCATTCAAGGTTGTGGAGCTTGAGCTTGATAAGTTGAGCAAGAAGACTATCTTTTATGAGGATCTAGCATGCTAGGGGCCCTCAATTAAAGTACTAATTTTATGTTGCATACTACTTGTAGATGATAAGTGAAAGTGGAAGAGGTTTAATTAGAAATGGTTGTTGAAGATGAGCTAATCATGGTCTCTATTACAAAGCATGGCTATGGTGGTGCTAAGGTTTTTCTTGTTTGGGATTTAGGACGGATCTCTAAGAATATTTTAGTCATGGGGTGAAGTCAACCTTAAAAATAACAAAAGTTCTCTTGAAAATATTATATGCATGGATAAACTTTGGCATTGTTTGATTGCACCGCTTCTTTGTAAGTAGCCTCCTCTTAAGTTTCTTGAACATACATGGGTAGTGGTGGAAAAGAGAGTTTGGCCTTGAGTGAGAAGGTTGCTATTATAAACTTATCTCAATTAGATCTTCAAGGTTGCTATTGCTCAAGTTGGCATGGACATGAATTATGAGTTCTTAAAGAAGTCAAACAATGGTGCAATTTGAACATTGTGAAATCATATAAGGTTTTGAAATAGAAGGAAATATAATCCTTAAAATACACAACTATATTCAAGCCATCTCTATCATGTATATGAATAACATATATATAACAAAATCAATAAAAAAGTATTTGAACAATTAACCTTCTTAAAAAGTTTCTTAAGATCTCTATTATAGATTCTTTCAAAATTTTTTGTTAGAAATACATCATTTTCTATAGAAAGTTAACATATATCTCAAGTAGTTCACTAAACCTCTTAAGAGATTTTTTTTTTTCATAATATTCATTGCATCAAACCTTTAATAAGACTAAATAAAGATAAAGGCACTAGAATTAGAGCAAATAATATTTCTGCCAACATTTATTACTAATTATAGAGGATAATCATTTTTGTTGTATTTATCATATCACTTCATAAAATTTGTTGATTAATAAGTTTCAAGATTATGACTAATAACATGTTTTCCTATAGTTGAAAATTTGAATAAAATCTAAGGTTTTTGACATTTAAATATAAAAGTTAAAACAACTAGAAGAGCATCTAAGTTCATTAATTTTGATTAATTCTACCAATATTAAAGCTTTTATGAATTTGTTTTTTCTTATACTCGCTTAGCATATTTCATATTTGTTGTAAATCACATCATGTACTCAAGTTTTTCATTATATTAAATTCTCATCATAAAGGATGTAGTCATATGATCAAATCATTATAATTTTTTCTATTCACTTTAATTTGTGATTGCTCTTCTCTTACCTCCTTAGAGTCACTTGAGCTTATTCTAATCCCAAACTCTCAAATTACACTTCTTAAGATTAATCAATATCTCATCAAGATAGGGAATAAGATTTCAAGGTTCATCGGAGGGATGCCCATTTTCTAAATAGGAATAAAAGTTATATTAGATTGAGCACATGTTAATTCCATAGATTGAGATGGATGCCAAGTTTAATATGGAAAATAATAATTGTCAAAAGTTTTATACACGTTCATTGAAATTGAAGGAGGGAGTGATCATGGAGGTTAGTCATGCAAGTAAGGGATGAAAATTCAACTATGCATTTCATGTCCATGCATAAAATTAGATACTTTTTCCACATCAACGCTACTAAACATCTAATGCATTGGCTATAGAGGACTAGAATTAATATAGTCTTTCACAAAAACATTGATGTCACCTTCTTTAGATTAATTATGATAAAACCCTTTTTAACGGAAGGAGATTTGAGCAACATCAAATAAGACTTTGATTGAAGATTATCTAAATATGTGATTCGATATTGATGTATTGGTGTACTTTCAAGTTCTTTTAAAGGATTTTTTGAATATATTTTAGCTCATGTAATAATAAAAGCAGATATTGGTTGGATTCTTGAATCATTTTGATGGTGGGATGTCTTTGAGGGTTTGTTGGAGAGTAAAGAAAGTGGGGGGCGGGAGGTGCAAAAGTAGGGTTTATTTTAAATCGGGTTCGTTAAGTTTCCTACAGGGGCAAGTCCCCATAGTTAATTACATCTTAAGGGATGGGATCCCTTAGGAAAACTCTCGATTAAGATAAATGATCATTGTCTCTGAAGATGTCAATAAGAAGGACTATCAATCAATTGGTTTTATTTTGAAGATCAAATGAGATTGATCAAAAGAGGGAGTTATTATCGAAACTAAAATGGGGAATAAGTAGGAGAGGCTCACGATGCTAGCGAACCTAGGGAGCATCTCAAACTATCCTATAGTTGGGCTTTATATTTTAAAAATTGATTTAGTTTATTTGAGTTGCATTTTTCATTAGAATTTTAGGACTTAAGATTCATTAACACAAGATTAAGGAAATGCCTAAGAGGTGAGGAATTATTATTCTTATGGCCCACAAAGGAGAGAAGCAATCTCAGAACCTAAATTTAGAGAGCTTCGATGAGGGTCGAAAGCACAACCTAAATCTAAGGCAAAAATGGGTAATTAGTTTACCTCCACAAGAGAGGACAAATCACCCGACACTTACTTGCTTTGAGGACGCCATAACTCCTCATACAATTTTAAATATATGTAGGAAAATCTTTATGCTTATGCAAGATAGCAATACTATTTTTGTTTAGAGAGAGACTAAGTCCTTAAACTCACTCCCTAAAGAGACTAGATCATGAAAAAGGTATGCTTTAAATGACCTAAATCTAATGCAATTCAAATTTCATTTTATTTTTATTTTGGACAATTATTTTGACTCAAGCTAATAGAATTTTTATGACTAATGCATGAGAAAGAAGGTTCTTGGCCAAAATCATCGAGAAGGGAGGATGTAAATTTCCACCATGACCCTCAAAGGTCAAGCTAGGTTTTTTGACAAAGGTGGAAGCTCTCCAATCAAGAGTGAAATAAGATGCATTTGTGCATGATATTATAAATAAATGCTCATCCAGCTAAGGAGTTACTAATTCTTTTATCTTGATTTTAAACCTAAGCTTTAGGTGAGGTTATGAGTTATTTAATTTGAATTTGAATTATTAAGTTGGGTAAAAGATTTATTTTTTCTTAAAGAGCCTAATTCACATCCAGGTCATACATAAAATAAGGAAGAAACTAGAAAAATCATGCCACTTAATGCAAAAGCTAAACAAATCATCAATCAATTTATAATATTAATCACAAAAAGAATAAGTGATCGTTTGTGGTCTCAGACACCACCACACAAACTCAAAAATATTAAATATAGATAGCCGAGCTCTACCCTTATACAACCCAGATTATAAATGAATTAAATTACAATTTAAGCAAAGGAATTCATTGTTATGGGGGTCTTCAAGCTTTATTTTTCTTTCTTCTTTCTTTTTTCTTTCTTTCTTCTTCTTTGGTTCCTCCTTTGAATGGTTGGAAAGTGGATGTTCCAAGGCTTCACATGGTGCATAAGATAAGATCTTATGACCAATGTTCATCTTAATCTCCATAACAAATTATTCAAAAATCTTAATTATACAAATTTTTACATGAAAAGGAATAGTAGAAATCTAACTAATACCTGCAAAATAAAAGTTAGCTAAATCAGACCACACAAATCTCAAGCATGTATATTGGACTTATAACCCCACACAAGGGTGACTAAGTCCACCTAGCTTATGGATTATGCTTAGGGGTATAAAGCACCTGCAAGCAAAAGCATTTATATTTTTATTTATGATAGTATCCCTTAAGCACAATCCCCTACAGAAAAGAATAGTTAGACAAAGAACGTCCTACAATTTATTCTACGAGCATACACCCTAACATCTAGTCTAAAACATATATCATAAAATAAAATAAATATCAAACCATGCACCGACCTAACTTAAAGCTAGAAGTTGTGACTTAGGCTGATGTGTGTGCTTTGAAGGCTTGTGTGGTATGCTTAGCTTAGGACTTTAGGTTCAAATTTTCTAAATGTGAAGAACATGTTCAATTTATAGGAGAATTTCATTTAAGTTGTTTAAGTGTCTTGGGTTGGTTTTATTTCATATTTTAATTTAGTTTAAGAATTGAAACCTATAATTATGAAGAGAGGAAAGAGAAGAGAACTTCTCTTTCCCCTAACCCTAGTAATTTTTAAAAGTAGGTTTATATTTTAGTTTCATTTAGGTGAAAGTTTTGATTACATCATTTAATCAATTCTAAGTTTAAATAAACCCTAAACAAATCTATTCAAAAAGAAAGATATTTTAAGATTAAATAAAATGAATTAAAATTCACATGATGCACATTACTTCATTTATTTCCTAACATATATAACATGCATATGGATAAACCCTAAGCATATCTATACATGCATATGAGAGTAGTTAACACACTTTATGATGCATGCTAAGTAATTCATTTAAGAAAATTTAGAAGTTGAATATGCATGATTTTTCTTAAGTAGAAAAGATTTTCCTTATTCAAAATTTCACATACATACATGAAAGTCAGAAAGGCATAAATGAGTGCATTGTTATTGTTAACCATAGGTGTAAGGTACAAGACCTTAGGGCTAAAAAACTCGACCCTGGGTTGTCCAGACTAATATACCAATTTCTTTAAATACAAACATGTATATAAAAGAAATGAAATAAAAAAAAGAATATGTAAAAGTTGTTTAATAGATTTGTTTTGTTTATGCAATTTATATATGTCAGTGTAGGTAACCCTTCTTAGATGGTGGCATAGATATGAATAGGATATGAAATTAGGTGAGCATTAGATCCTTTTCAAATGAACCTTATATCTTACTAAATTCCTATTCAAAACTATACCAACATAGGAGAGAAAGGAAACCTATACTAAGCATACCTTTATAATATTTCACATGCAAGATTATAATTAAAGTATAAGAAGCATACTTTCAGATTTGATATTTCATTTATAAGTTTTGGAAAAAAATTTATATTTAATAGTGAATAGCCACTCATATTTTTCTTTAGCCAACACATGCACATTTGACATAAAGTAAATAATTTCATTTTAAAATTTGAAACATGAAATTATGAATGCATGAAATCACATGACATACAACTTAACATGTTGGGAAAGATCCAAAGTAATGAAAGCATGTAAACAAACTCACTTCAGTTAAATCCTAAAGACATTCTTATGAAAATTTAGAATAAATCAAAGTGAATTTCAAAGTAATTTTTGTTTAGTTTGAGGTTTGATTTAATTTTGAAAAGATGAGATGAGTTTGTTGTTCCTAACCCATTCCCACATATGTTTTATATTTTTTGTTTAATTTCTAGAATATTAAATCCATTTTTAAGCATTGATTTGGTTAAGGTATGAATTAAGTAGTTTAATTAACCCTTACCTACACCACCTTAGAAGAATTAACTAAGTAATTATGAGCCAATGAGATGATATAAAACTCACAAGGAATTTAAATTTGTAATGCACATAATAATGAAAAGGCCTAATGTAATTTGGCTCATAATTAAAAGTTAATTAAGCTAAGAGGTTTAGCTTAAGTACTTTCAAAATACCCTTTCACACATGTGAATTGGATTTTGATTTCCTTAATTGAACTTATGCTATTAAACACCTTAGCATCTACCCAAGATAGATTAATTAAGTTCTAGAACTTTTTAGAATTTTTGAAAATTGATTAAGGGGATAATTAATGAATAAACTCTTAATTAAGAGGGGATTAAAAAGAGAAAAGGGGGTTTAGAGAATAACTTAGGGGAAATGCTCCAAAGTTATTTCATAAACCTCCTACTCATTGGATCTGACCTTAATCAAATCTAATCATAGGGTAAATCCACTAATCATGCCCTAAATATGCCTAATTACATGAAAGAGGTAATTAGAGAATGAAATAGTAATTTTTCCAATTAAGCCCTCAATAAATCTCAACAAAATTAGGAAAGGCAGAGGTCATCCCCTAAAATGAACTCTAGAAATTTGAGATTAATTAATTACCTAATTAAGAGATAATTAGCTAATTAAGATTCCCAAATAAATCTAAATTATGAGAAAAGAGTAATTCAAAATCCATTGAAATTATTTTTAAAATATTCTAGATGAAATTACCTTTCCATAGCATTTTTGCTTTTATTTTGTTTTTAATTTTCTAAAGAGAATTATGAATTTTAGCAGTTCTCTAGATTAATTGGGAATTAATTAAAGCATTTAACTAATCACTGATTAATCTTTAGCTCATAGCACGACGCATGGCAGTGGCGGTCAGTGCACTTTACACGAGTCGAACTGTGTGGGGACAACTTAAGTTGTCACCTCACAAAGGCGACAGTGGCGTACACGCTTATATCCCTGCCATTTGATCAAAGATCGGACGGCTGAGAATCCCCCTGCGAGTTTAAAAGGATAATTAGATTACTAAACAAGCTAAATAATCTCAGTCGTCCATCTAAAATGTGTGGATAGACGGCTGAGATGAGCCAAGTTCTTCCCTGAGGATTAATGGAGACCATCCATGATCTAAGGAGAGATCCGAGCTCGATTGAGCTCGGATTGGAATGAAATTGTACCCACACCATCTAAGCACAATTACAAACCTAACCAATGGTGGATTTCACATGCCATGAACATTTGTTTCACAAAGGACCAACACCTCCCAAGCTAAGTGGTCGAAAAATTCAATACCTCGTTGGAGGTGATCACCGGCGCTCGAGATTGATGAGGTAACTTTATCTGGTGGAGACGAAGCCCCGTTGAAATTCCTAGGCCATAAGATTGAGTGGATCAATTGGTGGACCAACACCACTTCACTTGGGCTTTGGCTTTGATTGAATTGAGCTCTTCCTTGCCTCTAGAACTTCAGAGAAAGATTAGGCCAATTCGACTTGACCCTTTGATGGAGTGTGCAAGAGTAATTGGAAGGAGATCAAGTGTAGAGAAAAGTGGTTAATGGATTGAGCTCCCCTATTTTTCCAATGTGCAAAATCGAGAAATGGGGAATTCAGATCCTTCCTAAGAAGCTTGAGAATGCTTTGAGATGGTTGCTCTAGGTTCCTAGGCTTCAATCGACAGTGGCTGAATTAAAATTTCATTGAATTATGGGGAGTATATCTCTCCCTATGGCAATCGGACGGCCGACACCTCCTTTGTCGTTTTGATCCATTTGACCATATTGGAGGGGTTGTTTAGGCTTTTAGCTCTTTGCACATGGTCAGTTTGAGGCCTTGAGTGGATTGCCAACCTCCCATGTGCATCAAATTGAGCTTAGGAGGGAGTTTGAAAACTCAATTTCAAGCTAGGGAGTCAGGTTTGGTCAAGGGGCCAAATTGGTTGACCCAAACTTATTGGTTTGGGTGCACCACTCATCACTAAGTCCTCTTGAGCTTTTAGGAAAGCCTAAAGTGATTGTGAAGAGGGTATGGCCAAAATACCCATGGGCTATGCCAAAATTTGTTCTATGGCCTAGGGGTAGAATGGTCATTTTTGTTGTTTTTCCAATTTGGATATGTTGAGTCTGTGAAGAAACTAGGTTTGGCCAAGTTTCATTAGATTTGATATCCATTTGATAGGGTTTGGCTCATGTTGACCCATTTAGATCAAAATGGGTCAACTTGGGTCAAGTTGACCAATAGGTCAAATTGGGTCAAACTAACGGTTGGGTCAAGTTCATATGACAATTTGAAATGTTTTGGTAGCTTTGGTTTGATTCAATTTGGTATATATTTGATTTTGGCTCATATGACTTCATTTAGGTCAAATGGATCAAGTTGACCTATTTGACCCATTTGACCTATTTGAGGTAGGTCAAGGGTAGGTTTAGGTTAGGTTAGTCATATGGAGTGGATTGGTATCTTTGTTTCCAATCAATTTGGGTTTGATTCAATTTTGTCTCAACATGACCCCTTTAGCTCATGTTGGGTCTGAGGTCAATTGGGCTAGGTTGAGTCTAATTGGTCAAGTGATGCTTTGCTCAAGTTCCACAAGTGATTTGGGATGAACTTGACCTATTGGTTCCAATCAATTTGGCTTATATCAAGTTTTGACACATATTGACCCTTTAGGTCAAAATGGGTCAACTTGGGTCAAGTGGGCCAATTGGGCTAGGTTAGGCTCAAATGTTGGTTTGGTCAAGTTCAAACATAAGTCATGAGTAAACTTAGATCAATGGCTTTAATTAATTTGGCCTATGGTGGAATTTGGCTATGTAAGATTTCATTTTGGTTAAGTGTTGGCTTGGTCAACCCTTAGGTTTGACTTGGTTTGACCCAATTTGATTGATTGATTATCCCATGATGATTGTTGATCATGATGAGAGGCAAATATGAGTTTGGTTCAATCCAGTTTGGTTAGGATCAAAAGTTGGCTCATAATGGTACTTTAGGTCACTTTGGGTCAAGTGAGCCTAAGTGCATCAGATGGCTTCGTCAAAGCTTAATTTGAAATTGGTTGATCTTGTTTATGAACTTATGATTGAAATATAAATCCATTTACATGTGGTTTGAAGTCAAATGGATTTTGATCCATTTGAAAATTTCATATTCAAAGGAAGAATATGAAGGGTCTGGGTTTGATTTAATTTGAGTTTTGATTGTTTGATTGAGGTTTGGATTTATATATGAGCTCATGATTGTAGGATTGATTGAACCATAAGAGAAAATCAAAGATTTTGTTTGATTTGAAAGTGATTTGACTAAGTTCAAGATTTTGACTTGAAAGGCTTAGATTTGATTTTGAGTGGATTTGAGTTTGATTTTGGAATTGGTTTTGATTGTTTGAATTTATGATTTATATATGTGAATATAAATGGATCATGAGAAAATTTCAAGGATTTGAAGTGGTTTAATCATGATTTGGGTTAAATCCGTTAAAGGGAATTTAAAGGATTTAAAGAAAATTTTAAATTGAAATTTAATTTTTGAATTGGATTGGATTGATTTATATTTATATTTCATTTATGTATGAGAATATAAATGAGAATAAAAATAATTTTTGAGAAAATTCCATGAGTTTGAATAGATTTGATCAAGAGTTAGGTTAAATCCATTGATGGAAAATTGAGGGATTTAAGGGAATTTCAAGGATTTTAAATTTGGAATTTAATTTTTGAGTTGGATTTAATTAATTTATATTTATATTTCATTTATATATTTGAATATAAATGAGAATATAAATAAGTTTTGAGAAAATCTCATGAGTTTGAATAGCATTTGATCAAGGTTTAGGATTGATTTTGGTTAAGTCCTTTAAAAAATTAAAGTTAAAAAATTTCATGAATTGATTTTGAATTTTGAATTTGATTTGATGGGTTTGAATTTATATTTCATCTATATATGTGAACATAAATGAGAATATAAATTGATCATGAGAAAATCTCAAAGATTTGAATAGTTTGAATCATTTTAAGTTCTTAAGGATTTGGACTTGGCAAAATTTGGACTTAGGAATTTTTTGAAGGATTTTGATCATGGGTTTCAATCAAAGATTTCAATCATGAATTTCAATCATATGGAGTTGATTTGAACTTGGAGATAATCAATTAGAATTGATTTGGAGTTTGACTTGAAAGAAGGAAAGTGAGAAATGGTTTAAGCTATGGGTAGAAAAATTTCCTAACATTTGGCATAATATTTATGGATAACTCTATAAATCTTCTAATGCTAGGGGAGTGTCCACCTAATCTAGATGTGTCTTAAGAAAGGAACTCTAAAGTCAAGAGAAGTCCTATTCAAGATGGAGTTGAAAGCTCATCCTAAAAATGAGGTCAACAGAGAGTGAATAATAAAAGGATAGAAGAGAAATTATTAGTGACTCACTAAATATCATCAAATAAAGAAAGAAGCCACCAATTCAATTAAAAGACACAACGATGATTGAAGCTATTACTAACATACGTTAATTGGATATGAACCTCCAATTCAAGCACTTACGAGCTTTAATTTTGTTCATCAAATAATTCATTTGAAGAAGGAGATCGTCCATATAAGTGATAAAAATTCAACCCTTTATTGTCTTTACATGTTTCATCTTTGCATAATTAACTATTAGTTTTATGCTTGAGATTAAATTTTTGTGATGCACCAAGCTAAAGATAAATCCTTAATTGGTGGAGTATACCATTTTTTTTCTTATAAACAGTTGATGCACACACATGTGCACGCACAACAACACATGACACACACGCATACACACACGCTCACACACACACACAAACACACACACACACACACACATATACACACATACATACAAAATGAAAATGAGTTTCCACGAATTTAAATCCTCTCCAATTATCATGTTGCCTATTTTAATCATCACTGAATTATATGTTCAACAATGTATATTTGTAATTATTATCAGATTATTTAATTAATTTTCTAAGTTTATGAAATTAATGTTGTCCCTTTTATCAATACTAGATGATCAAAATATATAATTGTATATTGTACACTTACTATAATGATTTTAGTATATAAACTAATTTTGGCCCAATTCTTAAAGTCCCTCACGTCAAGTCCATAAATTAATTTGAGAAGACAATAGATAGATAAAAAAAACATTGAATGAACCATAAAGATAAAATTACTATAACGATCTATTTGGTGAAGAAAAAAATTGGTATAATTAAAACAAAAAAAATAGGTGTTTGATTTAAGGTAATATTTTTTAGTAAGAATTACAAACATATATACCACTTAATTCTAATTTATTTATGTATCTATCATCTAAATTTTAATATTTATTTATATAATACTTTAGTATTACATATATATACATACATATATATATATATATAACACTTTAATCATAATAATAATTATACTTAAAATGTGATATTAAAAATTAATTTGGGTAAAATATAAATAAATATTAGAATTCTATATTAGATAATTTAAAATAACATACTTACCACTCAATTTTTATATATTTACAAAATTGTCACCATTTTATCTTAATTTTTCAAATCATTATTCAAATATTGAAATTTATAATATAAATAAATTATTTTTTATTTGGGATTTTTACAAATCAACCATGAAATACATATGTATTTATAATTTAATCCCTTAATCATTATATTTATGTATCTATCAATAAATTTTAAAATATTTTTTATTAATTTCAATATTTATATATATATATATAAAAAATTAAGATCAATAATGATTATACTTAAAATGTGATATTAAAAATTAATTTGGGTAAAATATAAATAAATATTAAAATTCTATGTATTAGATAATTTAGGTGCAATAACATACTTACCACTCAATTTTTATATATTTACAAAATTGTCACCATTTTATCTTAATTTTTCAAATCATTATTCAAATATTGAAATTTATAATATAAACTAACCATTATTTTTTATTTGGGATTTTTACAAATCAACCATGAAATACATATGTATTTATAATTTAACCGCCCTCCCTTTGAATCATTAGATCCATGTATTTGTGTGTGTCACGATCAGATCAATGAGAATTTTTAAAAATGAAACATAAGGATTGGACTTTTGCTATTAATTTCAATATTTGAATGCCAATTTGAAAAATTAAGATCAAAGATGATTGGTTTGTAAATATAGAAGAATATGATGTATGTGCAAGTAAAAGCCCATTTTTATTTTTGTAATTATAGCATATATAAACACATGAATTGAATAATTAAAAAAAAGAATATTAAATTTATTAAGATATAATAATTAGATGAATGATATATTTATAATAATAATATTTATTATTGCTATTATTATTATTTAATTAAAAAGTTAAAATAAAATAACTTCTAAAAGCACATCAATGATTGAACACCTAGAAGGCAACGTTGAGTTTTCTTAGACCACAAGAGCTAAAGGGCCCATAGAATAATCTTACATTATCTTTATGTTGCTCAGCTAAGAAACACTCCGCATGCAAATATGAAGGCCGACATGACTTGGCCATCACAGTCATATATCCATTTCCAACAAATATTATTTCAATAATTTAGTATTATAAATTTAAGATCATATACTCATAAAATTTTCTTTTAATATTAAATTATAACTAAATGAGATTTTGGGCTTCTCTCTCTCTCTCTCTCTCTCTCTCTCTCTCTCTCTATATATATATATATATATATATGATAATATGTATATTCTATAATTTATAGGACTTTTAAGCATACTTTATTTTAATGAAAAGCTCATATATTGTTCATTAATTCCATCATACTTAGGTTGTATTATATGGAACTAATATTAATGATTTTTTTTCTAATTTTTGGATAAATTTAGATTTTTTTTCTAAAAAATAATTAATGATGATTTATTCACATATTCTTTTAAGTCATGCCCATCATTATTTTATAAGTTTACTAGGGCAACTACCTTACTAGGGCAACTATCTTATGTGTTAACATGGTTGTTTGCTCATCTAATTGTGATTTGGGATTTTTTTTTTTTAGGTTTGTAAAGTTTGTTCCAACTTTCCTATTCTAAGCTATGATTTTTTTATTATAATAATATTGTTCTTTCACCGAAGAAGATTCATGGTTAAAATTTGAGGCTAATTAAGTTCCTTCACTTGTCTTTGGCAACTATGATGTTTAAAGAGATAGACATCCCCACACCTTAATCCTCCTTAATCTCAATTAGAGCCACACTTTTAAACATGAGACATTTAAAAGTTATATGCACATAGAGTCATCCCACTTTCATAGGCCTATAATTTCTATGTGATGCCATTACAAATTTCTCAATCATGCCCATAGGAATATACCTCTTGAAAAAAATCATCAATCTTTTCTATTCCCTCTATGTACAAAAATAAAAATCTAATGTCTAAGTCGAAGAGAGTTGCTTGACCGTCAAACCATAGGAAACACTTTTAAGTTGTTCTTGTCTCAACTCATTCTTTTAAAAGTGCATATAGTTAGCACACATATAATAAGGATTAAGTCGATCGAAAATATCTTGCTATAATTCACCATTAATAGTTTCAATATGGATGTTATGATGAAGAAATGGACTAATAATACAACCTCTAAACAACATAATAAAGAACAGAACATAAAATAAAATTTAAGCTAGATCAATAAAACACTCGAAAATGCACTGCAACTATATTTATTTTGCATTGATACCTCTAACCATGACACCTATATTGGTCATGAACTCATCCACCCATTATACACCCAAATAGTGTCATAGGATATTATAAGAACACATTTTATAAGCTTAAGCTAAGTCAAGCTCATCATCAAGGCTTTCTAATAAATAATAAATAAATAATAACATGTAAATTAAAATATAAAAATTAAAATTTTATTAAAATAGGATAAAGAACAAATACAAGTCTTACTACCTTAAGTTCATTAGTTCATGATTTGAAAGCTCCAAGCCCATCCAATTCAATTTATAGGGTCCATGGATTGTCTTTCTCTTAGGTTGTATAGTTGAATGAAGAGCTAATAATGAGCTCTAAAGTTTGTAATTAATTGGTACACAATTTATCCACTTTTTAGCATGTAACTTCAAGCCATTTAATCTATACATTTATTTTCAGTGTATGACATATGTTATACTTAATCTATAGAAATATTAAAACTATAAAACATTTAAAATGCTGTTTTAAGATAATAATTAATAATATAATTACAAATATAATTTGAAAATTAATAAATCATGAAAATATGGGATTTAAATTATTTAACTTAAACCTAAATTCAAGGACTTAATAATTAATTCAATGTATTATATCTCAAATATGATAATTATTTTCTTAAATTTTTGTAGAAGAAAATTATTTTATGCTAAATGCAAATCTCAAAAGCCCTTGTTATGCTCATAAAGAGAGGTAAAGAGGGAAAATAGAATTTTTCATTCACATTAAGCTAGGGCAACATAATCATTAATCGTGTGGCTTGACTTGTTTCTTCTCTTTTTACAAAGTTTCTTCCTTTCATTACTCAAACAGTTCTTCCTAATTTTCAACACACTACCACCCTCCAATGTTAGATATAGATTTGCATACTTTTGGTTGGTTATATCCTAATTCCACATATTGATCCTCCAAAATTGATCTACATAACTCAAGAGGATCAAGATTTCTCACTCTGTAGTAAGAGTGAAAGATTGGAATTTCAAATCTACAAAGTAATATTTTAAAGTTATTTATCAAAAAGAATAGCCAATCATACCATAAAAAATATGAATATTTTTTTTGTATTTGCTAGAATGTAAACCCTCTCGACTAGATCATTAATGAGCAACTTTATTAGGTCAAATATTAGCTTCTCCATCTCTATGATTTTCATGGCACTTGACTCTCATAATGCATCAAGTTCAAATAGTTATCTACCAGTGAGGATAACATGTACTTACTTTTTTTCTTGGCCAAAGGCCATAAGAATAAAAAATTCATAAAAGAGTTCCCATCTTCAGATGATTATTTTATTTTATAGTACTCTTCCATTGCTAATAAAACTATTTCATATTTTAAGGGCCTTTCTACATAACTTTTTAATGTCAACAAATAGTCATCTATTTCTAAAGATGTCATTTCTATTGAGACATCTCTTCACTCTATCTTGTTGTTACTCTTATTGCACCAGTTTCAAAAGAAGAAATTAGATTTATGGTATGTCTTTAGGGCCTTGAGAAATGCCTCCCTAGGTCTTGATGGGTTCAACTCTTTGAATTTTCATTAGCAATAATATCTTTATTGGTAAGGATGTGTATAAGACATTTCTTCTTGCCTTCATTCCCAAATCTTCCCATGTCAACAACCTATCTAATTCTAAATTAGTCTCTCCATGTAATTGCATATATAAAATAATTGCTTAGACATTGCCTTCAAGATTGAAATCAATTATGCATACTATTATCCATGAATCTGAAGCTCGGTTCATTAATAATAAAAATGGCTCTTAGAAAGTCATCTTGATAATTCTTATCTCGCCCACACTATCTTTGTGCCAAATTAAGCATTAAGAAAATATTTGATTCAGTTAGGCGAGACTTTCTTCTTCTTAGGATCGGGAGAAAATTTTTTTCAACTCTTTGTATTCTACATTAAAGCATGTATATTAAACATTCAAAATTTTATTTATTTAAATGGATATCTAGAGGGGCTTTTCTTCCTTCCACAAATGGGCTTAAGCAAGGTTGTCTACTATTTTTTTATCTCTTCTATTTTACTATAGATGTTTTCTCCAATTGGTTATATGATAACATTTCTAAAGATTATTTTAAGGCCATCACCTTTCCTCACAAAAGTATTTTTCTTACTTTTTGTTTGTTGGTGATTTAATTGGATTAGAAAAAACTACAACATTCAAGTCATCTTAAGGAGATTTTTTCTTTTTCGTATAATGCTCCTAAGTTTGGGGTAAATTCCAAAAATAAAATTTCATTTATTTTTCTTAAATCACCCCAAATGTTGAAAATCTTTGTGAAACTATTTGATTTACTTTATCAATCCCATATTTCACCTATTTGGGTTTGCTTATTTATGCCTTTAGACCTGGTTGACTAGATTCTTTTGGGTAAAATTCATTCTTCATTATATGGTTGGAAGGACAAGTGCCTTTCTTTGGATGAGAGATATCAACTCATTAAAATTTTCATTTGGAATCTAATTGCTTAATGGGCAAGATCTATTTCTTTCTTCAAAAGTTGTGGTTTCTAAGTTCTTTTTGCTTGATAATCTCAAAGCTAATAAACTCACTTATATCTTGAGAGGTTACTTGCAAACGTAGAGATTGGAGAACTTGGTCTTCCTTTTATTATTGTCTAATCATTTTGTTTCATGTCTAAAAAAATATGACATCTTCGAGATAATGATTAATTTTTATCATTCTAATTTACTAGTAAATGTACACCCATTTGGAGGCCTCTTAACTAAAATGAATTGAAAATGCTATATAAACTTGTCAACACCTTAAAACTTATCTTATCATCAATGTTTAAGGAAAGCTCCTCCTTTTTGCTCCTCTAGAAATTATAATTAATTATAAAATTGTCCATGAATTGATGGATATCAATCTTTTTGAAGCTCTCCCTTTTGATAATACCACCAAGTTTTTCATTCTATTTCATGCTTATGGTTCGATTTTTACCTCTTCATTCAACACTTTAAAGTCAATGATGGGCATAATTCTACTCAAAATTAATGTGCTGGTTGATGAATGTGTTGGAATAATTTTTCTGATTCATCTGCCAATAATTTTATAGATACTTATAATCAAAATTTAAAGTGTGCTATAAATATTATGCTTTAAAATATTCCATTTACTCATAGATGTATGCTCATAAAGGCTTAAAATGGTTAACACTTTTGTTATATGAATTTTTTGTGTGGCCCCTTTATGCAACATATGCATTGTGAAAAATACAAGTATTAACCACATTAAATTCTCTTTCTCCTAATCTAATGTCATCCTAAGAGGTTGTCTCCATTGGGCAATCACCTTCCTCTTTAATCCCACCTTACTTTAGACTTTAGACCAAATTGCAAATATGAATTATATATCTTCCTCTTTGAGAAAGTTCTTCACACCTCTGTGTAGTACATTATTTATTTCTTATAGAGGAAAAGAAATAACATAAGATTTGCAAAAAAAGTATTACAACATTTTTACTACTTTGTTGAACATTAAAAATGTTATTTAGCATAAATTCAATGGATGGAAGCATAATATGAATGACTGAAACTGTATAGCTCTTATTGGAAATTGCAGGGTGACTAGCTCATGTATTATTCTTATATTGGCATGTATCTTAACCTTTACTATTTTTATTCTTCCTTTTATGAATGGTTTCAACCATGTCTACCTTTTTTAAAAAAAAAATTTAGGGTTTAGGTAGTGGGGTCTTGGAACAATCTTGCGCAACTAGTTATAGTTTTCATGTGTTCAAGCTTCAGTGACATATTTGTTTGTGAGAAAATGGGATGAATTGAAATTTAAGAGAAATATTAAAAGTATTCCCTCATGCTGTGAAATTAAAATTTATTAATTGGAAGAGTTACAATATTATTTTGGCTTCTTTTTCTTAACTTTTAGTGATATGTTTCATTGGTCGACAATGTTATTAATTGACTTTCAATTGCTTTTCTTCATCAGTTTCAATATAATGAGTTTTTTGTTGGTCAATAATGAGTTGTATTTATTAATCTCGATGCTTTGATCATCATATTACGCTAAATATTTTTGCCCTCTTCATCTGGATGATCTCATGGCAATTGTGAGTGTGGACTATTTCTTTTCTTTAAAATAGTTTGTTTTGAGATTTGAGTAGGGATTGATTTTTCCTACTTTATTTCATGCATAGTTTCTCTATTATTCAACTTTTTTAGTTATAGTTTTTATTTTATCATAATTTTTTGACCTTTCTAATTAATTTTTTTTAGATAAATTTGTGCTCAATTCTTAATTTTATTTTAAAATAAATATTTGAATGGAAAGTTGCTATATAATGTGTAATGGCTAGTCCCCTTCCCATCCAATGGTTAGATTCTAGCCTCTTGCATTTAGAGCAGCATTCCTTAGGACTTACAATCTCTTAAGGGCAGCCGCCAACTAACTCCTCCTACAATTTTAAATACATGTAGGCAAATCTTTATGCTTATGCAAGATAGCTAGACTATTTTTTTTTAGAAATAGACTAAGTCCTTAAACTCACTCCCTAAAGAGACTAGATCATGTAAAAGGTATGCTTTAAATGACCTAAATCTAATGCAATTCAAATTTCATTTTATTTTTATTTTGGACAATTATTTTGACTCAGGCTAATAGAATTTTTATGATTAATGCATGAGAAAGAAGCTTATTGGCCAAAATCATCGAGAAAGGAGGTGGTAAGTTTCCACCACAGCCCTCAAAGATCAAGCCAGGTTTTTTGGCAAAGGTGGAAGCCCTCCAATTAAGAGTGAAATAGGATGCATTTGTGCATGATGTTATAAAGAATGCTCATCTAGCTAAGGGGTTACTAATTCTTTTATCTTGATTTTAAACCTAAACTTTAGGTGAGGTTATGAGTTGTTTAACTTGAATTTGAATTATTAAATAGGGTAAAAATTTTATTTTTTTCTTAAAGAGCCTAATTCACATCCAGGCCATACATAAATTAAGGAGGAAACTAGAAAATTATGTCAATTAATGCAAAAGCTAAACAAATCATCAATCAATTTATAATGTTTATCGCAAAAAGAATAAGTGATCGTTTGTGATAGGGCACCACCGCACAAATTCAAAAATATCAAATATAGATAGCCGAGCTCTACCCTTATACAACCCGGATAATAAATTAAATAAATTACAATTTAAGCAAAGGAATTCATTGTTATGGGGGTCTTCAAGCTTTATTTTTCTTTCTTCTTTCTTTTTTCTTTCTTCTTCTTCTTTGATTCCTCCTTTGGATGGTTGAAAAGTGGATGTTCCAAGGCTTCACATGGTGCATAAGATAAGATCTTATGACCAATGTTCATCTTAATCTCCATAACAAATTATTCCAAAATCTTAATTATACAAATTTTTACATGAAAAGGAATAGTAGAAATCTAACTAATATCTGCAAAATAAAGGTTAACTAAATCACACCACACAAATCTCAAGCATGTATATTGGACTTATCACCCCACACATGGGTGACTAAGTCCACCTAGCTTATGGATTATGCTTATGGGTATAAAGCACCTGCAAGAAAAATTTCTTTATTTAAGATACCTTAAAGCACAATCCTTGTAAAAAGAATAGTTAGAATCCTAAGCATTACCATTCATTCTATGAGCATACACCCTAACATCTAGTCTAAAACATATATCATAAAAATAAACATCAAACCATGCACCCACCTAACTTAAAGCTAGAAGTGGTGACTTAGTGATGTGTGTGCTTTGAAGGTTGTGGTATGCTTAGCTAGGACTTTAGTTCAAATTTTCTAAGTGTGAAGAACATGTTCAATTTATGGAGAATTTCATTTAAGTTGTTTAAGTGTTTTGGGTTGGTTTTATTTCAAATTTTAATTTAGTTTAAGTGAAACCTATAATTAATTAAGTTATGAAGAGAGGAAAGAGAAGAGAACTTCTCTTTCCTTCCCTAACCCTAAGTAATTTTCTAAAGTAGGTTTATATTTTAGTTTCATTTAGGTGAATGTTTTGATTACATCTTTTAATCAATTCTAAGTTTAAATTAACTCTAAACAAACCTATTCAAAAAGAAAGATATTTTAAGATTAAATAAAATGAATTAAAATTTACATGACACACATTACTTCATTTCTTTCCTAACATATATAACATGAATATGGATAGACCCTAAGCATATCTATACATGCATATGAGAGTAGTTAACACACTTTATGATGCATACTAAGTAATTCATTTAAGAAAATTTAGAAGTTGAATATGCATGATTTTTCTTAAGTAGAAAAGGTTTTCCTTATTCAAAATTTCACATACATACATGAAAGTAAGAAATGCATAATGAGTATCGCTATTAACCATAGGTGTAAGGTACAAGACCTACTTAGGTTCTACTTAAAGCTCACAACTGTGGGTTGTCACTAATATACCACTTTTCTTAAATACAAACATGTATATAAAAGAAATGAAATAGAAAAAATATGCAAAAGTTGTTTAATAGATTTGTTTGTTTATGCAATTTATATGTGAGTGTAACCCTACTTAGATGGTAGCATAGAGATGAATAGGATATGAAATTAGGTGAGCATTAGGTCCTTTTCAAATGAACCTTATATCTCACCAAATTCCTATTCAAAACTATACCAACATAAGAGAGAAAGGAAACCTATACTAAGCATACCTTTATAATATTTCACATGCAAGATTATAATTAAAGTATAAGAAGCATACTTTCAGATTTGATATTTGATTTATATATTTTGGAAAATAATTTAGATTTAGTAGTGATAATAGCCACTCATATTTTACTTTAGCCAACACATGCACATTTGATATAAAGTAAATAATTTTATTTTAAAATTTGAAACATGAAATTATGAATGCATGAAATCACATGGCATACAACTTTACATGTTGGGAAAGATCCAAAGTAATGAAAGCATGTAAACAAACTCAATTCACTTAAATCCGAAAGGCATTCTTATAGAATAAGAAAATTTAGAATAAATCAAAGTGAATTTTAAAGTAATTTTTATTTAGTTTGAGGTTTGATTTAATTTTGAAAAGATGAGATGAGTTTGTTGTTCCTAACCCATTCCCACATATGTTTTATATTTTTTGTTTAATTTTTAGATGATTAAATCCATTTTTAACCATTGATTTGGTTAAGGTATGAATTAAGTAGTTTAATTAACTCTTACCTACACCACCTTAGAAGAATTAACTAAGTAATTATGAGCTAATGAGATGACATAAAACCCACAAGGAATTTAAATTTGTAATGCACATAATAATGAAAAGGCCTAATGTAATTTGGCTCACAATTAAAAGTTAATTAAGCTAAGAGGTTTAGCTTAAGTATTTTTAAAATACCCTTTCACACATGTGAATTAGATTTTGATTTCCTTAATTGAACTTAGGCTATTAAACACATAAGCATCTACCCAAGATAGATTAATTAAGTTCTAGAACTTTTCAGAATTTTTGAAAATTGATTAAGGGGATAATTAATGAATAAACTTAATGGGGGGATTAAAAGAGAAAAGGGAGTTTAGAATAGCTTAGAGGAAATGCCCCAAAATTATTTCATAAACCTCCTACTCATTGGATCTGACTTAATCAAATCTAATCATAGGGTAAATCCACTAATCATACCCTAATTATGCTTAATTACATGAAAGAGATAATTAGAGAATGAAATAGTAATTTTCTCAATTAAGCCCTCAATAAATCTCAACAAAATTAGGGAAGGCAGAGGTCATCTCCTAAAATGAACCCTAGAAATTTGAGATTAATTGATGACCTAATTAAGATTCCCAAAGAAACCCAAATTCAGAGAAAAGAGTAATTCAAAATCCATTGAAATTATTTTTAAAATATTCTAGATGAAATTACCTTTCCATAGCATTTTTCCTTTTATTTTTTTTATTTTTCTAGAGGGAATTATGAATTTTAGCAATTCTCTAGATTAATTGGGAATTAATTAAGCATTTAACTAATCCCTGTTAATCTTTAGCTCATAGCACAATGCGTGGCGGCGGAGGTCAGTGCACTTTACACGCGTCGCACCGTGAGGGGACAACTTAAGTTGTCACCTCACAAAGGTCACGCAAATGAACGCTTATATCGCCATTTGATCAAAGATCTGATAGAGAATCTGAGTTTAAAAGGATAATTAGATTACTAAACGTATTAATCTCATGTCCATCTAAAATGATGGATAGATGAGCCAAGTTCACCGATGATCAATGGAGACCGCCCATGATCTAAGGGAGATCCAAGTTCGATTGAATCAAGAATGAACCCACACCATCTAAGCACAATTACAAACCTATCCAATGGTGGATTTCACATGCCATGAATATTTCTTCCACAAAGGACCAATACCTCCTAAGCTAAGTGGTCGAAAAATTCCATACCTCGTTGGAGGTGATCACCGATGCTCAAGATTGATGAGAACTTGCGTGAGTAAGTGCTGAAATTAGCCATAAGATTGAGTGGATCAATTGGACCAACACCACTTCACTTGGGCTTTTTTGATTGAATTCCTTTCCTTGCCTCTAGAACTTTAGAAAGATTAGCCAATTCGACTCCCCATGGAGTGTGCAAGAGTGGAAGGAGATCAAGAGAGAAAAGTGGCTAATGGATTGAGCTCCCTATTTTGCAATGTGCAAAATCAAGAAATGGGAATTCAATCCTTCCTGAAGCTTGATAATGCTCTAAGATGGTTGCTTGGTTCCTGGCTTCAACTAGGGTGAATGAAAATTTCATTGGGGAGTATATCTCCTGAATTGGACACACCTCCTTGCCATTTTGATCCAATTCCATATGGGAGGGGTTGTTTAGGCTTTTAGCTTTTACACATTGTCTTGAGTGGATTGCCAACCTCCCATGTGCATCAAATTGAGCTAGAGGGAGTTTGAAAACTCATTTCAAGCTAGTTTGGTCTAGGGGCCAAATGGGCTGACCCAAACTCATTGGGTTGGGCGCACCACTCATCACTAAGTTCTCTTGAGCTTTTAGGAAAGCCTAAAGTGATTGTGAAGAGGGTATGGCCAAAATACCCATGGGCTAGGCCAAAATTTGTTCTATGGCCTAGGGGTAGAATGATCATTTTTGTTGTTTTTCCAATTTGGATATGTTGGGTATGTGGAGAAACTAGGTTTGGCCAAGTTTCATTAGATTTGGTATCCATTTGATAGGGTTTGGCTCATGTTGACATTTAGGTCAAAATGGATCAACTTGGGTCAAGTTAACACCAGGTCAAATTGGGTCAAACCAAGGATTGTCAAGTTCATATGACAATTTGAAATGTTTTGGTAGCTTTGGTTTGATTCAATTTGATATATTTAGGTCAAATCAAGTTGATCTATTCAATTCATTTGACCTACATGGTATCAAGGGCAGGTTTAGGTTAGTTAGTCATATGGAGTGGATTGGTATCTTTGTTTCCAATCAATTCGTTCATTTTGTCTCAACATGACCTTTAGGTCAGTCTAAGGTCAATTGGGCTAGGTTGAGTCTAATTGGCCAAGTGAGGCTTTGTCAAGTTCCACAAGTGATTTGGGATGAACTTGACCTATTGGTTCCAATCAATTTGGCTTATATCAAGTTTTGACACATATTGACCCTTTAGGTCAAAATGGGTCAACAGTGGGGCCAATTGGGCTAGGTTAGGCTCAAATGTTGGCTTGGTCAAGTTCAAACATAAGTCATGAGGTGATCAATGGTTTCAATTTCCTATGGTAATTTGCTATGTAAGATTTCATTTTAGGTTAAGTGTTGACTTGGTCAAACCTTAGGTTTGACTTAGTTTGACTCAATTTGATTGATTGATTATCCCATGATGATTGTTGGCCATGATGAGAGGCAAATATAAGTTTGGTTCAATCCAGTTTGGTTAGGATCAAAAGTTGGCTCATAAGGGTACTTTAGATCACTTTGGGTCAAGTGGTGTCAAATGGCTTCAAAAGCTTGATTTGAAGTTTGATCTTGTTTATGAACTTATGATTGAAATATAAATCCATTTACATGTGGTTTGAAGTCAAATAGATTTTGATCCATTTGAAAATTTCATATTCAAAGGAAGAATATGAAGGGGTCTTGGGTTTGATTTTTTATTTGAGTTTTGATTGTTTGATTGAGGTTTGGATTTATATATGAGCTCATGATTGTAGGATTGATTGAACCATAAGAGAAAATCAAGGATTTTGTTTGATTTGAAAGTGATTTGACTAAGTTCAAGATTTTGACTTGAAAGGCTTAGATTTGATTTAGATTTGAGTTTGATTTTGGAATTGGTTTTGATTGTTTGAATTTATTACATTTATATATATGTGAATATAAATGGATCATGAAAATTTCATTTGAAGTGGTTTAATCATGATTTGGGTTAAATCCATTAAAGGGAATTTAAAAGATTTAAAGAAATTTTTAAATTGAAATTTAATTTTTGAATTGGATTGGATTGATTTATATTTATATTTCATTTATGTATGAGAATATAAATGAGAATAAAAATTAGTTTTGAGAAAATTCCATGAGTTTGAATAGATTTGATCAAGATTTAGTTAATCCATTGATGGAAAATTGAGGATTTAAGGGAATTTCAAGGATTTTAAATTTGGAATTTAATTTTGAGTTGGATTTATAATTTATTTATATTTCATTTATATATTTGAATATAAATGAGAATATAAATAAGTTTTGAGAAAATTTCATGAGTTTGAATAGCTTTGATCAAGGTTTAGGATTGATTTTGGTTAAGTCCTTTATTGAAAAATTAAAGGGACTTAAAAAAAATTTTCATGAATTGATTTTCAATTTTGAATTTGATCTGATGGGTTTGAAATTATATTTCATCTATATATGTGAACATAAATGAGAATATAAATTGATCATGAGAAAATCTCAAAGATTTGAATAGGTTTGAATCATAGTTTTGGTTAAGTTCTTAAGGGAGGCTTAGGGATTTAGGCAAAATTTGGACTTAGGAATTTTTGAAGGATTTTGATCATGGGTTTCAATCGTAGATTTCAATCATGAATTTCAATCAAATATTATTTCAATAATTTAGTATTATAAATTTAAGATCATATACTCATAAAATTTTCTTTTAATATTAAATTATAACTAAAACTAAATGAGATTTTGGGCTTCTCTCTTTCTCTCTCTCTATCTCTCTCAGTGTGTGTGTGTGTGTGTGTATATATATATATATATATGATAATATATGTATTCTATAATTTATAGGACTTTTAAGCATACTTTATTTTAATGAAAAGCTCATATATGGTTCATTAATTCCATCATACTTAGGTTGTATTATATGGAACTAATATTAATGATTTTTTTTCTAATTTTTTGATAAATTTAGATTTTTTTTTCTGAAAAATAATTAATGATGATTTATTCACATATTCTTTTAAGTCATGCCCATCATTATTTTATAAGTTTACTAGGGCAACTATCTTATGTGTTAACATGGTTGTTTGCTCATCTTATATGGGTGCTTGGATTGTCTAGAGGTTGCTTCACTAGATGTGTGATTTGGGATTTTTTTTTTAGGTTTGTAAAGTTGGTTCCAACTTTCCTATTCTAAGCTATGATTTTTTTTATTATAATAATATTGTTCTTTCACCGAAGAATATTCATGGTTAATTTTAAAATTTGAGGCTAATTATGTTCCTTCACTTGTCTTTCACAACTATGATGTTTAAAGAGTTAGACATCCCCACACCTTAATCCTCCTTAATCTCAATTAGAGCCACACTTTTAAACTTGAGACATTTAAAAGTTATATGCACATAGAGTCATCCCACTTTCATAGGCCTATAATTTCTCATGCCATTACAAATTTCTCAATCATGCCCATAGGAATATACCTCTTCGGTAAAAAAATCATCAATCTTTTCTATTCCCTCTATGTACAAAAAATAAAAAATCAATGTCTAAGTCAAGAGAGTTGCTTGACCGTCAAAACCATAGGAAACACTTTTAAGTTGTTCTTGTCTCAACTCATTCCTTTAAAAGTGCTTATAGTTAGCACACATATGATAAGGATTAAGTCAATCGAAAATATGTTTCTATAATTCATCATTAATAGTTTCAATGTGGATGTTATGATGAAGAAGTGGGCTAATAATACAACCTCCGAACAACATAATAAAGAATGAAACATAAAATAAAATTTAAGCTAGATCAATAAAACACTCGAATATGCACTGCAACTATATTTATTTTGCATTGATACCTCTAACCATGACACCTATATTGGTCATGAACTCATCCACCCATTATACACCCAAATAGTGTCATAGGATATTATAAGAACACATTTTATAAGCTTGAGCTAAGTCAATCTCATTAAGGCTTTCTCCAATGAAAAATTATCCTAAAATAAATAATAGCATGTAAATTAAAATATAATAGTGGTAATCATGATGCATAGGAACTCCATTTTATTAAAATTAATAGGATAAAGAACAAATACTTGTTTTACTACCTTAAGTTTATTAGTTCATGATTTGAAAGCTCCTAGCCCATCCAATTCAATTTATAGGGTCCATGGATTGTCTTTCTCTTAGGTTGTATAGTTGAATGAAGAGTTAACAATGAGCTCTAAAGTTTGTAATTAATTGGTACACAATTTATCCGATTTTTAGCATGTAACTTCAAGCCATTTAATCTATACATTTTTTTTTCAGTGTATGACATATGTTATACTTAATCTAATTGAAATATTAAAACTATAAAACATTTAAAATGTTATTTTAAGATAATAATTAATAATATAATTACAAATATAATTTGAAAATTAATAAATCATGAAAATATGGGATTTAAATTATCTAACTTAAACCTAAATTCAAGGACTTAATAATTAATTCAATGTATTATATCTCAAATATGATAATTATTTTCTTAAATTTTTGTAGAAGAGAAAATTATTTTATGCTAAATGCAAATTTCAAAAAGCCCTTGTTATGCTCGCATAAAGAGAGGTAAAGAGGGAAAATAGAATTTTTCATTCACATTAAGCTAGGCAACATAATCATTAATCAGGTGTGGCTTGACTTGTTTCTTCTCTCTTTTTACAAAGTTTCTTCCTTTCATTACTCAAACAGTTCTTCCCTAATTTTCAACACACTACCACCCTCCAATGTTAGATATAGATTTGCATTTAAGTACTTTTGGTTGGTTATATCCTAATTCCACATATTGATCCTCCAAAATTGATCTACATAACTCAAGAGGATCAATATTTCTAACTCTGTAGTAAGAGTGAAAGATTGGAATTTCAAATCTACAAATTAATATTTTTATAGTTATTTATCAAAAAGAATAGCCAATCATACCATAAAAAATATGAACATTTTTTTTGTATTTGCTAGAATGTAAACCCTCTCGACTAAATCATTAATGAGCAACTTTATTAGGTCAAATATTAGCTTCTCCATCTCTATGATTTTCATGGCACTTGACTCTCCTAATGCATCAAGTTCAAATAATTATCTACCAGTGAGGATAACATGTACATACTTTTTTTCCAAAGGCCATAAGAATAAAAAATTCATAAAAGAGTTCCCATCTTCAGATGATTATTTTATTTTATAGTACTCTTCCATTGCTAATAAAACTATTTCATATTTTAAGGGACTTTCTACATAACTTTTTAATGTCAACAAATAGTCATCTATTTCTAAAGATGTCATTTCTATTGAGACATCTCTTCACTCTATCTTGTTGTTAATCTTATTGCACCAGTTTCAAAAGAAGAAATTAGATTTATGTTATGTCTTTATGGGCTTGAGAAATGCCTCCCTAGGTCTTGATGGGCTCAACTCTTTGAATTTTCATTAGCAATAATATCTTTATTGGTAAGGATGTGTATAAGACATTTCTTCTTTCCTTCATTCCCAAATCTTCCCATGTCAACAACCTATCTAATTCTAAACTAGTCTCTCCATGTAATTGCATATATAAAATAATTGCTTAGACATTGCCTTCAAGATTGAAATCAATTATGCATACTATTATCCATGAATCTGAAGCTAGGTTCATTAATAATAAAAATGGCTCTTATAAAGTCATCTTGATAATTCTTATCTTGCCCACACTATCTTTGAGCCAAATTAAGCATTAAGAAAATATTTGATTCAGTTAGGCGAGACTTTCTCCATCTTAGGATCGGGAGAAAATTTTTTTCAACTCTTTGTATTCTACATTAAAGCATGTATATTAAACATTTAAAATTTTATTTATTTAAATGGATATCTAGAGGGGCTTCTCTTCCTTCCACAAATGGGCTTAAGCAACGTTGTCTATTATTTTTTTATCTCTTCTATTTTACTATGGATGTTTTCTCCAATTGGTTATATGATAACATTTCTAAAGATTATTTTAAAGCCATCACCTTTCCTCACAAAAGTATTTTTCTTACTTTTTGTTTGTTGGTGATTTAATTGGATTAGAAAAAACTACAACATTCAAGTCATCTTAAGGAGATTTTTTTCTTTTTCTTATAGTGCTCCTAAGTTCGGGGTAAATCCCAAAATTAAAATTTCATTTATTTTTCTTAAATCACCCCAAATGTTGAAAATCTTTGTGAAACTATTTGATTTACTTTCTCAATCCCATATTTCACCTATTTGGGTTTGCTTATTTACGCCTTTAGACCTAAATTAGTTGACTTCTAGAATCTTTTTGGGTAAAATTCATTCTTCATTGTATGGTTGGAAGGACAAGTGCCTTTCTTTGGATGAGAGATATCAACTCATTAAAATTTTCATTTGGAATCTAATTGCTTAATGGGCAAGATCTATTTCTTTCTTCAAAAGCTGTGGTTTTTAATTTCTTTTTGCTTGATAATCTCCAAGCTAATAAACTTCTCTTATATCTTGAGAGGTTACTTGCAAACGTAGAGATTCGAGAACTTGGTCTTCCTTTTATTATTGTCTAATCATTTTGTTTCATGTCTAAAAAAATACGACATCTTCAAGATAATGATTAATTTTTATCATTCTAATTTACTAGTAAATGTACACCCATTTGGAGGCCTCTTAACTGAAATGAATTGAAAATGCTATATAAACTTGTCAACACCTTAAAACTTACCTTATCATCAATGGTTAAGGAAAGCTCCTCCTTTTTGCTCCTCTATAAATTATAATTAATTGTAAAACTCTCCATGAATTGATGGATATCAATCTTTTGAAGCCTCCCTTTGATAATACCACCAAGTTTTTCATTCTATTTCATGCTTATGGTTAGATTTTTACCTCTTCATTCAACACTTTAAAGTCAATGATGGGCATAATTCTAATCAAAATTAATTTGGTCTGGTGGTTGATGAATGTGTTGGAATAATTTTTCTGATTCATCTGCCAATAATTTTATAAATACTTATAATCAAAATTTAAAGTGTGCTATAAATATTATGCTTTAAAATATTCCATTTACTCATAGATGTATGCTCATAAAGGCTTAAAATGGTTAACACTTTTGTATATGAATTTTTTTGTGGCCCTTTATGCAATATACATATGCATTGTGAAAAATACATGTATTAACCACATTAAATTCTCTTTCTCCTAATCTAATGTCATCCTAAGAGGTTGTCTTCATTGGGCAATCACCTTCCTCTTTAATCCCACCTTACTTTAGACTTTAGACCAAATTGCAAATATGAATTATATATCTTCCTCTTTGAGAAAGTTCTTCACACCTCTGTGTAGTACATTATTTATTTCTTATAGAGGAAAAGAAATAACATAAGATTTGCAAAAAAAAATATTACAACATTTTTACTACTTTGTTGAACATTAAAAATGTTATTTAGCTGAAATTCAATGGATGGAAGCATAGTATGAATGACTGAAACTTTATAGCTCTTATTGGAAATTGCAGGGTGACTAGCTCTTGTATTATTCTTATATTGGCATGTATCTTAGCCTTTACTATTTTTATTCTTTCTTTTATGAATGGTTTCAACCATGTCTACCTTTTTTTAAAAAAAAATTTTAGGGTTTAGGTAGTCGGTCTTGGAACAATCTTGCGCAACTAGTTATAGTTTTCTTGTGTCCAAGCTTTAGTGACATATTTATTTGTGAGAAAATGGGATGAATTGAAATTTAAGAGAAATATTAAAAGTAGTCCCTCATGCAATGAAATAAAAAATTATTAATTGGAAGAGTTACAATATTATTTTGGCTTCTTTTTCTCAACTTTTAGTGATATGTTTCATTGGTCGACTATGTTATTTATTGACTTTCAATTGCTTTTCTTCATCGGTTTCAATATAATGAGTTTTTTGTTGGTCAATAATGAGTTGTATTTGCTGTCAATCTCGGATGCTTTTTGATCATATTACAGCTAAATATTTTTGCCCTCTTCTCTCATTTGGATGATCTCATGGCAATTGTGAGTGTGGACTATTTCTTTTCTTTAAAATAGTTTTTTTTTTGAGATTTGAGTATGGATTAATTTTTTCCTCCTTTATTTCATGCATAGTTTCTCTCTATTATTCAACTTTTTTAGTTATAATTTTTATTTTATCATAACTTTTTTGACTTTCTAATTAATTTTTTTCCGATAAAAAATTGTGCTCAATTTTTTGTTTTTAAAATAAATATTTGAATGGAAAGTCGCTATATAATGTAATGGCTAGTCCCCTTCCCATCCAACTGTTAGATTCTTTAGAGATTCCTTAGGACTTACAATCTCCTAAGGGCCACCAACTAACTCCTCCTACAATTTTAAATACATGTAGGCAAATCTTTATGCTTATGCAAGATAGCTAGACTATTTTTATTTATAAATAGACTAAATCCTTAAACTCACTCCCTAAAGAGACTAGATCATGTAAAAGGTATGCTTTAAATGACCTAAATCTAATGCAATTCAAATTTCATTTTATTTTTATTTTGGATAATTATTTTGACTCAAGATAATAGAATTTTTATGACTAATGCATGAGAAAGAAGGTCATTGGCCAAAATTATCAAGAAGGGATGAGGTAAGTTTCCACCACAGCCCTCAAAGATCAAGCCAGGTTTTTTGGCAAAGGTGGAAGCCCTCCAATCAAGAGTGAAATAAGATGTAATTGTGCATGATATTATAAAGAAATGCTCATCTAGCTAAGGGGTTACTAATTCTTTTATCTTGATTTTAAACCTAAACTTTAGTTGAGGTTATGAGTTGTTTAACTTGAATTTGAATTGTTAAATTGGGTAAAAAATTTATTTTTTCTTAAAGAGCCTAATTCACATCCAGGTCATACATAAAGTAAGGAAGAAACAAGAAAAATCATGTCACTTAATGCAAAAGCTAAACAAATCATCAATCAATTTATAATGTTAATCGCAAAAAGAATAAGTGATCATTTGTGGTCGGGCACCACTGCAAAAATTTGAAATATCAAATATAGATAGCCGAGCTCTGCCATTATACAACCCGGATTACAAATGAAATAAATTACAATTTAAGTAAAGGAATTCATTATTATGGGGGTCTTCAAGCTTTATTTTTCTTTCTTCTTCTTTTTCTTTCTTCTTCTTCTTTGGTTCCTCCTTTGGATGGTTGGAAAGTGGATGTTCCAAGGCTTCACATGGTGCATAAGATAAGATCTTATGACCAATGTTCATCTTAATCTCCATAACAAATTATTCCAAAATCTTAATTATACAAATTTTTACATGAAAGAGAATAGTAGAAATCTAACTAATATCTACAAAATAAAGGTTAGCTAAATCACACCACACAAATATCAAGCATGTATATTGGACTTATCACCCCACACATGGGTGACTAAGTCCACCTAGCTTATGGATTATGCTTATGGGTATAAAGCACCTACAAGCAAAAGTATTTATATTTTTATTTATGATAGTGCCCCTTAAGCACAATCCCCTACAGAAAAGAATAGTTAGACTAAGAACGTCCTACAATTTATTCTACGAGCATACAACCTAACATCTAGTCTAAAATATATATCATAAAATAAAATAAACATCAAACCATGCACCTAACTAAAGCTACTTAGAAGATGTGTGCTTTGAAGGCTTGTGTGGTATACTTAGCTTAGGACTTTATGCTCAAATTTTCTAAGTGTGAAGAACATGTTCAATTTATAGGAGACTTTCATTTAAGTTATTTAAGTGTTTTGGGTTGGTTTTATTTCATATTTTAATTTAGTTTAAGTGAAACCTATAATTATTAAGTTATGAAGAGAGGGAAAGAGAAGAGAACTTCTCTTTCCTTCCCTAACCCTAAGTAATTTTCTAAAGTAGGTTTATATTTTAGTTTCATTTAGGTGAATGTTTTGATTACATCTTTTAATCAATTCTAAGTTTAAATAAACCCTAAACAAACCTATTCAAAAAGAAAGATATTTTAAGATTAAATAAAATGAATTAAAATTCACATGACATTACTTCATTTCTTTTCCTAACATATATATAACATGCATATGGATAGACCTTAACCATATCTATACAAGCATATGAGAGTAGTTAACACACTTTATGATGCATGCTAAGTAATTCATTTAAGAAAATTTAGAAGTTGAATATGCATGATTTTTCTTAAGTAGAAAAGGTTTTCCTTATTCAAAATTTCACATACATACATGAAAGTAAGAAATGCATAAGTGAGTACATCACTATTGTTAACCATAGGTGTAAGGTACAAGACCTACTTAAAGCTCAAATCTGGGTTGTCCAGACTAATATGCCACTTTCCTTAAATACAAACATGTATATAAAAGAAATGAAATAGAAAAAGAATATGCAAAAGTTGTTTAATAGATTTGTTTTGTTTATGCAATTTATATATGTGAGTGTAGGTAACCCTCCTTAGATGGAGGCATAGAGATGAATAGGATATGAAATTAGGTGAGCATTAGGTCCTTTTCAAATGAACCTTATATCTCACCAAATTCTTATTCAAAACTATACCAACATAGGAGAGAAAGGAAACCTATACTAAGCATACCTTTATAATATTTCACATGCAAGATTATAATTAAAGTATAAGAAGCATACTTTCAGATTTGATATTTCATTTATATGTTTTGGAAAATAATTTAGATTTAGTAGTGATAATAATCATATTTTACTTTAGCCAACACATGCACATTTGATATAAAGTAAATAATTTCATTTTAAAATTTGAAACATGAAATTATGAATGCATGAAATCACATGGCATACAACTTAACATGTTGGGAAAGATCCAAAGTAATGAAAGCATGTAAACAAACTCACTTAAATCCTAAAGACATTCTTATAGAATAAGAAAATTTAGAATAAATCAAAGTGAATTTCAAAGTAATTTTTGTTTAGTTTGAGGTTTGATTTAATTTTGAAAAGATGAGATGAGTTTGTTGTTCCTAACCCATTCCCACATAAGTTTTATATTTTTTTATTTAAATTTTAGATTATTAAATCCATTTTTAAGAATTGATTTGGTTAAGGTATGAATTAAGTAGTTTAATTAACCCTTACCTACACCACCTTAGAAGAATTAACTAAGTAATTATGAGCCAATGAGATGACATAAAACCCACAAGGAATTTAAATTTGTAATGCACATAATAATGAAAAGGCCTAATGTAATTTGGCTCACAATTAAAAGTTAATTAAGCTAAGAGGTTTAGCTTAAGTACTTTCAAAATACCCTTTCACACATGTGAATTGGATTTTGATTTCCTTAATTGAACTTAAGCTATTAAACACCTAAGCATCTACCCAAGATAGATTAATTAAGTTCTAGAACTTTTTAGAATTTTTGAAAATTGATTAAGGGGATAATTAATGAATAAACTCTTAATTAAGAGGGGATTAAAAAGAGAAAAGGGAGTTTAGAGAATAGCTTAGGGGAAATGCCCCAAAATTATTTCATAAACCTCCTACTCATTGGATCTGACTTAATCAAATCTAATCATAGGGTAAATCCACTAATCATAACTAATTATGCTTAATTACATGAAAGAAATAATTAGAGAATGAAATTGTAATTTTCCCAATTAAGCCCTCAATAAATCTCAACAAAATTAGGGAAGGTAGAGGTCATCTCCTAAAATGAACCCTAGAAATTTGAGATTAATTGATGACCTAATTAAGGGATAATTAGCTAATTAAGATTCCCAAAGAAATCTAAATTCATAGAAAAGAGTAGTTCAAAATCCATCGAAATTATTTTTAAAATATTCTAGATGAAATTACCTTTCCATAGCATTTTTCCTTTTATTTTTTTGATTTTTCTAGAGGGAATTATGAATTTTTGTAGTTCTCTAGATTAATTGGGAATTAATTAAGCATTTAACTAATCCCTGATTAATCTTTAGCTCATAGCACAATGCGTGGCGGTGGAGGTCAGCGCACTTTACACGCGTCGCACCGTGAGGGGACAACTTAAGTTGTCACCTCACAAAGGCGGCGGCGGCGAACGCGCTTATATCCCTGCCATTTGATCAAAGATCGGATGTCAAAGAATCACCCCGCGAGTTTAAAATGATAATTAGATTACTAAACGTGCTAAATAATCTCAACCGTCCATCTAAAATGCGTGGATGGATGGCTGAGATGAGCCAAGTTCTTCCCTAAGGATCAATGGAGACCATCCATGATCTAAGGGGAGATCCGAGCTCGATTGAGCTTGGATTGGAATGAAATTGTACCCACACCATCTAAGCACAATTACAAACCTATCCAATGGTGGATTTCACATGCCATGAACATTTCTTTCACAAAGGACCAACACCTCCTAAGCTAAGTGGTCGAAAAATTCCATACCTCGTTGGAGGTGATCACTGGCGCTCGAGATTGATGAGGTAACTTCCTCTGGTGGAGACGAAGCCCTGTTGAAATTCCTAGGCCTTAAGATTGAGTGGATCAATTGGTGGACCAACACCACTTCACTTGGGCTTTGGCTTTGATTGAATTGAGCTCTTCCTTGCCTCTAGAACTTTAGAGAAAGATTAGGCCAATTCGACTTGACCCTCTGATGGAGTGTGCAAGAGTAATTGGAAGGAGATCAAGTGTAGAGAAAAGTGGCTAATGGATTGAGCTCCCCTATTTTTGCAATGTGCAAAATCAAGAAATGGGGAATTCAGATCCTTCCTAAGAAGCTTGAGAATGCTCTGAGATGGTTGCTCTAGGTTCCTAGGCTTCAATCGACAGAGGGTGAATGAAAATTTCATTGAATTAGGGGGAGTATATCTCCCCTATGGCAATTGGACGGCCGACACCTCCTTTGCCATTTTGATCCAATTGACCATATGGGAGGGGTTGTTTAGGCTTTTAGCTCTTTGCACATGGTCGGTTTGAGGCCTTGAGTGGATTGCCAACCTCCCATGTGCATCAAATTGAGCTTAGGAGGGAGTTTGAAAACTCAATTTCAAGCTAGGGGGTCAGGTTTGGTCTAGGGGCCAAATGGGCTGACCCAAACTCATTGGGTTGGGCGCACCACTCATCACTAAGTCCTCTTGAGCTTTTAGGAAAGCCTAAAGTGATTATGAAGAGGGTATGGCCAAAATACCCATAGGCTAGGCCAAAATTTGTTCTATGGCCTAGGGATAGAATGGTCATTTTTGTTGTTTTTCCAATTTGGATATGTTGGGTATGTGGAGAAACTAGGTTTGGCCAAGTTTCATTAGATTTGGTATCCATTTGATAGGGTTTGGCTCATGTTGACTCATTTAGGTCAAAATGGGTCAACTTGGGTCAAGTTAACCAATAGGTCAAATTGGGTCAAACCAAGGATTGGGTCAAGTTCATATGACAATTTGAAATGTTTTGGTAGCTTTGGTTTGATTCAATTTGGTATATATTTGATTTTGGCTCATATGACTTCATTTAGGTCAAATGGGTCAAGTTGATCTATTTGACCCATTTGACCTATTTGAGGTAGGTCAAGGGTAGGTTTAGGTTAGGTTAGTCATATGGAGTGGATTGGTTTCTTTGTTTCCAATCAATTTGGGTTTGGTTCAATTTTGTCTCAACATGACCCCTTTAGGTCATGTTGGGTCTAAGGTCAATTGGGCTAGGTTGAGTCTAATTGGCCAAGTGAGGCTTTGGTCAAGTTCCACAAGTGATTTGGGATGAACTTGACCTATTGGTTCCAATCAATTTGACTTATATTAAGTTTTGACACATATTGACCCTTTAGGTCAAAATGGGTCAACTTGGGAAGTAATTGGGCTAGGTTGAAATCAAATGTTGGCTTGGTCAAGTTCAAACATAAGTCATGAGTGAACTTAAATCAATGGTTTTAATTAATTTGGCCTATGGTGGAATTTGCCTATGTAAGATTTCATTTTAGGTTAAATGTTGACTTGGTCAACCCTTAGGTTTGACTTGGTTTGAATCAATTTAATTGATTGATTATCCCATGATGATTGTTGATCATGATGAGAGGAAAATATGAGTTTGGTTCAATCCAGTTTGGTTAGGATCAAAAGTTGGCTCATAAGGTACTTTAGGTCACTTTGGGTGAGCCTAAGTGGGTCAAATGGCTTCGTCAAAGCTTGATTTGAAGTTGGTTGATCTTGTTTATGAACTTATGATTGAAATATAAATCCATTTACATGTGGTTTGAAGTCAAATGGATTTTGATCCATTTGAAAATTTCATATTCAAAGAAAGAATATGAAGGGGTCTTGGGTTTGATTTTTGATTTGAGTTTTGATTGTTTGATTGAGGTTTGGATTTATATATGAGCTCATGATTGTAGGATTGATTGAACCATAAGAGAAAATCAAGGATTTGAAAAGGCTTAGATTTGATTTTGAGTGGATTTGAGTTTGATTTTTGGAATTGGTTTTGATTGTTTGAATTTATGTTTCATTTATATATGTGAATATAAATGGATCATGAGAAAATTTCAAGGATTTGAAGTGGTTTAATCATGATTTGGGTTAAATCCATTAAAGGGAATTTAAAGGATTTAAAGAAATTTTTAAATTGAAATTTAATTTTTGAATTGGATTGGATTGATTTATATTTATATTTCATTTATATATGAGAATATAAATGAGAATAAAAATAAGTTTTGAGAAAATTCCATGAGTTTGAATAGATTTGATCAAGATTTAGGTTAAATCCATTGATGGAAAATTGAGGGATTTAAGTGAATTTCAAGGATTTTAAATTTGGAATTTAATTTTTGAGTTGGATTTAATTAATTTATATTTATATTTCATTTATATATTTTAATATAAATGAGAATATAAATAAGTTTTGAGAAAATCTCATGAGTTTGAATAGCTTTGATCAAGGTTTAGGATTGATTTTGGTTAAGTCCTTTATTGAAAAATTAAAGGGACTTAAAAAATTTTCATGAATTGAATTTTGAATTTGATTTGATGGGTTTGAATTTATATTTCATCTATATATGTGAACATAAATGAGAATATAAATTGATCATGAGAAAATCTCAAAGATTTGAATAGGTTTGAATCATAGTTTTGGTTAAGTTCTTAAGGGAGGCTTAGGGACTTGGGAAAAATTTGGACTTAGGAATTTTTGAAGGATTTTGATCATGGGTTTCAATCATAGATTTCAATCATGAATTTCAATCATATGGAGTTGATTTGAACTTGGAAATAATCAATTAGAATTGATTTGGAGGAAAGTGAGGAATGGTTTAAGCTAAAATTTCCTAACACCTCTAAGGCATAACCTATTCCTTTGGATAACTCTTATAAATCTTCTAATGCTAGGGGAGTGTCCACCTAATCACTAGATGTGTCTTAAGACTAAGGAACTCTTAAAGTCTAGAGAAGTCCATGCTAAGATGGAGGGGTTAAGAGCTCATCCTAAAATGAGGTCAACGAGAGTGAATAATAAAAGGATAGAAGAGAAATTAGTGACTCACTAAATATCTTCAAATAAAGAAAGAAGCCACCAATTCAATTAAAAGACACAACGATGATTGAAGCTATTACTAACATACGTTAATTGGATATGAACCTCCAATTCAAGCACTTACGAGCTTTAATTTTGTTCATCAAATAATTCATATGAAGAAGGTGATCATCCATATAAGTGATAAAAATTCAAGCCTTTATTGTCTTTACATGTTTCATCTTTGCATAATTAACTATTAGTTTTATGCTTGAGATTAAATTTTTGTGATGCACCAAGCTAAAGATAAATCCTTACTTGGTAAAGTATACCATTTTTTTTCTTATACACACACGTGCGCACGCTCACACACACACACACAAACACACACACATGCCACTGCACATACACACACGCTCACACACACTCACACACACAAACACACACACACACACATATACACACATACATACAAATTGAAAATGAGTTTCCACGAATTTAAATCCTCTCCAATTATCATGTTACCTATCTTAATCATCGCTGAATTATATGTTCAACAATGTATATTTGTAATTATTATCAGATTATTTAATTAATTTTCTAAGTTTATGAAATTAATTTTGGCCCTTTATCAATACTAGATAAATTTAATTATAAATACTTACCACTCAATTTTTATATATTTACAAAATTGTCACCATTTTATCTTAATTTTCAAATCATTATTCAAATATTGAAATTTATAATATAAACTAACCATTATTTTTTTATTTGGGATTTTTACAAATCAACCATGAAGTACATATGTATTTATAATTTATATCCTTAATCATGATTCATGTATTTGTGTATGTCACGATCATATCAGTGAGAATTTTTAAAAATGAAAAATAAGGATTGGACTTTTGCTATTAATTTCAATATTTGAATGCCAATTTGAAAAATTAAGATCAAAGATGATTGGTTTGTAAATATAGAAGAAATGATGTATGTGCAAGTAAAAGCCCATTTTTATTTTTGTAATTATAGCATATATAAACACATGAATTAAATAATTAAAAAAAAGAATATTAAATTTATTAAGATATAATAATTAGATGAATGATATATTTATAATAATAATATTTATTATTACTATTATTATTATTTAATTATATAAAAAGTTAAAATAAAATAACTTCTAAAAGCACATCAATGATTGAACACCTAGAAGGCAACGTTGAGTTTTCTTAGACCACAAGAGCTAAAGGGCCCATAGATACCCACCGTCTCTTAGCTTAGTTGGTGGGCTGAACCCCATTGAATCCTCCTGGAGCCTATACCATGGGGAAAGTAAGTGGGGACCACGTGATGAATGTGGCTAATGGGATTAGTCAGACATCCCCACAAGATGGGTGGGTGTTGGGTGGATACCCATTGCAAGGGCTTATAGAATAATCTTACATTATCTTGATGTTGCTCTAACACTTTCAAATATGAATCATGACTTGGCCATCACATCATATATCCATTTCCAACAAATATTATTTCAATAATTTAGTATTATAAATTTAAGATCATATACTCATAAAATTTTCTTTTAATATTAAATTATAACTACATGAGATTTTAGGCTTCTCTCTTTCTCTCTCTCTCTCTTGATATATATATATATATGATAATATGTATATTCTATAATTTGTAGGACTTTTAAGCATACTTTATTTTAATGAATAGCTCATATATGGTTCATTAATTCCATCATACTTGGGTTGTATTATATGGAACTAATATTAATGAATTTTTTTCTAATTTTTGGATAAATTTAGATTTTTTTTCTAAAAAATAATTAATGATGATTTATTCACATATTCTTTTAAGTCATGCCCATCATTATTTTATAAGTTTACTAGGGCAACTATCTTATGTGTTAACAAGGTTGTTTGCTCATCTTATATGGGTGCTTGGATTGTCTGGAGGTTGCTTCACTAGATGTGTGATTTGGGATTTTTTTTTTAGGTTTGTAAAGTTGGTTCCAACTTTCCTATTCTAAGCTATGATTTTTTTATTATATTAATATTGTTCCTTCACTGAAGAAGATTCATGGTTAAAATTTGAGGCTAATTAAGTTCCTTCACTTGTCTTTCGCAACTATGATGTTTAAAGAGTTAGACATCCCCACACCTTAATCCTCCTTAATCTCAATTAGAGCCACACTTTTAAACTTGAGACATTTAAAAGTTATATGCACATAGAGTCATCCCACTTTCATAGGCCTATAATTTCTATGTGATGCCATTACAAATTTCTCAATCATGCCCATAGGAATATACCTCTTCGGTAAAAATCATCAATCTTTTCTATTCCCTCTATGTACAAAAATAAAAATCCAATGTCTAAGTCGAAGAGAGTTGCTTGACCGTCAAACCATAGGAAACACTTTTAAGTTGTTCTTGTCTCAACTCATTCCTTTAAAAGTGCTTATAGTTAGCACACATATGATAAGGATTAAGTCAATCGAAAATATCTTTCTATAATTCATCATTAATAGTTTCAATATGGATGTTATGATGAAGAAATGGGCTAATAATACAACCTCTAAACAACATAATAAAGAATGAAACATAAAATAAAATTTAAGCTAGATCAATAAAACACTCATATGCCGCAACTATATTTATTTTGCATTGATACCTCTAACCATGACACCTATATTGGTCATGAACTCATCCACCCATTATACACCCAAATAGTGTCATAGGATATTATAAGAACACATTTTATAAGCTTTAAGCTAAGTCAATCTCAAGGCTTTCTCCAATGAAAAATTATCCTAAAATAAATAATAGCATGTAAATTAAAATATAATAGTGGTAATCATGATGCATAGGAACTCCATTTTATTAAAATTAATAGGATAAAGAACAAATACATGTCTTACTACCTTAAGTTTATTAGTTCATGATTTGAAAGCTCCTAGCCCATCCAATTCAATTTATAGGGTCCATGGATTGTCTTTCTCTTAGGTTGTATAGTTGAATGAAGAGTTAATAATGAGCTCTAATGTATGTAATTAATTGGTACACAATTTATCCACTTTTTAGCATGTAACTTCAAGCCATTTAATCTATACATTTTTTTCCAGTGTATGACATATGTTATACTTAATCTAATAGTAATATTAAAACTATAAAACATTTAAAATGTTATTTTAAGATAATAATTAATAATATAATTACAAATATAATTTGAAAATTAATAAATCATGAAAATATGGGATTTAAATTATTTAACTTAAACCTAAATTCAAGGACTTAATAATTAATTCAATGTATTATATCTCAAATATGATAATTATTTTCTTAAATTTTTGTAGAAGAAAAATTCTTTTATGCTAAATGCAAATCTCAAAAAGCCCTTGTTATGCTCGCATAAAGAGAGGTAAAGAGGGAAAATAGAATTTTTCATTCACATTAAGCTAGGCAACATAATCATTAATCAGGTGTGGCTTGACTTGTTTCTTCTCTCTTTTTACAAAGTTTCTTCCTTTCGTTAATCAAACAGTTCTTCCCTAATTTTCAACACACTACCACCCTCCAATGTTAGATATAGATTTGCATTTAAGTACTTTTGGTTGGTTATATCCCAATTCCACATATTGATCCTCCAAAATTGATCTACATAACTCAAGAGGATCAAGATTTCTCACTCTGTAGTAAGAGTGAAAGATTGGAATTTCAAATCTACAAAGTAATATTCGTATAGTTATTTATCAAAAATAATAGCCAATCATACCATAAAAAATATGAACATTTTTTTTTTGTATTTGCTAGAATGTAAACCCTCTCGACTAGATCATTAATGAGCAACTTTATTAGGTCAAATATTAGCTTCTCCATCTCTATGATTTTCATGGCACTTGACTCTCCTAATGCATCAAGTTCAAATAGTTATCTACCGGTGAGGATAACATGTACTTTCTTTTTTTCTTGGCCAAAGGCCATAAGAATAAAAAATTCATAAAAGAGTTCCCATCTTCTAATGATTATTTTATTTTATAGTACTCTTCCATTGCTAATAAAACTATTTCATATTTTAAGGGCCTTTCTACATAACTTTTTAATGTCAACAAATAGTCATCTATTTCTAAAGATGTCATTTCTATTGAGACGTCTCTTCACTCTATCTTGTTGTTAATCTTATTGCACCAATTTCAAAAGAAGAACATAGATTTATGGTATGTTTTTAGGGCCTTGAGAAATGCCTCCCTGGGTCTTGATGGGCTCAACTCTTTGAATTTTCATTAGCAATAATATCTTTATTGGTAAGGATGTTTATAAGACATTTCTTCTTGCCTTCATTCCCAAATCTTCCCATGTCAACAACCGATATAATTCTAAACTAGTCTCTCCATGTAATTGCATATATAAAATAATTGCTTAGACATTGCCTTCAAGATTGAAATCAATTATGCATACTATTATCCATGAATCTGAAGCTAGGTTCATTAATAATAAAAATGGCTCTTATAAAGCCATCACCTTTCCTCACAAAAGTATTTTTCTTACCTTTTGTTTGTTGGTGATTTAATTGGATTAGAAAAAGCAACAACATTCAAGTCATCTTAAGGAGATTTTTTCTTTTTCTTGTAATGCTCCTAAGTTTGGGGTAAATTCCAAAAAATATAATTTCATTTATTTTTCTTAAATCACCCCAAATGTTGAAAATCTTTGTGAAACTATTTGATTTACTTTCTCAATCCCATATTTCACCTATTTGGGTTTACTTATTTATGCATTAAGACCTAGATTGGTTGACTTCTAGATTCTTTTTGGGTAAAATTCATTCTTCATTGTATGGTTGGAAGGACAAGTGCCTTTCTTTGGATGAGAGATATCAACTCATTAAAATTTTCATTTGGAATCTAATTGCTTAATGGGCAAGATCTATTTCTTTCTTCAAAAGTTGTGGTTTTTAAGTTCTTTTTGCTTGATAATCTCCAAGCTAATAAACTTCACTTATATCTTGAGAGGTTACTTGCAAATGTAGAGATTGGAGAACATGGTCTTCCTTTTATTATTGCCTAATCATTTTGTTTCATGTCTAAAAAAATACGACATCTTCGAGATAATGATTAATTTTTATCATTCTAATTTACTAGTAAATGTACACCCATTTGGAGGCCTCTTAACTGAAATGAATTGAAAATGCTATATAAACTTGTCAACACCTTAAAACTTACCTTATCATCAATGTTTTAGGAAAGCTCCTCCTTTTTGCTCCTCTAGAAATTATAATTAATTGTAAAACTCTCCATGAATTGATGGATATCAATCTTTTTGAAGCTCTCCCTTTTGATAATTCCACCAAGTTTTTCATTCTATTTCATGCTTATGGTTAGATTTTACCTCTTCATTCAACACTTTAAAGTCAATGATGGGCATAATTCTAATCAAAATTAATTTGTCTGGTTGATGAATGTGTTGGAATAATTTTTAGATTCATCCAATAATTTTATAAATACTTATAATCAAAATTTAAAGTGTGCTATAAATATTATGCTTTAAAATATTCCATTTACTCATAGATGTATGCTCATAAAGGCTTAAAATGGTTAACACTTTTGTTATATGAATTTTTTTTGTGGCCCCTTTATGCAACATATGCATTGTGAAAAATACATGTATTAACCATGTTAAATTCTCTTTCTCCTAATCTAATGTCATCCTTAGAGGTTGTCTTCATTGGGAAATCACCTTCCTCTTTAATCCCACCTTACTTTAGACTTTAGACCAAATTGCAAATATGAATTATATATCTTCCTCTTTGAGAAAGTTCTTCACACCTCTGTGTAGTATATTATTTATCTCTTATGGAGGAAAAGAAATAACATAAGATTTGCAAAAAAAATATTTCAACATTTTTACTATTTTGTTGATAATTAAAAATGCTATTTAGCAGAAATTCAATGGATGGAAGCATAATATGAATGACTGAAACTTTATAGCGCTTATTGGAAATTGCAGGGTGACTAGCTCATGTATTATTCTTATATTGGCATGTATCTTAGCCTTTACTATTTTTATTCTTCCTTTTATGAATGGTTTCAACCATGTCTACATTCTATTTTTTAAAATTTTTAGGGTTTAGGTAGTGGGGTCTTGGAACAATCTTGCGCAACTAGTTATAGTTTTCTTGTGTTCAAGCTTCAGTGACATATTTGTCTGTGAGAAAATGGGATGAATTGAAATTTAAGAGAAATATTAAAAGTAGTCCCTCATGCAATGAAATAAAAATTTATTAATTGGAAGAGTTACAATATTATTTTGGCTTCTTTTTCTCAACTTTTAGTGATATGTTTCATTGGTCGATTATGTTATTTATTGACTTTCAATTGCTTTTCTTCATCGGTTTCATTATAAAGAGTTTTTTGTTGGTCAATAATGAGTTATATTTGCTGTCAATCTCAAATAATTTCTGATCATATTACAGCTAAATATTTTTGCCCTCTTCTCTCATTTGGATGTTCTCATGGCAATTGTGAGTGTGGACTATTTCTTTTCTTTAAAATAGTTTATTTTTGAGATTTGAGTAGGGATTGATTTTTTCCTTCTTTATTTCATGCATAGTTTCTCTCTATTATTAAATTTTTTTAGTTATAATTTTTATTTTATCATAACTTTTTTGACCTTTCTAATTAATTTTTTTTTGCCGATAAAAATTGTGCTCAATTCTCATTTTTTATTTTAAAAATAAATATTTGAATGGAAAGCTGCTATATAATGTGTAACGGCTAGTCCCCTTCCCATCCAACGGTTAGATTCTAGCTTCTTGCATTTAGAGCAGCATTCCTTAGGACTTACAATCTCCAAAGGGCGGCCGCCAACTAACTCCTCCTACAATTTTAAATACATGTAGGCAAATCTTTATGCTTATGCAAGATAGCTAGACTATTTTTATTTAAAAATAGACTAAATCCTTAAACTCACTCCCTAAAGAGACTAGATCATGTAAAAGGTATGCTTTAAATGACTTAAATCTAATGCAATTCAAATTTCATTTTATTTTTATTTTGGACAATTATTTTGACTCAGGCTAATATAATTTTTATGACTAATGCATGAGAAAGAAGGTCATTGGCCAAAATCATCATGAAGGGAGGAGGTAAGTTTCCACCACAGCCCTCAAAGATCAAGCCAGGTTTATTTGGCAAAGGTGAAAGTCCTCCAATCAAGAGTGAAATAAGATGCATTTGTGCATGATATTATAAAGAAATGCTCATCCAGCTAAGGGGTTACTAATTCTTTTATCTTGATTTTAAACCTAAACTTTAGGTGAGGTTATGAGTTGTTTAACTTGAATTTGAATTGTTAAATTGGGTAAAAAATTTATTTTTTTCTTAAAGAGCCTAATTCACATCCAAGCCATACATAAAGTAAGGAAGAAACTAGAAAAATCATGTCACTTAATGCAAAAGCTAAATAAATCATCAATCAATTTATAATGTTAATCGTAAAAAGAATAAGTGATCATTTATGGTCGGGCACCACCGCACAAATTCGCAATATCAAATATAGATAGCCGAGCTCTACCCTTATACAACCCGTATTACAAATGAAATAAATTACAATTTAAGCAAAGGAATTCATTGTTACGAGGGTCTTCAAGCTTTATTTTTCTTTCTTCTTTTTTTTTTCTTTTTTCTTCTTCTTTGGTTCCTCCTTTGGATGGTTGGAAAGTGGATGTTCCAAGGCTTCACATGGTGCATAAGATAAGATCTTATGACCAATGTTCATCTTAATCTCCATAACAAATTATTCCAAAATCTTAATTATATAAATTTTTACATGAAAAAGAATAGTAGAAATCTAACTAATATCTACAAAATAAAGGTTAGCTAAATCACATCACACAAATATCAAGCATGTATATTGGACTTATCACCCCACACATGGGTGACTAAGTCCACCTAGCTTATGGATTATGCTTATGGGTATAAAGCACCTGCAAGCAAAAGCATTTATATTTTTATTTATGATAGTGCCCCATAAGCACAATCCCCTACATAAAAGAATAGTTAGACTAAGAACGTCCTACAATTTATTCTACGAGCATACAACCTAACATCTAGTCAATAATATATATCATAAAATAAAATAAACATCAAACCATGCACCGACCTAACTTAAAGCTAGAAGTTGTGACTTAGGCAGATGTGTGTGCTTTGAAGGCTTGTGTGGTATGCTTAGCTTAGGACTTTAGGCTCAAATTTTCTAAGTGTGAAGAACATGTTCAATTTATAGGAGACTTTCATTTAAGTTGTTTAAGTGTTTTGGGTTGGTTTTATTTCATATTTTAATTTAGTTTAAGTGAAACCTATAATTACTAAGTTATGAAGAGAGGGAAAGAGAAGAGAACTTCTCTTTCCTTCCCTAACCCTAAGTAATTTTCTAAAGTAGGTTTATATTTTAGTTTCATTTAGGTGCATGTTTTGATTACATCTTTTAATCAATTCTAAGTTTAAATAAACCCTAAACAAACCTATTCAAAAAGAAAGATATTTTAAGATTAAATAAAATGAATTAAAATTCACATGACACACATTACTTCATTTCTTTCCTAACATATATAACATGCATATGGATAGACCTTAACCATATCTATACAAGCATATGAGAGTAGTTAACACACTTTATGATGCATGCTAAGTAATTCATTTAAGAAAATTTAGAAGTTGAATATGCATGATTTTTCTTAAGTAGAAAAGGTTTTCCTTATTCAAAATTTCACATACATACATGAAAGTAAGAAATGCATAAGTGAGTACATCGCTATTATTAACCATAGGTGTAAGGTACAAGACCTACTTAGGGCTACTTAAAGCTCAACCTCGGGATTGTCCAGACTAATATACCACTTTCCTTAAATACAAACATGTATATAAAAGAAATGAAATAGAAAAAGAATATGCAAAAGTTGTTTAATAGATTTCTTTTGTTTATGCAATTTATATATGTAAGTGTAGGTAACCATTCTTAGATGGTGGCATAGAGATGAATAGGATATAAAATTAGGTGAGCATTAGGTCCTTTTCAAATGAACCTTATTTCTCACCAAATTCCTATTCAAAACTATACCAACATAGAAGAGAAAGGAAACCTATACTAAGCATACCTTTATAATATTTCACATGCAAGATTATAATTAAAGTATAAGAAGCATACTTTCAGATTTGATATTTCATTTATATGTTTTGAAAAATAATTTAGATTTAGTAGTGATAATAGACATTCATATTTTACTTTAGCCAACACATGCACATTTGATATAAAGTAAATAATTTCATTTTAAAATTTGAAACTTGAAATTATGAATGCATGAAATCACATGGCATACAACTTAACATGTTGGGAAAGATCCAAAGTAATGAAAGCATGTAAACAAACTCTCTTCACTTAAATCCTAAAGACATTCTTATAGAATAAGAAAATTTAGAATAAATCAAAGTGAATTTCAAAGTAATTTTTGTTTAGTTTGAGGTTTGATTTAATTTTGAAAAGATGAGATGAGTTTGTTGTTCCTAACCCATTCCCACATATGTTTTATATTTTTTATTTAAATTTTAGATTATTAAATCCATTTTTAAGCATTGATTTGGTTAAGGTATGAATTAAGTAGTTTAATTAACCCTTACCTACACCACCTTAGAAGAATTAACTAAGTAATTATGAGCCAATGAGATGACATAAAACTCACAAGGAATTTAAATTTGTAATGCACATAATAATGAAAAGGCTAATATAATTTGGCTCACAATTAAAAGTTAATTAAGCTAAGAGGTTTAGCTTAAGTACTTTCAAAATACCCTTTCACACATGTGAATTGGATTTTGATTTCCTTAATTGAACTTAGCCTATTAAACACCTAAGCATCTACCCAAGATAGATTAATTAAGTTCTAAAACTTTTTAGAATTTTTGAAAATTGATTAAGGGGATAATTAATGAATAAACTCTTAATTAAGAGGGGATTAAAAAGAGAAAAGGGAGTTTAGAGAATAGCTTAGGGGAAATGCCCCAAAATTATTTCATAAACCTTCTACTCATTGGATCTGACTTAATCAAATCTAATAATAGGGTAAATCCACTAATCATACCCTAATTATGCTTAATTACATGAAAGAGATAATTAGAGAATGAAATAGTAATTTTCCCAATTAAGCCCTCAATAAATTTCAACAAAATTAGGGAAGGCAGAGGTCATCTCCTAAAATGAACCCTAGAAATTTGAGATTCATTGATGAACTAATTAAGGGATAATTAGCTAATTAAGATTCCCAAAGAAATCTAAATTCAGAGAAAAAAAGTAATTCAAAATCCATTGAAATTATTTTTAAAATATTCTAGATGAAATTACCTTTCCATAGCATTTTTCCTTTTATTTTTTTGATTTTTCCAGAGGGAATTATGAATTTTAGTAGTTCTTTAGATTAATTGGGAATTAATTAAGCATTTAACTAATCCCTTTAATCTCGCATAATGCGCGGCAGGAGGTCACGACTTTACATCGCCGACTGAGGGGACAACTTAAGTCACCTCACAAAGCGCATGGCAACGCTTATATCCCCGCCATTTGATCAAAGATCTGACTAAGAATCACCCCAGAAGTTTAAAAGGATAATTAGATTAAATAATCACGCCGTCCGTCTAAAATGTGTGGATGGACGGCTGAGATGAGCCAAGTTCTTCCCTGAGGATCAATGGAGACCATCCATGATCTAAGGGGAGATTCAAGCTCAATTGAGCTCGGATTGGAATGAAATTGTACCCACACCACCTATGCACAATTACAAACCTATCCAATGGTCGATTTCACATGCCATGAACATTTCTTTCACAAAGGACCAACACCTCCTAAGCTAAGTGGTCAAAAAATTCCATACCTCGTTGGAGGTGATCACTGGCACTCGAGATTGATGAGGTAACTTCGTCTGATGGAGACGAAGTCCTGTTGAAATTCCTAGGCCTTAAGATTGAGTGGATCAATTGGTGGACCAACACCACTTCACTTGGGCTTTGGCTTTGATTGAATTGAGCTCTTCCTTGCCTCTAGAACATCGAGAAAGATTAGGTTAATTCGACCCTCCTGATGGAGTGCAAGAGTAATTGGAAGGAGATCAAGTGTAGAAAAGTGGCTAATGGATTGAGCTCCCCTATTTTTGCAATGTGCAAAATCGAGAAATGGGGAATTCAGATCCTTCTTAAGAAGCTTGAGAATGCTCTGAGATGGTTGCTCTAGGTTCCTAGGCTTCAATCGATAGAGGGTGAATGAAAATTTTATTGAATTAGGGGGAGTATATCTCCCCATATGGCAATCAGATGGCCGACACCTCCTTTGCCATTTTGATCCAATTGATCATATGGGAGGGGTTGTTTAGGCTTTTAGCTCTTTGCACATGGTCGGTTTGAGGCCTTGAGTGGATTGCTAACCTCCCATGTGCATCAAATTGAGCTTAGGAGGGAGTTTAAAACTCAATGCTGGGGGGTTTGGTCTAGGGGCCAAATGGGTCAACCCAAACTCATTGGGTTGCACCACTCACTAAGTCCTCTTGAGCTTTTAGGAAAGCCTAAAGTGATTGTGAAGAGGGTATGGCCAAAATATGGCTAAAGCCAAAATTTGTTCTATGGCCTAGGGGTAGAATGGTCATTTTTATTATTTTTCCAATTTGGATATGTTGGGTATGTGGAGAAACTAGGTTTGGCCAAGTTTCATTATATTTGGTATCCATTGATAGGGTTTGGCTCATGTTGACCCATTTAAGTCAAAATGGGTCAACTTGGGTCAAGTTGACCAATAGGTCAAATTGGGTCAAACCAAGGGTTGGGTCAAGTTCATATGACAATTTGAAATATTTTGGTAGCTTTGGTTTGATTCAATTTAGTATATATTTGATTTTTTCTCATATGACTTCATTTAGGTCAAATGGGTCAAGTTGACCTATTTGACCCATTTGACCTTTTTGAGGTAGGTCAAGGGTAGGTTTAGGTTAGGTTAGTCATATGGAGTGGATTGGTTTCTTTGTTTCCAATCAATTTGGGTTTAATTTTGTCTCAACATGACCCCTTTAAGTCATGTTGGGTCTAAGGTCAATTGGGCTAGGTTGAGTCTAATTGACCAAGTGAGGCTTTGGTCAAGTTTCACAAGTGATTTGGGATGAACTTGACCTATTGGTTCCAATCAATTTGACTTATATCAAGTTTTGACACATATTGACCCTTTAGGTCAAAATGGGTCAACTTGGGTCAAGTGGGCCAATTTGGCTAGGTTAGGCTCAAATGTCGGCTTGGTCAAGTTCAAACATAAGTCATGAGTGAACTTAAATCAATGGTTTTAATTAATTTGGCCTATGGTGGAATTTGGTTATGTAAGATTTCATTTTAGGTTAAATTTTGACTTGGTCAACCCTTAGGTTTGACTTGGTTTGACTCAATTTAATTGATTGATTATCCCATGATGATTGTTGATCATGATGAGAGGAAAATATGAGTTTGGTTCAATCTAGTTTGGTTAGGATCAAAAGTTGGCTCATAAGGGTACTTTAGGTCACTTTGGGTCAAGTGAGCCTAAGTGGGTCAAATGGCTTCGTCAAAGCTTGATTTGAAGTTGGTTGATCTTGTTTATGAACTTATGATTGAAATATAAATCCATTTACATGTGTTTTGAAGTTAAATGGATTTTGATCCATTTGAAAATTTCATATTCAAAGGAAGAATATGAAGGGGTCTTGGGTTTGATTTTTGATTTGAGTTTTGATTGTTTGATTGAGGTTTGGATTTATATATGAGCTCATGATAGTAGGATTGATTGAACCATAAGAGAAAATCAAGGATTTTGTTTGATTTGAAAGTGATTTGACTAAGTTCAAAATTTTGACTTGAAAGGCTTAGATTTGATTTTGAGTGGATTTGAGTTTGATTTTTGGAATTGGTTTTGATTGTTTGAATTTATGTTTCATTTATATATGTGAATATAAATGGATCATGAGAAAATTTCAAGGATTTGAAATGGTTTAATCATGATTTGGGTTAAATCCATTAAAGGGAATTTAAAGGATTTAAAGAAATTTTTAAATTGAAATTTAATTTTTGAATTGGATTGGATTGATTTATATTTACATTTCATTTATGTATGATAATATAAATGAGAATAAAAATAAGTTTTGAGAAAATTCCATGAGTTTGAATAGATTTGATCAAGATTTAGGTTAAATCCATTGATGAAAAATTGAGGGATTTAAGGGAATTTCAAGGATTTTAAATTTGGAATTTAATTTTGAGATTAATTTATATTTATATATCAGTTATATATTTGAATATAAATGAGAATATAAATAAGTTTTGAGAAAATCTCATGAGTTTGAATAGCTTTGATCAAGGTTTAGGATTGATTTTGGTTAAGTCCTTTATTGAAAAATTAAAGGGACTTAAAAAAATTTTCATGAATTGATTTTGAATTTTGAATTTGATTTGATGGGTTTGAATTTATATTTCATCTATATATGTGAACATAAATGAGAATATAAATTGATCATGAGAAAATCTCAAAGATTTGAATAGGTTTGAATCATATTTTGGTTAAGTTCTTAAGGGAGGCTTAGGGACTTGGGCAAAATTTGGACTTAGGAATTTTTGAAGGAATTTGATCATGGGTTTCAATCATAGATTTCAATCATAGATTTCAATCATGAATTTCTATCATATGGAGTTGATTTGAACTTTGAGATAATCAATTAGAATTGATTTGGAGGAAAGTGAGGAATGGTTTAAGCTAAGGGTAGGAAAATTTCCTAACACCTCTAAGGCATAACCTATTCCTATGGATAACTCTTATAAATCTTCTAATGCTAGGGGAGTGTCCACCTAATCACTAGATGTGTCTTAAGACTAAGGAACTCTTAAAGTCTAAGAGAAGTCCTATGTCTAAGATGGAGGGGTTGAGAGCTCATCCTAAAAATGAGGTCAACAGAGAGTGAATAATAAAAGGATAGAAGAGAAATTATTAGTGACTCACTAAATATCTTCAAATAAAGAAAGAAGCCACCAATTCAACTAAAAGACACAACGATGATTGAAGCTATTACTAACATACGTTAATTGGAAATGAACCTCCAATTCAAGCACTTACGAGCTTTAATTTTGTTCATCAAATAATTCATATGAAGAAGGAGATCATCCATATAAGTGATAACAATTCAAGCCTTTATTGTCTTTACATGTTTCATCTTTGCATAATTAACTATTAGTTTTATGCTTGAGATTAAATTTTTGTGATGCACCAAGCTAAAGATAAATCCTTACTTGGTAAAGTATACCATTTTTTTTCTTATACACACATGTGCGCATGCACACACATTTGCACGCACACATGCATGCACAAACATGCACACATGCCTGCGCACACACGCACGCACACACACGCTCACACACACACACACAAACATACACACACACACACACACACATATACACACATACATACAAAATGAAAATGAGTTTCCACGAATTTAAATCCTCTCCAATTATCATGTTGCCTATCTTAATCATCACGGAATTATATGTTCAACAATGTATATTTGTAATTATTATCAGATTATTTAATTAATTTTCTAATTTTATGAAATTAATTTTGTCCCTTTTATCAATACTAGATAAATTTAGGTGCAATAACATACTTACCACTCAATTTTTATATATTTACAAAATTGTCACCATTTTATCTTAATTTTTCAAATCATTATTCAAATATTGAAATTTATAATATAAACTAACCATTATTTTTTATTTGGGATTTTTACAAATCAACCATGAAATAGATATGTATTTATAATTTAACTGCCCTCCCTTTGAATCATTAGATTCATGTATTTGTGTATGTCACGATCATATCAGTGAGAATTTTTAAAAATGAAAAATAAGGATTGGACTTTTGCTATTAATTTCAATATTTGAATGCCAATTTGAAAAATTAAGATCAAAGATGATTGGTTTGTAAATATAGAAGAAATGATGTATGTGCAAGTAAAGCATTTTTTTTTTGTAATTATAGCATATATAAACACATGAATTAAATAATTAAAAAAAAGAATATTAAATTTATTAAGATATAATAATTAGATGAATGATATATTTATAATAATAATATTTATTATTACTATTATTATTATTTAATTATATAAAAGTTAAAATAAAATAACTTCTAAAAGCACATCAATGATTGAACACCTAGAAGGCAACGTTGAGTTTTCTTAGACCACAAGAGCTAAAGGCCCATAGATACCCACGCCTCTAGCTTTAGGGGAAGGCGTGAACCCCTGCACCGAAGAATCCTTCCGTGGAGGCCTATACCAGGTGAAAGTAAGGGACCACGTGGGGTGATGAATGTGCTAAGTGGGGATTACGACATCCCCACCCACAAGATGGGTGGAGTGTTGGGTGGATACCCATTGCAAAAAAAAAAAAAAAAAAAAAAAGGGCTTATAGAATAATCTTACATTATCTTGATGTTGCTCAGCTAAGAAACACACTGATTCAAATATGAAGGCCGATTTGGCCATCACAAATATATATATCCATTTCCAACAAATATTATTTCAATAATTTAGTATTATAAATTTAAGATCATATACTCATAAAATTTTCTTTTAATATTAAATTATAACTACATGAGATTTTAGGCTTCTCTCTTTCTCTCTCTCTCTCTTGATATATATATATATATGATAATATGTATATTCTATAATTTATAGGACTTTTAAGCATACTTTATTTTAATGAATAGCTCATATATGGTTCATTAATTCCATCATACTTGGGTTGTATTATATGGAACTAATATTAATCTTTTTTTTTCTAATTTTGGATAAATTTAGATTTTTTTCTAAAAAATAATTAATGATGATTTATTCACATATTCTTTTAAGTCATGCCCATCATTATTTTATAAGTTTACTAGGGCAACTATCTTATGTGTTAACATGGTTGTTTGCTCATCTTATATGGGTGCTTGGATTGTCTAGAGGTTGCTTCACTAGATGTGTGATTTGGGATTTTTTTTTAGGTTTGTAAAGTTGGTTCCAACTTTCCTAAGCTATGATTTTTTTATTATAATAATATTGTTCATTCACCGAAGAATATTCATGGTTAATTTTAAAATTTGAGGCTAATTAAGTTCCTTCACTTGTCTTTCACAACTATGATGTTTAAAGAGTTAGACATCCCCACACCTTAATCCTCCTTAATCTCAATTAGAGCCACACTTTTAAACATGAGACATTTAAAAGTTATATGCACATAGAGTCATCCCACTTTCATAGGCCTATAATTTCTACGTGATGCCATTACAAATTTCTCAATCATGCCCATAGGAATATACCTCTTCGGTAAGAATCATCAATCTTTTCTATTCCCTCTATGTACAAAAATAAAAATCTAATGTCTAAGTCGAAGAGAGTTGCTTGACCGTCAAACCATAGGAAACACTTTTAAGTTGTTCTTGTCTCAACTCATTCCTTTAAAAGTGCTTATAGTTAGCACACATATAATAAAGATTAAGTCAATCAAAAATATCTTGCTATAATTCATCATTAATAGTTTCAATATGGATGTTACGATGAAGAAATGGGCTAATAATACAACCTCTAAACAACATAATAAAGAATGAAACATAAAATAAAATTTAAGCTAGATCAATAAAACACTCGAACATGCACTGCAACTATATTTATTTTGCATTGATACATCTAACCATGACACCTATATTGGTCATGAACTCATCCACCCATTATACACCCAAATAGTGTCATAGGATATTATAAGAACACATTTTATAAGCTTAAGCTAAGTCAAGCTCATCAAGGCTTTCTCCAATGAAAAATTATCCTAAAATAAATAATAACATGTAAATTAAAATATAATAGTGGTAATCATGATGCATAGGAACTCCATTTTATTAAAATTAATAGGATAAAGAACAAATACATGTTTTACTACCTTAAGTTTATTAGTTCATGATTTGAAAGCTCCTAGCCCATCCAATTCAATTTATAGGGTCCATGGATTGTCTTTCTCTTAGGTTGTATAGTTGAATGAAGAGTTAATAATGAGCTCTAAAGTTTGTAATTAATTGGTACACAATTTATCCACTCTTTAGCATGTAACTTCAAGCCATTTAATCTATACATTTTTTTTTTCAGTGTATGACATATGTTATACTTAATCTAATAGAAATATTAAAACTATAAAACATTTAAAATGTTATTTTAAGATAATAATTAATAATATAATTACAAATATAATTTGAAAATTAATAAAGCATGAAAATATGGGATTTAAATTATTTAACTTAAACCTAAATTCAAGGACTTAATAATTAATTCAATGTATTATATCTCAAATATGATAATTATTTTCTTAAATTTTTGTTGAAGAAAAATTCTTTTATGCTAAATGCAAATCTCAAAAAGCCCTTGTTATCACATAAAGAGAGGTAAAGAGGGAAAATAAAATTTTTCATTCACATTAAGCTAGGCAACATAATCATTAATCAAGTGTGGCTTGACTTGTTTCTTCTCTCTTTTTACAAAGTTTCTTCCTTTCATTACTCAAACAGTTCTTCCCTAATTTTCAACACACTACCACCCTCCAATGTTAGATATAGATTTGCATTTAAGTACTTTTGGTTGGTTATATCCCAATTCCACATATTGATCCTCCAAAATTGATCTACATAACTCAAGAGGATCAAGATTTCTCACTCTGTAGTAAGAGTGAAAGATTGGAATTTCAAATCTACAAAGTAATATTTTTATAGTTATTTATCAAAAAGAATAGCCAATCATACCATAAAAAATATGAACATTTTATTTTTTTTGTATTTGCTAGAATATAACCCCTCTCAACTAGATCATTAATGAGCAACTTTATTAGGTCAAATATTAGCTTCTCCATCTCTATGATTTTCATGGAACTTGACTCTCCTAATGCATCAAGTTCAAATAGTTATCTACCAATGAGGATAACATGTACTTACTTTTTTTCTTGGCCAAAGGCCATAAGAATAAAAAATTCATAAAAGAGTTCCCATCTTCAGATGATTATTTTATTTTATAGTACTCTTCCATTGCTAATAAAACTATTTCATATTTTAAGGGCCTTTCTACATAACTTTTTAATGTCAACAAATAGTCATCAATTTCTAAAGATGTCATTTTTATTGAGACATCTCTTCACTCTATCTTGTTGTTAATCTTATTGCACCAGTTTCAAAAGAAGAAATTAGATTTATGGTATGTCTTTAGGGCCTTGAGAAATGCCTCCCTAGGTCTTGATGGGCTCAACTCTTTGCATTTTCATTAGCAATAATATCTTTATTGGTAAGGATGTGTATAAGACATTTCTTCTTGCCTTCATTCCCAAATCTTCCCATGTCAACAACCTATCTAATTCTAAACAAGTCTCTCCATGTAATTGCATATATAAAATAATTGCTTAGACATTGCCTTCAAGATTGAAATCAATTATGCATACTATTATCCATGAATCTGAAGCTAGGTTCTTTAATAATAAAAATGGCTCTAATAAAGTCATCTTGATAAATGATATCTTAAAAAAATTTGGTCTTATCTTGCCCACACTATCTTTGTGCTAAATTAAGCAGTAAGAAAATATTTGATTCAGTTAGGCGAGACTTTCTTCTTCTTAGGATCGGGAGAAAAAAATTTTCAACTCTTTGTATTCAACATTAAAGCATGTATATTAAACATTCAAAAATTTATTTATTTAAATGGATATCTAGAGGGGCTTTTCTTCCTTCCACAAAAGGGTTACTATTTTTTTTATCTCTTCTATTTTACTATAGATGTTTTCTCCAATTGATTATATGAGAACATTTCTAAAGATTATTTTAAGGCCATCACCTTTCCTCACAAAAGTATTTTTCTTACTTTTTGTTTGTTGGTGATTTAATTGGATTAGAAAAAACTACAACATTCAAGCATCTTAAGGAGATTTTTTTCTTTTTCTTATAATGCTCCTAAGTTTGGGGTAAATTCCAAAAATAAACTTCCATTTATTTTTCTTAAATCACCCCAAATGTTGAAAATCTTTGTGAAACTATTTGATTTACTTTCTCAATCCCATATTTCACCTATTTGGGTTTGCTTATTTATGCCTTTAGACCTAGATTGGTTGACTTCTAGATTCTTTTTGGGTAAAATTCATTCTTCATTGTATGGTTGGAAGGACAAGTGCCTTTCTTTGGATGAGAGATATCAACTCATTAAAATTTTCATTTGCAATCTAATTGCTTAATGGGCAAGATCTATTTCTTTCTTCAAAAGTTGTGGTTTTTTAAGTTCTTTTTGCTTGATAATCTCCAAGCTAATAAACTTCACTTATATCTTGAGAGGTTACTTGCAAACGTAGAGATTGGAGAACTTGGTCTTCCTTTCATTATTGTCTAATCATTTTGTTTCATGTCTAAAAAAATACGACATCTCCGAGATAATGATTAATTTTTATCATTCTAATTTACTAGTAAATGTACACCCATTTGGAGGCCTCTTAACTGAAATGAATTGAAAATGCTATATAAACTTGTCAACACCTTAAAACTTACCTTATCATCAATGGTTAAGGAAAGTTCCTCCTTTTGCTCCTCTAGAAATTATAATTAATTGTAAAACTCTCCATGAATTGATGGATATCAATCTTTTTGAAGCTCTCCCTTTTGATAATACCACCAAGTTTTTCATTCTATTTCATGCTTATGGTTAGATTTTTACCTCTTCATTCAACACTTTAAAGTCAATGATGGGCATAATTCTAATCAAAATTAATGTGGTGGTTGATGAATGTGTTGGAATAATTTTTCTGATTCATCTGCCAATAATTTTGTAGATACTTATAATCAAAATTTAAAGTGTGCTATAAATATTATGCTTTAAAATATTCCATTTACTCATAGATGTATGCTCATAAAGGCTTAAAATGGTTAACACTTTTGTTATATGAATTTTTTTTGTGGCCCCTTTATGCAACATATGCATTGTGAAAAATACATGTATTAACCACATTAAATTCTCTTTCTCCTAATCTAATGTCATTCTAAGAGGTTGTTTTCATTGGGCAATCACCTTCCTCTTTAATCCCACCTTACTTTAGACTTTAGACCAAATTGCAAATATGAATTATATATCTTCCTTATTGAGAAAGTTCTTCACACCTCTGTGTAGTATATTATTTATCTCTTATGGAGGAAAAGAAATAACATAAGATTTGCAAAAAAAATATTACAACATTTTTACTACTTTGTTGAACATTAAAAATGTTATTTAGCAGAAATTCAATGGATGGAAACATAATATGAATGACTGAAACTTTATAGCTCTTATTGGAAATTGCAGGGTGACTAGCTCATGTATTATTCTTATATTGGCATGTTTCTTAGCCTTTACTATTTTTATTCTTCCTTTTATGAATGGTTTCAACCATGTCTACCTTTTTTTTAAAAATTTTTAGGGTTTAGGTAGTGGGGTCTTGGAACAATCTTGCGCAACTAGTTATAGTTTTCTTGTGTTCAAGCTTCAGTGACATATTGAGTTTTTTGTTGGTCAATAATGAGTTGTATTTGCTGTCAATCTCAGATGCTTTTTGATCATATTACAGCTAAATATTTTGGCCCTCTTCTCTCATTTGGATGATCTCATGGCAATTGTGAGTGTGGACTATTTCTTTTCTTTAAAATAGTTTGTTTTTGAGATTTGAGTAGGGATTGATTTTTTCCTCCTTTATTTCATGCATAGTTTCTCTCTATTATTCAACTTTTTTAGTTATAATTTTTATTTTATCATAACTTTTTTGACCTTTCTAATTAATTTTTTTGGCCGATAAAATTGTGCTCAGTTCTCAATTTTTTGTTTTAAAAATAAATATTTGAATGGAAAGCTGCTATATAATGTGTAACGGCTAGTTCCCTTCCCATCCAACGGTTAGATTCTAGCCTCTTGCATTTAGAGCAGCATTCCTTTCTTTCTCTGTTCCTAATCAGGAGAAGAATAACCCTCATTGGCTTTGATTCGATGCCGACTCTTCCTTATTTGTCCCCGAAGTCGAAATTTTATTCTTTTAAATCCTGCGACAGGAAATCCCTCTCTAGATTTTTTTTTCTTAAAGGTGGTTTTTTTTTTTTTTCATTTTGAATTTGAATTTGTCACCATTTCCCACCAATTTGACGCAGAGATTCTCGTGAAGGTGAAGACATTTGATCAGCCTTTCCTGCTGTTCTATCTACACATGTGGCTGCTCTCTATCTTTTGTTAGGTTTAGGAAGATGGTGACTGAAGCGTCTTCGAAGATTGCTTTGGTAAACCTGCCAGGGAATTCGTAGCAGGGATTCGAGAGAAAAATCGAGGCGGTGTTTTTAGCGCAGGCAACAGAGCCGAACCGCTTTTGATCTGGAAAGAGAGCTTAATATTTATTGTAGCGGAAGTGCTCCCCGACCGTTGAAGGATCGAGGAACGCCATCGAAAGCTTGTTCCACCGCTCGGAAATCAGCCGCCTTGACGACGGCAAGGTGCTGCCGGAAGAAGGCTTACGATCCCATCCGGCGTATTTGTCTTCCTATTACTCGTATGAAAATCTGAACCAGAGGCTGCCATCCCATTTACTGACCAAAGAGGAGTGGCGCACAGCGCAGAGCATTGGCTCCGGTGTCTCTTCGTTTGGCGGGATAGGAGAGTTGATGTAGAGCGGTTTCTCTTCTTGATGCTACCGAGTGTTTCCAAGCCTGGAGAGAGGGAATTCGTGGAGCTTGGTGGAGTTGACGGGTGGCTCAGTAAGGGGTTCGATGACCTTAATGGATTCACAGAGGTCGGTCTGGGATCCAGGAGGAGCCTTATGCTTTGCAGGTTAGGAAAGGTTTACCTCCTGAAATTTCTGAGTATTTACCTGGCTTTGCACCTTGTTTAAGATTGCCTTATGTATGAGTTCCTTTTGAGTTCACTAGAACGTTAATTGGGTTGTAATGGAATTGTAGGGCCTTCTTCATTCTATTTCATAAGGAATTTTGTCTGCAACTGAGAAATAGAGTAGCTTAATATATACTGGGTTCTGGTTTTCTAGCATTGTAGGCATTCATTGGAGCAAATCACTTGTTTTCCTGATTGGGTTCTAGTTATAGTCTTCTAGAGAGGACATATATGGTGGCCTCAGAGGTAACAATTTTATTAATCATTGTAATGGAAATTATTCAGTGCACTTTGTACTTAGAAATGGCCAAATAGTGACAAGAAATCTTGTTCTGATTTTGGAGTAGATGATGTAAAGAAGAAGTCTGGGTTTGTCTACTCTTTGAAGCTGTTGAAACTCTTACTATTCTGAGAGTTTATTCCTTTATGGTGCTGCAGGGGAGATTTGAGAGACAAGGCCCGAAATAAATGAATGAAGAACTATGTTAAAAAAATGCTGCTACAAAGTGTAGCTAGGAGAAAAGATTACATATGTATGATGGAAGAAAGAAAGAAGACTGCCTGAATACAATGTAAGGGGAAAGAACACCATAAAATGGGAAACATGGACATAATGCAAAAAATAAGAGCTTAGAACCAACACATAGAGAAGGAAACTATCATGAATTAGGTAGAACTTCTTGTTCAACTTTAAAGCATACTTGGAGTGAGGGTCAAGCATCAAGAGGGATAAGAAGTATGCCTTTTGAGAGATGAGCATCAAGCTGCAAAGGGTCATCATAGCCCAATAATCTAGAGAAAAGAAAAGTAACTCCATAGTCATTGTAGAGAAGCTCCAATGAAGAAACAAAACACAAGCAATTCACATTGAACAACATAGCAAAACCAACAAAGCTCATCTAAAAAGAGCAAGAGTAGAAAAAAATTTCTTGCGAACCAAACAAAAAATGGCTCCCATGATCAACAATAGCCAACCCCTTTTTCTATTTGCTATTGATCTGAAAATTGATAGTGCAATAGGACGGGGCTATAGGATTGTTGAAGTACAAAAATTCCCTCTTTCCTCTTTCTCCAAATATTGAAAATAAGGCAAAGAATGATCATCACATTTAGCTAATTGTTGATTTCCCCATAAAGATTGTTGAAAAAAGTCAGGACGTTCAAAAGAGCAGGCCTAGAAAAAAAAAAGCTATATGGAGGTAGGCATGTAATAAAGAGATTAGAAGTGAAGGGAAAACTAAAAAATAATTGATTAATCAATTCCATTTTGCTATTGTAAAAGGTGACAATAAGGAGAAACCTATGTGCTCCTAACAATGAGTTGATCCACAATTTTAACACATCTATTGAGAGCCATCCAATCAAATAATGAGAATTTTAGAGATCAATTTTATGCCAAATAAACTTAAGCTAGTACATTTTTGGATAAATATAGTAAAACACTTATTTAAACTCATTAACAGATGGATACCTTTTGCCTTTCCAAAGAAACTCGTCATCTTCGTAATGGATTACAACAAAACTAATGGCTTCTTGACTATGTAAAGGTACAAAAGAGTTTCTTAGGTACCAATCAATGTCCAAGATGAAACGAGAAACTGAATCTAGAACCCATGAAATAAAATCACCAAACATTTCTTACAATTAACTTGTGTATCGATATCCCATTGAAGCTGAGGGTAGTTGGGAGAGCAAAGCTTCATCTCTAGAGAAAGTGAGAAAAGGCTTAATCCTGCAAGCCTTCTTAATTTAATGCTTTCTTAAAGGGTGAAGCTTCAAAATTGGAGAACTTCTAATTGCTTCAGTTTGTTCTTCCACCAAATAAAGAAGATGTTACCCTTAGGAAACTTTTAGATCAAATTAACTTTTGAGTAGAGGTTAGGAGTTGGAATTGACGGAATACCAATAACATTGCATTTTGTAGGTTTACAAATATATATTATCACAAGATATAAGGTGGGCTTTTTTAGAGCAAGTTTTTCGTAAGTGATTTGAATGTGCCTCATTAAAATAATGACATGTAAAATGAGGATTGAGCCTGTCTTATACAAAGCAAGGGATTTATGCTGGCATTAAATTATAATTTTCAATATGCAAGGTTTTTTTCCATCATGGATCATAGCTACTTAGGAAGCAGATTTTTAGCAGTACGCAAAGGTATAAAAGGTATGAAGAAAAATAATGTGTTTTTAAGGAACAACAATAAGCAAACTCTACTAAGACTCATAATGATTATATGAGAGCTATATGTCTTAGAGAATACTGAGCTATTGATAAGCTATGCACTTAGAAGGCGAACTATGAAGAAAAATAACTTGGTCAACTATGAAGCAAATGAACTATGAAGAAAAATAACTTGGTCAACTATCTTTCAACAAAGCACCAACATATTAACTTTTGCATGCTAACATCAGCTTTTCACTCAATTAAACATCCCTTGGGACAAAAAGATAGAAGATCAAGGCATTTTGATTATATATATTAAAAGAGATGATAGTAATATCTAAACTAAAGATGAAGGCAACAATGAGAGATGGTGATGCTACTTTTGAGAATTTTTGAATGAGGGTTTAATAAATAAATATCTTTAGAAGAAAATAGTGAATATAATAATGATGCATTGATTAATTAAAGTGAAATTAGCTATGAAGAAGAAGATGCATAACATAAAGTTTTTAGCGTAGATGATATACTTATTGCTATTTGTAAAGTTATGAAGGATATTGGAGTAGTTTGGTTAACAAATTGTTTTAATGGATTTTTGGAGTAGTTTGGTTAACAAATTGTTTTAATGGATTTTGGAGCACTAAGAGATGGCCAAATAATCAAAGAAGTATTTTGGAATCATTATTCAAAGGAGATGTTCAAGGTTTCATAATTTTAAGGAATTCAAAGTTTTGTCATGTATCTATGATGTAGGAGAGTTTAATTGAATATATGCTTGAACGATTATGTTGAACTCGGACAACCAATTTTGTTTTTTCTAAGAAAATTTATTATAGACATGATTTTTATGCCAAGGAAATCAAATGAAAAATTATAGAGATTAATAAAAAGATATTCATATAATTTTATTGACATTGGCAAGGCATATAATCAAGGACTAGGGGTTACCCTTACATTTAATGCATGGATGGATAGGCCTTATGTATGTAGCTTTTGTTAATGTAGGTTGAGGAGGGGTTGGTGTGACCCTACATTTGGTGCATGGATACTAACTCCTACATTTATAAAGAAGCTATTTTCATGACTTAAATATTAGACAACTATAAAGTACTAGAGACAATATGTTTACCAATCTAATATCCATCATGGGAAACATCTTCATAGTTTTCATCATCTTTAGATGATTGCAGAGTTTCCATGGGAGATACATAATTTGCTGAAAAAAGGATCATTGTCTTCAATAAGGTTTGTTGTATATTTCTTTTGAAAGAGCGAAATACCTTCCTTGCTATATTAAAATAGATGACAAAAAAGTATTTTGAATATTTGAAATCTTTAGTGACAATGGTCTTTTGTTGATATTGTTTTGTTTCAAAGTTTCTAAACCAAGCATAGTCTCATCATACACACCAAGAATCACAATGCTAGTGGAAGAATGCCAATAAATATTGTGTAATCAACAACACTACTTTGTAGTCCAACTTTAATGAGAACCTTACACAAGGATTTTGTTTTGGTCTTCCTCATAGTAACATATTTTGGAGGTTGTTTTATATTAAAAACCGATAAGATCTGCATGTAGAAAATCATTAATGATATACATTTGGTGCATAAGTCGACCTTGATTAATGGTAACAACAAAATAAGATGAATATAGTTCAATCAGACGATTGGTGAAAACTCTCAAAGTAGTCAATGACATGGATTTGAGTATATTTTTTTGGCTACTAGTTGAGCATTGTTGAGATTAATAGAACCATACGGATGGAACTTAATTGTCAAGTTTTATTGATAATAAATGAGTTTAATCCCAAGAGTGGTACATCTTAATCCCAGATATGATGATTCAAAAGTATTCATTTATTCATCTTATAGCCAACTTTAAAGTAGGGCAACTTGGTATGCTTTAGAAATAGAGATAATAGGCAAAGATAATATAAATTGATGAAATGAAGGGGAGATGAACAACGAACATGAAATACTATAGTAGATGGTCAATGTGTTAGTGTTTACTTTTGCAGAGAGAAATAGGAAGATGCATATTTGAGGGCTTAGTGGTGGCAAGATGCTTAGCTATAGTAGTATTTGTGATATTACAACTAAGGCAATATAATAGATACATTTTAGAGGGGGTAATATTGTTCAAATATTTTATGACAAAGCCTTGTTTAGATAGGTTGGTGCATGAGATAAAAATTAGAACCTCTTAGGGAAGTTTGACTTTTTATTAGTTTTTTTTACAAAAAGCTGAAAAAAGACTAAAATTATAAGAAGTGTCGACAGTGGTGCTATATGCTCCAAATCTCCCCTCTATTTTATCCTATGGAAAAGGAAATCATGCTACTTTTTACAATGTATAGTCACATTAGATTCCTAAAGTAGCATTTACAATGGATGGGCATGGTATTCTAATTGCATTTCAGAATAATGAATTTATTTGCCCGATCATGTGGAGAAGATATGACCTTACTTTTTTTTTTAATATCTATGAATATGTGTTTTGCAATTACAGTCAAGAAGATTTAGGTGTTTAATGTTTGTAAAATTCCTAGATGAATGTTGTACTTAGTACAAGGGACTAATGTATCATTCATCTTACTTTTAAAAGCTTGATGGATCTATCATGTTTTCAAGCTTTCTTGGGCCCAATTGTTGTAGATTCAAGCTATGACTTGACGAGAATCTTGCGGAACAATAGAAATTAACAGTCAATCGTACTTTTCATTTCATGTTGTCTCAATTATAACATATAGTTATGTCTTTGTATGTATAAAGTATGTATAGTGTAATTTTTTTTTGTGAGTGATGAGTATTCCATTGCAGGCTTTATTTTCCTTTAAAGCGCGAGTTATTTCATTCATATTTGCCTCTTTTAGTCTTTGGAAGTGATTGATTTGGACAGACTCAAATTGTTAAAGAGCTTGATGGATTTGTCATGAAATGTGTTCTTGATTACAATGGGAACTATGTAATTCAAATGTGTATTGAGTGTGTTCCTCAAGAAAGGATATGTTCATCATATCTAGTTTTTATGGACAAGTAGTCACACTCTCCACACATCCATATGGCTTTAGAGTTATTGAGGTTTTATGCTCACAACTTTTTGTAGCTATTTGAGTATTCTTAATAATTATTTAATTTTTTTGATTTATTTCTACTTTTTTATAGTCTTTTTTCTCTTTTTTTTCCTAATATTGTCTATGCTTATGAGATTGCTCACTAGAGTTCTTGGCTACTAACAGAGGGTTCTGGAGCACCGTGATAATTCAAGAAGACAAAGCATTCTGATAGATGAGATTCTTCATTATGTTTGTACTTTAGCGCAAGATTAGTATGAAAAATATGTTATTATTGTAAGAAACTGAGGATATATCATTTTTATGCTCTCTTTATCTTATTTAGTTGTTTTATTAATAGGCATATGATTAATATTTTTTAAAATTGTTGAATCTATCATAATTTTTATAAAATAGGATAATTTATAGTTTTATATCAAAAAATTAGTTAGAAATTATGAGTATAAATCTTTAAAAATATTTGATATTTTAAATTAGTTCTTTAATTTAATTCAATTTATGGAATTTTAAATGTGTTTCATTTTGATTTATGTAAGATTATCACATGTTAGATTTTTGAGTTTGACCAAAATCATTAATGATTGATGGAATAATGTTCTCATTTTTAAGAAAATTCTCATGATTTTTCTTAATATTTTAAAGCCTTAAAAATATTTTATTAAACCTTAAGATATTAGGAAAGTATCATCTATATATAATACTTTTTTCAAAAATATGATTTAATATCTTTGAAAAGCATAGATTAATTTTCATTAATTTAACAAATTAATTTATATATTTTTATATTTAATTATGGTTTATTTTTTTAGAAAAAATTCATTAAATTAAATTCTTTTGTTTTTATTTGATGGCTCAACAACTAACTAAACCTTCTAGATGGTATAACCCTTGGTTCTTTATTAAATAATTGTAATGCATGACATAATGATTATTTCCATCTCAAACAATGGGACTTAATCATTGGTTGTGATATTGCAGTGGACCAATTATAGAACTATGAAGTGTGTGTTTCCAAAGGACACATTAGTGGATGGGCTTTGGGTTTTGGTTTGCTACCTCGATCAAATTTATATCTGATTGATTTTAATGGTTGAATACATTCATCTAGTTCCAACATATGTTCATTGATAGTGCTTTCTACATGATGTATTCTTACATATTCTATTGAACATCACCATATTTGGTTGTAATAACTGATGCTTACAAAAGTGTATAGAGGTTAAGAGTAGGGATAGAATCAAATCGAAGAGCGGTAAAACATTTCTAAGGAGTTCAAGGATAGGTCCTTATAGAAGGATGGCCTTTGGGCTGACAACAATGGATGGATAATTTGGTTGTTACTCAATTGGTTCAAAAGTTTTACCAACGCAAGTTGGTCCTTCCATGGTGCGGTGTGTTAATGAAAATGAGAAGAGGGTAGGGTTTATTAGTTATCTACTTCTTTTTATTCTTTGTTATTCCGCAAATGTCCTGTAGTATTCATTATTTCTCTACAACTTTCTGTTAAATTCCAAACGGAATACTCCATAATAATTGATAGATCAAATGGTCCCACTATTTAGTCGGGGTAAATTGGATAAATAATGGGACCAATTTGGTCCTAAACCCATATAAATATTAAACTTTAAGTATTAGATATGTAAATGCATAAGAATTTTATGGTATGTATGTAAATCTTACTATACTTATTTACATAATATTGAAAACTATTTGGCTTTACCTGTGATGTTTTGAGCAGCTATCAACTTGATTTAGAGTTCATCCATTTGTGTAAAATTCTCTTTTGGCCATCATTGCGCTAACTTCTGCATCATTTGCTTTGACTTTGTAGAAGAAACTAACGACCTTTGCTTTGATAATTTTAGAACTTTTTTCAACATGCAAAAACAAATGGAGCGGTCTGCAATAACTACTGAAGTTTTGGGAAATTTTGTAAAGTTGAGTTAGCAGAAATTTGCTTCTGATGTCATTGAGAAATGCTGATAAATGAGATGATTTGTTCTACTGATCAAAATTTGCTCTTGCAGGTTTGTTTTTTTCTCTAATATTTTATTTGTTTTTCTTTCATCTGCACTTTCCACTTGAAAAAAAATAGGTGGTGTGAGCTAGCGTTCTTTGTCCTTGCATTTTTAAACTCCATTTTTGGAAAAGTTTTTTTTTTTTTGGTTGAATTCTTTGTTTCTGATAAACTATGCTGAGTAATAATTTTCTCTAGGAATGATCTAAGAAAATTATTCCAGGATTACTGATTATCCATATAATTATCCCATTTTCTAACTCATAACCTCTTATTTATGCCGTTAATTCTATTCTAAGACAGCCACAATAGTTTATGTCCCAAGTTGAACTTTTTAAATTTTTTGCCCACCCAAGTCTGTATAGTGAGGCTTTATTATGGTGTAAACGCGATTCAAACCCATGATCCTGACAATAACTACTTGACACCCATGATCTCAAGGTTGAACTTAAAACAATTGAAATGCATCAATCTCTCTCAGTATCTCCTTTCGGTTAATAAATGCATTCTGATGAAAAGATAAGAGAATTCATAATTTAATTTTTGTTTTATTCAGAAAGACATTTCCTTTTTGAAACCATTCGTTCAGATTCTGAAGCTATGACTACAGGCGATGATGAAGGATCAGTCTGAGAACTTTGTGGTGCAGGGTTCTTGAGACCTGTGATGATCACAGCCCTGCGTTCATACTTCAACGGATCGCAGTTCATTTAGATGACCTCAAGAAATACACCTATAGGAAGCATATTGCTGCTCGAGCTCAGAAGTTGATTGCAGCTGGAGGTAAATCACCAATTCTTTTCTCCATTTATTCACAGTACTTCTTTTATGATTTTTTTCTTTAAAGAAGTTGAATAGCAGCTTTTTTATAGCTATCACATTCAATGAAATATAGTTGTGAAAAGCTATTCCACACTATTACAAATTTGGAAAATTTCTATGCATAGCACATAATTCTTATGCATTTACATATCTGACACCTAAAATTTGATATATATACAAATATAGCTCTTTTTCTACGCATGAAAAGGTGAATTTCATTTGAAAGAATTATTGATGGTGCTTTGTTTGATGTAATGTTAAAGATTTGGATGCTATGTATGTTAATATGAAGGTTTAGGTGTTAGATGTGTAAATATATGAGAATTGTGTGCTATGTATAAAAATGCCCCTAAAAAGTTTTGGAAAGTTGTAGCTAGAGAGTAGTGTGGCAAATAGGGCTATCAAAAAAGCTCATTGTTCATGAGCACTGTGTTCGATATTTAGCTTCATTACATTGTTAACTAAATGAGTCGACATACACAATCGATTTATAAATGAGTCGGCAATCCTTTGTTCGTGTTCATTTCGATTTAGCTCGAAATAAATAAATAATTTATGTCATTAAATATTTTTAAAATTGATATTTAATTTAATTATAAAATTAGTTAATAAATTTTTAAATAAAATAACCTAAAATATATTAGTAATTATTATTGTAGGTTTTTTAATTATATTCTTTCTTATTTAGGCTTTAGTCAGTGTCTTGAAGTCTTTGAGCAAACACGATGAATTGAACCCTAAACCTACTTGGGCGGACGGTCCAAGCCATAATTCATTAGTTAATCCGGTCATAGGAATTTATATTAGCGCGATTTAAAAAAAGCGGCGATATCGATATTCTTATTACCTCTCGACTTTTGGTTTAGCATTCGAGCGACCTCTCTCAGTCTCGACTCTCTAATCACGGCTCGACTCCCTCTTGTGTTTTGGTGGTTCTACTCTTCCTAGTAAGAGTCTTGCGAGTTGTGAGTCTTGCGAGTTGAAATGGTATCTAAAGTATAAAATATCTTGATCTCGATCTATGGTTTGGTACGGATATTGTTTTCTTTTCTTTTTTCCATCATCGGTTTCATGTTAAAAGCCATACATTGTGGTGATGGTTTTCTAGGGTTTGTAACCGAACACAATTTTCTTTTTTTTTTGGTGATCTCTAGTTTTATTCTTATAGCGTTCTTTTATTCTTACACACTTTATTTCATCATACATTTTATTAAATTATGGAGGTTACGATCATCATATTTAGGTGGTTATGTTATTTTATCTTTAATCACAACCATGGATGTGTTCTTGTAGAATACCATGTGTATTATTTGAGAATTTGTGTTTCAAAGGAGAAATTGTTCTATTATGCATACTATGAGAATGAAGTAATTACAAACTTAGAATTTATTACAATTATGGTTGTAATGCTGAATGATTTCTACAGCTTTGGATGTTTCCTGTAGGATGTTCTTAATTTTTTACTACTATGGCTGTAATGTTGTATATGTTGTATCTTTGTAATGTTGTATCTCAGATCTCAAATTATGAATGTTCTATTTTTTACAACTATGATGTATGTTGTAATGTTGTATGTTGTATATGTATCAAATAATGGAAACATGGAATGTGTTATGTGTAAGACCCCTTTTCATATTAGTTCGTTGCTCTTGGATTCAGTTGGCCTCTTTCTAATGTGGATCCTAATTCTAACTCATATTTTCTTTTGTTATTTAGTGTCGTACTACGGTCAAATAATGTGGATCATTCTCAATTTGCATCATGTGGTGGTGATTTAGTTGTAGGTAATGATTTACCAAGTACTTCACAACAAGTTGAATCAGATGAGCATACACTTGAGACTACTAGTGTTGATGTTAACCCTAAGAGGTAGGAAGAGAGTATCTTCGATGTGGGAGTATTTTATAAAACCACGTATTTAAGGGAAGAGTACACCTATTTACAATGCATATATTATCGCAGAAAATTTCATAAATCAAAAGCGGCTGACTTCACAACTTTTGAGGCATGTGAAGGAATGTGAAAAATCAAGCCAAGAATAATCGGTTGTTGAATTGGCAGACAAAAGGCAAAAAAAATTAAATTTTATGCCTTTTGATGTCAATTCTGAAATTGAGATTCCATTATTCCATGACCCCAAAAAATATGATAATCTTCAGATTAGGGAGATAATTGCAAAGATGATTATTATGCATGAGTATCTGTTTATGATGGTTGAGCATATGTGGTTTAACATTCTTTTGAAGGTATTGAATCCCAATTACGATAGGGTATCTAGAAACATAATTAGAAGTGATTGCATGAAAGTTTATGAAAAGGAAAAAGAGAGATTGAAAACTTTTCTTAAGAGCATTCATAGAGTTTCTTTGACTTTTGATTGGACATCAAATCAAAGCGATTACATGTGCTTAACATTTTTATTGATGATTCGGGTTGCATAAGAGAATCATCGACTTTATTGAGCTTGATCCTCTACACACGGTACTTTTATTTGTGATGCTATATATGTGATTGTTCTTGGGTGAAATTTGCGGACAAGGTATCTACTATCACTCAATAATCTTGTAATAATGATATTGCTGCAAATACTTTAAAAATTAATTTTTCAATCAAGAGGGAAGTTACATTTTCAGGGTCATTTCTTTCATGTTAGATGTTGTGCTCACATCTTGAATATACTGGTTTCAATATGGTTTGAAAGAGGTGCAACAAATAACCGTTAAAATAAGAGAGACAGTAAAATATCTCAAAAAGTCTCCTTCTCATTTACATAAGTTTGTTGAAGTGGCGAAATAGTTAGGGGTCCCCACTTCAAAGGGATTATGTATTGATGTTCCTACAAGGTGGAACTCCACTTACTTAATGCTTGAGTCTGCTTTTATTTACTGCAGTATGTTCTAATTACAAGTGGTTATCTTCTGAGATTGAATGACATAGCTATGAGCAGATTAGAAAGTTTCTTTCTGTTTTTCATAATGTGACAAAAATGATTTCAAGTTCTTCTTATCTAACTACCAATTTGTTGCTTTCTACTGTCATGCATGTTAAGAAACTGCTTAATGAAGAGTGCAATTCCTTGGATCAAATTGTCAAGCAAATGACCACTATGAAAATTAAATTTGACAAATATTGGGAGAATGCAATCTACTCATGGTTGTGTGCGATCTTGATCCGCCTATGAAATTCATTACTTTTACATTTTCTAAAATATACTAGTTTGGTAGAGTCCAAGATAAAAGCTGAGGGTGTTATTTGGGAGATATATAATCAATATTTAGTAGATAATAGTGCTTCCAAGCTCTTCAGCTAAGTGGATCGTTAAGCACAATAGTTGATGTGCCCTTTTCATCAAACTTTGATGTTAGATTTGTCGATTTTGTTTTGTTCTATTCACCATCAAAAATCGATTTGCAAACATATTTGAGGAAGTATTATTTTGAGCAATAATGATTCTTTTGATGTTCTTGAGTGGTGGAAGATGAATACTCAAGTATCCTATTTTTGTCCAAGATGGCTAGGGATGTTTTAACAATTCTCATCACCACCATTGCATCCTAATCGCATTTAATGTAGAGTTCTTGATGATTATAGGAGCTCTTTATCACCAAAACAAATAATGCACTTATATGCATGTAGTTGGATTAAGCGCCAACCCAACATTAAAGATCCTTTGGTACTTTTCAACTAAATTTAGTATATTTAATAAATCTGATAAACTTCATTCTATAATGTCATTATCTACTTTTATTTCAGCAAGAGTTAATGGAGGAGAACCTTTATGTTAAACTACCAAAAAATATTTAGCTTTGGAGAAGGATACCATCATACTAAGTTGTTTTATCGGTAGAATTTTACAACTGTTTCTTATTTAGGGTTCAATTTTCAATTGACAACAATTTTATTACATTTATTTGGTTCTATTTTACAACAATTTTATTACAACAACTCCGTTCTTTATTTAGGCTGGTGTGTTTGTTTCTATTTAACAACATTTGCTGTTCCTTTTTGTTGTTATTTACAACAATTTTAATACAGCAGCTCGGTTCTTTATTTAAGCTTGTGTGTTTGCTTTTATTTAATAACATTTGTTGTTCCTTTTTGTTGCTATTTTAAAGAATTTTATTACTGAAATTTCGGTTCTTTATTTGTTTTGGTTTTTATTTAACAAAGATTTCTTCTTTTTTCTTATTTTATAGTATTTGATGTTCTATTTAACAATATTTTTTGCTGGAAATGAATGGTTTGGCTGCATTACACCTGCTGCGGTTAAAGTAGTAGATATTGGAGTTTGTTGTTAAATTGGTATATTCTTAGACATAGTGAGTGATCCATTTAAGTTCTTTAAATATTTGAGAGAATTCTCGTCATATATCTTGGGGACAAATGCGGATTAGTTTAGCCATTTAAGCATCTTTTGCTCGATATTTGCTCGATTTGGTTAAATTTACATTTGTTAGTTTTCATTGAATTTTGGATAACTTGGAAACACCGAATCGCATTAAATCGTGTTACGATCGATTTCCATATTCTTTTGACCAGATCGTTTTTTATTACTTTTAGGCATAGAATGGAAGCATGGAATGAAACGACTGGTTGGTTTTTTGGTCGGTTGGTTCTTTGTGGTAGTTTTGTTCTTTGTGCATTACACACGGATTCTGCTATTTAGTATAGGATTTTGGAGGATTTTGCATCTTTATTGGGCTATGATAAGATCTGTTGATGCTAAACTTTGTCAATTTGGAACAGATGCTACACTATTAATGTATAAGATCACTTGTGATATTACACATTAATGGGCTATGATGAAAAACTAAATAGATGTATGAGATGCAACATAGCTTGATATTTGGCTGTATGTATTTTCCAAACATTTAATTTAATTTTTTGTGATTATATTTTGTCAACTTAGCTTAATAGTTTGGATTCTTTGGAACAGACGCTACACTTATTTTTATTTTTTTTTGTGATTTTATTTTGTCAATTCAGAACAACTGCTATCATTTTTTTTTATAGATCTTAGTCTTATTAATATTAATCTTTCATTTTATCATTTTTTTTGAATGTCTAATATTCTACCAAGCTATCGATTACATCAATGATTATTTATTTTAGTTTCTACTCATAATATTTATTTTATAATTTTTTTGGTTTTGTTTACGTTTGAAGAATTTAAGATTGGTTGGACTTTGAGGATATGAAAGCTTGAAGACTAGAAAGCTTGAACATTAAAGCTAAAGCAATTGATTTGATTAGAAATTGATATTTGAAAATTGTAATTTCATTATTTTCTAAGCTTTTATTTTTTGAAATTGTGAGTTGTATATGATCATGTAAATTTTTAGGTTGAATTCATTTTAGAAAGCTGTAAATATGTAAATTTGTAAATTATGTAAGTTGTGAATTTGTAAATTTGTATATGCACATATGATTATGTAAATTTTGTTAGCTTATAAATTAGTATTTGAAGTTGTGTTCAATTTTGTGTAAAAAAATGATTTTTGAATCTCTGATTAAAAATCATTTAATTTAATAAAATAAATTTTGATTGTATATAATTTTGATTTTTGAATCTCTGAACGAATCTCTAATTTTAGTTTGTTTGTGTAACAAAGTTTTTTTTTAAGTGAAAAAACAATAATTTTGATTGTATATAATTACTTTGTATAATTGTATATTTTTTAGTTTTAATTTTTGTCAATAGTATTTCAGTTTTTCACTGTATAAGATATCAATAATTATTTTTAAATTAAAAATAAAAAAATAAAAATTATTAAAATATAAAATCGAGCCAATTTCGAGCCGAACACGAGCCTAAAACGAACACGAATATTTTTTCGAGCCGAACACGAACAAACTATAAATGAGCTATTTCAACGAGCCATTTGAACAAAAAAATAATAAACGAGCAATTTCAACTCCATTTCGTTTACACCCCTAGTGGCAAAGGCTCAAAAAGTAAAATAGTAAAGAAGATGCCTCATATTTACCCTTTGTTTAGTTGCCATTTCTTTTGGATGAACTGATTGAATATATTCTCATTGAAATCTCTATACCAGTAGTTATGGAGTTGTGAGATGTGATAGTTTTTTTTTAAATAATCAAATAATATATTCTTATACCTATTATATTCTACGAGATCTGATTATAAAAAGTAGCTTGTCCTTACTAAATTCTTTGAAAAATAACAGTAAAGTAACAATCATATAATAGCGTAGTAGCATTCTAGAAGATCAAATAGCGAAAAAGGCGCTCTAAAACATACCCTTAATCTACGTTCCGTTGCTTTTCGACGAAATGACTGAATATATTCTCACTGAAATCTCTGTTCTCTTTATGTGCAAAGAGGAGGGAGGGCGGCTATGACTTCAAGTTCTTGATTCAGAAATCCAAAAAGGATATGTGGAAAGAAATTTGTCTAAGTATAATTTTGCCTACTGTTGAAGCTACCACACAAGGTTGGAGTAGCTTTAGTGGAAAATAAGATTCGAGAGAGTCGCCTTAGATGGTTTGGTCACATAAGCACCATCTAGAAAGTTAGAGAATAGATATATTATTTGAAGGCGATGTAATTTTTATGCTTAGAAAAAGCGTCATATATGTAAATATCAAATTTTAGGTGTTAGATATGTCAATGCATAAGAATTGTGTGTTATCTATGTAAATCTTTCTAAATGATAATATCTTATTTAATGAGAGGTGGAAGACTCATTAGTTAGTCTCCAAGAAATCATTGATGGTAGTGATGACTCTCCCACCATGAATGGGAGCTAGCATTCAAGTTGATGAGGGCATCAACTAAGGCTTAGAAGGAGATCCCCATGGAGAACAATGATTAGCAAAATATAACATGAAAAGTTAAAAACTATTTTAACATAAATAAGTTAATATAAAAGATAACAAGCTTCATTTTCATTTCATTCATAAATAATAATTTTTTATTGCATCAAAGAAAACAACACATAAGCAAAGATAATAAAAGCAAGTTATGATTAATAAATATTTTACCTATGCAAAGTACATCAAAAATAAAGAAAACCTAAATCTTAGGAGGGTAACTTATCAAAGCTATCGTGTTGAATTCATCATACGTTGATATTGTTGCATCTCCCAACAAATCGAAAAGGCTAGGATCGAGGGTAACTTCTTATCAAACAATTTTAGGCTAAATCAAATTGTAGAGCATGAATAAGCTCTCATTGAGAATTGAATCAATTAGCGAGTCTCTAAGAGTTTCTCATTAAGATGACTTTATCTTCAATTTTAAAATTTCGATAAATGTCCTTGGGAAATCTCTTAGGTAACATGTAGGAAAACCATTGTTCCAGTTGCTCTTGGCCTCAACTTTATTTAGGTGGCTAGCTTTTAGGATCACAGTAACTTTCTTCAATGAGCAAATTCTAGAATAAGTTCTTTCAAACCTATTTGTAGAAATTATTTTGCAAGATTCATCCCTCTTGATAGAACATACATTCTTGGGAAAAGTTTCTCATTTACTTCTCAAAGCAGTAGAGTTGAAAATTCTTCAAGCTTTGAGACCAACTTAGCCAACGACTTCAACATTACTATCACTTGACTTCTTACTATTTATGGCCTTAATATTCTTCATCTCATGTTGGTAAAACTTATCCTAATTAAGCCTATAACCTATCTCTGCCAGTCAAAAATCAACTCATTGTTCTATAAGGTGCCAAAAAATAGGATTATGCCAACATAAAAGACAAATAAAGATCCTAAAGTATTGAACTTTCTATTCATTATCATCATATTTGAAAGAGCAACTAACTTTGATCCTATCAATGTGCAATGCCTAAAAGAATCATCAAGTATATTAATAGAGCCACAATAAGAGTTATCATGCTCTTAGAAGCGAATTTAATCTCATTTAAGGCCTTCTCAGTAGTGATATCAATCTTATTTTTGCCAGTTTTGCCTATGGTCGACTTCTTATCAACTTAAAACTCATCATTGCGACAACTTTAAAGAACGATCATGGCTGAAGATCTTCGAACACTGAAAATGAATAATGGACAATCCTAACCCTAATATTAATGGGTGATACAACAATGTCAATTAATCCATTTGTTATTATTAGAATTTAAGAGAATACTATCATACTTTTTCAAGAACTTTTTGATTCAATGATTCATCCTAGAAAATTTGAGTTTTTCAGTCATGCTCCTGCTCTTCTTTACTTTTCAGAACGAATACGAAAAATAGAGAATTGGTTGAACCCATATTCTATCAAGGCTTTCTAATTAAGTCAAGCATAAGATTATATAACTCATTGATTATGAACTCATATTTTATTAAGCTCAGAAATAACCCAACTTCTAAAATCTCTAATAATTTAGTTAAAAACTTTAATATTTAGGCAATGAACTCATCTAAGGGACTTTAAGAATACTCTCTCACAATTTCTTAGGTTATATGATTTTATCTTTTTCATGAAGAATTTAAATTAGATGAAGAATATTTTTTTTAAAGAAACTTCTCTGAACCGTCCTAGCAGTGACCCCACCGGCCCGGTTCTGACCCGCTACCGAACCGGAAAAAGAAAGATACCGTTCGGATAGCGGTCCAGTCGGCGGCTTTTCAAAATTCGGCGGTCCAACTCTCAGTCCTTTCGGAATCGTCATACTATATCTGGAAACCCTAGATTTTCTCCTCCTCCTTCCCCGACCACGCACTCCTACCCAGTCAAAACTCTAGCCATGCCCGGCCCCACTTCCCTCTCTCTCATGCCGTCCCCCGTCCTCCCGCCGTCTTCATCGGCGCCGGCGTCGGACCTCCTAATCTACAACCCAACCACTGTTTCCTCATCGGGCGCCATCACCGCTGTGCCCCTCCAGATGCAGCAGGAGACGGCTGAACCGAGAGGCGCCGGCGGGAAGAAACGCGACGGCGGATCATCGAAGGATCGGCACACGAAGGTGAACGGGCGGGGGAGGAGAGTGAGGCTGCCGCCGATCTGCGCGGCGCGGATCTTCCAGTTGACGCGGGAACTTGGCCATAAGTCTGACGGGCAGACCATCGAGTGGCTTCTTCGTCAAGCGGAACCCTCCATCCTCGCCGCCACAGGTAGTGGCATCACCCCTCCCTCTGCCGCCGCCACCACCACCTCATCCTCCGCCCCATCGCCTGTTTCCCCACCTCCACCGCCAGGGCCGCCCACTGGTTTCTTCCAGTTCAGCGGGATTATGGACTACGGCGCTGCTTTAAAGGGATTCGGTTTCCCCGCCGTTTCAGACGGAGGAGATGATTTGGGGCTGGGTTTCCGGCACATGCCGTACTACACTGCGATGCTGATGCGACCGGTGACCGCCGACGATGAGGACAGCCGCGCCGCCATTGCGCAGCCGGAGGAAGATTAGCTGATTTTTCTTCTTTTAGGATCGGAAGTTTTGTATTGAGACTAATTCTCTGAATCTCAGAATATGGGTGTTTTGAAGTGGCATACAGAATACCTAACCTTACTGTTTGTAGAGGTAAATTTTGAATTTTTGAGTATGTATCTCTCTAAAACCCTAATTATATCATTTTTGTGCATATGCATACATATCACACAATTCTCTTATATATATATAACACATTTCAATATTTAATATTATATCAAAAAATAATATATTATTAATTTTTTAAAATAAAATACATATTTTTATACATAAAAAAATGTTATATCTCTAAATTTTAAAATTTATATATTAGATATATAAATATATATATAAAAATATTATATATGTAAATCTTTCTAATAAATAAATAGAATTTATTGGATTATTGGCCTTCAACAAAGTTGTTCATTAAGAGTTCTAGCTCAATAGATAATTATTGGCTACTTTGTTAATTATATTAAATCATTTTTATATAATTTTTTAGTATTTTATTATATAGCCATTCATGCATCACCAACTTTGATCATCCATGGATATAAGATATTATATTTTTAGTTAAAATTTTGTTAAATTGAATTTATGCTAAAACTTTTCATCAAATTCTACTCTTTTTATCTCTTATGTATGATCTTGATGTCATTCTATGAATAGTTTATATTTATCATTCTAAAATGTGTGAAGAGCATGGATTGACGACTAAGATTAAGAATCAACTAATGATTGACGACTAAGGTTTTGTTTGGAAGAGTTTTTTTAGTACGTTTTTGCTTTTGAGAGCGTGAATTTTTAATTTTGATACCCGTTTGAATACAAAAGCTTTACCCATTTCACTGAAAGTTAGTTTTCAAAAAAAAATAAAAGATAAATAGTTTTAAGGAAATACTTTAAACCAAAGAATCCAAAATAAATAAATGAGCTAAGATTAGTTAACTTTTCTCAACTACTAAATTTATATTATAATAATAATGACAATATAAATAATAATAATAATATTCAAATGTAACTTTTAATAATAGTTATGAATAATGACTATAATTTATAAAACACTCATATTAGTTTCATATTAATTAAGAGGATAAAATTTTAAAGTTGAATCAATAAAATTAATTATAAAAATATCATTGTGATTAAATTTTGTAAATATTAACTATTTTAGATATTATACATGATTAATTTTTTTTTAATATTATATAAATTTCAGTAATTTCAAAATTTACATACCTCTATTTTATATTCTTAAAAAAGATAATTACATCATAACATTAAAAGAATTATTATATATAAAACTAATATCTTATTACATCTATTTTTTTAATTCTGGTTTAAATATTAAAATTCATAATAAAATATAATTTTTATTATTTGATTTTATTAATTTTTTCGAAGGCATTTATAAATATAAAAATTTAATAGTTAGGCAAAATAATTTGAATATTAATTTTATAAATATATAAAATTTGAACGCTATTATTCACGAATTTGTCATCCCTCTTCGATGAGAGCAGCGGTTCGGACCGCCCACTTGTTTTCCGCCGCCACGTCGAGCTTCTCTTTCTCTCGTACTCTTCCCCGTGATATTCGCTTCTCCACTCTCCGTCCTTTTTCCTCACACCTCCGCAGTTTCTCCGACGCCTCCGGTTCACAGCCGCCAATGGCACACAACACACCTTCGGTTGCCGCTGCAGCTGGAGTCGTAGATGGCGGCTGCGACGGCGGCCAGGAGCCATCTATTCCATTATCTTCTTCCATGGAGACACAGTTTGAGTACTTCCGTTCCCAGCTAGAAGAGTCCGGCAACATCCGTGAGCGGATTCGATCAGTGGCGTCGGAGATAGAGGCTGCCCTCCGGGTGATGCACGCCGGCCTCCTACTGGTGCACCAGTCCCGCCCTACTCCAGGTGCCAGGCATGAGATTCAGGTTTGGGTTTTTGTCAGGGTTTAATGTCTTCGAATTGGGATTGTTTTGATCTGTTGCAGAGGTGTTGAAGAACGCTAGTGCTCAGATTGAGGTGCTTAGGGGTCTCTATGAACGGCTTGCTCAGATTCTTCGTGAATGTCCTGGGCAATATTACAGGTGAATCCGTGATTCTTCGCACTAAAATAACTTTGCAATGTGACTTCTCTGGGAATTTGCTTTCGATTTAGCGCTTTTGTCGGTCAAGGTATCATTCTGATTGGAGGAGCGAGACTCAGACAGCAGTTTCTTTGCTAGCTTTTTCACATTGGTTGGAGACGGGGACTCTACTAACGCAGGCAGAAACTGAGAATAAGCTTGGATGTGAGTTCTTTTCTTCTTGTTACTTCTCCCGTCCATTTGCCTCTAGTTTGTTTCATTTTTGGGATAGTGCTATTGTTGTTTTTTTTTCCCCTTGTTAATACGCCTTACTTTTCTTTAGAATGTTACTAGTTTGCTTCTTGAATTTTTTGCTCTGTCCGTGCTCATATTTTGTAAACGGGATGATGAAGGAATCTTCATACTAGAAAAAGGATCTCTGATTCACTTTTTCGGAGTAGGACTTGCTCCTAGGAACTCCAGAGAACATTCATTTGTTGCTGTGTCGCATGCCACTACCAATGTGAATAGCATTGACTCAACGACATTCTTATCGATCTTAGTTCTTTGGTCAATTTGATGAATGGGGAAACCATAGGATGTTGGGTTCTATCATTCTATCATCCCAGTTTGGTGAACTCACAATGGCAGCCAAGTTTCACATCATCGAGGTTGAATCCTCATACATTGATCTTCTTGAGGTTTCCTTTAATTCACAAGCATGAAATAGTGCCTTCCACTCTCCATAGTAGATGTAGGACGTTCATGCTAGTGTCAAGTATAATATTCTTGGAGCTACTCCATTTATAGTTCATAGGGTTAACATTTATGAAGACATTGTATGCTACTTGCCGAAGCAACAAGGTGTATCTACTTTTAAGGAAAGATCATAGCCACTAAAACCTTTTATTATGTACCCTTCTTCCAATTGTAGAAGACTTTGAGGGAGATGAGCTCAAGGTATAGTGGGAAGGAGCCTTAAAGTCGGAGTTCCACCTCTCATTGCATTTCACACCAATTTTTAGTTTGTTTTATATCTTATTTTGAGATTTGGCTTGAAGATTCCTTTTCAACAATTGATCTGGTAACATACCTTGGCTTTAGTTAGTAAGAAAGTCTCTCAACCTATTCGCCAAGCTTAGGGGATGGCTCAGAAAAATTTATCTCAATAATAATTCATATAAAGATTCTAGCACATGATGCAATTCTAGAGTAGTGCATACTTCCTTTACTCTAGAAACTCAAATGCCAATCTATGAGTTTGTGATCTATTGTTAATAATGACTCCAATACCCATAGATCATGTTTGTAAGTTGACCTTAGTTATAGGGGATATAATAGCTAATATAGATATGCTTATTGTGCTTTCGTGAGAGCAAGATATGTAATGCAAATATTTTGTTCTTCTATACAGGTCTTAGTTAGGGTTGTAAATGATCCGAGTTAAGTCGAGCTTGAGCTTCTTTGCCAAATCGAGCTTGAGCTTGAGTTTGCTTCAAGTATTTGTAGCAGTGTTTAAGTTTGGTACATTTTAAATTATGACTCTTTGATTTTGGTTAGCTTATTAGTTAATCAAATAAGACTTATCAACCCTATTAATAACACTTTTGAGTAGCTTGTTAGTTATTTGAATAAATAGTCTCATTGAGCTTATTAATGACTAGCTTGTTGAGCTTAAAATAATAATTTAATTAAATGAATTGCTAAATAAATAAGCATTTTAATAAGCATAAAGAAATGGCTTTTGTTCATGAACAAAGCAATATAAAAACATAATGAAATTAAATAAATTTGTAAACAAGTTTTAGATAAACATATTATTGAGCCTTAATTGAACTTCTTAACAAGTGTATTTATGATCTTTAAATGATATTTTTCGTGATCTTAAAAGAATTGAACACAAATTGTTCAAATTTATTTTTTATTATTCGAGTATTAATAAAAATGTTTAAGTTTATTTGATTGGTTAATTAAATGATCATGAATGAGTTTTAATCAACTAGTATGTCAAGTGTATTAGTTCATCGTGGCCCCAGCCTTGTTATGAAAACCTTGAGAAGAAAGATTGTAATTATTAACCACCTTGTCATCCATGCAAGCTTGTTTGTGTCATGGTTTGTGACACTTGATGTTCCCAATTTATGGCAAGGTTTAGGTTTGTTGTTGACACATTCCCAAATATTGTTACTTGTTTCATTGTCATGAGTTTGCAATTGTCATCTTTGAATGTGGGTGAAAACTCAAATAATAATGATCTAAGCATCCAACTAGCCTAAAAGAATTAGAGAATGTTAGCCAATCCACTAGTAATGAATTTCACAATGTCTTTGGCTTGGAAGTGGACCCTTGACCTCTTATATCAATAACTTATTTTTAGAGTCTAATGCCTATGAGCTACTGGAGCTCCTGTGTGAATATTCTAACTATTTTGTATGGAGATATGTAATGATCTAGGGTCTTGCTTCAAAGGTAACAATTTATAGGTTTACCATCAAATCATATGCAATCTTTATTAAACAACCTCATCATTGGATGAGGTTAGAAATTAAGTAGTAAATGATCTCCAATCTTAAGAAGTTGTTTTCATTTTGAAGAAAAGAATTCTCAACTTGGCTAGCAAATGTTGTTTTGATTCGAAGAATGTGCAAATATTAGTCTACATTCACTTATGAGACTCAAACAGTGCTTGCCCAAAGGATGAATTCCTTTTGTTCATTTTGGAGTTTATGATTGACATAGCCAAATTGACCCCTAAATATGAGCAATTTACTTTATTTTGCATCATCAATTCATCACCATCATTTATTACTCTAAATTGGTGTTATTGAGCCTTAAGAATGCTGACGCTACCTATTAGCATCTTATGACTCACATCTTTAATGACCTTATACTTTAGTAGGTTAAATGTTACATAGATAAGTAGGGTTTTAAGAATCAAGTTAGAGAAGACCACATTCATGATTTATGGAGCATTTATATATATGCTAGTATGGCCTTAAGTTGAATATTTCAATGCCTGTTTCTTAAATATTGTTAAGGAAATTCTTGTGCTTTATTATTTGCTCTTGAGGTATTGAGATTAACCTTTTGAAGATTAAGGCTATCCTGGATATAGAAGCAACAAGAATCTTGCACAATTGATATATTTTCAAGGCTAGCTTTCTTTTTTTGTGAGTCTGTGACCACTCATTTCAAACATGCTCAACTGATGTTAGCCCTTCACCTTGCTCACAAAGAAGAACACATGCTTGAAGTAGGATTAAAGTTGCCAAAATATATTTGAAAGCATCATACACTAAGATTGCAACCACCTAAGTTGGTTGCTTGTTTTTTGGTGACCTTTTAATACTTCATACAACACACATGTTGAATCTTTTGTAGCACTATTAACCTATATTAATAAATAGGGCAAACTTATTACTTTATACTAACTGTTTATTTTGGTATAAGTGAAGACGTGAAGTACATAACCATCATGGAGCATTGTCTTATGTTAATTTTTATTATGCAAAAGCTACTACACTATTCTTTTCATAAGATCAATATTATTTTTAATATAATCCATTTCAACATTTTTTTACTTGATCAACATTATCAAGAGATTTAGTGCACTGCTCTCTCAAATCCACAATCAAGGAAGTAGTGTGTGAAGCTTTGATTACTAGTTTAAATTTTGCCATCCAAATGAGTGGTCAACAAATTAGGATCATGGGAGATTTACAACTCCTTGTTGGGATCTTTTTGGGTCCTCAAACTTGAACTCTTTCTATGCCATCACCACGTTATGGAGTTATTACAAGCCATTCTATATATAACTTTGCTAGATTGCTTCTTCATGACAACAACCAAGTAGATGCAAGTGAAGAGATGGCGGATATTAACAAAAATTTTATGACTATTACTTTTTAGATTATATCCCCTCGAGGTTAGCAAATTTTAGATTTGACTTTTGCAATGTTAGTGATTGGAGAAACATCTTATTGTGAATTTTCATCAGGAGAAACTCAATGACAATCTTTCTCTTGTTGCAAGAAGTGGGTGTTGTCATTTGCATGTCAATACTACCTTGTACTAGATCATTGGATCAAATGTGATTTCTCTATTGCGAGGATGCCCTCATTATCATTGGTGAAGTTCATGCAAGACTTCACAAAGCTCATTACTCATCCTAAAATGAAGATTAATGTCAAGTAGCTTGGATATTATTGGCCTAATATTGTTTATAAGCATGCTAGAAAATATCATTAGTGCTAGATTAATGCACAATCTCTCATCAATCTCTGAATCAACTCCATATTATAGTGGCTTTATGGCCTTATAATTACTAGGGTATGAATATTGGTGGTCTTATTTTATTTTATTTTTGGCAGCCATTATGAATCACAATTAAACCTAGGGGTGTGCAATCGGTCGGTTTGGATGGATCGGTTTTGAAATTTGTTAAACTGTTCGGTTTTAAATCCAAAATCCGAAAAAACTGATCAGTTTAATCAATAACATAAATCGAATTGAAATTTTTTTCGGATTTTCTGTTCGGTTTAGAAAAAATCAAAAATTAAAAATATAAATTGCTATAACAATTATTTATCACAGAATTACATCACTTTATTAAATCATTTCATACAAAATCAAGTAACTCTTTAATAAATGAAATTAATAATATACAAATTTATCATTGAAATTGCTTTCTCGAGAGGAATTTTCTAAAAAAAATAAAAAAAAAGATTTTTTAGCTATTTTCGATTTAATCGATTTAATCGGATTAAGATGATATAAAATCAAACCGAAATCTGAAAATCGAATATTACCAAATTCTAAACTGAAATCCAAAAAAAATTTATAAAACCAATCCAAATTTAAAATTTCGGTTTGGATCAGTTCGGATTTTCATTTTTAACCAAAAAATGCACACCCCTAATTAAACCATAGATATAGACATTGTCCGGGCATGCCGGCCTAAAATAAGAGATGAATTAATGATGTCAGCTTTGCAAGCAACCAAACTAAGTATCTGAAATCATCCCAATTCCCATGATACCTCAATTTACAATTCTCTATGTCCACAAAGCAAATCCTATGACACTGCAATTGTAGGAGATGACAATAAAACTTAGAGAAGGGAGTGAATGGGATGCTCATATCTTCTTTGAGAGGTGATGATTCGGATGCTTCACAAATATTTCCTTTTGTCGGCCTCTAAGTGTTGAACATTTTTTCTGCTGTCTCCGTTGTGCTCCATTAGCGGTTATTGTCGTCATAGGATGCTGTAGTAGCTTCTTTCTGATTGGTGACGACCTACCGAACAATGTACTGTCTCCTTGGAGAAATGAGCAAGAACAAGCTGAGGGAGACTGCATGAAAGGAGGAATATTGTTATTATTGTTGATCCTATTTGAACTCAATTTTATTGAAGAGTCGTGGATTCATTTTTGTATCGTTATATCATTTCTCGAAGTTGCTAGAGGTTATTTAATTCAAAAGGAAGTCAATTTAGGGACTATATTATCTATGCATGGGTAATCTTATCTTTACGGATTCAACATAACTCTAATTCAAATATGAGATTATCCGAAAAGATAATTAAACCTAAATAAAATAAAATAAATTTACTTTAATTAATAAAAAGCAATTTAATTTCTTGAATCAATATGGCTAAATCTGTAGATTTAGGCTAAGTTTTAAATTTGCGCAATTGATTATTGATGCATTTTTTGTTCATAAGATAACACATAAATCTCGAAAAATTTTCAGGCATGAGCCTCAGAATCAACAAATTGCGCAAAGTATGATGTATTACACTAAGATTAAAATATAAAGTAAGAAATAACATATTGACATCCTAACATCAAATTATTAAAAATTATCATACAAACATCAAAGTAAGAATATAACAATTTAAAGTAAGCTTAACATATCTAAGTTTTAAATTTGCGCAATTGATTATTGAAGCATTTTTTGTTCATAAGATAAGACATAAACCTCAAAAAATTTTCAGGCATGAGCCTCAGAATCAACAAATTGCGCAAAGTATGATGTATTACACTAAGATTAAAATATAAGTAAGAAATAACATATTGACATCCTAACATCAAATTATTAAAAATTATCATACAAACATCAAAGTAAGAATATAACAATTTAAAATAAGCTTAACACAATAAGTCTCTCTCCCATTTTCATATCAAAGTAAGCACATAACAAGCAAATAATATTATAAATTTTTTATGCAGAAGTTCCTAGCATTCTTTTTACTCAATGGGTCTTTATTAGATTTATCATCCCAATTAATTGATTTCTCTCCCAACTCATTCTTAGTTGTGTCAATATTCTTCCAATCTTTCTACATATCTTTGATCTCAATCATCATCTTCTTCTCTAATTAAGAAAAATCAATAGGTTTATCAATTAATGTTTAAAACAATGATTATGTTAATGATTTCAACTTCAATTACATAAATTCTATAGTAACCTTTTCTATTAATTTTTTGCTAACTCATGTTAAATTTATTGGTCTTTCTTTTGTCCTTGATGGTAGCAAGGAAGATGGATGGTGTGAGGAAGAGAGCTTAGGTACTCGCATGAGATTGGGCGCGTGGGCATGCGTGAGCTTAGGCAACAACAACAACAACAACAAGCCTTTATCCCACTATGTGGGGTCGGCTGCATGAATTCTTCTTCTCAATTGTGTCCTATTATGTGTCAAATTTCATTTAATTCAAGTATATTAAGGTTATTTTTTATACATCTTAACCAAGTCTTTTTAGGTCTACCTCTACCTTTCTTAACATAAGTCAAATCTAATGCATCTACTCTTCTAACTGGGTCATTGGACAACCAATGTTTTATGTGGCCAAACCATCTAAGGCGACTCTCTAATCTTATTTGCCACTGTAGCTACTCCAACTTTTTCCCGAACATACGCATGTGTGAGCTTAGGCATGAGAGAGAAAATAGAATAATAAATAAGGGATTTTTTTAATATATTGTACTTTTATGAAACAAACTCTAACATTATGATGTGCATCTCTCAGAGATCTTGATATGTGATGCTCCATGAGATGACCTCTCATGCGAGTCCATGAGGCGCATGCATCATAATGAAAAAGTTCAAAAGTGTTAAGGCGCACCTCATATTATGTAGTTTTAAACAATGATTATAACTTAGCTTTAATTCTTGTTTAGGGCTACTATACGTTGTATGAGACGAGTAGGATATATCGAATTCACTTAGATTGACTGATCACTTGAACAATCTTCTCGAATGATCCGGTTTGGCAAGCAAGATTTTGAGTGGATGGTTGGCGATGACTTGAATCGAGTGATCTTAAAAGTAATTGCAAAGTTTTCGAGCTGAAACGATGAGAGCAAGTGTGATTTTCTCCATGATTGGATATTGCAATTCGACACCTCTCAGAGTTTTGCTAATATATACAAGTCATTGCTTCTTGTCTTTTTTGACGAGCATTAAACGCACCACATCTACTCTCAAGTACAAGAGAAAGTTTTGCTTTGGCCGCAAGCTCTGCAATAGTGGTGGTGAAGTGAGTAGAGATTTAATTGTTAGAAGGTGGTTACATATTATTCTATTCACTCAAACGTCTTTGCGCTTATAGATCCTTAAAGATAGGTGAACATCATTCACCCACTTTAGACATGAAGCTATTGAAGCCAGCCACTCGCCCAGTGAGTTGCTATAGTTAGCCATCTTTAGTGAAGACATGTTGAGTATGGACTTTGTTTTGATTTATTTTGATCCCCTCAGGAGTGAGGATTGCACCCAAGGGACTTGTCTGACCCTGTGCTGAATGTATACTTCAATGTATTAAGGTGCATGTCATACTTCTTTAAGATTGCAAAAGTCTTCTTGAGGTCGAGTATATGTTGCTTAAGCGAATTACTTTTTACCAACAAGTAATTTACACAAACCTTCATATTTCTTCTGGTTTGTTTTTTTGGAATAATTGATCCATTATTCTCTTGTAAATCACTTCAACATTATTTATACTGAACGACATCATCTTATAACAATATATTTCTTCTACTATAATAAAAGTGATTTTCTCATAGTTGGAATTTGATGATACTTTGAGAATGCGTTAAATATGCTTATGACTAGATATTTGATTGTCGATTCGATAAAGGCATTAATAAGCGGTAGTGGAAATCTCATCTTCGGGCATGTCGAGTTAAGATTGGTGAAATTGATTCACATTTTTTACTTTCCACTTGTCTTCTACACACCATCACCATATTTGAGATCCACTCGAGATGTTAGATTTCTCTATAAAGTCAACTTTTATTAGTTTGTTCGCTTCTTCCTTTATCAGCTTGATGAGTAGAGCAACTGTCTTTCTCATCTTTTGCATAACCAACCTTGCATCCTTCCCTAAATTAAGTCTATGATAAGCTAGATTTATATTTATTTTGAGCTTTGCAGTTGTCAATACAAATACATCCATGTCGTCTTGCAAGACTTGTACGAGTTGCATTTTATTCTCCAAATTGTAAGATAAATTGATCTTTAAGGCTCACTCAGAGTCACTTTCACCTCTTCAAATGTTTTCGTGCTCTACAACCCAATCCTTCTACTTCAAATTGTAACACCTTAATCGCTCACCGTAAGTCACGTATGGCTTGAAGATAATATGTCCATGATTTTAAAGGTTTCTCGTCATAGTGATTTCTTGTATGCTAGTAAGAAACTTCATCGCCACGTGATAGTTAGAAACCGTTTCACTGAAGCGTTCATCAATGGGGTCTAAAGATAGCATTATAAGTAGTTGGGGTTTTTACTATAATAAAAGTTAGCTATAATTGTAAACTATTTCTTCCCTTATCTTCAAGTGACTGAGAGAGTAATCATTTTTTTTGTTTCTTACCGCTTTTCTGAAAATTCGTAGAGCAACTTAGTAGCAGGCGTGAGTTTAGAACTCGCTAGATTAATCTTGTTGAATGCTAATTTAGAAATTATATTGACAAAATGTTGATATTTAGTAATATATTATTGATTGGTTAGTTGATGATCAACGCCATGATGATTATCATATTGTTGAATGAGTTACTAGTACTGGGTCTGTCCTTCTTGGTGATAACAGGTGCTCGAGCCATTGTTGTTGAGTTCACTTCTCTCGGCCTTAGTTGCTTGAGGCTAGTTCTTCGTGATGAATTGGTCTTGTCTCCTCCAATAATTGTAGGCACCCTTGCATTATGGATTGCCTTGGCAGGTGTAGGCTCATTCTCTTGATCTTCTACTAGTTCCTTCCTTATTGTTGCCTCAGGTTGGCTAACATAAACTTCTTCAATTTGGCGGCTTTGATAGTTCTTCAACTAAACTCTTGAGGTGTCAACACTCATCAGCATTATAATCTTAGTTTGTGTGGTATGTGTAGTACCTAGACGAGTCTCGGACATGCTATTAGCTCTTATGAGTGGCGGGTGTTTGAAGTATTTTTTGTTTTGGATAGTTTCCATTAACTCGACCATGGATATTCGTAGTAGCCGTGATTGCATAAAATTGGTGTGGTTGGTACTTGCTATAGTATGGGCAAGTCGACTATGGTGCCTTATGGTGCACAACTAGTGGCCTTGTCCTTAGTGTAAGTCTTGGCGGAGTAGGTGTCTTTTGTTGCTAATAGTGCAGGCATGCACAAAATATATGTGACTTTTGCTCTATTCCTTGTACTCACAATCAGTCTCTAGAGTATTAGGCGAGTGGTGACCTATTTTGCATTTGGGGGACTTCCTGGCAATTAACTAAGTGATCTTATTATACTCTTTAGCATTAACATGACTATTGAAATTTTTTAACCATTATGCGACATCAAATCAAGCATTTAATGGTGAAAATTTGTGCCTTTTATTATAAAATCTTATCAAATATGACATCAAAATTTATGAAAGGACAATGCAAAATAAACTCACAATAACCAAGAAAATTCATTAACACATCAGAAGTATGAAAGTATGAAAATGTGTGAAGGTACAAATAGTTAAAATTATAAGCCAACTCGACAAATGAAGAATTTTATTAAGAATAATATTCATTACAATACACACTCGTTATTATATATTATTACAAATATTAGCTCTTAAAAATTACATAAGTACATGATCTAACATATATCAAGAGAAATTGACCTTTTATTTATTAAGTATTTTAGGGCGAACTCATCGCCTACTATGAATAATGCAGATTCGATCAACTTGTCCCGACGACGAGCAGTCACCACGTTTGCATGTAGCTCCGTCAACTTGTCCTTTAGCAATGTGAAACTTGAGGTCATTATTGTTTTGCACCTTGCTCCGATGAGTCAATCCTGTCACAAACGACTACAAGCTCAACCCATAAACAAGTGACCTCGACCTCCATTCACCTCATCGCCCTCCAACGATGGAGCCTAGGTTGACTCCAGCTTCACCTACTCGCTATAGAAGGTAAGCTCATCTCATGAATGGGAAAAGGGGACGATGTATCCCTTCTTTACTTGTAATGACAACTTTTCTCTTTTACGAGGAGCCACATCACAAGAAATTGGAAAATGAGAGCTTGCCACAATCGTGCTCTCCCCAATTGTAATCGTCTTTTTGGAACACAAGTAAACAACAAGGTTAATAGTAGTTTTGTTTACATTAGTGATCGACATTGTAACAAGGCAACTCAAGTCATCTTGAACTCAGGAAGCCACTGTGAGATTAGAAATGACCTAGTAACTTGCCAACAATACGGTGAATTCTATGCTTACTGGGAAAGGAACTTATTAGTCTGCTAGAAAGGAACTTGTTAATAGTTGACTCACCTTCAACAACACTTAAGAGTCGGCTACTTGCTGTTAGTAAATATGGACTGCTTGTTAATTTAGCATGTAAGTAAAATTTTAAGCTTTTAGCATTTTCTCTAATGACAATGTTAAGAAGTGCAGTAAAATAATAACTCGGAGAGATAAGCCTCCACTAGTTTGTGTTGAGTTGGGGAGAGTTGCTCATGGATCATCTGGTTCTTCACTCGTCGACACACTAGTAAGACCTCTTCCTCCTCTTGTTTGGATGCCCTTGACACAATAGGAATGTTAGCCCCAATTTGAGGGGCTTTAGCAGGTGCCTCATCTACCATGGATACTATCTCAGCGGATGCAGTAGTCACAGTCTAAAGGGAATTACACTTTTTCTCTCCAATTTCAATAACGATTTTGTGCTTCTTCTTTAGGTGGTCCTTCTACAAATGTTGTGAGAATGGCTTATGTAAACCTTAGATTTATAGATACAAAATCTCTGAGCTGTCATATCAGTGGTTAAAACAAAGGTGATATAACATATTTTTTCAAAAGATTTCTGAAGAATAGTAAATGCACTAATAATTGCAATCCTTGTAGCTGAAATGATTTCATATTTATCAGTAATTCTTGCATCTTTTTGCAAGTCGCCTCTATAAGGAGAGAGAATGAGAGAGAGAGAGAGAGAGAGAGAGAGAGAACTAAGTATATATTCAAGGTATATTGTGAACCAAGTGAACTCATCGTGGAACACTAGCCAACTGATGAACCAACTAAGATAGATCATCATACTTCCAGTCGCTATTAACTCAACTACTAGAGCACACTTCATGGACACCACCTATCAAGGGAATCGCTTCCATTTTGTAGGCCTATCTGACTCATTTGAACTACTCCCCCTGCATGCTGATGGGTGACTTCTACAGCGGAACTCGTCACCCACTTACTCACAACACGACTCGGCAGGAACATGGACAATGACCAACACTCAAAACTAGGTGAGTTGACTCATATGAGGGGAACACCCTCGTATCATCGAATCGTTGTACACTTGTCCTTACCTGAGTAGTCCCTAAAATATGTTTATTATTTTATGAGTTTTATGTATCTATTCATGTAGCTCTTCAACCTTATAAATAAAAGGTTTGGAGGTATAATCAGGACTTTTATACTTTTTGATACTTTTGAGCTTTATTTGAGATGATATAGTCTACATTGATCCCCATTGTTTTTGGACTCTTTGTAATTCAGTCACTTGGCTGTCATTGTATTTTTCTCTTCAATAACTTAAAACAATTCGATTGCATTTTCAACTCACTCCCTTACTCCAAATAAATTTCATAACACCTGGTGTCAACACACAAATAAATTGAGATTCAACAGCTATATTAATGCTTAGTTAAGTTTAATTCATAGATATTGCAAAAAAAAAAAAATTATTCTCCCCCTATTTATCGAAGTAGAGTTTACAGACTTAAATTCAAGCTAAATTAAGATAAATTTAAAATTCTGTCATTTAATATAAGTCCAAAATGTATTATTCTAAAAGAATAATTTCTATCTAATTTAAAATAATATAAGATTAAGTCAAAGTTAAATAAATAAAAAAATTATTAGTGTTGTGATATTGTTTTTGGCTGAACTTGAGTTTTTGTTCGGGTTAATGTGGTGCATCTAACCAAATAGAAGAGGTTCACCTTATATATATGATATTTTTTTTATATATAATATTTGTTTTTTAAATATGGAAACACTCATAAGAAATTAAAGATGCTTAAGCTTGTAGAGGAATTGATAAAAGTTCACTTCTATCCCTTGTATTTGGCCATTCAAAATAATGTAGTGGGCATCAAAGTTTAAAATTATGAAATTGGATATTGATGTGTTTTTTGCTTGTGAGGCAAATCGTAAACTTGAGACATGTTGAGGTGCAAGTCTCAAAAGCAAATAATTGTCTATATAAGTATTATAATTAGCTTCAATATGTGAAGTAAGAAGTAACATATTAACATTATAACTTATGAATGTGGGATCCGAAAATTCGCCACCGACATCTTTCGGAAAAGAGAAAAAGTTGTTTAAGTGTCGGTGATAATTTCAGAAGGCAGATGAATAGTAGATAAGACACCTGAGATTTCGTTCTTTTGGTGAGAACTTTTTATATCTGGTTTCAGTTTCTATGCAAGCACTATAGTTAATTACCCTCTCTTGAGAGAATCTTTCGATTAAAATTTGTCAATGAATCGTTAAAGAACGAGTATATAATTGCGTGAGTGGAGTTTAGAACTTAAGAAATTTATTATTTTAACTTAAAACTTTTGTGAACGATGATGGCCGTCAAGATCCCATTTTTTAGTCATCCATTTGTCGCGATCCCGGTCATTACTGAGGTAGTCGGAACGGCCGAAGGATCGATCACCGGTAATCGTCGTCAAGTGTCGCTTGCGCAGGTGGAGTTTAAGAGGACAAATATAAGTCAACCTTACATAGAACTTTTTGCAAATACATTATACATTTCACACTTAAAAGAGCGGGTTAATATCATGCCGGTGAATTTAGTGGTCTTATGCTCGCGAACCACCCGGTCGAGGCTCGTCGTATGCCATTTATGTGGTGTCATATCGCAGCAACCATGAGACGAGAGGACACGCGTCCTACGGACTTTAGAAATATTTGAGTGTGAAAGTATGTATTTAATTTGACATGCTGTGCAAAGTTTTCTTAATTTGTCACCCAAGACAAACAATCGAGGGGTGGATTTGATTTTATTTTATTTAAATAATTAATTTCTTTTTTTTTATATTATATTTATTTTTTATTTTTTTTGACTATTTTATGATCATTTTAGATTTTGGAATATATGATCATTTATCATTGAAATTTTAATTATAATTACCTTCTCCTCTTATAATATCAATGATAAACCCCTCTGTTCCATTTTCTACGTGAGGATGCCCTAAATTCATTATCTCAAGAAGTATAATCCTTCAAAACCTCGTCCACTCTAGTTTGAACATGAGGATCGCTGACTTTTCTTCCGAATTTGAATTTTAAGCTATGTTGCCGGTTCATATCTTGTATTATATGACGTAATTAGCTCGATATTATTAATTTGAAATTTTATAATATCAAATTTTTGTTAACCTAACCCTATCCAAGACCAAACCGATACGATGTAAGATTCTGCTCTTTTGTTATTTAATTACTCCAACATGCTAATATCTCGTTTTGGGAATTGTATGGACATTAAGTTGGAGTTTATATGTCAAATTTTGATTTTGCCCTATTAATCCCCAAGACCAAACCAAGTAAGTAGATTCTGCTCTTTTTTTTATAACTCATGTTCCCCATTGTTTGAACACTTCAACATACATAGTAGACTGTTTTTAATGTTGTATGGACATTAAATGTCTAAATGTGAAAATCAATTTACAAGTTTTAATATGACATTTTTTGAGTTTTGAACTTAACCAAGACCAAACCGGAAGTATAACATCTGCTCATTTTGTATTTGACTTGATTGTAATGCAAAGTTTTGATATGGATTTTTAGTTTTGTTTAACCCGACCGAACCAAGACCAAACCGATAAGACTGTTTTTAGAAATATGATATGCATATTATTTTGGCTAAAAGCCCCTTTATGTCCCAAATCAAAGGTATAAATAAATTATTTTGTTATTTGATCAAATATAAAGTGATGAATTTAGTGATTTGATAAAACTCTTTCTTTATGTAAAATTAAACATAAAGTTAAAATAATCATTTTGAAGGCCCATATGATCAATCACCCATACCCATTTATTTCTCGATAAGGAGGAATATAAAATATGAGTAATATATTTCATTTAAAAGAAAGTGGATTAATTAAAATCCACCTCCTTCACACGCAGCTCTCATGGCAAGTGACAAATACTCATTAAAATTATGAAAGACTTTATTTTCTCTTCAAAAAAAAGAGATAAGAGATGTAAAGGGCACCACGCATGCATACGCAATAATGACAACGACATTACCTTGCTTCAGACAATTTATGACGACAGGCCACGGTCGACGCCATAAGAATAGATAGGAAAGGGCTAAGGAAGTTTATAAATAAGAGGGGATTTTCCTTCACAAAGACTTACATTTTCTACTCTCCTCTTCTCCTTATACCACAAGTTTAAGTTCTTCAATCGATAAATGTGTCACACACATATACTTGTGAGTTTCTTTTTAACTTAACCATTTTTTTTGATATATGTCATATCATATGATTTAATTTATTCCATGATTTGTCAAGTTCACTTATGTCTCATGTATGTATGTAAATCATGAAATGACGTAAAGAGTGAGATTTATGTTTGAGCATATATTTAATGTGTATTCCTAACATGTCAAGCTGATAGAGTCCACTTTATGTCATACTTCCACAAATGATAACTTTCATTATATAGAGATCAAGATAAAATATTCATATATGATAAAGAAGATTTTAAGCCAATATGTTAACCTAAACATTTCATCATTTCTTTTCTCTAACTCCCCTTTTTTTAAAGAAAATTCTCCTACCATCCCCGATAAGGCTACTTCAGAGACTAGCCTTCCCCACCAAGAAGAAGGGAGTCGGAGACACCCTACCGATTTATTCCACCACGCCAAGAAAGGCGCATGGGTTAGCATAACATACAAGAATTTTCCAATCTTTATCTCCGCTTATCAAAGTTTACAACGCCTCCTCCCCGTAGGGTTGCCATGAGAGATCGAAGTCACCACCACCAAAAAAAGTCAGTGGTGGTGTCTGAGACACAAACTGATAGCAAGATTTCCGTTAACAAAGATATCACACACGCAGTTTTCATGTATGTCTATTTGCCAACACTTTGATCACATGTTGATATGTAAAGGGAATTAAAACATCAATCTTTCCAATCAACAAGAAAATTAAAGCATAAGAAAGAAAGGATTTTGAATATCAGATTAATCACATACGGAAAGATTCAAGCATTCATTAAACTAAACATGAATAATTATACGATATACCTTCCTTTTCAAATACTGAATACACATTTTTGTTTACCAAATTTTTACCCCGAGATCATCCCCACATAGAGTCGCCGATTGAGCCTTCCCACCACGCCAAGAAAGGCGTGCATGTGGTAGGTAAATGTATTTATTTGCCCACGCCAAAGGCGTGCATGGGTTTGTTTCCGTCGTTTATTGCGCGTTAGACAATGATACAAACTAGTTCCTACCGCGTTGGGCAAGCGTGAAAACAGTCATCCAAGTTTCATGGCATTGGAGCAATGTGAGCGGGACTTATATAAGCATATTTCCTGTTAATATTGCAGAGTATAAGATGAATTTTACGAATCCTTATCTCGCTTATCAAAGTTTACAAGCCTCCGACTCTCCCAGGGGTTGTCATGAAGTGAGGCCCCCGCCAGAAAGGCGTGCATGGGTGTGTCTGGTGGACTGAATAACAGCATTCCTGTTAAGAAGATATCACTATCTGAGAGTATAAAGATGAATTTTACCGAATCCTTATCTCGTGCTTATCAAAGTTCTGTGATACACGGCTCTCCGTTGATGAAGGCGAGCCCCAGCGAAGAGCGTGCATGGGTGGGTCATGGTGTGAGCTTTGATAGTAGCATTTCCGGTTAAGAAGATATCCATATGCAAGTATAAAGATGAATTTTACACGAATCCCTCGCTTATCAAAGTTTACAAATGGCTCTCCCCATGAGTTCATGAGGCGCCACCACGCCAAGAAAGGCGTCATGGGTGTGTCGTGAGACACTTATTTCCTTCACTTTTGCATATCATCACAGAAATAAAGTATGCAAGTAAATTAAACTCAAAGTCAATCATTCCTTTCTTCCTTTACAAGATTTTGCATAATGTATCATCAAGAATTGATTTAAGCAAATAGAATGAAGGAAAGTAAACAAATTTTAGATTTTGAGTTTATTGAGTCAACACCCCAACTATGCTTTAAATTTCAGATTTTATCATTTTTCTTTTTTGTAGGCAAGAAAGACAATTTCAGCACTAACTCCTCCATATGATAAGAACATAGGGTTGAGGATAGGAAATACTTGCATTTAGCTTAGGAATTCTATCTTCTATCCCAAGAAGGAATTATTTTCAGCAAGATAAAAGTATAGATATTCATAGGAAACAACAAGCAATCATGACACTAGGGATTTAAACCATGCAATATTTAAAAATCCCTCTTTCTAATTTTAGATTTCGATTTGTATATGAAAGAGGCATGATATATATATAATTCCCTTCATAGGAAATCAATTGAAGCAAAGTAGAAGCATGAAATTCATAGGAGAATATCATCATATCTCATCAAACGGCAAGCTAATTGATTTTTCCCTTAGATAAGAAAGTTTAGCAAGCCTCATACTCATCAAATAACATATTAGCTGATTTCCCCTTAGATGAAAATATTTTCAGCAAGCATTTTATCCATTAAATAACAAAATGATTGATTCCCCCTTAGAGGAAAATATTTTCAGCAAGCATTTCCTTTGATAAAGATAATTTCCAGCAAGCACCACACTCACTCACTAGTAAAACAAATGATTTCTTCTAGATAAAGAAATTTCAGCAAGCTTATGCCTTTAGGGATAAGAAATATTTGCATAAATTTCGTTTCTATCATATTCAGAAATTTTCAGCAAAGGAAACACATAGGAATGAAAACAGACAAACAACACAATATTTGGGCCATACATCATCCCAAATTATTTTTAGTAAGCTAAGCATCACAAAATCCGTGAATAATGGCAATAAGAAATGAGATTTGGGCCATACATCATCCCAAATCCTTAAAGGAAACTCTTAGCATAATCTCAAGCATAAGATATAGCATATTTAGCAAAACCCTAACTTCCAAAGAAACTCAAATGCATAAGAACAAGCTTAGGGTTAGAGAAACAACACGGAGATTTGAATGCTAAGAGGAAAGGAGGAAAGGGGTTTAGCTAGGGTTCACTGGGCTCATGATTCGTTGGGTTCCTCAGTTGAGACGGAAGCGAGACGAAGAAGCTCAGAAGTCTTCGGGGGCAGAAAGCGAAAGGGAGAAATCGACGAGGAAGCCGTCTGCAACAAGGAAAGCAGAAACAAAGAGAACGAGAGGAAATGTCGTGAGGAAGGAAGCGTCGTGTCCCGTCAAACTTGATTGGAGAAAGCGAGAACGAGAGCGTAGAAGGGAGAGGCAAGCAGAAAAAGAGCGAGAAATGTCGAGAATGTAAGGATGAAATGAGGTCAACGCCGTTTCGGCCTTTAGACGGCGACTTCTTTCATTCATTGCTTGGCAATAGAATAAGCGCGTGGGCGCGAGGTTAGGTAGGGATTGGATTAACAGATTAGCTATTAATCCAATCAATTAATATCATTTCACATTAAATTTTATGGATTTACTTTTACTAAACCCCCAATATGGGTGTCAATTTTAGTTGTTTGATTGTCTGCGAATACGGCGCGTCAATTCAATTGATGAGGAGCTGGGACCGGACGGCGATGGGATGAAATTAGGTTTACAATTTGTGCGCGCATTGAATTGATCATTCGCACACTTTGCGGGGGTCTCGGAAGGTGTCGTTTGATAGGTCTCGGCGTTTGGCGGCACGGCGCGATCAATTTGAAACGGAGTCGGGCGTTATTAGCTTCCCCTGATAATAATTTCATTAACAATTGATTTTAATTATTTGATTGATCCTTAATTGATATGATATTTTCTATTTAATTACTTTTGATGCTTTCGACGCATTATGAAGCCGAATTTTTAAATCGAATCGAATTTAATTAATTTCGATTGTGATTAGGGCATTTAACCTTTTGTCATTTCTTTTAAATAATAGCATGGTTGTAATCACAATGAATACATTAAAAAGTAATATACTAACATCCTAATATGATAAGAAACAATAAATTGTGCAGCAAAGTAACAAGTAATATGTTAACATTTTAAAATTAAATCATAATGTAAGAATGAGAAGGGTTAATACTTGTAGAAATTACTAAAAGAGGTAAAATATCAAAGTAAAATATAATAACATAATAATTTAAAAATTAAAATAAGATCAACCAAATAAGTTTCTCTGTAATTTTCTCCACTCCTATTCTTCATTGAAGTACGAATGCAAGTTATAATATTACATGATGAGACACCAATCTTAGATATCATACCATGAAAGTTTTCTAAATTAGAAAATCTCATTCATTTCCATCATTCAATGGGTCTCATAGTCATTGGTATAATGAACAACTTTCTCCGTCATCTCATTCTCTTTTACATTCATGTTGTCCCATTCTTCCTCTTTATTTTTAATCTTAATCATCTTTGTGTCTCACGAAAGTGAGAGTAGGTGCAAATTCTCCCAATTTGTGATCGACCATACGATCTGTGATATAAATAGGTAAATATTCCTTTCCATTATGAATAGCTATTGTATGGCCAATCATTGTGGGTATAATGGTAGATGCCCGAGACCAAGTCACTATGATTTCTTTCTCCTCCCTCCTGTTGAGTTTTTCAATTCTTCCCGATAAATGATTAGCTACAAAAGGATTTTTTTTTGACTGAACGTGTCACGACTGATTACTCTTTTTTTTACATTTTTGAAATTGACATTCTATTTAAATAATAATCACTTAGATTATTAATTAAATAAAAATGAATCATATAATTTTTTTATAAATATCTTATTTATTTATTTTTTGTTGGCTTAAGTTAAATTTTGTTGGTTTTCTTTATATCTCTATTAAATGAATCAACGTCAACATCTTCTTGTTGTAAATTAAATAGTGTTATTTCATTGTCATAATCTACAAATTATTCATCATTTAATCATATGTCATTACAAAATAAGGGATCTTAGTCATCTGTTAAAGCCTTCTTTAATTTTTTTTAGTCTCTTGTTGTACATGATATAAATCAATGAATTCATTTTTTACTTTAGTAGTTTCTTTTTTTGTATGAATTTGATTGCATGTGCTCTAATTTTGCTCACAATTAGATGACGAATGAGTCAATCTCAATTGTTTTCATCATAAAATATTATAACTCCAGAGTGTTATTATCAAACCGAATTCATCATTCAACTAGATTTAAAAAAAATAAAATCGAGAGATTTTTTATTTTAACCAATAAATATTAAATATGAAAAATTACTTGAGATCATTTTGTGAAGTCCAAAAAAATCTCATTTTATTTGAATGGTGCAATTTGCATATTATCCTTTAATATTTAAGTTGAATCAATTATTAGCCTATTCATGTAATGATAGAAACCTAATTTTATTTCAGGAAGGGTTGACCTATTATCATCATATTGAAATTATGGATTAAAGTAAAATCTTATAACATATAAGTCATTGTGAAGTTGAAGCTCTCACTTCTCATCAATAATATTGCACATCTCTTTATAATCGGAATCCTCTCCTACTTAGAGTCGATTGTGGTGCCTTGTGGTGCACAACTAGTGGCCTTGTCCTTTGTGTAGGCCTTGGCGAAGTAGGTGTCTTTTGTTGCTAATAGTGCAGGCATGCACAAAATATATGTGACTTTTGCTCTATTCTTTGTACTCACAATCGGTCTCTAGAGTATTAGGCGAGTGGTGACCTATTTTGCATTTGGAGGATTTCCTGGTAGGTAATTAAGTGATCTTATTATACTCTTTAGCATTAACATGACTATTGAAAATTTTGAACCCTGATGCGACATCAAATCAATCATTTAATGGTGAAAGCCAAGGGACTCGCTCCCATTTTGTAGGCCTATCTGACTCATTTGAACTACTCCCCCTGCATGCTTGATGGGTGACTTCTATAGCGGAACTCGTCACCCACTTACTCACAACACGACTTGGCAGGAACATGGACAATGAACTCACCCAACACTCAAAACTAGGTGAGTTGACTCATATGAGGGGCACACCCCCGTATCATTGAATCATTGCACACTTGTCCTTGCCTGAGTAGTCCCTAAAATATGCTTATTATTTTATGAGTTTTATGTATTTATTCATGTAGCTCTTCAACCTTATAAATAAAAAGGTTTGGAGGTATAATCAGGACTTTTATACTTTTTGATACTTTTGAGCTTTATTTGAGATGATATAGTTTACATTGATCCCCATTGTTTTGAGATTCTTTGTAATTCAGTCACTTGGCTGTCATTGTATTTTTCTCTACAATAACTTAAAACAATTCGGTTACATTTTCAACTCACCCATCTATCTCTATGTACTCCCTTACTCCAAATAAATTTCATAATACCTGGTGTCAACGTACAAATAAATTGAGATTCAATAGCTATATTAATGCTTAGTTAAGTTAATTCATAGATATTGCAAAAAAAAAATTATTCTCCCCCTATTTATCGAAGTAGAGTTTTACAGACTTAAATTCAAGCGAAATTAAGATAAATTTAAAATTCTGTCATTTAATATAAGTACAAAATGTATTATTCTAAAAGAATAATTTCTATCTAATTTAAAATAATATAAGATTAAGTCAAAGCTAAATAAATAAAAAAATTATTAGTGGTGTGATATTATTTTTGGCTGAACTTGAGTTTTTGTTCGGGTTAATGTGTTGCATCTAACCAAATAGAAGAGGTTCACCTTATATATATGATATTTTTTTTATATATAGTATTTGCTTTTTAAATATGGAAACACTCATAAGAAATTAAAGATGCTTAAGCTTGTAGAGGAATTGATAAAAGGTCACTTCTATCCCTTGTATTTGGCCATTCAAAATAATGTAGTGGGCATCAAAGTTTAAAATTATGAAATTGGATATTGATGTGTTTTTTGCTTGTGAGGCAAATCGCAAACTTGAGACATCTTGAGGTGCAAGTCTCAAAAGCAAATAATTGTGTATATAAGTATTATAATTAGCTTCGATATGTGAAGTAAGAAGTAACATATTAACATTATAACTTATGAATACATTAAAAAGTATTATACTAATATCCTAATATGATAAGAAATAATAAATTGTGCAAAGTAACAAGTAATATGTTAACATTTTAAAATTAAATCATAATGTAAGAATGAAAAGGGTTAATACTTGTAGAAATTACTAAAAGAGGTATAATATCAAAGTAAAACATAATAACATAATAATTTAAAAATTAAAATAAGATCAACCAAATAAGTTTCTCTATAATGTTCTCCACTCCTATTCTTCATTGAAGTACCAACGTATGTTATAATATTACATGATGAGACACCAATCATAGATACCATACCATGAAAATTTTCTTAATTAAAAAATCTCATTCACTTCCATCATTCAATGGGTCTCATAGTCATTGGTATAATGAACAACTTTCTCTGCCATCTCATTCTCTTTTGCATTCATGTTGTCCCATTCTTCCTCTTTATTTTTAATCTTAATCATCTTTTGCTTCTCTAATAAATAATAATCACTTAGATTATTAATTAAATAAAAATTAACCATATAATTTTTTTATAAATATCTTATTTATTTATTTTTTGTTGGCTTAAGTTAAATTTTGTTGGTCTTCTTTATATCTCTATTAAATGAATCAACATCAAGATCTTCTTGTTGTAAATTAAATAGTGTTATTTCATTATCATAATCTACAAATTATTAATCATTTGATCATATGTCATTACAAAATAAGGGATCTTAGTCATCTATTAAAGCCTTCTTTAAATTTTTTTCTAATCTCTTGTTGTGCATGATATAAATCAATGAATTCATTTTTTACTTTAATAGTTTCTTTTTTTTTTTTTTGGTATGAATTTGATTGCATGTGCTCTAATTCTGCTCACAATTAGATGACGAATGAGTTAATCTCAATTATTTTCATCATAAAATATTATAACTCCAGAGTGTTATTATCGAACCGAATTCATCATTGAACTAGATTTAAAAAAAATAAAATCGAGAGATTTTTTATTTTAACCAATAAATATTAAATATGAAAAATTACTTGGAGATCATTTTGTGATTGTATTTTTGGTTTGTTATAGTCCAAAAAAAATCTCATTTTATTTGAATGGTGCAATTTGCATATTAGCCTTTACTATTTAAGTTGAATCAATTATTAGCCTATTCATGTAATGATAGAAACCTAATTTTATTTTAGGATGGGTTGACCTATTATCATCATATTGAAATTATGGATTAAAATAAAATCTTATAACATATAAGTCATTGTGAAGCTGAAGCTCTCACTTCTCATCAATAATTTTGCACATCTCTTTATAATCGGAATCCTCTTCTACTAAGTTTTGGGTTGTTAACTATTTATCCTCATCTATTGCATTGTAAAAGAAGTCCTTCACTAGCTTTTTTCTTGAACCAACTAGGCTTCAAATTTGAATTAATAATTTTGTTGTTGACATTGCATATGTAACACTTATCCAAAATTTATCATTTAAGACAATCTTTCTAACCACTTTTCCTTCCAACTTTTTTACCCATGTCACAACCTGGCTCGAAAATTAGGAATTAGCATGGTAGAAAACACAGATGATTAGACATAAATTTATAATTTCGATCATATATTAGAATTTTCTAATTTCAAAATAACTAAACTAATACTTTCAATACAGTGAAAGAGCCACTAAAATAAAATTATTCTAAATTGAAATCTAAACAATTATGCTACTATACCTTCTTTGAGGGGAGTCATGTCATACATCGCTTCTCTTCTTTGACTCATATGGTCTTGTTATCATATATTGAAAATATTATTTAATCATAAGCTATCAATAACTTAGTGGATAAATGTACTTCTGAATTATAGTAATATAAATATGAGAAGAAGACAATATGTATGCTTGTTAATTGTATCAAATCAATATAAATTTTAACTAGCAATTTAATTTTTCAAAGATCACCATTTAAAAAGTTTTCAAAATATTTTGTTATGTAATAGTAATAATATTATATCTTTAATCATTTTAAGTATTACATCCATAATAGGAGCCATTGTTTAATATTTATACTATTTAAGTCACTTCAATATCAATATCTTTTTACATATTATTATTTATTTATGTACACATGTATCTTAGCATTCCCAACTAGTATCATAAGGGATAAACTTTTTCACCAAACATGCACATGTAAGCATTTTTATAAAAATTATTTTATACATTCATTCATAACATTCAATATACTATTATGATATACATGATAGAGTATGCAATAAATGAAGCATTCCAATTATTATGATTAATTTTAAATACAAAGAGATAAATCAAATTTAGATTTTGTGGAAACATAATAAAAATAAATGAAAATAAATACATTCAATTTAGAAGAAGAAGCAACATTGTTACATAACAAATATATTTAACTATAAATTCAATATTCATATTAACAAATTAGTAAATTTTATCCTATAATTATATTTCTCTTCCACACAACCATATACATATAAAATCATTTTAAATTAATCTTTGTTTTTATTAATTGAATATATTATTATTAGTATTTAATTTATTGTTTGATACATCATGAAAATTTAACCATTACCATTTTTTTTTTCGTTAAAATTGAATAATTTATATTTAGCATTTTAACATTTTTCTAAATAAACTTAAACTCTATTTTTTTCTTCAAAAATAAACATATTTTTACTTGAGCATATCAATCTCTTCTTTCAAAGAAACAAAAATTATATATATATGATATTTATCTTTGAAATTCAAAAGCTAGAAACAATTTAATAATTATTTTGTAAATTAAACTTCAGAAATTCAAATGTCTATGTTTCCATGAAAGAAAATAAATAAAGTTTAAGTTTATATTAAGCACTTTATTTGGCCTCAGTCTCTAACTTTCTAGCTCCTTTGATCAAGGCAAGCCACTCATTCGGTACTTAGAGGCTTCCTCAATGTCAGCTTGCCCAACATTGTCGTTATAGGCCTCCCCACTTGATTTGTTTCAATTTCACTCCTCTTGCTTGCGCTCTCTATCGCACTTGAGTCGCTTGCTTGATTGCACCACTTGGGTGCTCGCTTGCCCTCACATGTGATTGCCCTGCTTCCAGCTCTCTCACTCTCTTTTGCTTTGTGTTCACATAAGGGGCTCATCATCTCTATCCATCTCCTTGTCGGTTCAGTCGAATTGACATTAGTTGGATTTTGTTTTTTTTCGAGATTTCATGGCCCATGCATACTTAAGCTATTATGTTGAAGTAAACAACTTTCAAAATATGTCTTGCTTTCAACATGCTTTGGAGGGTGAAATAGGTTGTAACAAATCTAATTATAACAGGCTGCTGACCACAAGAGTTCTTTTTTTGTGAATTTTTTTTTATTAAATCCAAAACTTATGAATGATTGTAGATGAATTTGCTTATCTTCTTTATTTTACTAGAGGCATTCTTGTGCTGCAACAGGTCATAAATTTTCTTTAAAATTAAGTTTATGCAGTGTGTCACACATGATTTCTAATACAATTCTCTTCTCTATCAAAGCTACTTTATAAGCACCAATATTATCTATGACTATTTATCATTAGATGCTCTCCAGTCTCTTCCCTACTTCCTTCACCTTGTCTGAAGCTTCAACAAATTTCAAGAAAACAGTGTCATAGGGGTCGTTAATCAAATGTTGATTAAACTTTTATTTTTGATATCATACCAATGATCATATATGATTATAACTCAAGTTTGACTCAAAGTTCTCGTAATCTCTTCAATGACCTTTTCAGTATAACTCAATTTTTCCTTCAACACCAAAACTTCTCAAATCATACATGGATAGTGGTTTCAAGTGTAGTTTATATAAACCTGTGGAACATATCATGTTGAAATAAAAAAAGGAGAGGTTGCTACATTATATGAAATTATTTTTTCATATGAAAAATTTCTAATATCCATGTAGACACATCTATCATCCTCTTTAGCACTCTCAAGGACATCCTAGGAGCTACCCTTGCTATCTCTATCATTATCAAAATTTACCATGTATTAATCTTTTGGTTCTCTTGTACCTTCAATTGCCATATGTGGTAAAGAAGATGAGGAGTCTTTGCCACTAGGTCCACTGCTATAATAAAAATTGCCATCAATTCTATCATCAAACAATTGTTATGCCAAGTACTCTGATATTGTTGGCTTTTTCATATATGCATGAGTTTCCTCTTTCACTTCCTCAAGCATTTTGGCACATGGTGCAATTTTTTGTGAGAGCTAGATATGCGTTCTTTCATTCTTGCAACTCCTTTAATAATCTTTTCATAGTAGTTGCCCTCAAATATCTACTTGCATGCTATGCTTACTCATGATTTTATCCTTACCTTGAACCATTTTTTATAAAACTCTAAAATATTCAAATGAACAAACAATCAACTAAAAAAGAAACAATATTAATGTTTAAATTAATAAGAAAATCTAAATGATGAAGTGAAAAAATCAAATTAAACAAGATAAAAGGGTTCAACTTAGATGTTCTAACCAGAATTGGAAATTAATAGGTGTTCTCACCAGAATAGGAAGAGGTGTGGTGAAGGAAGAAGAAATTAATTGGCAAGGAAAAAGAAGAGGGTGAGGAGACAGTGGTGGCAGTAGCAGGCAATGACTGAAACAGGATGCAGTGGGATCTCTATGGCAGTGAGGATGTGGCAACTTGTGAGCAGGTCACGTGTAAAGTGGAGAAGTGAGAGGGATGGATGGTTAGGTCTGCTAGGGGTTTAATAATATTAATATTTATAAAAGAAACCAATTTTGTGAGGCACATGTGTCACCCAACATGAGGCAAGGCACACCTCATATATTGTGAGGCACATGCCTCACAATATATAAGTATGGAGCGTGTGCCTCATTGTTATTTTTTCAAAATTGCATTGAGGCTCATTTTAAATTGTGCAATTTGAAATATTGGTGGGTGTTTATGTAGGTTCGACTTAGATATAAAATATGAGATCACTTGAATGATTCTATCCTTAAAGCAGAAGAGGATGAAAAAGATTTTCTTAACTTTAATGAGCTTGAACTCAGTTTATATTTGGGTTAATATTTAATAAACTGAGCTAGACAAACCTTAGCTCCTCAAGCTCAGCTCTCATTTCATCTGTTTGAGCCACACATTGTTGGTTGGTCTTTGGATAGTTTGCTATTCATGTTATTAGTTGAATTCATTTACGAAATGACACTCAATCCCCATGTAGCGAAGTGGCTTGATATTTTGTTATTTTAATCAAATAATTAACGTTCTTAAATTCAGGTTTTTTACATACTCTGTTGAATTGCAGTGATTTTTCCATCTCAAACCCAGGCTCTCATTTCTTATTGATATTCTGCAGTATTTTAATTTTCCATTTTATTGATGCATACTGTCAAGGTACCTTAGTGTTCATCATATCTGATGTAATAGCACTCTACCAAACGCTAATTTTGAGTTATATGTGCAGTGGATGCTTCTAAATTTGGCCTGGACGTTGAAGATTATCTTACAGGTTAGTGCCATTGAAAGATTGGTTTTTAGCCATGCATTTGCTTCCAAAATTGAATTGGTGATTCATTTATTCTTTGTATTTTGTCAATGGTTCACAATTCAGGCACAAAGTGGATCAATCTAATCACGTGAAAATTAAAAACACTAAATTATCTGAAAAACATAGGGCACAAACTTAAAATAGCGAAATGCTGGAAAAATAGTTTGAAATCCAGCAATATTTCAAAAAGTAATATGATGAAATGTATGAACGAACTTCCAGAAATCGGTACTTATCAGAAAATAAATAAAATAAGCTAACCTTATGATATAAAAATGAACCCGTGCAATTCTATGCTGTGAATCTACTATACTTTTCTCGGATCTAGCTACTAGAATAGTTAAATTATAAGATGTGCTTCAAGTGTAGATGTTACCATATTGACAAGAATTTGATACAGTTAGTTGAGTATTCATTTGAGTATTGTTTAGCATTTATATGATCCTAAGAGAGCTTATGATAGAATATATATGAAATCAAAGAATAATAATTACAATAATTCACGTATTGATAAGTACTCAAAAAAATTAAATATAAAATAATGATAATAGTCCATGGATTGATGAGTTGACAATAAGGATCCTATGGATTTTTAAGGTGGAAAAAAGAAGGAAAGTGGGCAAAAAATTTAGTGAGTGTAGCTTCTAGTTGACAGAGATTTTGCAAGTGTTTCACACTCAAGTGAATGAATGGATGTCATCCATTTCAAGTTCGCCTAGTAATTTTTGAAAGCTTGCCTCCAATAATTCATTGGTGAGAATGTTAGCAAATTGTTCAGCTATGTTTTTGAAATGGAGTATAGATTATATCACTACTATGCTTCTCCTTTATAAAGTGCTATCAACTTTACTATGTTTTATATGGTCTTGTCGGATGGGATTATGTGCTAATATTGATAGCTGACTTGACAAAAGAATTTCATAAGATCATTTCATTCAATTTTTAAATCTTTCAAGATGACTTTTAGCCACAACAATTCGTAAAATCATAGTGTCCTAGATTTAAATTCAGCTTCTATGCTATATCTTACTATTATATTTTATTTTTTACTTCTTCAAATCATAAGATTGTTCTTAAGAATGTATAATATATTGAAATTGACCTCCTATCGATCATAGAATCCATATTATTTGTATCTATATATGTTCCATTCAATTATTCTCTCCTAAGGTGTGTTTTTAGGAGTGCATGAGTTGACTCACCACACTAATAGTGTAGGCAATGTTAGATCTAATATGTAACCAAGTTGCTAAGTCTTTCTAGCAATCATTTATAGTAGGTTAGAGCATTTCCCAATTTATGCTTAAATTTCATAAAGCTCTCGATAGGTTTGCATTTTTACTCATTTTTATGAACATGTTTGTTATTTATTTTTGTAGTGATATGATGATTTCATGTCAAGAATGTGTAACTTCATTGTTGAGAAAGTACTTGATTTCAAATTTTTGGTGCAATCTTTTCATTAGATTCTTCATTCTTTTCTAGTCATTATCTGTAATGATAATGTCATTAGCATTAATTAGTCGTGTGGAGATTATCTTTGAAGCTGTATATGTCAAATGTATGGTATTGACTTTTTTCACATCCCATCCCATTTTGTACATTACCTTGATGAACCTTCTAAACTACACCCTTGGAGGTTTAATAACCTATACATTGCCGTTTTTAGCTTACAATACCTTTTTCAGGTCACCATATAAGATGCCATTCATTCCATCGAATTGTTGGGTCCGCCAGTCCCTGTTTGTTGCTAAAGATGAGAGAACTCTAAGAAATCTAATAGTGTTCATTTAAGCAATTTGGGCAAAGGTTTCAAGATTTCATTTATTTGAGTGTTGCAACCTTTTGCCATTATCTAGTTTTATACCTTTCTAGTGATTCATTAGATTTGTATTTTATAATCAGGATCTATCTATATCCAACTGATTTTTTTTTCTTTCGGTAATTTTAATAGTTCCCATCTTTTTTTTGGAAGGTTCTTCCCTCATGGCTATTATCCCAATTCAGGTTATTTAAAGCCTTAGAGGCTATTTAAGGAATAACAATAGTATGAAGACTAGTAAAATAAAATGGATGATTATGGGAAAGTTGTTTGTATGATAAAATATGTGCAAGGGATGTTTTGTTGAAGTTCTTGAACCTTTATTTGTAGACTCAAATGGTTCCCTTAGTAGATACAATGACAGGGATTGATTTGATTGATTGGATTTACATAAATTGAGTTGCATTTATTCTTTAGTAAACTTATAATGGCTAAGGAGGAAATGACCTTTTTATAGACATGATTTGGGTGGCAATGAGTTGTGAATAGAATGATTTGCTGTGATGAGCAATAAAGATGAACAATCTAGGAGAAAAAACTTGTAAAAAATGATTTCTTAGGATATGTAGTAATAAAATAGAGATCTATTTTATTGAAATTGATATCAATGAATGCAGATACATTTCTTTTTGGGAGGATGGTATGATTTATACCATTTTTGTGTGGGAGAATAGCTAATGAAAACATATTTAATTATTCAAAGGTCAAGTTTTCTCTGTGCTGAGATATGTATGAACAAAGGCAACACTTTCAAATCTTTTAAGAACAAGATTGTTTGGGGTATTGAAATATAAAAAGAATTTGTGTAGGACTCTTGAACTCATGGATATTTTTAGGTAACTGATTTATAATGTGGAAAGGTAACTACATTGCTTCCTTAAAATATTTTTTTGGGCTGTTTTTTTTGGAAAAGAGAGCCTTTGTGATAGCAAGTAAATGTTTGTTCTTCTTTTATCCACTCTGTTTTTTTTTTTTTTTTGAGTACACACAAAATGGCCTATTTGTTACTCTTTTTTTTATGGAAGTATGAGGAGAGGGAATAGTTAAAATAGTTTTTGTTATTGTTAGTTCTCACTCGTTCAATTTTAACTAAATTTAATTTAAATAACATTGGAAAAGGTGAAAAAGATGATACCTACATCATTTTTTATTTTTACTAAAAAGATCTAGGGAACTTGGGTGTAATCATTAATAAAGAATATAAAGCATTGAACTCTAGAGATGTTAGGTATGGAGGATGGTCTAGTGATGTCATTATAAATGAGAGAAAGGAATAACGGTCTTGTGTCACTCATTAGAAAATTAATATATATATTTTTTGTTAGTTCACAAACACTACAATGAATTTTTTTGATGTTGATTTCTCTGAATAATAAAAGAAACATGACTTTGAGAACAATAAAGTATGGGTGGCCAAAGTGTAGGTGTTGAAATTTTTTTTTTCTTTATTAGATTTAGGTGGTGGTGATGAAATGAAAGCCAGTCATTTGAAAGGCGTTCTAGTCATGGTTTGGAGAATCTGTTGTGAGAAATTTGTGTTTTCCAACTAGATATGTCAGAGTGCGGTGATTGTCAAAAAACTACAGTCTGGTTTTTTTAAAAATAAAAACAATGTTGTAATACCCATTGTTGATTTTTTTAAAAAATAAAAACAATGTTGTAATACCCATTGTAATTTTTTAGTTAGTAGCTTCTTTTGCAGTAGTTCCATCACTATTTTTTCAGACAACTGTAGCTACCCCAAGTGCACCCTTAATGGTTTTGAAGATAGATAATATTGAAGGTTATATAACAATTCACTAATCATTAGATTCTTAAGATGGCAGAGACTAGAGACTATTTTTTTCTCTAACATTAATCTCTTTCTAGGATCCCACGAGTAGCTGCTATCTCCAGCTGATAACCACTATGACCGAAACCTCACGAAAGCCTTTTTGTAATTTTTTAGTTAGTAGCTTCTTTTGCAATAGTTTCATCACTATTTTTCAGACAACTGTAGCTACCCCAAGTGCACCCTTAATGGTTTTGAAGATAGGTAATATTGAAGGTTATATAACAATTTACTAATCATTAGATTCTTAAGATGGCAGAGACTAGAGAATAGTTTTTTCTCTAACAACATTAATCTTCTTTCTAGGATCCCACGAGTAGCTGCTATCTCCAGTTGATAACCACTATGACAGAAACCTCACGGAAGCCTTTTTGTTGCAGTTTCTTCACTGCTAGGATCTACTGAGTTGCGGCAAATGTCTCACGATTGCCTTCTTTAACCAGTCTGCTTATTGCATCTTCCCAACCTAAATGCACGAGGTTCTTGTTTTGAACTTGCAGCTAACAACAGGAAACAGAAACAAGCAAGCAAAAGAAAAGAAATAAGAATTAAGAGATTAAATTCACCAGAAAGAATTATGTTCTATTTTCAATATAAGGGAGTGGGTGGTCTATTTATAGCCACGATTCAAGGTATTTGTGTAAATAAAAATTACACAAGTAACCCTTTATTATGAAACAGCCCAAAAACAACCTGTTTATATTAAAAAAAAAAAATCAAAGAACCATTATAATAGAATTAAATTTCATCCTTCAATTCTAAGAGAACTCGAGACTAAGGATATGTTTAATATTGATATCGTTGTCCATGAAGAGAAAAATTATGTTGAAAAAATAAAAAAGAAAGAAATGTTACAAGCAATGATGAAGGCCGTAATAATACAACTAATTTGTGTCAATGCAGCAATGAAAGTTGCAAGAATGATAAATATTTATGTCAATGTAGCAATAAAGGCTTATAGACAAATTAAGGAAAAGGAAGAGAATGCAACAATGAAGGCTGGGATTATGGAAATGCAGCAATAATAGGAAACACAAAAAATGATCAAGGAATTGGTTGAGTATTTTCTTCAACTTCTATGTAGTATTTATATGATCACAAGGGAGCTTCTGGTAGTAAAAACACAAAATCAAGGAATAGTAAATATAGCATATTTACAATTGGCCATGAATTGATGAGTTGCCATAATAATAATTACAAAATATAATAGTTTGTGGATTGATTGGTAGATTGTAGGGATCTCATGAATCAATGAGGTGGCAATGGAAGAGGAATGAAAGATGGCAAAAGTGTTGGTGAGTGTGGGTCTCAGCTAGTGAAAATTATGCAATCATTTCACACATATTTGGAAGATATAAGATCACCATGGAATGTTCTTATACTTGAAACGGTGTGGGGAGAACTATGATTGTTTTTTCCATGTAATCATTGATGCTAAATGATGTTAGATGTCTTAGGGTTTAAGGTTTTTATTGATGTACCATGTAAAAGAGAAAATGCTGCAACCAAAACATACAAATATTGTGTGATGCAATTTTTCTATTTTAAACAATTATTCTCTACACTCGATAAAAATCATTAAATAATAAAATCTAATGCAATGAAAGATTATTAAACTTTCACAAGAAATTAATAACAATAAATTTAGGTATCATGAAAATTGCACAAATGACTGAAATCTTATACAAAAGGAGGGAATATGATACCATTTAAATCTCACTTTCAACTAGTAATTTAAAATTCAAGTAGATGAATAAAAAGAAGGGTAAAATTAGAGAAAGTCATAAAAGAGCATGCCTCACACTCGTTTAAGATGATAATTTCTCTCATAGTTTCAAGCCCTCGCTTCATCATGGGAGTTGAGTCTTAAAAGGAGAATGATTTGCACTGGAAAATAATTTTATTTAATATTGAATGGTTTTATTCTTATTTATAATTACTAGATAAGAATATACTAAAACCTAAGGATGCAACCATAAAAAAGGAGGAATCTCAAGAGTCACATAGAGTTCAACAAACAATTCTTGGAATAGCCAAAAGAGCCATAAGATCCACCTTTGTTGCAGTTTATGGAAAGCACAAAAAAATCATGTTTGTTATAGTTCCTTTAAATCACAGGAGAAGTTGCCTGCCAACATAATAATTGTGGTCACACAAGAAGCCACCTGCTTATAGAACCTGTAGGAATAATCGTTGAAGGCTGCATAAATTTTGTCTGATTTGGAAAAATTCAGCTCTGGTGAATAATTTTTTTGATGTGTCCAACATATTTTGGTATAATTGAACTTTCTACAGAGATATTCATTAATTATTGGCTATATATTTACCTTTTTTACTTTATAAGGTGCCTTTAGCATCCACCGTAAGTAATGGATAATATTTCATCTCTAAAAGTAGCTTCAGGAACATATTAGTATGTATGTTTGTAAAATTTGTTGAAGATTCATTATATGTAAAATAGGAGATGGAAAATTAGAAGAATCCAAGTCATTGTTTCATGTTTTATGATTTTAAGTTATATGGGGCATCAATTCAGAATTTAGAACTTAAAAACAGGAATTATGTTGTAAACACTTGAGAAAGGCATGATTTCTAAGATGCAAAAGAAACGATTCAAGAATCCAAGTCATTGTTTCATGTTTTATGATTTTAAGTTATATGGGGCATCAATTCAGAATTTAGAACTTAAAAACAGGAATTATGTTGTAGCCCATGATTGATTACTCTTGACATTTCGAGGAAAGGCATGATTTCTAAGATGCAAAAGAAACGATTCAATGAGCCTAATAACCTTGATTTTCTTGAAACTCCATCAAATAGGCTTAATGGTTTACTCTATGGGTGGAATTCAAAAGAAAATAATTTGGAAATGACAAATAGATGCATATGGGATATGATGGACATAAGGATAATGAAGAAATTCTTATTTTCTGGTCAGAGGTCAGACAATATATGGTAGTAAGAGGAGAAAATGTCAAAAAATTTAAATTTTATATGCATTAGACTTCATAAAGGCTTCTTTTGATAAGTTGCAAGCCATATATATAGGTTTAATTCAAATCAAATATGCTTATTTTATAGATGACCACCTCTTTAAAGAGAAGTAATCTAAATCATATGAAGATTAAATTTGATGAATTGTGTAACATTGGATTCAACCAAATATCTAGAGTTTTGAATATTATATTTTCTTGAAAGGAATCATGAATAAATTCATAAATATGTTCACCAATTTAACTTTCTCAATAAAATTCTTTAATGAAGTCACAAGTCAAGAAATAAATTTAATTTTAGGTTGGTAATTCATAATAGTTGTAATATTAATAGATACAAGTCCTCAAGTTATATTGAAATATGGCTTAATTGATTCAACAATTTCAGCATATTTAATTTGTTATGTTTTAAAGATAGAAATACGAAGTAATTCTCTATGTTGGTTTGGGTTCAAATTATTCCTTACATTTAGGCTTTGACTCTCTCTTGAGATTCATATGTGTGAGTTCTTGTACCTAAATATTGGTTTTAATGCAAATTTAAATTTAGTAAAATTAAATATAAATTCATTTTGTCATTGTAATTCTTTTTACATTAAAGTCATTTTTTAAAGAATGTTAATGAATTACGTTTTCTTTAATATGATCAAAATTAACCATACATGATATTGGTGGTGATGTGTTTCAATAAGTTTTAAGTGTTATCTAAAGATTTTTTCTTAGAAATGCTCAACAAATGTGCAATAGGTTAATGTAGTAGATCCTTATAATTCATATAAGGTAAATGTTATTTATTAAGTTTATATTTTATTTCAACCCAAGTTGGTTTTAATTTATTTTCGAAACTTCACAAAAACCTTTTTGTGTATATTCCATTAATTTTTGTTCAAAGTTTAAAATTGTGTAAACGGGTATTGAGATATTTTTCATTTGTGAAACGAGATGTAAGCCTCAAGATATTTTGAGGCGTAAACCTCATAATCAATAAATTGCACAATGTAAGAAGTTATACAAATATTAAAGTGCAAATAAAGAAGTACTATATCAATACTTTAATCTATTGACATGTTAAAATATCACACATTAACATTTTGATATAGTAGGAAATATAAATTGCACCTTTAAAGGATGGGAGTTAAACTGTCATTTTTAATGTCCATTTCAAATTTTCAACATAGGGTATTGTAGATGCAAAAATTGTATTTATTTATGCTGAATGCAGTTAATTGTGAGAAAAAGAAATTAATAGCTTAAACAATTAAGAATCGGAACATCTTGCACTAGGAATTATCCGCAGAGCTGTTGTAATACATATGCTATTTTTCTCTAAAAATAATGCCTTCATTAGTGAAATGAGGTTAGTCTATTTTGATATAAAGCCACATCTCTAGTGATGTGCTTTTAATTTCTGATTTTATATATGGCCTCTAAAGCTGTATTGTTAGATCAAAATCTAAATTACACTAAGATGATAGATTTTGAATTTTAAACTTGTTTTTGATAAATTTGGATTTTCAATTTTAAATTCTATTGTGGAGTTAGTTTAGAGAGGTTTCTCATATTAGGAGCATTATAAAGTTACTATGGACATGCGGAGACTATTTAAGCACTAAACATTTTGTTGGAATGCATAAGTAGATGGCTAAGTAGATGATTACATTGATGTTTTTCTTTGAGACTATGGTTGCAAGGATAACACCTTCATTCGCTTCATCACTTGTTTAGATGATAAGAGAAATGCTCAACTAGAAAGCCCTTAGAAGGAGGTTCATCAACAAGGAAAGAAGTGATGATTTTTTCTTTTAAGGTCAAAGGAAAGATAGATTTATTCTACTATGATGGGAAAGTTGAAGCAAGGATGCCAACTAGTTTGAACTCTTGAGACATGCTTCACTTTCTATGATTATTCATATTGAGAGAAGATCAACTTCAATCATTTAAAGTTATCCACATATGCTTTATTGTTGTGAGAATAACTTGCTAAGAATTGTGATCTATTAACTTAAAACTCAGTCCTACCTTGTTCGGTATGATGAAGAAAACTGAAATTGATAGCAAAATTTGAAACATGAGAATGTGCAAAGTGTGCAACACTATACTTTGAAGCTTAGAAGGCATGTAATTGCTCTAGAGATTTTGTTGAATGAGAAATCAATTGCCCATGAAGTATTTGGCAGAACTTAATTAGTCTACATATAATGAAGTTGTTTACAGTTGCCAATTGCCTTGAAACCAATACTACAGCCATAGCATTGGAGGAAACGCTTTAAGTTTTTTCTAGTGGACAATAATTTCAATGTGCAGGCAAAGGAGGAGAAGATTGTAGGATCATTTATGAAGATTAAATGCTCTAGACTCTAGGCCTTCATACCATTATTACAAAAAAGTCAGGGCACAAGCTCAATGATTACTAGAAAAGAAGCCAATGTTAGAAGACATTGGAAAATAAAAAGAAGACTATCACTACACTGGATTAATAAAGAAGATATAACCTTCATTAGTTCTTATGTTACATATACATGACAATAACGAGGTTGAGGAAATCTTCCACTTTAAGTTTTAGGTAAAGTCTATTATTGTCAATGCTATTTTGAATCTAAGTATTTAGAAAATTTGATTTTGATGCTAATCACTACTAGGCATCTAAATTCTTTTTTTAAGTTAATTTTAGAAGAGTAATATTTTGAGTGACTAGGCAATGTGCACTATTCGGTTTAATTTCTAAAAATATTTTGGGTATGTTTGGTATAACTATAGCAGTGTGAAAACGTAATGGTGGAGCTGTTGTAAAAGAACCTGTTGTCTAAAAAGCTACATTGAGTATTACAATTTTTTATTTAACAAAATTAGATCTTAGATTTTTGATAACCACCACACTCTATTAGATCAAGTTGGAAAACACTACTTTCCTATCGTAGATTCTTTAAAATGCACTCAAAACATGGTTTATTAATTGCTATGTATCATTGGACTACTCATAGTAAAAGCTTCCCCAAACATGGCCTTTGTTTATAAGATAGTTTGTGAGGCTATTTCACTGAGTAGAGAACTTAATATTCTCTGTAAAATTAATGGAATTAATATATATTATGGTTCATAAAAATAAATATTTTATGTGTTCAAGAAACTAAATGGGTTGGGGAGAAGGCCAAGGAGATTGATAGCTTAGGTTTTAAGCTTTGGTATTTAGGTAGAAGTCGAATTTGAAATATCGTAGGTGTGATTACAGATAAAAATCTGAAGGATAATGTTATAAATGTTAATAAATGTGGAGATAGAATTATAGCTTTAAAGATTATTGTTGATACTAAGATTATCAATGTTATAAATGCTTTAAAGATACTCAAGGATGTGCTGAAATTTTTTGGAATAAATTAGAGGATTAATACAAAAGAATCCTCAAAGAAAAGATTTATTGGAGGAGATTTAAATGGACACGTTGGTAGTGGTAGAAGATTTTAAAAGTATTCATGGTTAGATTTGGAGGACTAAGAAGGTATAATTATATTAGATTTTGCTTTAATAATTTTATAATTTCAGTACAATACTTTTATTTAAGAAAGAGAAAAGATATTATTATAAAATGGATCTAAGAACACATATTGATTATTTTTTATAAAAAATAGATCAATTGGAAAAGATATAAAGACTGTAGAGATTTTAAGAACAATATATGAAAAAAAATTTAAATGATTTATATAATAGATTAGATATCGAAGAGATGTATGTATAAGTTAGCCAACCAAAGATATGAGAAGTAAAGATCTAATTCAAGTGGTATTAAGAATGAAAATCATAAAGTCTTTTCTTAGAAAGGATATTGAAAAATTGAATGAGGTATTTTGATAAACTTTTCAATGAAGGATGATCTAAAAATAAGATTGATTTTATCAACCTTATCTAAACAAAAATAGAATTTTATTTTTTATCATCACATTAGTAACTGGTTAGAGAAGTTTAAAAAAATGAAATGTGAAAAAATAGTAGGACATGATATTTCAATAAAAGTGTGAAAATGTTTAGGAGATCAAGGAATTTCTTGGCTTAGAAATCCTTTTAATGTTATTTTAAAGACTAAAAAGATGTCAAATGAGTGGAGAAAGAGTTTGTTGATTCCTATATTTAAGAATAAAGGTGATGCACAAGAGTGTACAAATTGAGGAGAAGTTAATGTGTCATACATTAAAATTATGGGAGAGAGTAATTGAGCACAGGTTACGATGTGATACAAAAGTTTTTCACAATTAATTTGGTTTCATGCCAAGTAGATCTACTATGGATGTTATACATTTGTTAGGAGGTTTGATGGAGAAGTATAGAGAAAGTAAGGAGGATCTACATATGATATTTATTTGATTTAGAGAAAGCTTATAATAAAGTTTCAAGATTTGAGAGTTCCAGAAAAGAAAGGAGTTAATCTTGGTTATCTTCAAGTCATTGAGAATATGTATACTAGAGCTGTTACTTGTGTCCAAACACAAGGAGGATTGATAAAATATTTTCCTATTTTAGTTGAATTATATCAAGGATCAGCTTAAGGCCTTAACTTTTATCTTTAGTTATGGATGTTCTTACTAGGCATTTACAGAAGATGTACCTTGGTGTATGCTTTTTTCTGATGACATTCTTCTTGTTGATAAGACTAGGGAGGGAGTCCAAGAGAAACTTGAATTATGAAGGTCAACCTTAGAGCTAAAGGTTTTCGCTAGATCTAAAAATATATGAAGTATAATTTTAGTTGTAGAAGTTCTAGTGGTAGTGTTGTGACATTAGGTGAACATGCCATTAAAAAGAGTGAGCGATTCAAATATTTAGGCTCTATTGTTCAAAATGTTGGTGAAATAGATGGAGATGTTATTAGTAGAATTCAAGTTGAATGGTTGAAGTGGAGGAATGCATCTGGCCTATAGAAAAGCTTAAACTTATGGGAAAATTTGATAAGATGGTGGTAAGACTGCAATGATTTATAGTGAATGTTGTCTAATAAAAGAGCATAAGACTAAGTGTTGAGAGAGGATGCTCAGGTGGATGAGTGGCTTTACTCTTAGAGATAAAATGTGAAATGAGTATGCAGTGAGAGAGTAAAGGTGAGAAGAAGAGAGAGAATCGCTTGGGATAGTCGTCATGACCCGTGAGAGTAGATGTATTAGATTTGTCATATGTTAAGAAAGGTAGAGGTAGACCTAAAAAGACTTGGTTTGGATGCATAAAAAATGATCTTAGTATATTTGAATTAAATGAGAATTTAACACAGACGAATGGAGACATGATTCATAATCGACCCCACTTAGTGGGATGAAGGCTTGTTGTTGTTGTTGTGAGGCTATTTCGCTAAGTGTTGCAATACAATTTTGAGAAGTACTTTGTGTGATAATGATGCTATCTTTTATAGAGAACAAAAAGGTTTATGCTTATAAAAAGAGGGAGAAAGTATAAAGTTAGTTGGTTTGTTGTTCTACCTTTATAGTTGATGGGGAGGGCCAAGGTCCCACCCCTCAAAATTTCCCATTTTATAAGATCTAGGGGTGATTTAAAAAAATTGCATGTTAATTTCTAGAAGTTATACATCAATTGAAGATCAAATCATCAATGGGTTCACACGTGAAGATGAGCCATCAATTAAACACCATACACTTGAAGGCCCTAGAAGCTGGTGGATTGTTAGATGAAAATCTAGATTATAGCAATAAGGATAAGTTTTGAATTTTAAATTTGTTTTGAATAAGTTTCTTATTTTTGAATTTTAAATTTTTGATAAGGCTTTTTAGTTTTGTGGAAGTAGTTTAAAAAAGATATGATCCTTTTTAAATTTTGGTATTAGTTTAAGAGAAAATGATAAATTCAAATTAATTCATGGTGTAAATTGCCTAGTTAAAAGTCTTGATTCTTATAATGAAAGTAATCAAGAAGTCTTCTAATCTTTCTTCACTTTTCCCTCTTGCCTCGACCACCTATGGTCGGTACTATAGAAGTCACTATAGTGACCAGATGTACTATAGCAGTTCAATACAATGGTTGCTATAGTGGTAGAAAAATTTCTTGTTGGTTCCAAAAGTCTTCTGCATACCAAAGAAATGATGATTCTTCCAATCCTAATATTTTTCTAATCTTAATATGCTATATTGACTTCATGCTTCTTGTATCTAGCAAGAAATACATTACATATGAAGGGAAAGTGAATATGGACTATGGAGAACTGTCTTTTCGGTCTTCCTCATCTTTATGCAACGGATTGAACATGATTTTGAACGTTTTTAGAATTCTCCCGTACAAGGAGTAACACATGACAGTGAAGGGCCATACTGGCATGAACTTATGAATACATTGTCTAGCATATCATTTACACAATTTTCTTCTGTGGATTCTCAATCACAAATTACTCAATGATCAATCGACTGGTTTGTCGTCTTAATAACTTTGCGAATGCATCTCATGATATTGTTGTGGAAAGGCAATGAGTTGCTGTTCTTTCCTCTTTATAAATCATCCTGCTTTGATCTGATTTATATGGATAATTGAATGTTTTCATCTTCACTAAACCTTTCTATGAGATTTAGTTACGGATCATTGAAGCATCACTAAAACTATTTCATTGAGAGGGATTCATGATTTTTTGAGAACCATTGTGCGATTTTTAATAGTCCAGTAGCACAGGTTTTGTGACAAGCCGAAGCTGCCTGTGTAATCTCAAAGACTATATGCTCGCCAAGTATGAGTAACCAGTAAATTATTATTTGCAAGTGAAATGTCTCTTTTATTAAAAATTGACGAGTAATTGTTTACCTGAAGTATCATTGATAGTTGATGTTTTCATTCAATTCTCCATATAAGAAAATGATACAACAGAGTTTGATTGCTCCAATTATTTTATGTTATAATTCATCTTTATTACTTACTAATGCAAAGCTATTTCTTCTTTGAACACTCATCTACAGGTCTCTGCTTTATGTCCAATGAATTGGTAACCTTTCTCTACCCTTCAAATGAGACTCTGTTTCTTCATATATACATTCTCTCTCTCTCTCTCTCTCTACATATATATATATATATGTGTGTGTGTGTGTGATAAATTTATCAAATCATGTAATTTCTTACATCTTCAATGTTGAGTTTCATCTGTAGCACTTTTCTCCCCCGTTTTTTGCTCTATTATTTTCCCAACATGTATTCACATACATTTCCAGCCCAGATATGTGGTGAATCAAGTCACTGCCGGGGACTACGATTGCCCGAGAAATGTGCTCAAATTTATAACAGAGCTACACTCTGCTTTTCGAATGCTTAACCTTCGCAATGACTTCTTGCGCAAGAAGTTTGATAGTGAGTCGTCATCCTTTTTAGTCCATCGACTGTTTCTTTCTCTCGCACTTAACTCTGCTTGCATTCTCAACACATCTAACAGGCATGAAATATGATTTGCGAAGAGTCGAAGAGGTCTACTATGATGTCAAGATTCGCGGCCTCGCACCGGTTGATTCCACCTGAAGATCCGAGTGCTCGGAAGGTAGGCGAAGGTGACCCATACTTGCCTATTTGTTTTCTTCTTGGAAAACCTCTTGTGCCCTATTCTTGGCATAATATTGGTTGATATTTTTCATGAAGATGCAGAAATTTGACCGTTATAAGTAGCTCCTCAAGTTGCTTATCAGTGAAGAAATTTAAAAGGAGGTATTGTATTGTTCTTCTAGTTATTTCACTCCTAGCAGACAGTGATTTCTATTCATACCATTGCATCTATTTTGAAGTGTTTATTACTATTGTTGACATTATGCTATTCAGTCTTAAAGTTGATTGAACACTTAGGTTTTAGTGGTATCATTTGAAAGAGTCAGAAGCTTGTGAAAGGATTTTTTTTTTGCTTGAAGGGCTAAAGAATAGGGGAAGTGAATATAAAAAAATGCTATTAAAATTAGAGATTTAGATAAGACAAAATAAATAATAAAAGGATTTATATATACATAACACATTATTCTTATGTATTTTCATATATAATACTAAAATTTTAATATTTATTTATATGACATTTAAAATATTTATATCACATCAAAAATATATATATATTCATTTAGTTTTTATTTTCTCAATTTTCAATTAGAATTATTAAAAAAGTTTGATGTTTGTGAACCGCTCGTGTTTGAATTATTTGTTAAAAAAATGAGCCAAATATGAATATATATTTTAAGCTATTTTATGTTTGATGTTGTTTGTCTTATTTTAGATTGAAATAAGAAAATTATATATAGTAATTTTAGCAAATGTGACAATGGTTCTATATAGTGGAGCTAAGGTTTTGAAATAGTATATGTTCAAATTTTGCTCTAAATTTTTTATAACTCATTTTGGTTGATTTTGTTCGGCAAATTGGGCCGAACATGACCTAATTCGAACAAATCAAATAGTATCGAAGGGAACTCGAATAAGTATTTTATGAGTTTAATTTAAATACAAGTTAATATAAATAAGTTTTACATGAATAGAGTTTTAACTCACTCAAGATTGCTAGTTTACTCTTCTACTTTTCTACTCTCAAATGAAGAAATTAAAAATTATTTGTATTTATTATGAATATTTTTTACTACAAAAAAAAAATCTTAAAAAAGTGCAATAATATATAATATGTTTTTTAGATTTTAATTTTATAAAAAATTATCATTTTTCTTAAAATCAATATTATCCACTAACATTATAATTGTTATTATCATCATTTATAGTTTGAGAATAGATCTGTCATTTTCACTTTAATATGTATATATATATTTCTATCTCTCTCCTCTATCCTCTCTGTCTCATTGCTTAATAATTCTTATTAATTATTATTTGAAAATTTTATTTGTATATAACATAATTTTTATATATTTACATATCTAATATTTAAAATTTCATATTCATAATATATGATATTTATTTATATATGAAAAGTTATATTTTATTTCTAGATATTTAGTGGTAGTGGTATTTTTATTATGATGTGAAAAATGTTAGTATTATGAATGTAAATATTAAAATTTAGATATTAGATTTATAAATATGTAACAAATATCTATTATATATATATAGAGAGAGAGAGAGAGAGAGAGAGAGAGAGAGAGAGAGAGTAATAATAAAAATGTATTAAAAAGCAGCCAACCAAACAATAGAACTTAGGTATATCCTAAGCCTGGGGCCTCCAGCTTTTTCAAAGAACTCAATACAGCAGACCACAAAACAAGAGTAAAACTAATATAATGGGGAGATCAAATACAACATGAACGCCAGAGTTCTGAACTTCAGCATGGGGAAGCCCAGAGTTAAATTCAACACAAGCCAGATCAAAAATGTACAGTAACAGTAATTCTGAAAAGATTTTAGCACATAGAATTTAATTCCTTGTTCTATTCTTCTGCGTATAGTGAGTGTATTATTGTACTTAGGACAAACAAAATTTTCATTCTTTGTGAATGAACAACTCGTGTTCGATTCATTTATTAAGCAAGCGAGCTGATCACAAATAAATATTTTAAGTTTGATTTATAAATAAGCTGAAAATAAATAACCTTTTGTTCAACCATGTTCAGCTCATTTTAGTTCGAAATATAAAATTATATATGTAATGTATATATTATTAAGGGGTGGAACCAGCCTTAGTTCTCAAGAGAGATAAATTTATATGTCAAGATAAAAGTAAAAGATAAATATTTTTTTTGCGGGGATGACTAATTTAATTAACTCATATAAGAGAAATTGTGCTCAGATCCGCTCATTATTATATATATGAAGTTGTTACATTAATAAGGATGTGTCAGTATGGTTATTGGCCATGATATCTCGACTGTTATTTATTTTTTTCAAAATTTTATGAATTCGAGCTAACGAGCCAAACGAGCTCATTACGAACAAAACGAGCTAACCACGAACAAAAAATTTTCGATATAATTTTGAACATCAGCCGATTTCGAACAAATGAATTTTGAAATGGGCCGATCATGAACAAACATTCATTTTCTTGCTCAAACTCGACTCATTTACACCCCTTATGATATCACATCACAGTTATCACAGCTTTTATTTTTGAGTTGGAAGCAAAAGGGGGAGAAGCTATTACTGCCTCCTGAAATGCTGTTGGCAGTACTGTTACTGCCCCAAGCTTCTCCAAAACTTTCTTTGATAGTATTCATTAATCATAGGTGAATCTCCTGTAGATTGCCGGTGATGAACCTCTCCATTGCCGGCGAGCTTCTCGGCGGGAGAAATCACTGGATATTTCAATGATGGATATACCATACAACATCATTATAAAATTATATATATAATTTTAAAGAGATATTATGGGAATTATAGAATTTTTTTTTTCTTGCAATAATTCAAGTTTTTTTATTTATATTTAGAGAGCTTAATTGCTTAGAGAACACCATGGAGATGTCCCAAACTATCTGTGGAAGATAACTCTGTTTCTAAAAATCAGGAACTAATAATCAAATTGATTATATTTAGATGAGTGATAGTAAGATTAAACAATCCCTCAACCAAATATCAATATAGAGTTAGATTTGACAAAGTTATTGAATCAAAAGTGCTAAGATGATTGCCAGCTTTTAGATAAGTAGAAGCAATTAATTTTGAAGTCATTGAGGTTGTAATGATTGAGATGAATGATGATATAATTGAATTATGAGAGATAACTACAATAGAAATTGAAAATTTTCTAACACCAAGTTGTGCATTTCCCATTCTGCTTGCGGTGAGGTTCGAATCGTATCGCTATAGGTATTATTAGCAACCGTGCGGGCTTTGTTTGAAGAATCATGAAAAGCGTAGTTTCAACCTAACTCAAGAAGTGAATGGATGTAAAGTTTCACGATTTGAATTTTTGAAAATAAAAAATAAAAATTGTAGCACCTATCATAGATAACTTCTTAGATAGCAACTTCTATAAAGAAGAGTAATAACAAAATATATATATATATAACTTAGGAAGTTTGTGACAAATTAAACTAAAGAAAAAAAAATATAATTGATAAAAAAAAATACAGAAATACTATGCATGAAAGAGAATTTAAAAAACATTTAATGGAGAATAAAAAAATAATACTTGAATCTTAAAAATACTAATTAAGTTGATCAGTTAAATTTCCATCATAGATTTCAATCAGTCAAAATGAAAACCTAAATCTCAAATTCATTCTAATTGATTCTAATAATTTAAATTAATTATTGTCCTTTAAACCCATTGTCAACATCCCCCACCAATTTAGTCAAATATATATATATTAAGAAAGATTGTTGCTATATTTCTTATTTAATAAATCAATAAAATTATTTTTTTGATATATTAATCTTCTAAACATTATTCACATTTTATTCAAAAATAATTCAAAACACATTTCACGCTTAATGAAGTCATTATCAATCTGAATATCAAAGTTTGGCTAAAATCAAATAAAAATTCCTCACCTCAAATATTTTGGGTGAAAATTATTAATTATTATTAAATAGTTTTTTTTCTATTATTTTACATAAATCAAATAAAAATTCTTCCTTGTTTATCAACACATCTTCAACAATAGTGCCGTTACTATTTAAATTAATTATTTGATTTTGATGTTCTTTAAATATCTTTTATTAAACATTTGTTACATATATATATATATATATTATGCTAACATCTCATGGTCTATTATAATAATTTGCCTTTAAGGAAAATAATTTAAAAATGTAAAATATATGAATAGAAATTAGGTTATTTTTTTTTAAGGGTTTTTTGAAAATAACTTATTAAGTATGACATTGTTGCAAGTCATAACAAATTTCATTAATGACAAAATTTGGTTCAAGACATTTTTAATGCAATTCTTGTTACAATAATGTGCTTTAAAATTTTATTAATATGAAATATAATTTAATGTTTTCTCATAGATTTTATAGAAAATATCTTCATTAATGTACATTTTATATATGTGATTACGATAGAGATTCATAAGTTTTTTTTCTTTCACTTTCAATGATAATTGCTATATTGATTAAACATAAATGATAAAGAGGTTTACATTTTTTTGTTAAAATTGAAAATCCAAATCAATTCAAATGAAATTTTTGAATTCGGATTATATATATATATATATATATATATATATATATATATATATATATATATATATATATGGATTTGGTAAAATTTGATTTTCGATTTTCGATTCTGCTTTATATTATCTTAATTAAATCAAAAATAAGTAAAAAAAATCAATTTTTATTTTATTTTTCTTAGAAAATTTCTCTTAAAGAAGTAATTTTAATGATAAATTTGTATATTATTAATTTCATTTGTTAAAGAGTTAATTGATTTTGTATGAAATGATTTGATAAAGTGAAGTAATTATTTGATTAATAATTATAATAGTAATTTATATTTTCAATTTTCGATTTTCTCTAATCGGAATCGGGAAAAATTCGGTTTGAATCAGTTCGGTTTATATTATTGATTAAACGAATTAGTTTTTTCGAATTCATGATTTAAAATAGAACGTTTAACAAATTTTAAAATTGATCCATCCAAACCGATCGATTGAACAGTCCTAAATACAAGCCAATTATAATGTTAATCAAATTAAAAAAATTTACTTTTAATTAAAAGAGTAGAATTAAAATATCTAATTTAAAAATAGATGAAATAATAAAAATATCATATATTAAAATTTCAATTTTAAGTGTATTTAAAATATTTAATAGTGAAACATCCTAAACTAAAATGCTATATATGAATTGATAAAAATATTATTATTACATCATTATTATATTATTTAATCATATTAAAATAATTTTAATATTTATTATTAAATCTTTGACATCTTCTAGCTTAATGTATGGTATAATTTTTTAAATATTGATAAAAAAACATAATAAAAATCACTTACAAATTCAATCATAAATTGAAAATATTATCTTTAAATTCTTTAATTATTATGAATATTATAAAAATTTTATCTTTTATATCCTCCTATTTAAAATTTTAATTTCAACCTCATCAATTATTATTTTTATAATACTGACCCCCACTTCCCTTGATCTATAAATAAGCGAGAATCGTTTTCGGGGGGAGTTCTGAAGCTCCCGCGGTCATAATGTTCCCCAAGCCGGCGCTTATCCTGCTCCGCCTTCTTCACCAAACCTTCCTTCTCCTCTCACGCATCCTCTATGGAACGGGACTCCACTCCATCTTCCAGACCGCGCCAGCTGATAACCAGGAGGTAGTCTTCTCCGCCGAGCCTTCGCCGGCTGTCAGAGCCGCCGCCGCGTCCATCAAGAGCCAGCTTCCTGTAGTCGATTACATCAGCTTCGCCAGGAGTAGGCTCGCCGTCGTAGGACGGCAACCTCCGCCTGCGTGCACGGTGTGCCTCCAGTTCATGGAGGCGAGGGACCAAGTCCGGGAACTCGGCAACTGCTGCCACGCGTTCCACTTGTCCTGCCTCGACCGCTGGCTGGATTTCGGCCGGTTCAGCTGCCCTCTATGCCGGTCCACGCTGCTTCCGCCTCCGGCCGCCGGCCGGAGAGGACCACTCCTCCTCCTCAAACTCCTTTTCTCCGGCCAGGCTCCTCCTTTGCTTACGACCAACTAATTTACTTTGAATTTTTAGTGATGAGGTAAATAATAGAGGGGGTTTGAAAATTAAACCCCTTTTAAAAGTAATTAGTTGTGATTAACAGTGCCTAATTACAGATTAGAGATGCTATCGAGCCTTGGGGGAAGATAGTTAATAAAGATGATATCGAATTTCTATTTTTTTTTTATATTGGATCTGCTATCATTCATATATATAAATAGAGGGTACCTAATAGTTCTTACTAAAAATATGTGACACAAATATATACTGAGCGTTATATTATGATAAAAATTAAAAATAATTATTAATTATAATTATATCGTTCGTACTACAAATATATTAAGCACTATATTATGATAAAATTAAAAGTAATTACTAATTACAATCATCCACTGCCTCTTAACTTGGTTGACAAGATGACGGAACTCTCCTACCGATTGATTCATCTAAGTGTCATGGAAAGTAAGTGAGTATATTATGCATTTTATAACGCGATACTGACTTCGTAAGATATACAACACATCCCCACAAGATTTAGATATTGAGTGGATGCCTATTATAAAAAAAAAATAATAATAATAATAATTATTATTATTAATTACTAATTATGCTTGCTAAAATGTACCATATGACGATCAAATTTGTGACAATAGCCTAAATATTACGATGAATTAGAGCAATTAGGGATTGTATCAATTGATTGTGTCCTAATTATTTAACTCTATCAATTAATCAATATTCAAATTAATCAATGAATTAGAGTAAATGAACTTAATTAACTTAAATTATCCTTAATCAATCAATCTACGTCTAAAATCAATACTTATTTTAGCAATTAGGGCACTACTCAATTTAATTTTATCATAAAATGCCCCTTGGAAAAAATTGAATTGAGTTCTAATAAATCTAGTTTCATTATATATTAAATTTTATTTTTAAAAAATTTATATATATATATATCTCAAATCTTTAATATCACATTAAAAATATTATCACTTAATTTTTAAAAAATAAAATATAACTTTTTAAATATAAAATAATATTAAATAAATAAATATCTAATTTTAATTATTAGATATATAAATACATAAAAATTATATAATATGTACCTAATTTTTTATTTTGTATATTTGAAAGCATTGTCACTATATCTTTGAGATTAGTGCGGGTCCGATTTGAAACCTTATGAGGCATTTAATGAACGATCATTGCTGTGCAATCTCTTACCTAAATATTTAATGAAATATCATTTTAATGAACTGCTGACGTGTATATTTAGAGAGAGAGAGAGAGAGAGAGAGATGAACTATTCTATCTATCTCAGCCTATGATAGCTACAAGTAACCAATCTAAACATTTTGCACATTTTTTTAGAGAGATTTACATCAAATATATTATAATCATTCTTTCTTTTTTAAATAAAATATATTAAATAAATAAAAATTATAATATATATATATATATATATATATAATTGACTATGGCCGGCACAGAAAGAAAAATTATTTTTTCCATCGTATTTTGTCGTTCAGTCCGGCAAACAAAATTGAGTAAAGGAATATTTATTATTTTAAGCCTTAGAGCATCACTATTAAATTAATGTTAAAAAACTTCCTCAATAGGAAAATTTAATTTTTTTTTTAACTTATTTATTAATTTTTAGTGAGAGATTCTCTACTTTGTTGGGATTTGACTTCTTGGTAAATGCCTCTTATTTAGGGGTGTAAACGAGTCTAATTCATTTGAATTTTAACTTAATCGAACTAAGATTGTTTAAATCTTGTTGAACTCAAGCTCAATTATTGGACTCTGAGCTCAGCTCGATTTAAAGAAAATCAATCTCAAGCTCAAATCGAATGCTCGAGATCGTTTAAAAAGTTCGATAAATTATTGAATTGATAACGCGATACATAATAATTGCAGCTCACTATTATATAAACGAGCCAACTTGATAAACTATCAAGCCGAGTCAAACTAAGCTCGAATGTTTAGTGCTTTAAGTAGATGATAGATTACATTAATTAAGCACCTTCCTTCTTGTTATTTTTGGTCAAGCTTCAAACCATAATTAAGTAAAGCAAACCTATGTCCCTTTCTTGTTTATGTGTAAAATGTGAATCAATTACAATCATAGGGAGTACTAATTCAATAAAAAAACATCAATCATTACATCGTTAGAGCAAACAAGAAGCCCCTATGCCAACTTAAGACTATCTTTCAGTATGAAAGAAAATATAATTATGATGAAACAATCTTCCAGCAGGAAACAGAACTAATACAACATAATAAAAATAAACATGCATTTTTATTTAAAAAAAAGTCGGCAGATATATTAAATAAGAGTGAAAAATCAATTGATTCAGATAATAATAATAAGTATAAAAAACCATGCCTGCTTCCATCCAAAGCACAGCAGAAGCTTATTTTCAAAGAAAATACTAAGAAATGTAAGAAAATCGTATTTTTCTACACGAACCTAATATAGCAGCTCCTGGAAAACTGGATCCACACTGCCTCCCCAGCTTCCATGGTACAGTTCTAAGAGCTTCTCAGCAGGTGTCACTCCTGGTGTGGAGCAATGCCAAGCATTAATCATTCAAACAAAATCCAGATGGCAAATAATCTGATTTCATGACAATGAGATGATGAATCAATGATTTCGATTTCAGCCTGTAACTTATATACGAGTACACGAGTGTATGCGTGCGCACGCACATATGCACACATAAGTTATCATTATTTGATTTCCTGACAATAAATGTTTAGTTCTTGCCCCCTCTAAATAATAAAATTAAAGAAGATTTGCATATGTATCACACGATTCCTATGTATTTACATATCTAACATCTAAAGTTTGATGTTTACGTATCTGACACTTTACCTGTACGTGAAAAAGTATATTCACTTTCAAGAACGCAATAATAGTGATATTTTTCTATGTGATATTAAAGATGCGACAGCTATAGATGTAAATATCAAAGTTTAGATGCTAATATTGTAAGTATATAAGAATTATATGGTATGTACGCAAATGCCGCGAAAGTTAATTTATGTGCACCTATTAAAGAGAGATTTTTGCATTTGACACTCATTATGTGCAATACAATATTTATAAGCTTCTACTATTATGTAGTATGAAAAGCAAGAGGTCATGATGAACAATTTGGCATATCTTAATGTACCCTTTCATGAAATTATTATATAAAAACCATACCACTATTGCTTATATGATGATCTTTAACCACCTAATGGCAAGTTGTTTGATAAATGATATGTGGTATGAGGGAAAGTAGTCAAGCTATTGTTTGAAATAAGGAAAGGCAGATAAACTAATTATGGTAAGCAATTGAATTGACAAAATGGCGCACATTTGATAAGTGTGTATCTGATTTTTATTCGATTTTAGTGTTTTTAATCATTTAAGGGGATGTAAGAAACTCAATTAAGATACACCTGAAGTTAATTTGTGATATATAAAATAGAAAATTATTACATTTAAGCAATTGTATATAATTTCCCACATAATTATATATAAAAATAACCAATGATATGAATCACAAAATATTTTATTATATTAAAATATTATTACAATAAAAAATGAGTTTATTCACAAATATTGTAAGATAAAAGGCCCAAAATGGCCTTTGATTTTTTTTCTTTCTATTTAATGTGCCTAATTGGTCTCTTTGGTCTTCAATTTTGATACAAACTAATTTCAATGTTAGAATTACTGTGTAAATTGATAGAAAGTTCATGGGGGAGGTAGGAGTAGATGTTGGGCTCATCCAGGCTCATATTAGAGACAAATGAAAGAATCGTCCAAGTGTATGTATGCTTGTTCAAGACTATCTAAATGTATTCTCGGCAACTAGATTAACTGATCACCCGATCAAGCCAGAATTAGCCATAGATGCACTACCTTGAATGATACCAATTTTGATAGTAAACTACTAAATGACAATGGCCGATCCATAGATGCTAAAGAAGCAACCGTAGAATTTGCAATAAAAGTTCATTTGATAATTTCTTGAAAAAGAGAGAATGTAAACATGAGGTTTTGCATTGAAAGTCCTAATTTGAATAAGCTGACCGCCAATGTTTGCAACTGAATCGAAACAAAAAGAATGACATTTCGATTTGTTCCCTCTCGGCCCCACACTCAGCCACTAACCGCAAACCACCACTCTCACATCATCGAAAAGGTCTAGGGCAAGTTGGTGCGAACAGATAAGGCTTGGTCCTTTATAAGAAAAGTCGGCATACAATGGAGGGATGTGGCCAGATGCAAGTGAGAGAGAGAGAGCGAGAGGGACAAAGCGATCAAGGCGGAAGAAAGAGAGGGAGAAGAAAGCCGATCTTGTCCTACATGCCGATCCCTCCTTGCGTGAGGCCGACCCCTACGTGTGCATATGAGGAAAAATGAGAGAGAGGAAGCCAAAGGCTTCTTGTATGCAAGCTCCTAGCCGAGCGATCCTCTCCTTCGTGAGAGAAAGTTGAGCCCCTCTTCACATGAAGTAGGGTCCAAAATCCCATAGGCAAAATTTTTAAAATAGGCACAATATTAATCTTAATTAGGCGTTTAGGCATGAAATTTTTTTTTAAGAGATAAGATCCGCTTGATAATTTAATCTACTTAATTAAAATTTTTTTTCGTGGTAAAACACGAGAGAGAGAGAGAGAGAGAGAGAGAGAGAGAGAGAGAGAGAGAGCAATTTTATTAATTTTTTAATTAATATAATTATTTAAAATTTTAAAATATATAATTTAAAAATATTTTTATAAAATATTTAATAACCAAATATTTATATATTTAGTTATTAATTTATTATATTTTATATATATAATTAAATATATTTTTAATTATATATATAAATTTAGAAATTTATTAAATAATTTTTTATTAATTAATATATTTATTTAAAATATATAATTTTTATTAATTTTGTTAATATATAATTTAAAAATATTTAAAATATATAAATAAATAATTTTTAATAAATAAATAAAGAAAGAAATAAATTATATAAATATTTTAAGTTATATAAATAATTTAAAAATATTTAAAATATATAAATAAATAATTAGTTATTTATATATATATTTATTTATTTATTATATATATATTTATTCCTTTCTTTATTTATTTATTAAAAATTATTTATTTATTTATATTTTTATATTTTTATATTTTTTATATTTTTTGTTATTATTATTATTATTATAGACTTATATAAATAAATAAATATATATATATATATATATATATATATAATTAAAATATTTTATAAAAATTATTTTTAAATTATATATTTTAAATATTTTCAATATTTTAAATTATTTATATAACTTAAAAATATTTATATAATTTAAATATATAAATAACTAAATAAATTTATAAATATATATATATAATTACTTTATTTATAAAATTTATAAAATATTTATATAATTTATTGGCTTTATATAATAAATAAATAAATATATAAATAACTAAATATTTATATAATTTAAATTTTATTTATTTATTTATTTAACTAATTATATATTTTAAATAAATAAATATTTTTAAATAAATAAATAACTAATTAAATAAATAAATATATATATATATATATAAATAACTAATTATTTATTTATATATTTTAAATATTTTTAAATTATTTATTAACAAAAATTAATAAAAATTTTATATTTTAAATAATTATATTAATTAATAAAAAATTATTAAATAAATTTCTAAATTTATATATATAATTAAAAATATTTTTAAATTATATATTTAATTATATATATATAAATAAATAAATTAATAACTAAATATATAAATATTTAGGTATTAAATATTTTATAAAAAATATTTTTAAATTATATATTTTAAATATTTTAAATAATTATATTAATTAAAAAATTAATAAAACCTCTCTCTCTCTCTCTCTCCCTCTCCCCGCTCTAAACTACTAAAAGAATTAATTCCGTAGGTCTGGACCATTATATCATTTTCTTAAAAAAAAAATTAAATGCTAAACGCTTTAGTAGATTAACGTTGTCACATGTTAAAATTTTTGCCAATCCCATATTGCCCTCCCACCTAAGCCCTAGTAAAGTTTAAGTGAGGGAGTTTTCATCCAAATTGAAGAAAATGGGATTTTAAGGCTCCAATTTTGGGTAACTTTGGAAACTTAAAATTTGATATTTAATTTATCCTTCTGCCAGTCAAATCGAAGACTCGTACCACCCTCTGTCAATATTAGACTCGAAAGCAAGGGAGATGAGCATTAATCACTCTAAAATTCACAAAAAAATTTGTAACACTACTTAGTCATTTTACTACCAAAATTTTGCGGATATTACTGAACTTAAAATTACATACAAAACAAAAAAAGGCCGAACCTTGAATTATCGAATAAAAACAGCCTATAATTGCAAATGATTTGAAATAAATTACACACATCATCTAAATGGAAGATGTAAACTTAAGTAATTAAAGACTTAAACCTAAGTGATTACCTATCTAAACGAATTTAACACACTAATGAACTCGAATTAAATCATTCGTGTGACAAATCCTTTGGAACTAATGATCATTATTTATTGAATGAAACTTGATAATTGCCGATCATTTAAATTAACTGAATATAACATATCGAGCATCCAAAATACAAATAAATAACCTACAATATTAGGTTATTTTAATTTTGAAGTGACATTTCAACGAATATGAGCCAAGTTTAGTCATGCTTGCAAGATAGACTACAATACTTAACACGAGCTTTAAAATAGACACAAGTCTAATCCAACGGATATTAAGCTTTCTAATTGATGTAAGTTTGACTTATGTTTGCAAGGGAAACATTATACAAAATTAAGCTTTCAAATAGACATAAGTCCAATCTAAATCATAGCATTCCAAAGGAATGTAAGTCCAATTTAAACAGGCATTCCAATGGATGTAAAACTAACCCACGTTTGCCTTGTGACATTACTCTCAACCGGCATTCCAAAGGGATGTCCAACTCAAACCAACATTCCAAATGAATGTACATCTAATCCAAATACGGCATTCCAAAAGGATAAGTCCAATTTAAATCCGACATTCCAAAGAGATGTAAATCCAATCCAAATTCAATATTATAAAGGGATGTAAGTCCAATCCAAAATAACATTCCAATGGATGTAAGCCCAACGATTGTTCACAAGACAAACTTCAAATATATTAATCAATGGCATTCCAAAGGGATGTAAATTTAGTATATGTTCACAAAATCAATCATATCAATCATGACATTCCAATGGATGCAAGTATTATGCACATTTGCAATGCAGACTTCAAGCATATCAATCATGACATTCCAATAAATGTAAGTCATATGCACGCTTGCAATGCAGACTTCAATCATATCAATCATAACATTCCAAAGGATGTAAGTCCTATGTATATCTGCAATGCAAACTTCAATCATTCAAATCCTAACACTCCGAAGGGAAGTAAGTCCAGCATATGTTCATAAAATCAATCATATCAATCATGGCATTCCAATGGATGTAAGCCCTATGTATGTCTGCAATGCACACTTTAGTCATTCAAATCATGACAGTCCAATGAATGAAAACTCTATATATGTCTGCAATATAGATTTCATAAAATTGAATTATTGGGTAGACTTATAAGTTAAGTTTAGCTTAAATAATTCAATAAACACTTGCACAATGCACGCACAATAACAATAACTTTAGTCTACTCAAGATTCCTAGGATGAGGCAGCCCATGGCTACTAATCAAATTCCCTGGACATTACGGTTGATAGCACTCTAATGTTGGTAGATTGGAATAATGGTAATCCTGGGACAACAAAATCATGAGATCTTGATGGAGACTACCCTCATTTTTTTTCTTTTAGACAGTCATCCACACCACACCAATAGGTACCGATTTATGCTAGATATTGAACAAGAATGCTCTCCTACTGCAGTAAGAGGGATAATTAGCTATGGATGATTGCGTTCAAGGGAGTAGGACACCCATATTTAAATAAACCCTACTTAACATTAGGGGAACTCTAGTTGAATAAAAATCAATCTACCCCATTAAGAACGAACTCTATAATATCCTAGATGGCAACATCCCTTTCGAATGTCGATTTAGATTGGACTTACATCCCTTTTGAAATGTCGATTTGGATTGAACTTACATCTCTTTGGAATGTCATGAATTAGATTGGACTTAATCTTTTTGAATGCAGAATTGAATTGAACTTACATTCCTTTGAAATGCCATGATCTCTCGACTCTAACATTTAGAAGGTCGTCTAGGGCATGGTGGCAGCTAGGGATGGCGACGAAGAACGAAGGCTAGGGGATTAAGCGGCTAGGGACAATCTCTCGGCTCCCTCTCTCCCTTTCTCTCTTCGGCTTTGTCTAGCATGTATGTAGGTGTCATCGGCTAACCCACATCTCCTCTTCTTATAGGAGATCGAGTCTCCAACTCCAACAGTTTGTGCCTTTCCTCTTCTTGTGCAGTTTTTTGATGATGTGGAGGGAGCTTGTTGAGGTTTGAAACTCTCCCTCTTTTTCGGTTGCAAACAGTTATAAATATTAGAATAGTACCGAATTGGATCATTTCATAAAGTTTTTCCTCAAAATGTATCCCATGGAATCCAACAGCCATTATGAATGTACATGTATGATCCAATCATGAAAGAATGAATGATAAATGCATGAATTTTATTGATATCATGTCATGAATGCCAGAATGCTGAAAGAGAAATATTTGGCATAGTATGGCTAGCCTATTCATTGTTTCATTGTTACCCAAATGAATTTCCCTTCATCCCAAGCTGAACATGTCATCCATCCAGAACTTGCTAAGCTTCCATATCCATATTAAGCTATTTTATCAAGTACTACTTTTAATGAGTTAAAGGTTACTACCTTCGAGTTCATCTATTTCTCTTTACATGCCCAATGACAGGTCGGCATAAAAGATCAAAACGAAGAGAAAGCATCAAACCAAATAACTAGCAGTGTCCGAACAGATGCCTACCTAGTCACGTTGTCAGAATGAATTCAAAAATGCAGTGTTATTGTAGCTTAAGTAATTCCTTAGTGAAGATAGCAAATGTTGGCCTCAAATCTTAGACATAAAAAGCTCTTCAATTAAATTTGAAGTTTGTTAAAAGTTTTCTTTCCTTGTTTTTTGTTGGATGTATTGACTGAATCTCTCTTTCACTTTATTGATATCATGAAAGAATGCCTGATATCAATAAAATTCATGCATTTACCATTCATTCTTTCATGATTGGATCATACATGTTCATCCATCCAGAACCTGCTAAGCTGAAAGAAAAACATTTGACATAGTATGGCTAGCCTATTCATTGTTTCATAGTTAAGCAAATGAATTTCCCTTCATCCCAAGTATAACATGTCATCCATCCAGAACCTGCTAAGCTTCCATATCCATATTAAGCTATTTTATCAAGTACTACTTTTAATGTGTTAAAGATTACTACCTTCGAGTTCATCTCATTCCCTATACATGTCCAATGACAGGTAGGCATAAAAGATCAAAACGAAGAGAGAGCATCAAACCAAATAACTAGCAGTGTCCGAACAGATGCCTACCTAGCCACGTTGCCAGAATGAATTCAAAAATGCAGTGTTATTGTAGCTTACGTAATTCCTTAGGGAAGATAGCTAATGTTGGCCTCAAATCTTAGACATAAAAAGCTCTTCAATTAAATTTGAAGTTTGTTAAAAGTTTTCTTTCATTGTTTTTTGTTGGATGTGTTGACTGAATCTCTCTTTCACTTTGAATTTTCACACAAAATACAACAGATGGGTTGGGAAGGGAACTATCATGGCCCTCAAATTCGACCTGCACTTGACAACAAGTAATGCCGAGACATGTTAGAAAGAATGCATTTACATTCCAACATTTGTTCGTCCGCCAAAATTTATAGACATCAATTGCATCATGCATGAAATGAGGTTCGAGTTAGTTGGAAAGTAAGAAGTAACACATACAGTAATGGAGCAGTGATGATGCAGAGTTATGTAAACGGGAAAGTGGTAATCATTTAGAAGGAAATGCAGTAATAAAAAACGGCCCTTAAAAGATGAAAAATAATAAGACATTACGTCAAGCAAAGGCTCTGTTTGAGTTTGAAAAATATGGCATCACACAAGAGTGCTCCCTTTAAAAACATTTCTACCGACTCTTATATTGTAGTGTTATTCTCATCATGCATATTGAGTGAAATAATAATTTATGGAAAGTAAAAGCCATGTATCTGATATTAAACTTCAACAATTAAGGTAAAGCAAGGCAATAAACAAGTGCATGGTTTCATGTCATAGAATGAAATGAGAAAACTTAAAAGTTAGACGCTGAAGAATACCTGTTTCAACCACCTCCGTGACTTCTTTTAAAAAACCAGCTTCCTTGCAAAGCCTTCTTTCCAGGCCATCCTGCATCACGATATAAGATACGAGAAACTATGTCTCAGCTTTATGCGTTCACATAACTCATACTAAGTACACAAAAAAGAGTAAACCTTAGCTAGTGCCAAAACATCTTCTGCTACGTCTCTTAACAACCCGCTTCGGAAGGGTGTCTTCAAACCAAGTACTGGTACCTGTTAAAATTATAATCATTGAACTGACAAAGTTTAAATGCATATAATAAGGCAATAACATATACATGCCGCAACAAATAACGATGACACATGGCAGCAGTATGTTTTGAATCAATTTAACTAACTTAATCTTAAAAATTAAGATAAAAACAGACCAAATATTTTCCTCTTTTTGAAATATAAGTTCATGAGCTTCAAAATATATCAATGACATAATGTTGGGCCAAAAGAACCATGTGAAGCTGAATAAGTGTTGCCAGGACATTCACCTTATTCCTTAAAGTTTGCCTCTCTTCTTCAGTCCAATCAGCAGTCATGTCTAAAACGCTTTGTAATGAAATCTCATCATATAACAAACCTACCTGCAAAAGAATCAAATAAGAACACTAAGCCAGTAGAATTTCATCCTATTATTTTAACAAGAAAATCCTCCTAGTTATGTGGTTAGCATTCCCTCAACAAGTGAACCGTAGGCTAGATTAATTAAATAAGCTTTAAAAAAGTGAGGAGAGAATTTCAAATGATAAGCACAATGAAACGGCACTCATTCCCAAGCCGTGATATGATCAGATAAGTAGGTTATAGCACACGCATAAAAGTGTTTCTTGCACAAGTTGTGAAGCAATTTCATCATCATTTCAAGCCATTATTGTAACACGTGACAAGTGATGCGACATTTTAGAAAATTTAAATATTTGCAAATTTGTAGCGTGGATCACTCAGCATAACAAATAAGGCTACTCGCCAATCCCTTGACTAGCCTTCCGAGTTCAATTTATCAGATTGCACTGACCAGAAAATTGGTGCACATAATTACAAATATTAGGTGACAAACAGTTCTAAATCATTATTGTGTTTGTTGTGGTGCCCTAAAACTGACCTATATCAATGGGATTAAGGTTCATAATAATGATGGCAATGTGTAACAATCATGAATACCCAAAATGCTGGCAGAGCACACAATCTCCTCCATGGCCCTCCATCTGCACCTCTCATTTCCAAGTATCTTTTCAGTCTCACCTGTATATTAAACAGAAAATAACTTGCTAGGTAAAACTTGCAATATTCCATAATACTTAGTCAAAGATGATTAATATCATGATATCCCAATAGGAAAACCTCAGGAAAAATTGTTGTCAGATGATTCTCCCAATCAACGAGTGTTGGTAGTTCCCCAGGTATTGCAGGAAGCTTGCCATACAAGAAGTCCTGAAGATGCAACATTTACGTATTAGGTTTCAAATAAGTATATCAAATAAAACCTTAGAAACACAAAATATAACTAAAAATATATATAATTGAAAGTTAAGGTCAGAAGAAAACCCGAAAAGACATTCCGGAACAATCTATGTACTTTTTGCGGTAGACAAAGTACATGGGAACATCTAAAGCATAATCCACATACGCCTCAAATCTGGAATAAGAAATGATGATAAAGAAAGGTATGGGAAAAGTTCTTATATTTTAGACTGCATGTTAAAAAGAGAGAAAGTAGCAAGAAAGTTGGAACAAAAATAATTCTTATTAACCACAATTTAATGTAACATAGATTGGTTGAAAGAAACCATGTGACTTCTTGAAAAATTGACAACTTGTCACAACAATGGCAAAAGAGTCAAGACAGCCTGTGGTTTGTGAGCTATCAGTGATGTAGACTGGCACAAAAAGTAAAACTTTCATCTTACTACCTCTGTCATGTTAGCATCAGTATGTTTAAGTTTTTACAAGTATATTTCTATCCAACAACAACAACAACAACAAGCCTTAATCCCACTAGGTGGGGTCGGCTACATGAATCCTTTGTTTTTTCCTATTATGTGTCAAATTCTCATTTAAATCAAGTATACTAAGATCATTTTTATACATCTTAACCAAGTCTTTTAGGTCTACCTCTACCTTTCTTAACATAAGGCAAATCTAATGCTACTCTCCTCTCGTCATCACGACGGACTTTATGTGGTCAAACCTAAGGACTCTCCCTAATCTTATCTACCAATGGAGCTACTCTAAATTTTTCCCGAATATACTCATTTTGCATTCTATCTCTAAGAGTAAAGTCACTTATCCACCTAAGCATCCTCATCTCTGTAACACTTAACTATATTTCTATCCAACGTGGAACTTAATACAAACTCCATGATCAACTTATTTTGTAATACTTATTCAATCTATGACATTAAGTTCGCAATTTATTTGTTATCAATTTTAGAGCAGTTTTGAGCAATTTGTTAGTAACTTGTTATTGGTTTATTATTTTTTCCATATATATATATAAAAGATAAATTTTGAGATAGAAAAATTAGTTTGTCATAAATAAAATTCTTTAGTTGCCACCACAACATCCCTAAAAACAATCTCAAACCTTATCTTCCATTTGAATTTCAAAATCCAAAATTCAACTTTAAATTTTATTTCTATGTTAAATGCCTATTCAAAATCACCACACACACCTTTTCTAATAGAGCATTGTTACACTTGACAATAAATCTACATGCAAAAAAATTATTTGGACCTCACTTTCATAGAAAGACCATTCATCTTTAGGCAATGCTATCCGCATTTGCTTGGGAAGAGTTTTTATTAGTCCACCTAACCAATTGCTTATGTAGCGAGAATTTGTGTAGACTTTTTTTGGCAAGTCTACCTTTTCTCTTTCTAAAATCTATACACTAATCTAGAATCCTAAATAACATTTCATTCACTTAAAAAATATTCCTATCATAATTGCATACATTCCCAATTCCCAACAAATGGGCTCCAATCTTAACATATGATCCAAAGAAATTTAAGTGAAGAGTAACAGCTAATGATCCTCGCAGAAGCAGGCTAGCGAATTACATCAACAACAGACTAAAGGATTTCAGTGGGAGACCCAAACAGGAGTTGAACAATTTTCTTACCTAATATAAAGACTGCTCAAGCGGTCTATTTAACACTTCAAACCAACATCATCCACAAGCAGTAGAGACGCACTATAGCTCTAAGCTTCATGTCTGTGAGGCTCGTTACACTCAACCAAGTCCACAAGCATCAACCTAGCGCTCAAGCTCCATTGACTCAGAGCTTGACCTCCATTTACGCAACAGCAACTGCAAGCTTCACCTCCACGTTTCAATGCAACAGACAACTCAATATCTTAGAATTTTTATTTTATAAAAATTATTTGCCTACGGGAATAAAGAATAATCTTTTTAAATCCTTTTTGTTATCTTATTTTTTAGATTACATCGAGGCAATCATAGATTTGCCCCCTAATTTTTTAATCATAAAGATTTCTCCTTGATTTTTCAATATATTTAGAAGATGAACTATACAAATACATTTAATGATTAGAGTTATTTTTAAAACGAAGAAGATGATTACAATTATTTTGATATTGGATCATATAGTATTAGATATAATGCCAAAAGTGGTGTGATTTACGAACAAAAAGAACCATCGGTGTCAGATAGCCTCAAATCACTTACTGTTTATGTTTATTATGTAAAAAGTCAATTCATCAATTTTCTAGGTTATTCAAGTCATTGTATGTTAGTGAACTTCAGTCATTTTTTTAATCATTTTATGATCAAAATTGTTAATGATTTGTTAGCAATATATTAGTTCTACAAGAATGAATCCCAAGTTATGTAAGGCAATTTATGACAAATAAATATTTTATCTATAATGTGAAGATCCTTCTCTATTCTAGAATCTTGATCAAGTATGAGACCTGAAATCCTTCAAATAACGATCTACTTATTCAAATGTGAGGCTCGCATATCAGACTAATTTCTCCTAATATTTCATAATTTTTCTTTAACTTTATAATTTTTCTATTTCTTTCAGTCATCCTACATTTGTTTTTATAGGATGCATGCATTGGGAATTTTTGAAAGGAAAAGCAAACTAAATCTATAAAAAGTATAACAATCATGAGCAAGTTTTATAGCAATTTTAATTAAACGATCCTTTGAATTTTTTAATGCCTCAATATCCTTCTTCATAAGATCTCAAAATTGAAAGCTTCTCAACATCTTCACATTGGACACACTACTAAAAACCACAACTCATGACTTCAGCAAATTTCGCAATTCTGCAAAATTCAAAAAATTACTGGAGTCCCAAGATCACTAATCACCAAAAATCACACAAAGAAGGAAATTCAATAGCTCTTAAAAATATGGCAATAATATAGTATTTATAATCATAACCCTCAAAATCAAACAAAGCAAGTACGTGAACAAATCACTACAACACTGAGAGATGTCATGACCTGATATGACTAATGTAGTATATTAATAATTTCTTGATAGCAAACCATATGTAGTGTTATTTGATAGTATGTTAATGATTTATTATAGGGTTTATCAATTCTAACAATCAAAAAAATAATGATGGTATCTTACTAAGTAAATTTTGAAGCATTTTCCACTTAGCACGATCAAGGTGATCAATAGGGCTGCAAATGAACCGAGCATTCAACAAGCTACCTGACTCGCTTAGGCTGGTTCGTGTTATTTTATTTAACTAATCGAACGCTTTTGTAAATACTCGATTGCTAAATGAACAACTTGTTGTTCAATTCATTTATGTTCATAAATAGTATCATTTAAAACTCGTGAATAAGCTCGCTAAGGAGCTTGATTACGGCTCGATTAAAAACTTGTTCGTAAACAAAGATCATTTATATTTCTCAACACGCCGCCATGAACAAGCTCGATTAAGGCTCGTTTATTTCATTAAACGGCATTGTTAACAATCTCAATAAGCTCTGAAGCTTTTTGAACAAGCGAAGCTCGAACAAGATTTTTTTACACGAGCTTGAGCTTGAACACCATCCTAAAAACTCCAATCGAGCTCGAGCTCAATAATGATAAATGAGCTTGAACTCGAACGAACCTGTACTCTGCTCAACTCGGCTCGTTTGCAACCCTAGTGATCAAGGTATGAAGAATGTTGAATCAAGAAAATAACAATTCAATAAATCTCGCATCAATCCACGTCACGTGAACTCCTTCGCTCATCGCTATATTTTTATTAGATCCCAAACTCTTCTCACCCCACTCTTCCTCGTTCTCTCCCAAATTAGACACAAACCAAAGCCCCTCCTCACTTTGGCCATCTCCTTCAAACGGTTTCCAATCCCCTCAAGTCTTAATCTCTCGCTTTCCTCCTATCGGGTCGCATGGCTTTGTCTCTCTTGCTCACTCACAACAAACCTCAAACCATCCTCATTGATTGCTTGCACTTAAACCCCTGGCTCTCTCTCGGGTCTTAATTCTTCCCTCACACAACTAAAAACTACACACTCCACCCCCTCTAGCCCATTCTCCCTCTCTCAATCCCAAAATATCCCAGCAAACCCATCTCCTCTTGAGATTACATGACAAACCCTACAGAACCCTCCATGGGGACACCATTTCCCTACACAATTCCCTCTCTTCTCCACCATATCCTCCCTCCATAGCAGCCCATCAATCTATCTCTCTCCTCTTTGAAGTCAGCACTAGCAACCTCACTCCACTAGCAACGAGCTTATTTCAAGCTACAAGCAACCTCAATCTCTAACCCCCACTTTCTATCTATAAACAAAGAAAGAAAGAACAAAATTTCTTCTCTCTTTGTTGACCCTCTTATTTAAACCCGCAAACACTCCTGCCCCATCCGTTTCCTCAACCGTTCCCTCCAAGCCTCCTTCCTCCCTAAAAATTGAAAGTCGTCCTCTTTTTTCTTTTCATTTGATTCCCCTCAATGGCAAGCAAAACAGAAGGCTCTACGTGCTTCGTCTCTTCCTCAACAGCGAGCAAAATCAAAGGCTCTACGTGCTTTGTCTCTTCCTCAACGGCAAACCGAAGGCTCTACGCTCTACGTGCTTCGTCTCTTCCTTAACGGCGAGTAAAACCGAAGGCTTTGCATGCTTCATCTCTTCCTCAACGGCAAGCAAAGTCGAAACTTCTCTGCTCTTCGCCTATCCTCCACATCTCTCGTCTCTCTCTTTCGGGTCACAGCAACAGCAAAAAAAAGAGGATATATATATATATATAAAATATAAAAACCTCACTGCCACTCTCTCTCTCTCTTTCTCTCTCTTTCGGATTCAAAAAACAAAAAATATATATATATAATAAAAAAACCTCACCGCCACTCTCTCTCTCTCTCTCTCTTTCTCTCTCTTTCGGATTCACAAAGGAAAAAAGGATCTTTACTCTCCCTCTCTTTCTCCCATCCAAAATAGGAAATGAAGTTTCAAGATACAATTGGTAGTGTATGGAAATATGTGAAAATAATGTGTATGTGCTTCTTTTTGCAGGTTCGAAGGTCTCGTCATACTCATCAGGGTGTGACGAAATAAAATCTGGATGTGTCAAAGACATTCATTCACATCATCGCAGAGTAAGCTAAAACCGTTAGATGTTGCTCCCCCGTGCCGAAATTTTAACTAAATCTGAGACTTTAAAAAAAATGAGAGAAAAATATTTGCATATATATTTACTTTTATGTAGGTGATTGAAGGTCTTGTTGTCTTCATCGTGAACGAGATTGAAATTCAGTAGAGATCAACAGCCATCGCGTGACGGATAGCCAAACAATTAGATGTGCCCCATATCTGAGGATGATCTAGAATCTTGCCATCACGGAATTTCGTTAATTTTTCGGGATGTGGACTCCGAAAATTCGCCACCGACCTCTTCAATAAAAAGAGTGTTTTAAAGTGTCGGTGTAATTTTCAGAAGGCAGATGGAATAGTAGATAAGACACTACCTAGAGATTTCGCTCTCATTTGGTGAGAACTTTAGATCTGGTTCGAGTTTCCTAGCATAGCACATAGTTAATTACCCTCCCAGTAAGTGAGAGAGAACTTTCGATTAAGGCTAGTAGTTAGATTGCAAAATGCGTAGTATATAGTAACATGTAGAGTTTTAGAATTTGAGATATGAAATTTATCATTTCAGCTTAAACCGGATAGTTGGGGGAATGATGACATGCCCGATCTAGATCATATGGTTCGTCAGCGGGCGTCCATGTCCTTCTCGGTAGTCGACCCCTGAAGGATCCCATGACACGCGTGTTACGTCGTCCAAATCCTTGTAGATCAGGGTAGTGTTTGTCTGAGACAAAGTTTAAGTCTACCTTAGGCAGAGATTGTTTTTTATCAAGTATACCATGATTCATCAAAGAGAGTCATTAGGAGCATCATACGTCGTGATCGTAATATAATGGAGTCGGTGGCTAAACCCGAGGACTCATAAGCTTTCATCTGTGGAGCTCTTGGCCAGTAGATTGAAGGACACGTCACGTCCTTCTTGGCAAGAGATTGATTGAGTGAACATGTGAATACTTGATTTGACATTGGCTCCTTTGTGAAATTTTTCTTAATTTGTCGACAAACGGAAGGTGGATAGATTGAGTTTGGTTTATATTTTTAATGATAGAGTTTCATTTAAGCAATTTCCGATCGTTATTTGATTTGAATTGATTTGATTAAAAAAATTGATTGATTTGAATATGTTGAAGAGCTTTAGATCCTGTCAACTGTTTATGCTAATGAGGATTAGATCTATGTCACAGCAATCGTTTTCAAATATTTGATTTGAAACTCTTATTATAGTTTTGTTAACCCGGACCTCAAAAAAACTAGAAGAAGCGCATGATCCTTAGAAAACTTCAATTTAAGCGTAGTTTGGGGCTAGTATTTATAGCTAATTTATCTAATTAATGAAATCATTGATTTTTAAAATCATAATTACAATGAAATTCCAATTTTTATCGAGAGGAGCCTGATTTTTGTAGATTTTGATTTAGTATCGTCTTCTATTTTTGTAGATTTTAATTTAGTATCGTCTTTTGTCTGCTTGTACGAAGAGTTTCAGATCCGGTGGCGAAGAAGGCGTTATGATTTAGATTATAGTTTAGCACGCTACTGGCACTTAGTTTATTTGTTTGAGTTTTTGTAATTCTCTTAACTTGATTATACTCAATTTATATCAATTTTGATAATTTATGTCGATTTCAACATTTATTGTTTTAACCCCACTTATGCATTATTAGCATAAGTCACCTCCACATTCATATAAGAGTTATCAAACTCAATTTTAATTTATCCTTAGATTTTGAGTTTATTTTAAGTTTGTTGTGAATTTGGCATTAGAATTCAAATTATTAAAGCGCTTAATTTTAAGAAATTTGAAAGGGAACTCACTTTGTCACTTCAATTTAAGTCATGAAGATTGCATTAGAGTTTGTGAGTTTAAGTATTAGCCTCCCAAAGTTTATGAGTTTAATATTAACCTTCCCCAAATTTCACTTATATTTTAAATGAATATTATATTCTTTTCAAAATTTGCTTTAAGGGGCTCCCACTTTTTCATTTGATCTTATAAAATTAGCATGTAAATTTCTACTTCAGCTCTACAAGTAAATTTGGTTTACCTCCCAGCTAAAGTCAGATTTGACAAAATTTGTAACCTCAGGTGTCATCCAGGTGTGGGGGGCTGCTCTACGGTGTTTGGCTTGCTCGTGCCTTGTTGAGCCAGCGAGTTGTGTCTTCGCGACACAGCGGTAGATCTTTTCATCTCATTCAGCCCACTGCGAGAACACGTGAGGCCTTTAAAGAAAGAAGCATACAACATACTTATATATTACTCCTGATTTCTTTTTCTAGAATTCAGAAATTATAAATTCGGCGACATTTCATCCCAGGGAAGTGAAAACAAGTGGTGGCTTTACACGATATGTTTTTTGATGGCGAATGGCGGTTTCTCGACATCCATGACTTTGCTTTTCACCGTCTAAGCATACATTGAGCACAAGCGAGGTCTTTGAGCCTAACAAGCAAACATGTATATATAAATTCACATTCATAAATCCCACAAGTTCTGACATATTTTTGGTGTTGTGCAGGCTTCGGCAAAGAAATTGGGTTAGGTATCGTTTGGGAATGTAAAGGCAGGCCTTGACAACAGAAGGAAGGAAGTAAGCGCTGACGATGTTCTTCTGGGTTGTGAACAAAAAGCAGACTAAAGTGATAGAAGCGGAAATCAGAAGAATTATTGTATGTTCTTACGATTTCGGCGAGTAAGCAGGACAAGTTGGGTTAGTTTGGAGGATGGGCAGACCAAGGAAGGTTCTTTGGCGGGTCTTTACCGCAGATCAGTTGGGCGGAACGAGAATGATGAGGCAAACCGCGCTTGAGTCGAGCTTGCGGCGATGGGCTCGTCATGGAGTCGAGGCGGGTTGATGGGTTGAGACGTGACTGCGGGATCAGCGAGCTTCAGTGGTCGGCGACGAAGACATCTGTTCAGTTTCTTGGTCGTCAGATGCGGGTTGGGAGCAAAGCTATGCCTTGATGGTCTTGTGTCGAGATGCAGCCTTGAAGAAGGATTGGAGGAGTCGTGTGATTTGTTGGCTTAACGGCTTAGCGAGCTACAACTTTGGCTTTGGATTTAGCTTTACAACCAACTTAGACTTAGCAACCGGGATGAATAATATCAAGCAACTTCATGATGGTAGCGCCATCGTTGGAGATAGTGGTGTTATCCTTGTCATCATTGATGAGCTTGTCCATGCCCCTGGCCCCCAAAGTCGGCCGCACGGAATCAGCCAGCGTGTTGTGCAGGCGTTGCTGTTGGAAATCATTTGCGCCTTCACTTGGGTCGTGTCCATCCTCACCTTCAAAGTATGATCTGCGGTTGCAGCATCGCTGCCATTGTTGCGGGGGAAGCCGACGGAAAGAAGCAACTATCATCGTCCTTCGTTGCAATTTGAGGGAAAGAAACGATGAAGAAGGCTTTGCGGAGCCAACTCGGATTGAACAACTTCGGAATTAAGTGTTGTCCAAGTCCGGTGCAAGCGGGAGGACATAGAAAGAATCGGCGGTCGGTTTTGTCCATGCGGTCCATTCGGCGGCGACATCCTCACGCTGGAAGGTAACAAAACCAGCGATTGTGCTTAGTTGCTGATCGGCGTCTTCACATCCTTGATGTCATCGAAGGGATGAACGCCAGCGTCAGGATCACCGTTCACCTCCCTCATGACCCACATAAGGGTGTTCTTTTGTACTTGAAGGTTCATGCCCGAGAGAGGGCGAAAGGGAACGACGAGAGAGAACTATTGATTTCACTTTGACCACCGAGAGAGAGAGAGAGAACGGTTGAGAGCAGCCATGGTCTTTATTTCTCCCCGAGAGAGAGTGGGGGTGGGGGGGATTACTTTCCTTTCTTTTTTTTCGCATGCATGCGGTTTTGGAGGGAGAGCGGTTCTTTGGAGAAAGGGAGAGCAGTTTGGCCATTGAGCCGAGCGAGGAGTGGTTGAGGAGGAGGAGCGAGGTCAGTGGGCGAACACATTAGCATTAGGATCGCTTGTTATTGGAATTAATAGATTTTTTAATTAATTAAAAAAATGGATTTTACATCATTATATGGTATATATATTGATTTAAGGTTATTCGATATTACGAGCCGCAATCCGTTTAGTGATCGGAGGCCGTTTGGTTCAAGTCGGCGTCAAATTAAGTTAGTTTCAACTCAAAATACGCATCATCGCTTTTGACCGCTCGATTTTCGCGCAGACTCGTCCGAATTGAGTGTGACCAGTCTTATTTGATAGATTTGACATTTGAACGATGGCGTGATCGATTTCGAGCAGTGTTTGACTACGTCGGCGCTTCGACCTCGATATGCGTGCGTCGCGCATTCGAGGATTGGTTTCTCAGTCAATATTATTTATTTCCAGACTAATTTCGACGTTCTAAACGCGATGGCGAAGTCCGTTCATCGATCGGAGGTCATTTGAATTGATTTTGGCGACGTCCAGTGCATTTCAATCTTGATTTGCGTGTTGTCACTTCAAATCGGACATTTACGGCTTTGTGATTGGCGGCGATCTTTTAATAGATTTCAATATTTTGAGTCTAACGGCACTGTCAATTTCGCCGGCAAGTGGTTCGAACATCGTCGCGACTTCTCGACTCCGATATCGTGTTGGCATTGTTATTTCAGTGTTTAATCGATTTATCGTTAGATTTTGTAATATCTATATTCCGATCAATTTCGACATTCTGAACGCAACCAAGAAGTCCGTTTGTCAATCGGAGATCATTTCGACCATTTTCGGTGACGTCCAGTGCATTTTGAACCATTTGCTGCGTAACCCAGAAGTCAATTCGATTTGTAAACTTGTTTCGACTTGTGGCACATATGTGGAGATCAATAGGGACTTTATATTATATACCTATCTTATATAACACTATACTATATTATATACACATATTATACTACACTATATATACTATATACTATAACAATACGATATAACACTATAACACTACTACTATAATATATTGTATAAACAAGCTTAAATTAAAATTCAAAGGGAAACTTGACTACAAATGATAAACGAAAACCTTACCTGAAATATAATTGAGATACACTTTAAAAGGCTTAAACTTGTAGAACCCCCACAGGAAAGTTAAGGCAAATGAAAATTAATGAATTTAAAAGAAGAGAATTCATTCTATTTTGAGGCACGAATCAACTTTTATGGAGACACCACCGTAACTTATGATAATTTTAATCAAATAATTGGTGAATTATAAAATTAAAGAGCCCATTAACGATATGTTATGAATACGATAAAACTCATTAAAGGAGCCACGAGGAGCCACGAATGTGGGAGGTTTCGAATTAGCTTCTTATGTATATCATAACATAACTAACTCTAATTCAAGCAAAGTTTGGCGGTAATACTAATTAAAACACATGAGGAAATTCTATGGAGTTGAAGGTTGAATTGAAAGAGAGAAGGTATATTCATAGCATGGGTTGATCTATTATAAACTTGAAATATCTAAGGATGTTTCATAAAAATGCATAAACCAGTTATGAAAATAAATAGTTTTATTAATCAACGAGTTATGAAAACAAGAAACAAATTAAATGAAGAACCTTCAACAAGAGGAATAAACTTAAATGTTACACTTCATTGATTCATTGAAGTATTTTTGAGGAGTTGAATTTTCATGCAAAACTATAAATCAAACTGTCGTTTGAATCTATAGCTTCAAGATACATATAAATACTTGAGTAAAATGAACTATTTATATTTCAAGCAATTTTATATAATATTCAAGTACTTCAATTATGCAAGCTTGCAAATATAATAGAATGATATTTTCAGTAGTTCAACTTAAATTTTGAAGGATATGTATAAATATCTTAATGAGTGCGAATCTATTACACATCTCTTGAAACAAGTTTATGTCATATTCAAGTGATTTGAAACTTATGCAAGCAATTAAATGAATGAACTATTCGCCACCGGATCTGCAATTCTTTGTACAAGTATACAGAAGGCGACACTAAATTAAATTCTCCATGAATTATAGAGCTTCTTTCAATCCAAAGATTAGAAATTTCATTCTAATTATGATTTTATTAATTAGAAGAAATTATGTAAGTTATAAATACTTGCATGTGTCAGACATGAAATTTTATAGTGTAAATTTTAATATCTGAAAAGGCTGCGCAGGCGAAGTTAGAATTAAATGAAAATATAAAATCAATCTCATGATTTAGAAATAAAATTATTTAAATTACTAAAAACAGCATTGACCCCGACAAAATGCTGAATATTTAGATTTTCAAGTATCTGAAGATGCTACGCGGGTTACTTCTCGGTTTGTTCTTAAGACTGGGTTCGGGTTAACAAAACCTAAAAATCTAATAATAATATTATAAGAATTTCAACTTATTAAAATATCTGAGAAGATAATTCTATCATATGATCGTAGATCTGATCCTCTATCATTAAATTAATATAGTCGACAAGATCTGAAACAATAAATTAATTGATCAAACAATACATCCATATGACAACGAAGATTTCAACCGTAGGGGATACTTTCATCGAACTATGATTGTAATTTTAAATCAAATTAATGTAAATTAAATATCAATCTAAATGCAAAATCTAATGTCATTAAATGTTAAATGCTTAAATGAAATTCATTCAATAAATACTTAAAGTAAACTCTATTCAACCCGCCTTCTATAATTGTTTGTCAGTGGCAACAAATTAAGAAAACTCTAGTCACAAAGAAATGTCAAATCGTGTATCTTATATTCACTCAATCAATCTCATTAAGGACGCATTGTCTCGACATGCATTTGGCACCAAGCGCTTCAGATGATGCATTACGATCGAGCCTCGACGGTGGTGCCAAATGACCATTATTATATCACGATCAGAATTGAAGTTTCTCCCCTCGCTATTGAGTTGTGAATCATGGATATACTGATGAAAAATATGTCACCGTAGACTTAAGATGTCTCCTTGACAAACACCACCCAGTCTACAAGGATCTGACGCAACCCATGTTCGAGGATCTTCCGGGGTCGACACCTCCTCTCGATTAAGAGACTGGTGGACGCATCGAATGAACAATAGGATCTAGATCGGGCACGTCATCATTCCCCCAACCATCCACTTTAAGTTAAAACTGATGAATTTCATAAATTCTAAAACTCCACATATTGCTACTATATGCTATTATTTAACGATCTAACGACCAAATTTTAATCAAAAGTTCTCTCAAGATTGAAGGGTAATTAACTATAGCTGCCTATAAAACTTGAATCAATCTAAAGCCCTCACAAAATGAGGGTGAAATCTCTGGGTAATGTCTCATATATTATTCCATCTGTCTTCTGAAAATTTCATCGACATTTAAACCATACTCTCTTCAAATCGAGAGGTCGATGGCAAATTTTCGGAGCTCACAGATTTCTGACACTCAATGTGATTCTCTTTCCATCTTTACTAGTCATATCTATAAGAAGAACAAAATATTTGAAAATTTAAAACAAAAAATAGTGATTTAAATGTGTAATAAATGAGACTGTCTGAATTATTCTGTAGAATATATCTTTGTTACACTTTTATTTTGTTCTGTAGTACCTCTGCATTTTGAAAATATGAGATGAAATAATAATTACCAATTACTAATCTTCATCTTTCACTTTTGCAGAATGGATCTACAGATCACTCCTTTCATCGCCCAGCTAGCATGCAAAACATCTGCTAGTAACGCCATCAACAAGATATTGAGCTACCATTCAATTTGGTAGCTTGAATTTCGCTACAACTCAAGCACCCACCATGTACTCGTCCGAGGCCATGCCGGAAGGCCTCGTGTTATCAAGCTCTATCATTATGCTCGCAACCGCCAAAGAACCAACCATGTTCTCTGACAGAACTTCGCTTTTGAAAATTGGGTCAACTGCTCTCATGATGAAGAATCGGGCAAACTGTTCTAATGTCTCATGGTACACTATTCACGATTGAACCTTTAGTACCAGAAAAACATGATCATAAAGCTTCCTCGACAAGAAACAAATTAACCAGAACGCAAAGAAGAAGAAAAAATGTTGAGCTGAGGGCTCAAAAGATTCTACCTGAACGACCCAATGAATAAACAATATTGCCGCCAGAAGCGAGTATTCCTACCCATAACAACTTTGATAATCTAAAATTGGGAAAAAAAATAGCTCTACTGGTGAGGTGAAGCGGTCTTTTTGGACTCAACAATATCAAGCTCCACCACCACAAAGGAAACAACCCGAAACGTTGTCCGCTAGAATACACAATGTTCTTAAAGTGGCCAAGGAAAGAGGCTTAATGAAAAGAAAATTTCAGAGTCATGTGATAATGAAAAATACTGAAGCCATGCCAAGAAGGTTGTCATCTCTTCTGGTAACTAGTCATCGAGCCAAGTATGCTTCGCACGGTGAGCATCGAAGCGTGATACTTGGACCGTGTGTCCAAGAATTCGCTGTCAAAAGGTCCCAACGAAAAGGTAAGCAAATATGGAGGCCAAGGCCCCGTGATGAAATTCTAAATAAAAAAAGAGGAATGACATCTAATACACGTGTTCAGAAATTCACCTCAAAAACAACTCATCGGAAGTGAATACCTAGAAGAATGGATATCACTGATAAAAGACATGATAGACGACACCCTAGAGAATCCTCTAGGAGATCCTATCATCGATCAGATTCACCCCCACAAGAGAAGGTTGACTTTGATCGCAATCCTTTAATGGAAGAACTGTTTGTTCCGCACACTGAACTAGAGATCTACTGGAAACGTCAATCAGAAATTCATGTGCAAAAAAAAGGCGATGAAGAGGATACTATGGAAGTGGAAGTCATCTATATGATCAGAGATATAGATGAACCGCCGCCAAGAACATGAATCCGTGAGAACTGAACAATTGATGTATATGAAGAAGAGTCTGTAAGGTAGAAGATGGATTGTCAATTTCTACTAAAGAGAAGAAGAAGAAGATCAAAATGAGAAAGAGATCATGGTATGCAAGTCGCTTATATCAAGAAATGATCACTGGTATACGCTTTATAATCGTTGTCACCTCAACAACACGCCCCCAGAAATGCAAAGGAGAAGGACAAATTCTTCCCAAAATGAGCAGGAGAAACAACAAGAAATAGAAAGAAGAAGAGACTATATTAGACGCAAGCGCTAGAGAGCAAAGACAAATGCACACAAATGGAAGTCAAAGATAAGGAGATTTCTTTGGTGATAAGATGAATATCATGATGATATGTTGTAAAGAATATCACATCAATGTAAATATGTTTGTGCTATTCAATAGTTAATAATACAATTTATATACCACCAATCGCTAGTACCTCAAGCTTATAAGACATACTACACAAGGAATGAAGTTAATCAACTACCTTCGATAATTCAAAAGACACAGAACGAATACCGCCTAGAAACAATAATTAATGAAAAGATAAAGCATTATAGCTTCGAAAGAAACTGAAGTTAGTGAGTAAGTCGCCTTACCCAACTGAATATGATCAAGTGTCACCAAAGGTTACACACAAATTTAATGCTTTCAGTGGGCTTGGTAACCCAAAGCAACATCTAGCCCAATTTAAAGCTACTTGTAGGTAATACAGGAAAGAATGATACGCCTTCCACGTCAGCCACTTACCGCTTGAGTGGTATGCGTGAATGATTCTAAAAAACCTTTTGAGTTAGAGACAATATTCGAAGAGCTGCAAACCAAGATAACAATCGCTGACCTTGCTTTGCTAAAAAGGAGAAAAGATGAATTAGTGACAAAATTTATAACTCGTTGGCGTAACCTAAGCATGAAATGTGAGCAATAATTGGAAGAAGAACATGCAATCCAACTATTAATAGAAAATATCGATGATAAAATGACACCATTTTTATGTATGGTGTCAAGTACAACATTCCAAGACTTGCTTGATATGGTGGACAATTTGAAAAGCTAAATTGTCCTAAGTCTGAAATCTATATAAATAAATTAAAGAGAAATAAGCATTCAGACTCAAGAAGAAGCGAAACTCATGCCACTTCCTATAACTCAAGTGATGAAAAACAAGCAATCTATAATGTGGATAACGGAAAATAGTTAATGTACAATGATGATAAGGAAAGAAGCTTCATTCTAATCCACAACCAAAATTGCAGAGGCAAATGATAAACCTGACTTTTCAAGTGGAGAGTGTTCAAAACAAACAACAAGAGATGATGAGCAATGCGCCATCTCTTAAAAAAAAAAGATGAACAGAATATCTCTTAAAGATGAGAATACAATAAGGGCTAAATTGTTTCACAAGCAAAAGTCGGTCTACAATTACTAAATTAAAAGCCTAAGAAGTCGATCAAGTCAATAATCCAAATTATTGTCCCTATCATCGGATGATCACCATCCTATCAAGATTATTATATCTTCAAAGATTGGCTAAAAGGAAGTATCGAGGGTGAATTTACATTATCCAATAGTATTCTAGTCAACCCAAAAAGAGAGTCTACAAGGATAATTACGTCCTCTTTCGTATCATCCATTAAAGACAAAAAGAAGAAAAAATTAATTTAGATTGAAGAATGGAAAACAGTAGTCTCAACGAAGTCTGTGAAAATGTTGAGGCAGCTAAAAGGTGTCCCTAGTATTAAATGAAAATCACCACTTGAACCTATATTGAACTTAAAAGAGATGCCTAAACCAAGTATTTGGGCTTCTCAACGGCATTTTGATAAGACTACTTCATCACAGCACGATGAGAAGTCTACTAAACGCATGCCTCATAAATCAAAAAAGCCGACTAAGAAAAAGACTATAATTCAGAAGATTATTAACTTAGAGGAGTATCACCAGCCGACAAGACAACTATTTAGGCTTGCAGATTTTATGCTTAAACTTCGTATTGTTGAATTAGATGAAGAAGATAATGGTGAATCTTGTCCAATAGAGACATGCCGAATAATTTATGTGATATCAGATGCTCTTCAGCATCAATTACTCCAAAATGATAAGGGAAGTCGACAGACTCGACCAACTCATCAAATCTTTTATCAAGAAAGCAAAAAAAACCTGAGGAATTAACATCTGAATTTTGCTTTAATGACTCAACAAAAAGATAACAGTTCAGATGAAGATTTATATTTTCCCGACGAAGAAGAGTCGGACTCATCGATATCATCACGTATAAAATGTATGAAGTTGAAAAATGAGTCTAGCCATTTTGGTCATACTTCAGAATAAGAAATGAATTTGAAGAAACTATTTCTTCAGAGGAATCTGAGCAAAACAAAGTGATTTAAGTTCAGTTGAGAAACGGTAAAGTTTTACCACCATCATCAAAAAAGGGAAATGCAAATAAAGACAAAGACAAACAAATTGAAGTTAACGAAGATATCATTACCAAAAATCCTAAAATAAAGCTTAAATCAAGCGAAAAGATAGATTATAATATTCTATCACTTTTAAAAAAGATCCCTGCACAATTAAGTGTGTATGAGGCTCTCTTAATATCAAAAGATCTCCGAGAAACTTTGATACGCTCTCAAAGATCCGGAGAGTTACTTTACTAAAAAAATGTATGACCAAATCATTGAAACTCAAGATCTCAATAATCATATTTTGAAGATCTTATATTGGAATCAGATCATACAACCGCCCTCTATATATTACCAGAGTGATGATAACTTAATCAATAATGATTGATCCGTTCTTCTATCAATCTTATGAGTCTAAAACATTAAGAGGATTATCACTGATATCCAACATCTTGGGAGAGATAAGTTAATGGTTCATGGTTTTAATGAAAAGAAAATCAGTTCTTCACTCAAGTTTCGATTTATATACGTAAGCCAAGTTTCATGTAATCGACGATATACGTTTAGAGCCTCTTCTCGGATGGCTACATAAATATGGCATGGTCCCATCAACTATGCATCAAGTATGAAGTACCTAAAAGATGAAGAGTTTAAAATTCACCTACAACCATTCTCCATCCATAAAAGCAAAGATCTATGAAGATGCAAAATATTTCATCCCTAAAGAGCCTAAGCCAACAGAGTCTCAGGCAAGAACATCCACTTCAACTAAAAAAAACTTCATAAGTGAAAGAGCGTAAAAAAAGGAAGAAAGAGGCAATGATTCAAAATACTATCTTATCTCAAGAAGCACCTGGAAACAAAAGAAGATATTTCTGTCAAACCTAAGAGAACTTATAAACTTTCAAGAAAAACAAAATATGAAATAAGTGATTCTAATTCAGACTATAATTTTGAATCTACTTATGGAAATAGAGTTCAAATAGTCGCACCAAAAAAGATAGCTCATTTGGCAGTGACAGATGACTTCTTCAAAATTATACTCATCCTAGCTTCAAAAAAAATCACTCCACCAAATCATACATCATAATTGATAACATTCTATGTGCTCTTAAGTGAGAGTGGTGGAACAGAACTCTATTTTACAAAAGAGTCAAAATTCTCACAATTTTGATTAGTCTACTCAATATGAAAATTCTGATGAGATAATGCCAACAAGAATACCAATGTATTATACACAGAAATTGCGAAGAATAATTCATAAGCTTCGAATTCATATTTGAACAACTAAAAATAGAACTCAAATCTTTAGCAGGATGTGAAGCCATAAAAGTCATCAAGCATCACTTAGAAGTGATAAATTTATCACTAAAAATCTTGGGTTCATCCACAAATCTCATCAAAATAAAATTTATTATAATATAATAATGAGATCAAACTAATAAGAATAGAAGATGATTTCCATGAAATTCTTCTTACAAATGATGAAAAAGTATACCAAGCCAAGCTAAAAGAACTCAAGATGGACAAACAAATACTACTATGGATGAACTTAAAGAAATCAACCTAGAGAGGATGATCCCCGAACTATCATCGCCCTTCTACCAATGAGAAAGTTGAAGAGCTAAAAATGCTACTTTGTGAATTCGAGATTGCTTTGCCGACATATTCTCAAATGTCGCTTATCCCCCATGTAGCTCATAAACTTGCTATTAAACTAGATGCGTTAAGCAAGCTCCTAAATGAGATTGAGATTGAAGTGTAATTAAAACTAAGAAGTTGATCGGCAAGCTTCATCCGAAGAGAAGTGCATTGGATAGCCAACATTGTCCAATAGAAGAAGCCCAAATCCATGCCGTGATTGACCGATCTAAATAAGCGTGCCCAAAAGATTATTTTTCGCAATATAACTACTAGACAATACTTCCAACTACGACATGTTTTCATTTATGGATCATCGAGATATAATCAAATAATGAAAGATGAAAACATACATCAGAACATTTATGACATCTATTGTTGCACATGCCTTTGATTGAAGAATGTTAGAGCTACATACCAAAGAGCGTATTTTGATGAGTTGATTCACCAAAAGGTGGAATGTTATGTTGATGATTTAGGTGAAGAGCTTAAATCAAAATCACTTTGAAGACTTGAGAATTATATTGAGAGAATCAAAAAATATGATCTCAAGATAAATCCTCTAAAATGTGCATTTGGGGTATCCTCCGAAAGATTCCTTGGTATATTGTACGTCACAGAGGAATTAAAATTAATCTTGCTAAAATCAAGGCAATTATGGAGATGCTTCCACCAAGAGTTTGCGCCGCTCTTTACAAGAGATTCATTCATCGATTTATATCAAACCTATCGTGACGCCACAATCATTTGCAAAAATTGATGAAGGATGCTCCATTCAAATGGGACAAGTGCAAGAAGCCTTCAATATTAAAAGCTACCTATTAAATCCATCAATCCTTAACGCCTACTGGGAAGCTCCTCATTCTATACACAACCGCATTAAGAGTCCCTTGAGCATTATTGGCACAACACAATGAAGAAAGCAAAGAGAATGCTTTTATTATATCAGATTGACAGAAATGAGATACTCCCATAGAGAAACATGCTTGATATTTGTAACTAAAAAAGCTTCATCATTATATGTTATCTCATAAGATTCTCATCTCAAGGATCGATCCAAATACATGACAAGACCACATTGATCGCAAGATGGGCAATATTGCTTTTACAATTTGATATCACATACAAAAAAGAAAGTGACAAGTCTTAGATTTTTTTGTTGTACATCCCATCTCAATTCTCTTAATGATGATTTGCTGATGAGCAAATTATGCTCATTCATGAAAGAGAAAAATCACAAATTTAAGAAATGATGGAGCCTCATCGATCAAACAAATCAACCCCAAATCTCCCAAGCACAAGAGTAGAATCTAAAGGATAATGCGACGATCATATGAGTCATTTAACCAATAACCAACAACTATGAAGCATTAGTGGCAAGTCTTGAAGAAACTATTTTCATCGCATATTCAAAACTTACATATTTTATGATTCTCGCTTATTATAAATCAAGTACTTGCATCTATAAAATCAATAAGTTTTGAGTTAGCTTTCATCACGAATTCTAACTTATGAAGCAAATATCAAATGTCACATTAACTCGAAGTCGATCCAGAATAGAAAAAGCGATTGTTAGCAATTAAGTAACAAGAATGAATGATGATTATGTCATGATTGGGATATTTACTCGACGAATTCTAAAGCCAGCAAAGTAGCAATCCCTGCAGATAGAGGGGTTACTAAATTCGACAAAGCAGGATATGACTCAAGCTGCTCCTCATTCTCCCCGAAATCAACAATGAGTTATAACAAGAACAGCTAAGCATGATATTGCCTCAAAAAAATAGTGTAAAGCCTTTATTGTAGAAGAGACACATGATTGAAAACAACCCTTCATCGACTACTTTAAAGAAGGCAAATTACCAAATAATAAATCACTAGCAGCTTAAATCGAGAAGAGAATGTTGTGTTATACCTTCGTCAACAACACTTTATATTGTAGATCCTTTGAACAAATGTGCCTACGATGCTTAAATGCAGATGAAGCTAGAAAAATGATGGTTGAAGTTCATGAAGGACTTTGTGGTGCACATCAATCGTCCAAGATAAGTAAAGATCAAAAGGAAGCTATTATTGGCCATCTATGAGAGATCAGATCAATCATTAAGATGTCATGAATGTCAGTACATGGAATATAATTCATCAACCTCCAAATCCACTACACCAACAAATAGCATCGCCATTCAATGTTGAGGTACAAATGTAATTGGACCAATCCATCCATCGACACCGCTTCATCCTAAGAACAACCGATTATTTCTCTTGGGTAAGCTACCCATTTAAAGAAGTTGTTGTTGATCGAGTGATTAACTTATTTACCCATAATGTAGTCTAAAAATTTGGAGTGCAGCGTCGAATAATTTTCGATAATGACACAACTTTCAAAAATACAAAGATTTATATATTCGTCGATCGACACAAAATTGATTGGTGATATTTTTCAATATATAACCTAAGGGCAAATGGTTTGGAAGAAACCTTCAACAAAATATTAATCAAACTGCTCAAAAAGATCTCCATTAAAAATAAGAGAGAATGACATACCAAACTAATAGAGGCATTATGCGTGTATCGAACTACCTACAAGATGCCGACTAAATCCACTCCCTATTCATTAGTATTTGTAACTAAAACAGTTCTTCCGCTCGAAGTTGAGTTGCATTCACTTCGAGTAGCCATCTAATACAATCTAATTGAAGATCAAAATGCTCATTTGAGAATGGAGAAACTTGACGCGCTCGATGAAATTAGATTGCAAGCTCATCAAAATTTGGAGGTTTATCGAGCAAAGATGCTAAGGCTTTTGACCATACGGTGTGGCCTCGAACATTCCAAAAAGGAAAATTAGTCTTGGTGCTGAGAAGACCAATTATTCATAATTTAAAATTTAGTGGCAAATTTGAGCCTAATAGAGTGCCCTTGTCATCAAAAAAGTATCAAGCATATCAACTTATTGACTTAAAGGTGAAAGACCAATGCCATCATAAATTAATGATATAAAAAAGTATTATACATGATAAATACATTCTCACAAATAAAATCTCGCAAAGATATTTTTTAATATATCTATTTATCGACATCGTTTCATGCTAGATCCTAAATAATATACTTACTCAAGATAAAAAATTCGTGAAAATTCTCTCTACAGCTGAATTTTAGATTTCTATATATGGATGAAATCAATGTTACATGTTAAACCCTCTTAAGATCAAAAGTATCAACTCATACATTGATATATTTTCTTAAATTATTTTATGGCGTTTTCAAAGTGCTTTAGAATTTCCCCTGCAAGACAGGAGACATTTTTATATACTTATCTAAATCGATAAGATTTAGTTATGGATGCTATTTGAGGCATTTACAAGAGATGTACCATGCTTTCAGACATTCTTCTTGTTGATAAGACTAGAGGAGTCCAAAAACTTGATTTATGGAGGTCAACTTAGTCTAAGGTTTTAAAGTAGATCTAAAAATATGGAGTGTAATTTTAGTTGTAGAAGTTTTATGACATGTGACTTTGTGATCAAGTCATTAATAAGAGCGATATTGAATTTAGGCTCATTGTCCAAAATGATGGTGAAATAGATGGAGATGAAGAGAATTCAAGTTGGATGGTTGAAGTGGAGGAATGCATCCGCCTATTATGTGATAGAAAAGTTCCACTTAAACCAAGGAAAATTTTATAAGATGGTAAGACAACAATGACTTAATGTTGGAAATATAAAGAGCATAAGTTGAAGTGAGAGAGGATGCTAGTGGATGGTCTTTACTCTTGAGATAGAATGCAAAATGAGTATGTTGGAAAAAGTAAAGTATAGATAAGATTAGGAGAGTAGATGGCATTACCGTCCAATGATTAGATTAGAGAGAGAATTAGATTCACTTATGTTAAGAAAGGCAGAGACTCAATTTTGCTTAAGATGTATAAATAATGATCAAGATACTAATCAATTTGAATAATAGACACAATGGAGACGAAGGATTCATAATTCAACCACCATGGGATTAAAGGCTTTTGTTGTTGTATCTAAATCGACATCGTGCTTCAAGTCGACGTCCTCAAATAAATATACATGATGATCAGAATGAGCTACGTTCATCTATATTAAAGAAGTTTAAACTCAATGATTTCAATCAAATTCCTGTTGGGACGGAGCCCTTATGATCAACTTGCAAGTAACAAAAATAATATATTTCTACGCATGAAAAGCCGGTCATAAGTATCAAAAATTTATCTCCCAGATTTGTCAAATTCTAGAGATCAAGTCAGAAGAACTCCCAATTTCGGAAGCTTTAATCAATTAAGTTGAAAAAATATCAACATCTACATCCTCAAGTCCAAGACACGAATGGGTTCTAAAGGTCGAACTCAACAAGCTCATAAATCCAGCCGATGCCTCACTCAACAAGCAAAAAATGCAAAGAAAGATTTTCGTTAACTGATGACCAAATCACCAACCCTCACAAATTTAAGTCAAAACTCAACAAGCATATAAATCGATATTGAAACTTTCCTCACTTGAAGATCAGCAAAAGAAATTCCGCCGTAATCCAATGATGATAGTTGTTCAATCTCAAACTAGATCCAACTACAAGCAACTGTAATCCGAGATCTTTTATTTGAACGAAGCGACAATGAGAAATAACTCTTAATTCAAGGTTGTCTCAAATCAATCTACATATTGCTTGCAGGGTGATATTTCAATTTGTTCTCAAATGATCTAATCTACAAATACGATCAAAGTCAATCTCCTCATCAAGTCACAAAAGAAAAGATAAACCAGAAAACAATTCTATAATAAAGTACGGCATGACAATTCTAAGTTAATAACTCGACATTATAAACCAAATATAAGCTTCTAGTCATCTGACGATCCTTCAACTAATCACAAAACTTGAAAGGAGCAAGCATACAAGATATACGTACACTCCCTGACAAGTCAATGTGGACAAATCAGGTTAATCCTTCAACGAGTCCATCAAAAGTAAAGAAGCATAAGGCAAGATATATATACTCGATAAGTCAATGTACAAATCTGTCAATCCTTCAACGAAGTCCAAAGCAAAGATAATCAAGATATATGTACACCTCGACAAGTCAATGGACAAATCAATCCTTCACCAAGTCGTCGTGCTTAAAACTAGATGTGAGTAATTCCAAATCTCAAAACAAACAAACTACTCATCAATCACCAAGTGAAACTATCGAGAAACTCAAATCTACAACATAAAGAAAGAGATCTAGAAGCTATCAATAGATTGGTGTAAGAACTTTATCCATCCGACGAGACGACATAATAAATCAAATAATCCCGTCATTTAGCATGTCCAAAATAAAGGATATAATATTAAATCTCATCAAACTATAAACAAAAATCAAAGATGAAGTGGTCCAAAAACATAAAGATCAACGCTAACAATCAATACTCGCTCGCGAATCATTTGTTGGATTTGACCCTCATTTTAAACCATACTCTCCGTCGCTTCCTCTAAACAATCCCACTCATTGATCCTTCCTCAACGTTCCTCCAAGCCTCCTTCCTCCCGAAAGTCCTCTTTTTTTTCATTCGACTCTCAACATAAAACTGGTCACGCTCGTCTTTCTTCCTCATCCAGAGCAATAGTCCATTGCTTCTTTCCCTCATCGGTTCTAGACTATCGAGCTCCTTAATCCAGGCAATCAGGTTGTTTGAGTCTCTTCCTCAAAGGCAACAATAAACTTCTCCGCTCTTCTCCCATCCTCCACATCCTCTCTCTCTCTCTCTCTCTCTCTCTCTCTCTCTCTGTTCAAAAGAAAAGAAAATTAATAAACCTCAAATTTCTCTCTCTCTCTCTCTCTTCTCTCATTCAGATTCAAAGGAAAATACAATAAAACCTCACCACCACTCCCTCTCTCTCTCTCTCTCTCTCTGATTCTAAAAAAAAGGAAAAAATCTTTCCTCGCTCCCCTCTTTCTCATCCAAAATAAAATGAGGTTTCAAGATACAATAGAAGTGTATGGAAATGTGTGAAAATATATATGTATTTCTTTTGTAGGTCAAGACCTCACATACCCATCATGTAACGAGTTGAATCCATATGTCAAGACCGCTTCATAGCTCATTGGCGACAAGACTTTAAAAAAAAAAGAAGAAGATATTTGTATATATATATTTAGTTTTTGTGGATCAATTGCGACCTCATCGCTGCAACTAGATCAAATTGACCGACGCTCTTCAAAACGACAAATGTCACGCTTCATCAAGCGTGATCTGGTAAAAAACACCCGATATAACCCCACGAGACGACAAATACGCCGAAATGCACAAAATTTTGTTAAATTTTGAGACTTAAACAAATCTAAATGAAAATTATTTAAAACCACTATGACTTATGTGTTTAACTTAAATTAAAATTCAAGAGGAAATTGACAATAAAATGATAAACTAAAATTACCCAATTATAATCGATATACTTTAAAAGGCTTGAACTTGTAGAAGCCCCACAGGAAAGTTAAGGCAAATGAAAAATAATGAATTTTAAAGAAGAGAATTCATTCTATTTATAGGCACGAATCAACTTTTATGGGGACTCCAACGTAAATCATGATAATTTAATCAAAAAATTGGTGAATTACGAAATCAAAGAGCCCATTAACGAAATATTATGAAGACGATAAAACTCGTTAAAGGAGCCGTGAATGCGGGAGGTTTCGAATAAGCTGCTTATGTATATCATAACATAACTAACTCTAATTCAAGCACTTAAAGTTTAGGCAGTAATACCTAATTAAAACAAACATTCGCATGAGGGAATTCTATGGAGTTGAAGGTTGAATTGAAAAGAGAGAAGGTACATGTATTCATAGCATGGGTTGTTCTATTCGCAAATTTGAAATATCTAAAGATGTTTCCTAAGAATGCAGAAATCCATTATATAATAAGGTATGAAAAAAATAGTCTTATTAATCAACGAGTTATGAAAACAAGAAACAAGTTAAATGAAGAACCTTCAAAAATAGAAGGAATCAACTTGAATGTTACACTCTATTGATTCATTGAAATATTTTTGAGGAGTTGAATTTTCATGCAAAACTACAAATCAAACTGTCATTTCAATCTATAGCTTCAAGATACATGTAAATACTTGAGTAAAATAAACTCTTTATATGTCAAACAATTTTATACAATATTCAAGTACTTTAATTTACGCAAGCTTGCAAATATAATAACATGATATTTTCAATAGTTCAATTTAAATGTTGAAGGATATGTGCAAATATCTTAATAAGTGAGAATCTATTACACATCTCTTGAATCAAGTTTATGTCATATTCAAGTGGTTTAAAACTTATGCAAGCTTTTAAATGAATGAATTATTCACACCGATTGCAATTATTTACAAGCAAAAATGCGATACTTAAATTCTCCAATTATTGAGCTTCTTTAACCTAAAGATTAGAAATTTCATTCTAATTATGATTTTTAAAAATCAATAATTTCATTAATTAGATAAAATTATCTAAATTATAAATACTTATATGTGCTCAGACATGAAAATTTAGAATGCAAATTTTAATGTCTAAAAAGGCTGCGCAAACTAAGTTAAAATTAAATAAAAATATAAAATCAATCTCATGATTTATAAATAAAATTATCTGAATTACTAACCGTGACACACAATGTTTAGATTCAAGTCTCAAGATGCTGAAGTTGCTTCTGGTTCTGTGACGGGTTAACAAAATCTAAAATTCTAATAATAATATTATAAGAATTTCAACTTATTAAAATATCCGGAGTTTTAATGTATACGATAGTAGACCGAATCTATTATTAACTAATGTGATCAAACAATAAATTAAATGATCAAACAATACATCCACCCCGATGATGGTTGTGTTGAATGAAGATTTCAACCGTAGGGGATACTTTCATCGAACTGTGAATGTAATTTTAAATCAAATTAATGTAAATTAAATATCAATCCAAATGCAAAATCTAATATGTCATTAAGTGTTAAATACTTAAATGAAATTCAATCCTTAAATACTTAAAGTAAACTCTATTCAACCCACCTTCCGAATTTGTAGGCCGACAATTAATAAAACTCTACCACAAAAGAAGTGTCAAAACAAATGTATTTTTATATTCACTCTCAATCAATCTCACGCGAAGACGCGGTGATGTGTCATCATCGTAATAGTAGAACTCCACATACGACGTATTACGATCATATTCGATACTTATTATATTACGATCATGCATCAGAACTGCCCGCTTCCAATCTACTATTTGAGTTGTGAATCATAGAAGATACTGAGAAAAAAGTTTCTCACAACTAGACTTAAAATTATCTCCTTATAACAATCTCGCATACAAGCATTGACGACGAACCCATGTTCTGGTAAGGATCCTTCGGTCGACACTACTAAGTAGACTAGGACGGATACGGATAAACCATGGGATCTGGGATCGCACGCCATCATTCCCCAACCATCCGCTTTAAATTAAAAATAATGAATTTCATAAATTCTAAATTTTCTAAAACTCCACATATCTTCTTACCACGATTTAGCGATCAATATGCCTTAATCGAAAGTTCTCTCAATATCGGAGGGTAATTAACTATAGTGCTATAAAAACCGAACCAAATCTAAAGTCCTCACAAAATGAGAACGAAATCTCTGGGTAGTGCTTCATATATTATTTCATCTCTGAAAATTTCACCGACATTTAAATCATACTCTCTTCAACAAGAGGTTAGTGGCAAATTTTCGAAGCCCGTACTTACCTCTACCTCTTTTTTTGGCTATCACTCAACCATTTCTCTCTCAAATTTTCTTTAAATAAATAGAAAACACAAAAAGATGAGAAAGAAACTCCACCCCCTCTCCACCATGTGTATGTCCTCACTCCACCTTGAATCGACACTGTTCATCGCCCCGTACACAAAAGTAAAATAAAAAATGTTAAAATAAATACTCATACGCATTGTTCTCATAAATAAAAAAATTTATATTTTCATGCATGTGCTACCCAAGTCTTATGCGCAATTTTTTAAGTACAGTAGGGTTTAAAGACATCTCATCTATGATATCTCACAAACCGACCAAACATCTTTTTTTAAGTATAGTCGAAAGACCTAACACTCTCCCGATGACACCCCCTATATAGTGAAGACATCAAGAAGCTACCAAAATTTAGACAAATGAAACCTAAATAGAAAATTAAAATGAATAAACAAAATGATATAATAATGATAAAAATAAAAAATAAGTATTTGTGCCCGATTTTCCAACACAACGAGAAAATTTGAATCTTATGCAAATGATTAAAGACATGCATGTTTTCTTAAGCTCAGTGAGTTTAAAGATTCCAAACTACTATCTCATGACACTAATCATACACGTTTTTTAAGCATGGTAAATAGGCCTACTATAGTGGATTCCACGTACGTGAAGAATACACAAAAAAGTTACCAAAGTTCTAAGTAAATAAGTCGACAAAAAACTTTAAAATGATAGAAAATTTGAACTTTTGGGTCACTTAACATGACAAAAAATTTAAAAGATAAATCAAAAGAATTCTAAACATTAATGCATGAAAATTAAAGTACAAATTGCATATTAAAAACAAAAATAAATATTTAAATGCAATTCAAGTTGCTTCAAAAGAGCCAAATTTGAACATACAAAAAACCAATAGTGAACATAAATAGCTCGCTTATGGGCACAAACAAAACTTTCATTGAACCCTTAAGAATTCAATAAATTGAAGATCAAATGCAAATAATTAGATATCATTTTAAGTGCATAATTAGATACAAACACTTTCACCCCACCAAATCCTCAATACATGAGAGCGGATAGAAGATATTTCTTTGAAAAATCATACATGCATTTTAAGAAAAAATATTGGAGATTTGCATGCATGCCATACAATCATATGTATTTGCATATCTAACACTTAAAGTGTTATATTTATATAATACTTTTGTGTCATAATCACACCAAAATTTATGCATGAAAAGATATATTTGATCTTAGAAAAATAAGTGATAATGATATTATTGATATGATATTAAAGATTTAAGTGTTATTTTATAAATATTTAAGTTTAGATGTTAAAAAATGTAAATACAAAAGAATTGTGTTGTATATATATATGTAAATCCCCATAAAAATAAGCAAAATTCAAATATTTTTAAATCATGAATATGAATTACTAAAGCATCATGCAGGTGCATTGAAAACTGTGCAAATGCATCTCGTAGTTGCATCAAAATTCATGTAAAGTACATTATGCATGTCGACTAGAACTCATACAAACATGTCAAAATATAACATATACTTGCAAGTGCTCTGAAAACACCAAAATGTTCAAAAAAGACTTTCATCGACTCCTTGGGAATTCAACAAATTCAAGATCAAATACAAATAATTAGAATCATTTTCAGTGCACAATAAACACTATAACCCATCACACTATTCGATACGCGATACTTACACAAGAGTAGGTGTTTCTTTGAAAAATCACGCATGCATTTTTTGATAGAAATATTCATACAAATAAGCAAATTTTGGATATTTTAAGCCAAAGTACACTATAAATTATGTGAATGCATCCTATAGTTACACTTAAAGTCATCTAATATAGATGCACCGATATAAACACATCAAAATGCAAAATATACCTACATGTGCTCTGACCAACACACTAAAATGCTCGAACTTAAGGTCTAAGAATGCTATGTAAGTAAAAATGAGATGAATCCAAATTTATATTGCCTTGAGAAACATATAGCCATTTAAAAAAAAAACAAAACAAAAAAAGAGGAAGAAGACATTCTATTATGATCTTGACCCTCCATGAACAACTACATGGAGTTGATAAGGTTCAAGGTAACCTAGTTCAATCGCATATATATTATAATGATGATTGTGGTGAAAGTAAATCTCATCTAAAGGGGTATCATTGCCAAAATATTTAGAATTCTAGCGCCAAATTTTTTCAATCATAAATCTTAATTGAATATGAAACATCTAAAAAAATTACAAAATTAAAGAAAATATATTCAAGTGAAATTCATCACTTAAATTTTAAGAGTAAAAATCTATCCACCCTCTGTATCATATGTATGTCTATGAACCCTCTCAAAAGTCTTATGCAAGTAATTCCTTCGACCATATGATTTTACAATCAAATGGCACCACAAAAAAAAAACAATTATAATCGAGACCCACTAATATGATGATTCAGAATAAAATAACATTATTATATTATAGTCACAACTAGAGCTCATAAATTCCTTAATGGTATTAAGTCACTTGAGATATGAATCATAAGGTCATTTGATAGGGCATAAAACCTCTATTAGTTGAAACTGACTTAAAATTATTCCCTTAGAGAAATATTCTAACCACACCTCTGCATGGAGTTGCTCAATCCAAGACTTCATTAGTCCGGCCAGTCCAGGATAATCGTCAACCTTTAGGGCCGATTCAAGTGGGGGCCGCCCATTTTCTTAGTTAATAAATGAGGGTATTAGTGTCCTTTTATTTTATTATGTTTAAGGTTTGTGGCATAAGTCCTGTTATTAGAAAATTCGTTTAGGGCTCTTAGTTAGTGTTGCATTAAAAGTTGTTTTTAAGGTTCCTAGAATGGAACTTCTATATCCTTCAACATTGAGTGGTGTATTTGTAATCCCAATTATTCTTAGTGGTGGTTTGTACCTTTCCCTTCCATGTGAATTAATAAGTTGTTGAGTTTTATTTGAATCTTAATTTTATCTCCTGACATCCTCTCCTTTCTTAACCTAGCCATAAGTTTTCTTCTTCCTTCCCATACCCATGTATCCTCCACCCTGACCTCACTCTAAGTTTAACCTCTCATAGTTGCAAGTCTACTCTCCCCCCCCTTGATTCATCACAATTCTAACTTCTAAAATCCCTATAATCTTTTCTTCTCAAAACCTAGATTTTCCCATCACTAATTGTAACATAAACTTAGATCCATTTGTTACCAAGATCCAATATCAAATCTACCCAAGTCTACAAGATCCACTTGAACGATATAATAATGGATGTTGATAAAAATAAATCAATCAAGTTGGATCGACTACCTCCTCTGATCAAATAGATCAAGAATCATGACAACTCAAGACGACGAAATAATAGAATCTAAATTGGGCTCATCATCATTTCCCTCACCATCCACTTTAAAGTATAGTGGTAAATTTTCTTCATTCTAAAACTAAATCGTTATTATACTCTAAGCATTTATCACCTAAACGACTAGCCTCCATAGAAAGTTCTCTCATCATTAGGAGTAATTAACCATAAGAGCGTGCACCTAGAAGAAATCTAAAATCCTCACAAAATGATGATAAATCTATGGATAGTGTTTTGTCTACAAAATTAATCTGTCATTTGAAAATTTGACCCAATACAATTTAAATTCTTTCGCAATAGCCAAGCATGAATTTTTAAAGCCCGCAATGGATTTGAGTTGTTGAAGACACTAATTAAAGAATTAAAAGTTCACTCGTTACTAAATCTAGGTAATTTTAGATTTCAATGCATATAATAGAGTTAGATCATTCCTAACATTAAAAATGAAGAACACAACTTCAAATTGGTTAAATAATATGAAAATATATTTTGTCTTATAAAATTTCTTTTATAATTTTTAAATTTTATCTTAGCATTGATATATTTTTACCTCAAGATCTCAAATGCAAAATACATTTTAAATAACAAAAAAGATTCCAAGGCCAGTCAACTTCAACTTGACGAACGAGCTCGTGAGTTGAACTTATTGAACTTTGAATTCGATCTCTTATATTACACAAGCTCAAGTTCGAGTTTAATGAATCTCAACTCAATAGCTCATCAACCTACTTAATTAATTAGTAATATTTATGACTAATTTACTGTGATTTGTCAATGACCTTAAATTTTTAAGCTAATTTTAAAGAGAAATTTGACTTTATATGCCTTCTAATATATGTAAATAGTGAAATATCCATGTTATTTATTTTCTAAGAGAAATATGCCTGAAAGTTCATTATAAACAAAGTTATTCCTTTTTATTAGAGATTTCAAACTTATCAAAAAAAAAAGAAATTAATTCGAATAAAGGTTTTAATAAAGTTCAAGCAAAATTCGAATATATTTCGAGCAAATTCAAGCAATGTTCAAGCAAGTATCAAATATAATTTGAGCATGATTCTAGCATGATCAGAGCAAATTACAATACAATAAAATTAAATATTTAAGATTTGGTCATTGCTTACCAATTGAGCTCGAGCCTAGCATTCATTGCTTGAGTCGAGTTCAAATTTAGTAAGCAAGCTCTAATCGAACTCATGCTCAAATTTGAGCCACCTATAAACTAATCAAGTTGTGCTCAATTTATCGTTGACTCGAGCTAAAGCATAACATTCAATTAATTGAGTCAAGTATAATCTCAACATGTAAGCTCAAGTCAAGTTTGAGCAATTCGAACGACCTACAAAATAAGCAAGCAAAGCTCAATTTACCTCAAACTCGAGCTCAACTCAACTCATTTAATCCCTTAACTATTTCGTTTCATTTATATAGAAAGAGATTTCACTAGCCCTCATGTCACAAATAAGCTGAACATGCATTTTATGTTACTTGACACTTGTGGTTTCTACTAATTTTAGTGTCAAACTTTAGCATGACCTGCATTTTCAAGATGCAATAATCAGTAAAATATTTTGGTTGGACGCCCTTAATCCCAAGTTATTGTATTATAAAATCAAGATGAATCTCAAGAAATGGCGGGTCCTTATACTGTAAATTTATGGGTTGGGCTTGGGAGTCTTATATGAAGACAAAAAAGCAAATAGGACTTTAAGTAACAAATAAGAGACAGAAAACCATCAAATTAACCTGTAATGTTTCACAGGTGTTATGGCTAAAGTCTCCAGGAAGATGTTAAAGCTGATCATTAGCAAAAGTACTTTCTTTCCTAAGATAACAAGGATAAGCTCAACAAACATGTTACTAAAAACATAAAGTTACCCAAAAGAGTCGTCAAAAACAAAAGGGAGCATTCCGGCCCTGTTGTTATCAGTATCCGTCCAGATATGGCTGAAAGAGTAAACAACTAAATAATAAGAAAAGAAGTTCCTCAAACAAGTGAAAGATGAGCAACGCATACAACAGATATATATGCAGAAGATACCTTCTCATACTAAGAAAACCATTTGGTTTTCCTTCAGTAAACGGTGAGTTTGCAAATATTGCAGTTGCAATCTGGTTCAAACATAACATCAAAATAAAAGAAGATACTGAGGTGTTAAAGCAAACAAATAAGTGAAAAGCACGTACAGGCTGCAAAGCAAGACCAGCTCGGAATTTCCTGATCATATCTGGTTCGGAACTGAAGTCAAGATTGACCTATCAACATAAACAAAATGCCAAAGCATCAATCCTCACTATTCACTCTGATACATAATTCTATCACACCAATCCGACCAGGATTTGATAAAGATCACATGATGACACGTTTCTAATCAACAAGGTACTTACTTGAACAGTACAGGTGCGGAACATCATATCAAGTCCCAAAGACCCAACTTTTGGCATGTACTTTCTCATAATCTCGTACCTTCCCTGTAGTAGAAAACTTCAGGTGCACATGCATTAAAGTATAATACATTTTAAGAAATAAACCACTCTTCCCATTTAAAATAGGTACAAGACATTCGAACCAAATGGAAATAGAAAACAATCAGTTTATAGACTATAATACTGGAAACAGAAAATAGCAGAGCATTCAATTATATATATGGGTATATAGTGTAGATGGAAAATGCTTCACAAAAGATGAAGAACCAGCTTATACGAGGACTAAAACACATTAATAATAAAAATGAATAATAAAAGGAAGATACCTTTGGCATAATAGGAATATCCTTCAACGCCCATTTTGGCTGAAAACCAATTCCTAAAAAAGCCAATGCCCATTTCCTCAGCCACAGCTTTTACCTAATTAAACAATATGCCTTTGTCGATTAAGTATAAAGGGCATTGAACACCAACTTATTTGTCATTCATAAACATGCATGTACTTCATTAATAATAGATCTGCACAATGCGAAGTTAAAAGCGATAAACTGACTAGTTAAAGCAAATTTTAAAAATGCAGTCAATTTAATGTGATATGTAAGGCCAAACAAGTATTGGCACAAAAAAAAAACAAATAGAAACATCAACTCATACAGTTACATCAATGTCTAGCCTTCAGATACTTAAACAACACAACAATTTCTTAAACATCTTTCATTTATTCAGTGTATCAATACCTTAATAAATGTTCCAGAATTCCTGTAAAACTCCATAATTAACTGCATACCGATAGTATCTCAAATACGCAGTTCAATTATTCCTTTGTTTGTTGATATGAAAGACAATCCCATCGATAGAATGAGATTTGAATAACTTAAGTAGGAAAAGATGATGAAGTTACTGCTGAGTTACAACGCAAATTGAGCATAGAGGGAAGTTTATAAAACTTTGATCTACATACGGAATTTAGAATAATCAAAATTGCCAGAATGTGGCATGCAAGGGGTGTACAGAAGTCAAAACTTAAAACATGATAGCTCAGAAATGCCTATAGACTATGTACTAGTTGGGGATTGATTGAAGTAGAATTCTCCTATTAAAAAATACTTTGACAATATAACTGGACTCTATAGGCATGCCAACAAAATGTTCCCGAGAAAGTTGTTCCTAGACAAAGATCATTTAGTCAAATAAGGACAAAATTCGGTGAGGATTGAGATAGAAACTTGAAAAATATGAAAAAAATGAGGATGAAAAATTGTAAGATAAAAGGACAGCAGAGGAATGCTAAAAGTTGGATAAATATGCCACAGCAAGGAAAAATGAAAAAAAAAATATATTGATTTAACAAAGAAAAGAAAGAACAAATCAAATCATAAATTATGGAAAAACCAAATTTACTGCATAACAAGAACATAACTTACAACATAACTAGTGAAAGAAAATAAACAAATGAAGTCCTAATTAAACCTATTTTAGGAAGAAAATAACAGCTAAAATTGTTACTGATTTCCCAAAACTTGAAAGGAATTCAAACTTTAGAATTAGGATATTATAAATGGCCACCGTAAAGTTGCCAGCCAACATTTTCTTTTTATAGAAACGACTTACAGTATTTATGAAGTTCTATTTTGAAGTTAAGCTTTCAAGTGACAAGTGCATATTTCGTACCACAGGAATACAAATACCTCTCTCTCTCTCTCTCTCTCTCTCTCTCTCTCTCTCTCTCTCTCCAAGTTCACGGTAATGGAAGAAGTCCAGTGTACCATACATTTTGATAAAATAAAGCAAGCAACTCTATCGAACTCTAGACCATTTCATACTTTCCACATATCAAGTATATATCTTGGCAAAGTATAGCATAACTTTAAAGATTAAAAAGCTGTCCCCCTCTTCTTGGTTGATTATCTAAAGATGTTGTTATACTGATGCATGTAGAAAATATATTATGAACAATATGTTATAAACAATCTTCTAATGACATCATATGCAAAATACAAAAATCATTATCAACTAAGGTTCTTCATTTCTCCAAAAGAGCTTCTCATTCTAAGAAGCATAGAACATAAGTTCACATGTATCAGTTCTTCCACCTATGTAATATATATATACACCGAATGCAGTAGATCAGTAGCTACCAATTTTTATGTAGTAGATCAGAAGTAGATTGTTAATACCATCAAATCAAACAAACATACATGAAAATGGAATCTACAGCCAGTTCACAACCAACCCAAGATAAAATATACACCGAATGCCGAATCATTAAAATAAACCAACCTGATTTATACAACCCTAAAATTGTAAGGTCAACATACAATTACTTAGCCCTACCAAGAAAAAAAAAAAATACAGTACTTGTTTCAACAATATGTTATTCTGATCAATATTTGACTTTGCTTATGATCAAAGCCAGCAAACCCAAAATTGGCTAGATAGAAACAAGGGCATGCCCTTGATGACAGAATAAATATTTGTAAGAAAAAAACCATGTAAACAAAAAGAACCAATGCCAAAAAGCAAATGTTACTAACCTGATAAAGATGTGAATTGACCTCTGCACAGGTTTGATGCAGAGTTTCAAGGGGTGCACCACTTAGCTCAAACTGGCCACCTGGTTCAAGTGAGATGCTCTGCATTCCCTGTTCAAGGACAAAAAAAAATAGGAATTGTTACTGGGATGGAGCAACAAGAAATATAGACAGAATGCTATGTTAGGCATGTATTTAACAGCAAATTTTGACCTGCGCAGGAGTTCAAACAACCATAAAATAATTCAGTAATGAGTCTTTAAGATTATATAAAATAGAAAGCATTAAAAATTATAAAAGCAATCCCTCTCTAATACTTACTGACAAGAAAAGATGAAAAACCATTTAGTAGCTTCATAAAGTCATAACAAAGAACATATTGATTGAGATGATGGCTAATGAAGATGCTCATAAAATATATAATGACAAAGAAGCACACACAAAATGCAATCAACTTGAGATTGGCTGTAGGAAATCTATCATACGTGAATAAATGGACTTAACAGCTGTCAACATTACCCAATGATAGCACTAAAGAAGAACTTTTCTGTCATTCAACTGTGAATTCCAAAGTTATTCATTTTACAGAGAATAATGCTTCACACCTGCTTAAGTCCAATGACATGGTCCCCCTCCATTATTTTGCCCCATTCAAATCTCTCAGCGATTCCATTTAGCAAGGCAGCAATTTGTTCATAGGTTATAGGGCGAAGTGTTTCAACTTCAAAGCCAAATTTCTCATGTTCTGTACCTATCCTGCCAATAATTAGTCACACAAAATCAACCAATTGAAAGTAATATAGCATATAAACCATGACAGAGCATAGTCACAGAAAGATAGAAAAGTAATAGAAGAACAATTATAATAATGTAATATTATAAATTCATAAATTGATTAATACACCATCGTAATCAACAATATTACTAATAGGGAGCAGCAATTTATACCTGTTTATTAGTATAACTTTTTAAAGATACCCCAATTATTTTATTAATTGAATGTAAGGCTTGGTCCTCTTATTGAGCCAGCTTGGTCCAATTCAATTAGGTTGGTCGGTTTAAATCAAAATTAGTGTTATCAAAGACGCTCGAGGCTCTTGTATAAACACCTGAGTGAGGCGAGGCTATACTTTATCGCTCTCTTTCCGAGCAAGCACCATGGAATAAAGTGTTAGTTGATGATGTGACACTTCTCTAATGAATTTTTTTTATGATTTAAAAGCACATACGATCATAATATATAAATAGAAACATATATTGAAGTAATAAATATGATACCATATTTGGGAAAAAAAACTCTTTTCAAGAGTCATATTGGATCATCAAAATTTGCAAGAATTAATTCATTTAAAGAAAAATCAGGCTCTTAAGATGTTTTATAACATGTAATAGAGAAAATGCATAAATTTATACATGGGCTTTTTATGGGGATCAATTTAGTCTCAGACTATTAAATGTGTCCAATTGGATCCCTTAACTCTTCAAAATTGATTCAAACTAGTCCAACCATATTATTATATATAATAAATAAAATACTGCTTAGAGGTTTAATATGACGAATAACTATACTATTATATATAGTATTGTAATTTTTATTTAATTGTTATTAAACCAATTTCTTTATCCCACCGGCTACAAGTAGCTAACTTCAATAAGTTCAGTGAAAAAATTAGATCACAATAAGATAGAAAAAATAAACAAATCAAGTCCATTTCTATCTCCGTCATTAGAGGATTATTATCCATTTTCATCACCCTACATAAGAATCATCCTCAAGAACCTAACTGGAAGGTGACCTTTATTAATCATAAAAAAGAACACTACATTAAGTAGTACAAACCTATTTGACATATTTAACCTTCAAGCAATATCCCATTTACATAGCAATTCTAATGGTGGGACTAATTTGGATCAATTTTAAAGAGTTGAAGGACCATATTGGGCACTTTCAAGTTTGAGACTAAAATGGACTAACATCTAAAGTCCATGGACCATTTAAGGAATTTCCTAATGTGGATATCATTAATCCAATCCCTCTCAAGGGCAATGATGTTAGCGATGAGCAAATGATTGGAGAGATTGATAGTAATATTTCAAATGTGAAAGATAAATTTGTGTTTCATGATGAAGATTTGACATAGGGTGATGTAGAAAGAGCATAAAGTATGTCAAATCAAATTAGGTATAAGAGCTTCTGACTCGAATATAGTAACTTTTGACGATAACAAGAATACAGCTAATGATATAATCAACAAGCTAGAGGGACTGCAGCGCTTAAGGAACTGTCAATAAATGATAATATGCCTGGTCACCTGCAGCGCTTAAGGAACTTTCAAGTTGATAAAAAATGGCATGGTGAAAAAATAAATAAATAACTGCCATAATAAATAAGAAGGTAAACCTCCATTGCTCCTTTTGCTTGCAACCAGATGCAAGATAGGTAACAAGATCCTCTTTTGTCAAAGGTTCAGTCAACACGGCGGTATCCTCCGCTGGCGGACTCGCTGCCACGGTCACTAGACGCCCTCGCTCTACTCCAGGAAACTCCAAGCGCAGGCCCTGTTGCCTCATCTTAGCGCTCCTCATGAACGACGAATACCCCACAACTTCAACCTTTGGTCTAAGACTAATCATCATCGAATTAGCACTGCAATGCACGCCACTCGTCACCTCAGATTGATAAACCTGGCAACCATGCAAGCCGGACATAAGCGCCATCCTCTACTCTAAACTCCTGTGACCTCCAAAGCAAAACGAAAGCAAATGAGCTATTCAAGGCATGATATAGCTTGCAAACGGAGATAATATAGTGAGAAAATAATCAATTTTGTTATGAGGAAGGAACTGCGGTACTGGATTCGCAGCGAGGCCAAGCACCTGGAGGATTGGTGTTGTTAGGGTTTCCGTTCCAGAATCCGATGGAGTATCCCGATGCTCTGCAGTGGCGAAGGACGAAGGACGGCGAACTCCGAAACTGCAGAGAGGCTGAGGGGGAGAGGGTTAAGGAAATAGCGGCGGGAGCCACCGCTGGGTCCCGGGGAGCGCACAGCTGACGTCGGAGTGTGAGAAATGGTAAGATCCGGAACGGATTCGTTGCTCCCACGTAAAAGCTGCTGCTAAGAAGAAAAAGGTAAAGAGTTCTAAATTGTATAATTGTGCTAAGGCATCTTAGCCTAATCATCAATAATTTTGACTTTCAATCAAAAGAACTTGAATTCATTATAGAAAGATTACTTTATAATTATTTGATTGAGAGCTTTACAAATTTATGATTTTAAATTTTATTATTTGGTTGACAAAATATAATATAAAAGTAATGAAGGTTTAGACATAGCGGTGAGGTGCGGTGCCGACGGCCGATGGCCAGTCGGTGGTCACGCAAACGATGCGATGGCGGGGCGGCAATACGGGCCGATAGTGGCAGCCAGTCGATGGTGGTGGCGGTCGGCGCGGCGGCGGGCAGCGCTGGCGAGCGAGGCTACAGGCTATGGCGGTGGCCGGCGAGAGGATATTGGCGCCCGCTCGGCGCAATGCCCACCATCACTTTATACGTGTATTTGGAATTACCAATCTGGCGAATTCAATCATAATACCTTTTGGTGTATTTGAAATCAAATTTTACTTTCACCAAACGCCGAAATATTTAAAGCGTCGCATTTGGAATCGTCGCATTCTAAATGCACAAATATCTCATGTTATATTGTGAGTTTAATTAAATTATTTCAAAAAAATAGAAATTGTATAACTTATCTTAAGATCTACTTCGTTGAGCTCTCGAAAGAATAATAATTAAATTATTATATAATAAATAAATATTTTAAAAATATATATGATAAATATTATTATTTTATTTTATTTTAAAAATAATAGTTATCATATTTCATCATAATTTTCTTAAAATACAGTTAAAATTCAATTTATCAAATACTATCTGTAATGTGGTCAGGACAACATCACAGGCAGAAAGTTACCCTAATTTGTGTATTAATGAGTGGTGCATCAATGATGTGGTATAAAAATACACTGATGTAATATTTGAGAACTGCATTATGATTACATTTTGCCTGCGTTTTGAAGAATTTATCAGAAAAAATATGTATTTTCTAACCTACTACTCCTGCTTGAGATGAGACTAGAAAGTTGTAGTTTCTATTTTATAAACTAAAAAATTTTGTATACTCATTACAACTTCTTCATATAGCAACTTATTTTATAGTAACTTCACTATTATTTTTTTCATATAACTACAATTATCTCAAATAGACTCGTAACATATTAATTGAGAGTTTAAGATTCTAACCAATAAATTTTGAGTTCAAATTCTTTCAAAAAATTTATGTGTATGAATTTGTGATTAAATTCACTCAAATGTCTCAAAAAAATATTTAAAAGTTCTTTGATTGAGATTTTAGGTTCATTGATTGTATGAAAAAAAAACATGATAAAAAATAATGATATTTCCTATTTTTTTTATTTTAGACTATGTAAATTAAAAAAAATCAAATATAATGATTATATTTGTATATCATCAATTTTTAAAATATATCTTTACTTGTAAATAATCAAATTAATCTTTGATTATATTTTAAAAGGTTCATTTTATCATTTAGTTAAACTAAAATGCAAAGTGAATTTAAAAAATCATTAATTTTTTGTGTATTTTAAACACTATTAGTGGTGAATATTAATATTTGGTAAAAAAAAAAGTATAATGTTATGATATATTTTCTAGGTGTATGCTAGATTTCAAAAAAAAAAAAATTATAAAATGTTTGAATATAAAAAATAAAATGAATATAATCAATCATCATCAAAGGGTTAGGTATGAGAAAAGCCACTAAACTTATTTTCAAGAATTAGGATTGTTTAGGACAATGGTGCGGTGCAATGTATTTTCACATATTGTTAGAAATTTTGTAGTGTGCTGATAAACTGTATTTTCAAACTTGATATTGCAGAGTGCAGTGGCTATCAGAAAGCTATGATCTGACTTTTTTTAAAGATCAGAATGGATAGGCCCATAACTTTATTTTTATTCTGCTATCGTAAATTTTTTAGCACACAACAGTTATAGTCTATATCTTTCTTAAATTTGAGAATTTAATTAATATTAATTTATTAACTACATTCAATTAAATAAATATAAAATCACAAGCTATTAGTGGGTTCATCATAATGATATTGCAATTATTTAATTTATTTCCTTGACGCTATTTAATTAGCCAAAACATTACAATATTATAAATACCACATCACCCCTCAACAGATGGTGGTGATGCCACAATCTTTGCCGCTTTCTTACAGTTGCAAATTTATTAAAAGTTTGTGTTTTTTCTGTTAAAGTCTATGATTAATTTAAAGCATATTGGTGATGCATGTAAAATTTTAAATTATTTTTTAGCCAAAGTTTGTGGGGAACAGCGAAAAAGTCTAGATTATGAGTATCTTCTTGCAAATAATTGAAGTTATAAAAATTGGCAAGTAATGGATATCTTTTTGACGTGTGAAGAGTTAGTGGAGTCCAAGCATTGTTGTGTTAAGTGCAAATGATTTGAAAAAATTGTAATGGGTTTTTTACTTTACAAAATAGAAATTGCAACTTTTAAGGTTAAAAAATACATATTTTTTTTCGTAAATTCTTCAAAATACATCTAAAATACAGTTCACAAATATTACATTAGTATATTTTTACATCACATTATTGTCGCACCGCTCCTTAATACACAGTTCGGAATAACTTTCTGCCTGAGGTGCTATCCTGATCACACTATAAATAGTATTTGATAAATTAAATTATAACTATATTTTGAAAAAATTGTGATGAAAAAATTATATTCTTCAACTTGATCTGATGGAATATGACAATTATCATTTTTAAAGTAATAAAAAATTAAAATATTTATCATATTTTTTTAAATATTAATTTTTTCTATAATAATTTAATTGTTATTCTTTCAAATAGCTAGTTAGAGCTCCACCAAACAGATCCTAAGATGAGTTACACAATTTCTAAATGTTAGAACCTTTACCTTTTTGTTCTTTGAAGTAGCTTTTGAGTGGGAACAACGAAGGTAAAATTTATAAATTATGTCTAATTATTAATTTAGTTAGCAAATTAGGCACCGCAAAAAAATTAGTAAAATAGGTTTAGTCGTCATTTAGGTGATCAACGATGCGGCCAGTCAGCATGCCTTTCGGCTTAATTTTTTTAAAAAAAAACTTGAGGCAGTTGCAGTATTTTGTTAATATAGTACTCATCCGGTGTCGGAATCGAGCATGGTTCGTATCTTTGGAATCTTAACGAAACTATTCAGGACTTTCATGTTGACAAAAAATTGTGATTGTGGCCTAATACGTAGGAGTTTTTGGAAATGCACGCAAAGACTACATTATTAACTTGAAATATTAGAGCAGCCCCGTATTTTGCCAGTATCGGATTCATTCGGTGTCAGAATCGAGTGAGCTTTATATCGTTGGAATCGTAACAAAATTCCACGCGACTTTCATGTTGACCAAAAATTAAAATTATGGCCATATATACAGCATTTTTTGCAAATACGTGTAAAAACTGCAGTACCGACCTGAAATATTGGATGCCCCCTTATTTTGCCCGTGTCGGACTCATCCGGTGTTGGAATCGAGCGAGCTTGATATCGTTGCAATCATAACGAAACTCACCACGACTTTCATGTTGGAATCGGAATGAAACTCCCCACAACTATGGCCCGATATGCCCGTACTTAATTTGTTAATTAAGGTTATAATGAGGTATAATTTAAAATTTTAGCCTGCAACGAATCCGTTCCGGATCTTACCATTTCTCACACGCCGACGTCAGCTGTGCGCTCCACAGCGGTGGCTCCCGCCGCCATTTCCTTAACCCCTCCCCGCAGTTTCGAAGCTCGCCGTCCTTCGTCCTTCGCCACCGCAGAGCATCAGGACACTCCATCGGATTCTGGAACGGAAACCCTATTCTCTAACATGATCCAATATGTTATAGACATGAATAATTAGATCGCTTAAAGAATGATCCAAAGACCTCGAATGGACTAGATCATGAAAGGCTTAAATTTTAAATTAATCTTAATTAAAAATATAATTAGCTAATTAACCCGCTTAAAAAAAAAATTTAAAATAACGCCGATAGGTCGATTAGTGGCATAATATATCAGATTCGGCATATTTGGGCGACTGACGCATAAATAATTTTTTTAAAAAAAAATCAACTGGCGCAGGGAACATCTTACTCTCTCTCTCTCTCTCTCTCTCTTTATGTAAATATTTATAAATTTATTTAGTTATTTATATATTTAAATTATATAAATATTTTTAAGTTATATAAATAATTTTAAAATATTTAAAATATATAAATAAATAATTAGTTATTTATATATATATATATATATATATTTAACTAGTTATTTTTTTATTTAAAAATATTTATTTATTTAAAATATATAATTAGTTAAATAAATAAATTTTAAATTATATAAATATTTAGTTATTTATATATTTATAAAATATTTAGTTATTTATATATTTATTTATTTATTTATTATATATTTATTCCTTTCTTTATTTAGTTATTAAAAATTATTTACTTTTTTATTTTTTTTATTTTTAGATTTTTTATATTTTTTGTTATTATTATTATAGACTTATATAAATATATATATATATATATATATATATATATATATATATATATATATATATATAATTAAAATATTTTATAAAATTATTTTAAATTATATATTTTAAATTATTTATATAACTTTAAAATATTTATATAATTTAAATATATAAATAACTAAATATTTTATAAATATATAAATAACTAAATATTTATATAATTTAATTTTTTTATTTATTTAACTAATTATATATTTTAAATAAATAAATAAATAACTAACTAAATAAATAAATATATTTATAAATAACTAATTATTTATTTATATATTTTAAATATTTTTATATTATTTATATAACTTAAAAATATTTATATAATTTAAATATATAAATAACTAAATAAATTATATATATGATTACTTTATTTATATAATTTATAAAATATTTATATAATTTATTTTGTTTCTTTATTTATTTATTAAAAATTATTTATTTATATATTTTAAATAATTATATTAATTAATAAAAAAATTATTAAATAAATTTATAAATTTATATATATAATTAAAAATATTTTTAAATTATATATTTAATTATATATATATAAATAAATAAAATTAATAACTAAATAAATGAATATTTAGTTATTAAATATTTTATAAAAAATATTTTTAAATTATATATTTTAAATATTTTAAATGATATATTAATTAAAAAAATTAATTAAACGGCTCTACCTCTCTCTCTCTCTCTTTCTCTCTCTCTCCCGCGCTTCCGAAAATCACGGAAAAAAAAATTTTAAATTCAGTTAGTCCGTTTGACGATTATTTAGGCGATATTTTATGCACTCATCCGTCAAACGGACGACTATGCCTATTTTCATAAAAAAAAAATTTTATGCCTAAACACCTAATTATGATTAACATTATGCCTATTTTAAAAATTTTCCCTTACTAATATGAAATCAAAAGAATTCAAATCAATTAAAATTAAGTCTTTCCAAAATTAATTAAAAAGTGTGCCCATAATTTTATAATAAAATTATGTTTATATGCAGATTAAGAGAGAAATCTCCTTTAAAAGTTCAAGTAAAAGCAGAATCAACAGGAAGAAAAAGGGTTTAAGGTTGATAATTCTGGAGTTGACGGGATGGCATTAATATTTAAATTATTAAAATAATTTAGATGATAAAATAACTAATATATATATATATATATATATATATATATATATATATACTAATTATTTATTTATATATTTTAAATATTTTTAAATTATTTATATAACTTAAAAATATTTATATAATTTAAATATATAAATAACTAAATAAATTTATAAATATTAACATAATGATGAGAGAGAGAGAGAGAGAGAGAGAGAGACGTTCCTTGTGTCAATTGATTTTTTTTTTAAATTATTTATGTGTCAGTCTCATGTTCTTGCGTCGTCTGGATCGTTGATTGAACAACTGGACTATTTTTAAATTTTTTTTAAACGAATTAATTAGCTAATTACATTTTTAATTAAGACTAATTTAAATATTAAGCCGGAAGAGCGTCTTCTTCCTCGTGTGAGACTTCTAAAGCTCTCCGCCCCTTCTTTGAGATGAATTATTTTTTAAAAAATTTAATATCTAAAAGACTACATTAAATCTCTAGAAGAAATTTTTTAAAGTCCATAAGAAAAAGCTAAATTATTAGGCATATATGCAAATTATTTGTATTGGTGCAATTAAAATTATTTTTGACATTGATATGGCTCTCAAAATACCACCAGTCAAAGCACAAATCTTGATGTCGAAAGCGATATGATTTTGAGTCAAAACCGTCGAGATCAAGACTTAAAATATCATTTAGAATCTTTGGGACATCAATTAAATCCCAAAATAACTCTCAAATATAGTGTTTATAGTCAAATCGAAGCGTCGACGAAATGGATCTAATGAGCCTAAGATCTCATAATTCGACTTTATTTGGGCATCCAAATGCTTAAAATACATCAAATGATCAAAAGAATCATCCCGAGAGTCCGTCGAGAGTGGTATGGCCTATATGAATTTCAAGAATGTCCTCCTCCCATCTATAAATAGGCCATTCCTCACATGAGAGGGTAAAAAGCTAAGTGAAGGGAGCAAGTGAAGAGGTGAACAAGTGAAGAAGAAGAGGCTGAAGCAAGGAAGAAGAGGAGCCACCACTCGGCAGTCAACCACCCACCACAGTCGGCGATCCTACAGTCAATCTGCTCAAGGAAGAAAAGAAGAAGAGTCAAGCAGGAAGAAGCGAAGAGTCAGAAGGAAGAAGCGGAAGAGTCAGAAAGGAAAAGCGAGAAGAGTCAAGCAGGAAGAAGAGGAAGAGTCAAACGAGGAAGAAGGAAGAATCTAGCAAGAGGAGGAAGAAGAAGCTCAAGCTTGAAGATCCTCAAGCAATTCCTCGTTACGGTCATCAACCACCATCACCCTGTAATTGTCATTGCATCTCCTCTCAAAGAACCATTTACAACCTTATCGTTGTTACATATGTTTTCCTCCTCATGCAACTCAGTAATCTTGTATCGGAAGATTGTACTCAAACAGATATATAGTGGAAGCTTTTTTAGAGTGGTTTTCCCTCTTTTCGGGTTTTCCACGTTAAAATTGAGTGTCTCTTGTTCTCTCTTTAATTACTGTGTGTGGACTTCAACAAGGCTAAAGGCGTAAACTTTCACTCTCTGTGGTTTTCCGGACACAACGGTTGGCCGTATATGGGAAGTAAAACCCTTCAACCTCACTTTGTGAACATCCGCGTTATGGCCAATAGGCCTGACACTCATAATGGAACCTCCCGCTCAACTCGTCATTCTCAAAACCCATCCCTAAACCAAGGGGCGCCATGTTGAGGCGGGCGAATCTCTTTGGAAGATCGTGTGTCGAATGGAGGAGTCTCAAAATAAGATGATCCGACTTTTGCAAGGACTACAATGGCTACTACGACAAACATATCTCCCCAAGATCGGTCATTGCGGGAGGAGGTCAAAACGCTAATCCTCCCGAACCTGAGTTCCTCCGCTCGCATGGAGCCGTGCATCTCCGACGCTAGTTCCACCATCATCCAGCGTGCGGCTCAGCCGTTACTAATCCACCGTCGTTGATAGCTTCACACATGCTCATCTCATTAATCCACATCATGACATTCGCAAGTCGACGCTTAATACAAGATGAATTTCACCTTCAAGATAGAAATCATCTTCACCCACACCTTATGAGAGTCCTCACCTTTAGGTATTCTTGACATCCAATTCCGTAGGTTTCAAGCTTAGAGCATTGATTCTATGATGGGGCAACCCGACCACGAACACATCGACCATTCACAGGTATCATGCATATCCGAGCTCACAGCGCTTTGTCGTCTTTCCTGTTACCCTCAAAGGCAAGCTCGCACTTGGTTCTATTCTCTTCCAAGGGGATCCATCCATACCTTTAACGAACTTCGCCGGGTTCTTTGTGGAGTTCATTGCAAATGGAGAATCATTAAAGATTCCTCCCATCTTTTCCGGTGACGAGCGGTGAATCACTCAAAGAATACTTCCGAGGTTCTCTTTAGAAGCTTCGCCAAATACAGGGTAGACCACGAACTATTAAGAGGAGTTTTCCTTGGAGGACTCGTCAGGCTTCATTCGTCATTAATGCGGGACACGGTCTTCATATCGACTTAGTTCATCGTGTAGAAGCAATCTCCGATGAAGCTATTAATGCTCATCGCAATTTGAACAATATGGAAAGCATAAAACACCCAGAAATGTGGACCGGCCCATCAAGAAGCGACAAGGTAGTCATGATCTCCCTCCCACATATCAACAACGTGAACCTCGGCCGGAAAAGACATACACGCCGAACACATCTCGTGTTATCCTCCGATGGCTATTCGCATGATGAAGAACATATCAAGTGGCGCATCCATTGAAACCGAATTCGAGAAATCGAGCAATATTGTCATTTTCATCGGCCGTGGACATACTCAAGCATGTATACAACTCAAGGAAGAAATCGAGAGACTCATTCAACAAGGATACTACGTCGTTTTGTGAAGAATCAACCACCTCAAACAAACACACCTCCGTTTGGGGCAAACCAGACACCATCACAAAAAACAACCAAATAATCATCAAATAATTGAGAAATCAAACAATCGCAGAGGATACATACTACATAATCAAGTTCTCGCATCGCTTCCAAAGAACCGTGAAGAAGTCTCGTATTGATCATTCCATCACTTTCAATGACTCTGACTAAGGAGTCCATATCCCTCATCAAGATCCACTTTATCATCGCAGGATCGGATCCTTGTTATAACGCTAAAAGAATTTTGATCGATAATGGGAGTTCTCATGTCTTATTTTACTCAACTTTTCTTAACTGGGCCTAGCTAGTAAAAGCTCCAACCAAATGACCACTATATGGGTTTGATAATCACCCAAGACGCGTAAGGGACAATCACTCTTCCCGTTACCCTGAGAATTCCCCGACAAGTGACTCATTTAATACAATTCATGGTGGTGAAGTCGATTCGATATAATGCAATCTTCTGGAGGCCCCTCCAATCAATTTTCTGCTATCACTTCTGCCTCATCTCAAGATAAAATTTCCTACCCCTGGAGTTGGGGTGGTTTGTGGAAATCAAAAGACCAATCATGTTATCTCGCATAAGCTCAACCACGCCTTTCCATCACCTTCAAAGATCAAGATCTTAACTTTCGAGATGAAAGAGTACCTCAAAAAGCTTCTCAGAAGATTTACTCAATAAGATTATCGATGACCAACCATTACGAACAGTGCAAGTGGGATCTTTACTCTCAGAAGAACAAAGGGAAAAATATATAAATTTCTTACGCAGGAATCAAGACATATTTGCTTGGAGTCCAGCAGATATGCCGGGGGTCGACCCCAATGTAATCACGACTCCTCAAAATTAATCCAACGCTCAAACCAATCATCCAAAAGAAGCGAGTTTTGCACCGACCGCCTTCGTGCTATTGAACAAGAAGTTAACAAGCTCATGTAAGCGGATTCATACGAGAAGTGCATTACCAACATGGCTAGCAAATGTTGTCATGGTTAAAAAAACAAATGGAACATGGAGGATGTGTGTTGATTATACTGATCTTAATAAGGCCCCGCCAAAGGATAGTTTTCCTCTTCCTCGAATCGATCAATTGGACGCTACATCCGGACATCAAATGCTCAGTTTTTTGGATGCTTATTCTGGGTACAATCAAATAAAGATGAACCCAATAGATGAAGAGGCTACAACGTTTCAAACATATAAAGGTTTATATTGTTACCAAGTCATGCCATTTGATTAAAAACGCTGTGCTACCTATCAACGCCTCATGAATAAGGTTTTAAAGACCTACTAGCCACACAATGGAGGTGTATGGATGACATGTTAGTGAAAAGCTTAGAAAAGTCACAACATATTTGACTTAGAAGCATGCTTTGACCTCCTTCGACGCTATAACATACGACTTAACCCAACCAAGTGCTTTTGGGGTTACGCCCGAAAATTTCTTGGATTTATGGTAACTCACCGTGGGATAGAGGCTAACCCTAAAAAAATCAAAGCTCTCCAAGATATGATTCCTCCGAAGAATATCAAAGACGTTCAACATTTGAATGGTCGAATTGCTGCATTATCCCGTTTCCTAGCCCGTTTTGGGGACAAATATTTGCCATTCTTTAAAATATTGAAGGGAGCTAAAAATAATAATTTTCAATGGACCGATGAATGTCAGTATGCTTTTGAGCAACTAAAAGAATATCTAGCATCTCCTCGCTATCCAAACCTATTCAAGGAGAAACGTTATACTTATATCTTGGCTTTCTTCCCACGCAATAAGCTCGCTTTAGAGAAGAAGATGGGGCACAACAACCAATTTATTACGCCAAGAAAATTCTCTCGATATAGAAAGTCGTTATCCATTTGCGATAAAGTGGCTCAAGCTTTTCTCAAAAAAATTGCGCCCATACTTTCAAGCTCACACCATCTGCGCTAATCGATTTACCATTAAGGGCCATCTTACGTAAAACCGTAAGCATCGGAAGATTGATCAAATGGTCTCAGAACGGAGAATTTGATATAAATTTTCTACCTCCATAAAGTCTCAAATACTAGACTTTATAGTGGAATGCACCAACCCAACTCTAGAAGAGCTATCACACGCGGTCTTTCATCTCCTCGATGGACTCTCTACGCTGATGGAGCTTCGAAGTATCGGTGTGCGGAATCCTACTTGTTTCCCCAAAGAATACCCAGAGTATGGACTTCGCTTAAAATTCCCTCGAACTAATAACATGGTCAATATGAGGCTCTCAGTGGTTGAGACTCGCCATCGATCACAAGCCCAAAACTTAGTAATTCACACCGACTCCCCTTGTCGCCTCCCAAGTTGGAGGAGATTTTAATACTCATAATCCTCAACTGCAATATCTCCACTTGGTAAAATCTCTTCTTACTCATTTCAAGACACATCAAATCATCCACATACTACAGAGAAGAATACTCTGCCGACACTCTTGCTAAGCTTGCTACCTCTACCACTGAGATCTATTTAAGAGAAAGCATGTTGAAGAAATACATTTTCCCAAGATCCAAGGGCCATGGATAATTCAAACTATTGATGAGAAAAGGAACGCTCGTGGATAAACCCAATCATATCTTTTCTACAAGAAGGACCCTTCCCAAGATCCAACTTCCAAGACGCCTCAAGACAAGCTTCAAACTTTGCTATTATTGAGGTGAACTATACAAGCGAAGCTTTCTCGTCCATATCTCAAATGCCTTCCACCTTCGGTCGACATGCTAAAAGAGGTTCACTGAATATGTGAACACCTTGGAGGAAGAGCATTGGCCCTTAAAATCACAGGGTTTTATTGGCCTACAATGAAACAAGACTGAGTTCACAAAGAAATGCGCAAGTTGTCAATTGCATTCTAACCTCCCTCACATGCCGCATGCAGAACTCTCATCCATTCAAAGCCCATGGCCCTTTGCTCAGTTGGGGATTGATATCATGGGACCTTTTCCACAAGATCGGCAACGAAAATTTATCATTCTAGCCGACTACTTCACAAAATGGGTAGAGGCAACCACTCGCTAAAATCACAGAGGCAAATACCAAACAATTTGTCCGGAAAATATAATATGTCGATTCGTCTTCCCGCAAAGATCATCACCGACAATGGAACTCAATTTATCGAAAAGTCTTTACGCCCTTTTGCAAAGATCTTCACATTCACCGCCGTGATACTACCGTAGCACATCCTCAAACTAATGGGCAAACCGGTTACCAATAGACCATACTCAAAGGACTAAAAACACGCCTCGAGAAGGTCCCAATGGGTTGATGAGCTCCCCAATGTTCTTTGGGCCTACCGCACCACGCCACGCACTTAACCGGTGAGACACAGATAACTTGTGTTTTGGTACGCTATCATACCGGATATCGGGTTCCAAGTCCAAGAGTCCGCTGATCATGGAAGTAATGAAGAAAACTCCGGCAAAGACCTGCACCTACCCCTCAAACTCTGGATATGGCCCTACTGACGCTTCTATCACCAACGGGTAGCTCGCCACTTCAATGTAAGAGTGAAACCTCGCCCCATATCCGGTGACTTGGTCCCGCTGAAGTCTCGAGCAGTAAAGGCCCTCGCAATAAACTCTCACCTCGGGATGGTCCAGAGGTCATAGCTATGGTCAAGCCAGAACGCTCAAGCTCAAGGACCCGTAAGGAAAAACTCTACCTCAACTTGGAATACTAAGAATCTTCAAAATATTATCAAGAACTCTTACCGCATAATTATTATGACTTTTATCTCGCTCGTCATTTCATCCTTGTATAACCTAATTCCCACCTACTAGATTAAAGCTTGTTGTTGCGCTTGTTGTCATTTTCTCTTAAAGCTGCACTGTCTTATGATTATATCATTGAACTAGTGAATTCACGCCTTTGTTCTAACAAGATTTGCTTTTTCTTACTTTTCCTCCCACTTGAGAAATATACAACTCATGTTACATCTCATTGGGACATGATCAATCGGGACTTGATCGGACATCTTCCATACAGTTAACGCCATCGAAGTCACACTCGCAAACAACCTCGATAGGTCAAAGATCTTCACTACCGCTAACCACCCCCTCCGGCCGCCAACCCTTGGGTTATACCGCCGACTACCGGCATCGCTGCCACCATCGCCGGTAATCTCCGCCGGCCACCACTATCATCGTTGGCCATCCTCGCTTAACCGACGCTCGCCGCTGCGAAAACGCCCTGGGATTCCCGATATTTTACGTCATCAAGCAAAGCTCGACAAACAACCTGTGAAAGGTCAAAACTTTGATTTTACTCGTGTTAATGTCATCGATAACACCATGATAAACAACCTTGATCAAAATCTCATCGCCGTCACCACCGCTGACTACCATCGCCGTTACCGCCCGAATTATCGCCGGCATCACGGCTATCCGGCCGATATCGACGCTGGCCGCTAATTGCCGACAACCATTATTGGCTGCCTTGTTTGCGGCTAACCACTATAATGGCCGGCGCTTACTACTGCCGCCGGTCATCGCTGCGAACTATCGGCAATCTATCACTATTGTCGCCATTATCCATGCTGACTACTGCCGGCCCATCGCTTACCACCGCCGGCATCTTCCGGTTATCGCCATTGTCGCCGGCCATCCGCGCTGACCATCAATTCTGCCGCCACGCTGACTACTCTCGAGATTCAATTCAACCTTTCCATACGTTAACGCCATCGAGTAAAACTCGCAACAACCCAGAAAGGTCAAATGTCTGGACTTCGCGATCTTTCCATACGGCACGTCATCGAGAAAAGGACAAACAACCTGTGAAAGGTCAAACGCCCTGGGACTTCGCGATCTTTCCATACTGTGTTAACGCCATCGAGTAACACCTCGACAAACAACCTTGATAGTCAAAACTTTGTACTCTTCCACACAGTTAACGCCATCGCAACACTCGACAAACAACCTTGATAGGTCAAAGATCTCCGGCTGCCGACTACTGCCGCCATCATTCGCCGGCGACGCTGGCTGACCACCTTCGCGGCCAACCATCGTAGCTGCCCATGCTGACACTGCTGCCGGCATCGCTACCATCCGGCACTCGCCGCCACCACCATCGCCGCTGGTTATCTCGCCACCACCTCTGTAAGTCACCATCGCCACCAATGTCGTTCATCATCGCATCTTCGCCAACCTCGCTCTCCGGTGATCGCCCTAACCCGGACGATCCGACGGATCAAGAACCGGACGAGGTCGGAAACGAACCACGACGCATCGCCTTCGACCGCTTCCTAACCTGTGACGATCCGACGGCAAGAACCGACGAGGTGAAACGAACCACGACGCATGCGGCCTGATCGCCCTAACCTGACGATCCGACGGCGAACCGGACGAGGTCGGAAACCGAACCACGACGCATCGGCCTTGACCGCCTTAACCCGGACGATCCGATAAACCGGACGAGGTCGGAAACCGGAACCACGACGTCATGGCCTGACCGCCTTCCTAACCCGTGACGATCCGACGGACGAACCGGACGAGGTCGGAACTGAACCACGACGCTGGTGGCCTGATCGCTTCCTAACCCGTGACGATCCGACGGGCGGACGAGGTCGGAACCGGAATCCACGACGCATCGCGGGCCTCGACCGCTTCCTAACCCGTGACGATCCGACGGCCAAGAACCGACGAGGTCGGAACCGGAACCACGACGCATCGTGGCCTCGACCGCCCCTAACCTGACGATCCGACGGGGCGAAACCGGACGAGGTCGGAAACGGAACCACGACGCATCGGCCTCGACCTAACCTGACGATCCGACGGGACCAAGAACCGGACGAGGTCGGAACCCACGACGCATCGTGGGCCTCGACGCCTTCCTAACCTGACGATCCGACGGGGCTGAACCGGACGAGGGGAAACGGAACCGATGCGATTGACTTCCTAACCCGTGACGATCCGACGGCCAAGAACGGACGAGGTCGGAACCGGAATGACGACGTGCTGGCTCGACCGCCTTCCTAACCTGTGACGATCCGACGGGCCGCGAACCGACGAGGTCGGAACCGGAACCACGACGCATGTGGCCTCGACCGCCTCTAACCCGTGACGATCCGACGGACAAGAACCGACGAGGTCGGAACTGGAACCACGACGCATCGCGGGCCTTGACGCTTAACCCGTGACGATCCGACGGCTGAACCGGACGAGGTCGGAAACCGGAACCACGACGCATGGGCCTCGACCGCTTCCTAACCCGACGATCCGACGGCGAACCGGACGAGGTCGGAACCACGACGCATCGCGGCCTTGACCGCCTCTAACCTAGACGATCCGACGGAACCGGACGAGGCCGGGAAACCGGAACCACGACGTACCGTGGGCTCTCGACCTCCTAACAGACGATCCGACGGACGAACCGACGAGGTCGGAACTGAACCACGACGCGTGGCCTTGATCGCTTCCTAACCTGACGATCCGACGGGCCAAGAACGGACGAGTAAACCGGAACTAAACGCATCGCGGCCTTGATCGCCTCGATCACCTCCAAAGAACCTCACTCAAGAAGAAAGGAGAAGGAAAATGTGTGCCTCTCCTTCATCCTGGGGTATTTATAACCCCAAAGGACAAACGGTAAAACCCCTCAAAACGGTTCAAAACGGCTCAAAACCGCCTAATTTCTCGGCCGTGCTGGCGTTCATGCAAGGCCAAGGTTCGCTGGCTATAAGGCCATACAGAAGCGCTACAGTAGAGCTGGCGCTACTACAGAAGGCTCTGCCTCCGCCTCTTTCGACCCGGATCGTTTCATATATGGCCCGCTTCAACCAGACGCTTATCTGAATCTGACGCTGAATGGCTCACACCAACCGTTACGCTGAATGGTCTGAACCGTGCTGGAATGGCTCATGTCATGGGCGAATCCCCACTGGCTGGCCACCAGCCGCGCTGCTTCATCGACGCCCAGATCTGGACGGCCACTGCCGCATGACGCCGCCATAAGGCCAGCGCTTCAAGGCCTCAGACGATACGACGCCGACGGGCGCAAGCCGCGGTCCCCTAAACGCTCAAAACTTCGGAGTATCCAAATACCCATAACTCAAAATCTTATGCCAACGGCCACATCTTCTTCCATAATCATAATTTTGTATTTTTATGATGGTTTATTCTCTCAAAATGTATGATTCGTCCGACGCTTGCTGAAGAATTCATTATTTTCGAAAACATATTTTTGATGATTAATGTCATCCAATAACCGATATGGCTCAAAATACCACCACCAAAGCACAAATCTTGATGTCGAAAGCGATATGATTTGAGTCAAAACCGACGAGATCAAGCACTTAAAATATCATTAATCTTTGGACATCAATTAAATCCCAAAATAACTCTCAAATATGGTTTATAACAAATCGCTCGACGAAATGGACGATCTAATGAGCCTAAGATCTCATAATTCGACTTTATTTGGGCATCCAAATGCTTAAAATACATCAAATGATCAAAAGAATCATCCTGAGCCGCCCGATCGGTGGGGAGTGGTATGGGCCTTATATGAATTTCCAAGAATGCCTCCTCCCATCTATAACAGCCTTCATTCCTCACAGCATGAGAGGGTGGAAGGGAGTCAAGTGAAGAGGAGTCAAACAAGTGAAGAAGAAGAGGAGTCAAGCAAGGAAGAAGAGGAGGAGCCACCGCCGTTGCCAACCACCACTGGCCACCGCCGCCGATCCTTACTGGCCACAATCCGCCAAGCAAGGAAGAAAAGGAAGAGTCCAAGCAAGGAAGAAGCGTAAGAGTCCGAAAGAAGAAGGAAGAGTCCCAAGGAAGAAGAAGAGTCCGAAAGGAAGAAGAAGAGTCCGAGTAAAGAAGAAGAGGAAGAGTCAGCAAGGAAGAAGAGGAAGAATCTAAGCAAGGAGGAAGAAGAGCTCAAGCTTGAAGATCCTCCAAGCAAGCACTCTGCTCGACGGCCATCAACCACCATCACCGCCACTTTCATCGCCAATTGTCCTGCATCTCCACCGCTACCAAAGAACCATTACAACCTTATCGCTGTTACATACTGCTTTTTCCTCCTCATATGCAACTCAGAATCTTGTATCGGGAAGACTCAGACTCAAAGGATATATAGTGGAAGCTTTTAGGCCAGTTTTTCCTCTTTCGAGGTTTTCCACTAAAATTCCTGAGTGTCTTGTTCGCTTTTAATTACTGTGTTGACTTCAACAAGGCTAAAGCAGAACTTTCACTCACCTGGTTTTCCAAAGACACAATGTATAATTGTAGTATCTACAATATAAGATCATGAAATTTTTATTTTATTTTTTCTGCAAAAATTTATTGTTAGTTTATATATGCTTTAAACATATATAAATAATTAAATTATTTAGCATTTTAGGATTTTAAAAAAATGAAAGTTTTTTAAAACTCATCATAATAAGTGTTGTTGTGTGCTAGAAAATCAGTTGCGGTAGAGTGAAAGTTTACGTCTTAGCTTTGTTGAAATCCAAAGACACACAAGTATTTAAAGAGTAACAAGAAAACTGCAATTTTTTGAAAACCCTAAAAGAGGAGAAAAATCAGGCTGCGAAAAATCTTTCATTATGTATCGCTTTTTGAGTACAAAATCTTCCCAATAACGAGATTACAAAATTAGATATGAGCGAACAACCACTATGTAGTCACATTCGCAGAAAAAATTAGCGATGATGACTAACAACAGCGAACAACGACAACGGCGACATAATAAATGGCGAGTTTGACGACGCGAGGATCGGCGCGGCCGCGGTGGTTGACGACGCCGAGTGGTGGCAAGATTGTGCTTGGAGGATCTTCGCTTTAGGGCTCTCCTCTCTGCTTGGGCTCCCTCAATGAGGAACGAGCTATTTAGATTGGATGAGTGACGTCAGAATACATACAAAATCAACCACTTCATCGGACGACTCAAAATGATTACTTTGATCATTTGATGTATTTTAAGTATTTGAATGCTTAAATGAAGTCAGAATTGTAAGATCTTGGGATTGTTGGATCCGGCTCGTCAAGACGCTCAATTTGACTATAAACATTTCATATTTGGGAGTTATTTAGGGATTTAACTACTATCCCAAAGTTTTCAATGATATTTTAAGTGCTCGATCTCGACCAGTTTCATCTTCGGATCAACTTGCTTCTAACATCAAGATTCGTGCTTCAACTGGTAAAATTTTCAGTCATATCAAGTGTAAAATCAAATTTAGTGATATCTTAGTTTTTAATTTTGATAGGAGACAAAAAAAAAGTTATTTTTTCTTTTTCTTTAGTATATATATATATATATATATATATATAATTCAAAGGATATTATGATAGTCTAATAGGTATAAGAACAATATTATCTTATACTTTTTAAGAAAAAATTCATCATATAAATTTTCCAAAAACATTTTTTAGATAAAAAAATGTATAATTAATTTTCAAACAATTAATTGCTTGCCTCAAATAAATACAATTTCTATGTCAATTTTATTTTTAAAATGAATATTTACATACATACTACATAATTCTTATATATTTATATATTTAGCATCTAAATCTTTAACATAACATAAAAAAATACTTGTATCATTACTTTTTTTTAAATAAAAAATATATTTTTTCATGTATAAAAAAAACGTCATATTATATATATAATTTATTAAAATTATGTTGAAATATACATAAGATTAAATATTATATATATATTATTTAATAGATGCATTTACATACATAACACATAATTTTTAACTATTTAAGTATCTAACACCTAAATTTTTATATTTATTCAATTAGTACTTAAATTTTTATTATTGTATCAAAAATAATATAATCATTATTTTTTAAAAGTGAAATGTATATTTTTAGGTATAAAAAAAAATGTTATTTTTATAAATATCAAATTTTAGAGATTATATATGTTATGTGCTATTAATGTATGTTGTCACCATCAATTTTATATTTACAAATAAAAAAAAATATTTGATAACTACCTTAGAGATTATCCCCTCGGATTCACGGCTGGAATAAACCGTTTCTCGGCTTTTCCGTTACTCTCACCATCTTCTCTCTCTCTCTCTCTCTCTCTCTCTCAGGTCCCTCCACAACCTGGAATCCAATGACGCTCCTCCACTATCCGCCGTTGATTTCGAAATCTCACTGAAGCCCGAAAGCAGAGAGTTTCCTATATACCATCTCTGACCAGAAAGAGGACGTAGTTATTCCCTTTCTCTCTCTCTCTCTCTCTCTCTCAACATTCTGTTGCAGGGATGGCGGATTTCGAGAAGCAGTTGAAGGAGCGAGCCAAGGAGCTCAAGGAGATGATGAAGAAGGGGGTGAAGGTGGTCGGCGATTCCTGCAAGAAGGGGTGGAACAAGGTTCGCAAGCTCAGAAGTTGATCCCCGATCCCGTCTTCTTCGTGGCTTCATTTGTTCTTAATCGTATTACTCCGTCTTCTCTTTCTCTCTCTCTCTCTCTAGATCTGGGCTTTCCTGTGTGGATTTTGTGGTTTTGGGGATCTGGATTGGCTTCTTCATTAGGGTTTTTTGTTTGTTCGTTAGGCTTTTGAGTCTGGATTATGTGAGTGGATTTTGTCTGGTTTCTGTATTCTATTCATTCGAAAAAGGAGCTTCTTTGGTTTGTTCTATGTTGTGCCATTCTCTTTACTTTAGGATTTTATCGTTCTATTACTTATGATTATTTTACTCAAATTGGTACTATCCATATGCTTTTATGAGGCTATTTTATTGCTAGTATTTAAAATTTTAAAAATAATTATAAATATGATATATATATATATCTAATATTTATGAGAAATATATTTTTTGTGTTTGATTAAAACTAATAAAAATGAAGATTGTGGGATGAGATCCTCGAAGACGTGGGAGGTGTTCATGGTGATGATAGTGATCGATGATGACGATCTTGGCCAATGTAGTGCCGTGTGAGAGAAGATGTTGTGATGGAGTTGTCAATGGAGATAGGCAAGCGATGATTGTGGCCGGAGACGGGTGAGTGGTGATCGATAATTGAAGATGAGATTACAAATTGCTTCGACAGCTTTAATGTGCTCGGAGATGTTGGATTCGTCGGAATAGGTTTGTTTGTGCAGAGAGATCGCAATGTGGTCATAATGCTTTTTTGCACAGTGTATTTTGAATTCACTCGATTTAGGTGATTTCATGATGCATTAAAAATGAGCTAAAAGTAGAGTTTTTTTTTATAATTTCTTTGAATGTTAATTTGAGTTTATTTTATTTCTAATCAAAGCTTAAAACCCTTATATTTCAAATACAAAGCACTTAATTAGAATGCATTCAATCAAACAATTCTTATGAGGATGAGAATTTATTTATGGATTCACCAAGGGATTTATTTTTTTCGATTGATTAAGAATTGGCTCAAAAGTAATTATAATGTTTTTGAGGGAAAAAATAGAAAAATTTACATAACACACAATTCTTATACATTTACATATATAACACTTAAATTTTGATATTTATAAATATAATATTTTTATATGCTTAAAAAAATGTGATATTATTTTTGATGTAATCTGAAAGTATTGGATGATATATATATATATCACTTAATTCTTCTATATTAATATATCTAACACTTAAATATTAATATTTATATATATAACTCACAAATTCTTAATATCATATTAAAAATATCATTATTATTAACTTTTTAAAAATAATTTTTCTTTTCATAAATAAAGAGTATTATATGATAATGAAATTATTTCTTTAATTTCACATATTGTATATTATCCTTTAATATAATTGAATTATTAGATAATAAACTTTTTTTGAAAGAATATATATATCACACAATTCTTACGCATTTACATATCTAATATCTAAAATTAATTAAATATTTACTTAATTAATAATTTTCTATATTTAAAAAATGAATTATAACAATATATTTGATGTGATATTAAAAATTATAATATTACATATCTAAAAATTGAAGATTAGGATACTATATATAAAAAAAAAATTTAAACTTTATATATTAAATATATTAATACATAAGAATTGCATAGTTATTATGCAAATCTCCCTCAAAGATAAATGTAATTAAGTTAATGATATAATTATTTTTATCTAAATAAATTAATTATAATAAAAATAATATATAATGTATGAAATCAAAGAATCTAATAAAAGTAATCCTATTCTAATTTTAAAATCATTAGGAAAATATATAATAATTTTCTTTTAGCTGAAAAAAGATATTATAGTAAATAATTAGCACGTGAGGAAATATAACGAGAAATTTGATTGTAACTCTTCCAATAGGAAAGGTCTTGAGGCTGCTGCAGCTATAACTTGCGTAAGAAAACTTAGAATAGACAACTAAAAGAGTGATAAATCGAATCGATCAAAATAAGGGTGTAAACAAATCAAGCTTAGTCAAATCAAATCGAGTTTTAAGTTAAATCAAACTAAACTTGTTTAATCACTTGACTCGATTTAAAGAAAGTCAAGTTTGAGCTCGACTCGAATGCTCAAACTCGCTTAAAAAGCTTGATAAGCTATTAAACTGATAACGTAATACGCAATATATTATAGTTCACCGTGATATATATGAATTGGCTCAATAAACTATTGAGTTGAGTCAAACTAGATTCAAACTCGAGCTTGAAAATTATTTGAGTTTGATTATGAGTTCGAGCTCGAACTCGTGCATCGATAAGCTTAGCTCATGAGCTCGTTAACGAGCCGAGATCAAGTTAGCTCACGAGCCAGCTTGACTCAATTCACACCCCTAAATCGAACCATCCAAGCAAATCGGTCCTATCCAACACAAGACAACATAATCCTATCACATGTTTAAATATTAAATGATCTTAATTACATATTTAAGTACTATAACATCCTAAACATTTAAGAATAATTCCTTATATTCAAATATAATATAGAAATCATCTATAAATATAGTACTTAATTACATATTTAAGTGCTATAACATCCTAAACACAATTGAATCGATCAATCCAAGTAAATTTTCAAAATATTAGATGATTTGAATAAAAATCAAAAGTGATCCAATAAGCTACTTTCATTATAGAGTATACAAATATTTACATAAGGATTGATCCTCATATTATTATCATGATAATGACATAGAAAAACCTTAAATTTTCAACCCTTAACAATTTTAAAATTTTTATTTATGACTCAATAAACATAGTTCATGTAACACTAAGGCTATACATAAGATTTAAGACCTGTTTGTAATAACTGTAATTATATAAAAAATAGTGATGAAACTGCTACAAAAGAAATCGCTGTATAAAACAATTGCGATAGATTGAATGAGTTGTCAATCTATGCTAGGAAGATAGTTACAATAGTTGTCAATACACCTACCTCATTCCTCATTCCTCATTCTTGAAGGCAACTAGCAAAGGTGTCAATAGATCCTTGCCACTTGGTGCTAATACACCTTTTTCATTCTTTGCAAATCTTGTGATTATATGTACATGTATTTCTTATGTAAAAATCATGTAAGGAAGAATCATTTTTTCTTCATCATCATAACATTTCTACTTGGTATCAGAGCAGTAATGATCCCCCGTCAAATACTCATCTAACTCCTCACCTTCTTTGCCTTTTCTCCAACCCTAGCTGACGACCCTTCCCCTCAAGTAGAATACTCCCTCCACCTCCTCTCACCTTATCACCCACACTATGACACTATCATCAATCCACTAGAAAAATAAAATGAAGATTTACATACATAACCATATAAATCTTATGCATTTACATATCTACCACCTAAAATTATATATTTACTTATTTAACACATTCTTAAAGTGAATGAGGATGATATTTTTAATGTGATATTAAAGATTAGGATCACTAGTATAAATAAACCCCAATCTCTCTCTCTCTCTCTCTCTCTCTCTCTCTCTATATATATATATGAATCAAAAAAGAAGAAAAAAAAAAGGGAATTATTCAAAAACAAGACTGATAATTTCCTAATGTCTTCATGTTAAAAGTGTTTTTCAAGAAGGGTTCATAGAAAGATAGATGACAAGTAATAAAATACCTAATAGTATGTTACATAGGAACATCTGGATCCAATCTCCTCTGTATAGCAGCTGCAGCCTGAGGAGGAGAAGAACATTAAAGTCAAGATCAATGAAGCACATAGAAGAGTCATTTAGAAGCAGAGGGCATCTTACCTCAAAATTTCCTAGCTTATATTGATAGGCCATCTCCTCCCTCAGACGACCTTGCTCCTTCATCGCTTGTGCCTTTTTTAAAGAAATTATAAAAAAAAAAAAAAAATTTAAAATTTCAATAAAAATCTTCGTTAATGGATATTTTTTTCAATTTATTAAACTTTGGTGAACTGATATTCATTCTTCATGGAATACTCATGTGTAACAAGTTTAGTAAATCACTATCATATTAGATGAATGGGAGATAAGAAAGCAAGTTCGGGAAAATTAAGAGAAAAATGAATTTTTTTTATAAAGCTATTATGAGTATTATAACATTATTTCATTTTGTGAAAAAACAAAAGGATAACTTTTATATAAATATCTCATTTCGATATATTTAATTATAAAAACTTATCTCTCACTGTAAAATTTATTGAAAAATAATAAGAGAGTAATATACAAGCCACCTTAGCCTCGTCGTATAGTGCTTAACGACAATCAAGAGGTCTTGGATTCAAGGTCTTCAATATGCGTTGTGTGCAACTTTGTAATTAAATTTCATGCAAATGTTGCAACAAAAAAGAGATTCATAGTCGAATAAGTTCGACCAAATCTAAATGAAAAAAAGTCTCAAACAAACTCTTAATGTGTAAGAGATGGTTAGGGTTGACCTCCATAAAAGAGATTTTGAAGTGATCTTTAGTACTATTTAGAGACTATCCCTGTGTGCTTAAAGAAGAACAGCTAAAATAAATAAATAAACAGTTTCGTACCATTCCACTCTGCATAGAACGCTTCAATTCCTCCACCTTCTCTGCCTTCTGCTTTTCGCGCTCCAACATTAATTCTTGTCTAAAAAAAAGAGAAGCAGCACAATATGATGTAACAATGTTCCAAATTTTGTAAAACATGACCAGTTGATCAGAGCTATCTCAATATAACAAATAAAAAAGCACCAATATACAATTCAAGATTCTATGGCCTTGTTTGTTTAAGTTTTTCCCCTACGTTACGTTTTTTAAAACGGAGTTTATAAATTTTAAAACCCGTTTGAATTTTCTGCACTTTTTATAAAATGTCATTTTTCTCTCTTTATAAAAAGTTGTTTATATATGACGTTTTAAAATAGCGTTTCTAAAAACTACTTTAAAACAAACTTTTTTAAAAGTAAAAGCTCACCCAAATGAAGCCTATATCTAAATAGTAAACACACGGGAATAGGAAGTGCCATCTTTTAGCGACACGAACCAAGGATGATTTATAAGAAATCAATAACAATACTATGTGTATATATATATATATATATATATATATATATATATATATATATATATATATATATATATATATATATATATATATATATATATATATATATTGAGTCTATACAAAAAAAGGGAATCAGGGTAACAAATTTCAGTCAATAGTTAAATGTGAGGCCATATTGACAATTTTAATTACAAATTGAATTTGCAGAGAAATAATAAAAATTCAAAACCATAAGAGTCTACATCAAGGTTTTCTCCTAAACCTAAGCCCAAATTCAAATTTCTTGCTAAAAGTATGGTTAGAGCTGCGGTCAAATGGTTGAGAGTTTTTCCCTCATTACCATTGGTCTGAATTCAAGGGGATAAATCCCAAAATGGACCCCCGATTATATGCAAGTGGTTAATTTAATCCCATAGTATCAAATTGCTCCAATTTAGTCCATGATTATGCAAAATTGATCCAAAATGATCCCTCAAGAACTAAATTAGAATCAATTTTATAGTTGAGGAACTAATTTTGAGTCAATATTGTATCACTATTTCTAAATGAGAACCATTTTGGATCAATTTTGCATAGTCATGAACTAAATTGACCACTTGCAAAAAACAGGGGACCGTTTTGAGATTTATTTCTTGATTGCAAAAAGCCTAATATTATAGACGTAAAAGTCTCGTGAACAAACAGTGTCTTTATCCATAAATTCTAGGGTGCAGAAATATTTATAAACAAAATCTTGTTAAAATAAAATTGTTGGACTAATTAGCTCTCCTAATAAGATGACCTTTGAGACAAAATGACTAAAGATTGATCAAAATGCAGGATATTATCATTAGATGAATAACATAGGTGATATAATTGCATACCGGCGTTGTTCTTCATCATTAAAATTTATACGCTCTGTTTCAACGACCTTCTTATTGCCCTTCTTCTGCTCATTCTCTATCTTGCGTCGATAATAAGCATCTAAACTATAGTACCTGCAAGCAACATAAAAGTTTATGAAATATAAGTTCAATCTTAAGGAAGCCTTTATAGCAAAGGATCATAAAAAAGAGGGATGAGTAATAATCAATAATACTGTAGGGATCAACTAATCTAGAACTTTTTGTTGACATACAATAATAAGTGCTTTTAACTTCAACGAATTTATGGCCAAAATTCTACAAAGAATCGGTAAATTTCATTACAATAAGAACAATTCATTTTAAATGATAAATTGCATACAAATAAAATAAAAAAGGATTCAAAGAGGGGCTCAAGAGAACAACCTTAAAAATATATATATATATAAAATGGAAAAATGAAGAGCCAGCTAGATACAAAGTAGCAGAAAATACATCCAATAGGAACATAAAAGCATAGCCCAACTCAACTACGAACTTTGCTGCCTCATGATTGGTTGTGCTCAACCCTAATGACAATCCCCCTCAAATTTGTTAGGATCTTCCCCTTAAATTACAATGGCATGTAGCTAATAGATCCAACACTCTTGGGTTGGCAATGCCATAGTTTAAAATGAGAGAAACATTAACAAAGCTAAGCAACTGAATCATCCAGTCATTGGCTCAACAGTCACACCAAAGTCAAGGGGAAAAAAAAGAAAAAATTAATAATTTGAACTTCATTACAAGTATAATTATTTGCATATACTTGATCAAGAAAAAATGATAAGTAAAAAGTTTAGCTTGGAGACCTTTCTAAATAAATATGACTGAAAGAAAAGAAAAACTGTATTTAATATCAGCAACTACTGCATGGTTACTGTTGAATGATAATAATAGAATTTCATTACATGACTATTTGATTTTATGATAAGAACTAATGATAAATCCCATTAATCTGTTTCTACAATTGTGCGAAATTAAATTTTATAAAAATAAAAATTTGTCAAGTTTAAAACATTTAATGAGAATGTGACGTCTTGTCATCTCTTTATTTATCTTAGGTCTAAACCCAAATCTAAACCTACAAAAGTAGTGTTTTAGATTCTGATAAAATAGTGATCATCCAAATTTTCAACACACTTACATAACTTTCGATGAACTTACACGATGCACAATTTTCGGCGCACTTATTTGATGCATTTGCACATAATCTACATGCATGAAGCGGATTTAAGGTGGGCATAAAGAGCAGTGTCCCCTCCAAAATTTTAAGATGTCTTTATATATTATATACTTGTATAAATAAAATTTTCATAAAAATATTTAATTTGTAACCTCCCTAAAATTTTATTATGAAGGTTATATATATATAGAATTTTTAAATGTGTCTTAGCTAAAAAAATTTCTAGTTCCACCACTTCGATGCAGTTACATGATACAATTTGCATAATTTTTTATGCATTTGCGCAACATATTTACACGCTTTTAGGACATTTTAAAACTTGTCTGGTGATGCATGCAAATGAATTGAAAACATCTAAATTTTATTATTTCAATGAATGCTTATCTTCAAGATGCATATAAATGTTTCATTTTTGGATTTTAAAAAATTGTTTTCGATTTGGTTGGATGTATGCATCCTAGATCTGATGGAATTAGCTGCGATTTGAGTTCTAATTACAACAATAACAAGCTTTTATCCAACTATGTGAGATCAGCTACATGAATCCTTTTTCTATAATGTGTCTTATTGTGTCATATTCTCCTCCAATCCTAATAAATTAAAGTCATTTTTTATACTTCCTAACCAAACCTTTTAAGGTCTACCTCTACCTTTCTTAACAAAATAAGTTGAATCAGACCTTTTATGTGACAAACCATCTAAGGCAACTCTCTTTAATCTTATCTACTATTGAAGTCTTTCCAACCTTATCATGTATATATTCATTTCTCAATTTGTCTATGAGTGTAAAGCTACTCATCCACTTGAGCATCCTCATCTCTGCAACACTTAATTTTATGTTTCTTTCTATTGGCCAACATTCTACACCGTAAAACATTACAAATCTCACCACCATCTTATAAAATTTTCCCTAGAGTCAAAGCGGTGGTTTCCCATCGCATAAAAGGCCCGATGCATTCCTCCACTTTAACCATCCAACTTGCATTCTACTAAGAGCATCCCCATCTATTCACCACCACTTTGAACAATTGACCCATATCTAAAACGTTCACTCTTTCTAATGACTTGATCAATCATTGTTACCACTTATACAACTAAAATTACACTCTATGAATTCAATTTTAGATCTACTCAAACAAATGCCTTTAGACTCTAAGGTTGACCTCCATACTTCAAGTTTTTCTTGAACTCCCTCTCTAGTCTTATCAACAAGAAGAATATCATCAGCAAAAAGCATGCAGTAAGGTACATCCTCTTGTAAATGTCTAGTAAAAGCATCCATAACTAAAGGAAAAAAGATAAAGCTGATCTTTGACGTAATCCAACTGAAATAGGAAATTTTGGTCAATCCTTCTTGAGTTCTTATTACGTACTCAAAATAATACATTTGTTGCTTACATCTAGTCAACACCAATATTAAGATAAACTCATAACAACAGCTTTCCTTAACCTTTGAACAAAGACTCACAATCATTTCTAGATGAAGTTGCAATTCATAGTTTTGATTGCTCTTAAAATCAGTGAGAGGTTCATGCTTGTAAGTGGACTTTCAAATCCCTGTAGGTTATCCATGCTATCAATTTTTTTCATCTAAGTCAAAAAAATTGTACTTGGAGTGTCCACCTTAATCTCATTAATATTCTATGTATATGTGCATTTTTATTTTTATTATGTGATCCAAGAGGTTCAATCCACTTTGATTGAAACAACATATGGCGCATTTTAAATATTCATTTTAATTTTTATTTGATAATTTTAACTCATTAATATTTAATTTATTGCATTTATGTCAAGAAGAGTGGTTTTATTATCTTTAATGAGTTTATTTAATAAAAATTTCAACAATCTCTTGATATCTTCCTCACATAAGAGGCATCTACCAAGAATGTGAGACCATTTCAACACGTTTAAAAAAATATACATGAAAGGTGTCGTAAGACACTACGACTGGACCTTACTTTCAAAATTTTCACTTGTCCTATATTTTTTTCTTTAGCATGGGGAGCAACTTCATAAGCAGTGAGGTGACAGACTTCTGAGAAGAAAAGGGTTCAACCAACAGAATTAAAGCACAATTTGAGCATTCCTTCAAACAATTGATACGACGTCTTTAAATCACATTTCTCCTCTATTTTGGTAAGCTCCTCGCTTCCTTCACACGAGTTGGTCCCCTCGGCCTCCCCAACAAGCTCAGGTGAGTGGTTAGTTTGCAGTAAAGTTTTTTCTTTTTTATTTTCATTATAAAATATTAGTCAACAATTGAGCTGTTTAGAAAATTTTCACAACATTTTATAATATAGTTTATGTACGTTTTGCACTTTTCACCATTCCACCTCATGTGCATGTGCTTTCTTTAACATCCATGCACATAATTTGCCTTTTAGGGTTAATATTGTCAACAAAAATGTGAAGATTAAATTGTATTATTTCATCAAGGGAAATTAGAACCTTTAGTAATCATTGCCTTTATTGGTGGACTAATGTTAATCATTATGTGTTTCACTATCATTTCTTCTTCTAAATTCTAATGATAGCATTTAAATATGCTATGGCTAGTATAATTAGCTGGATATATCAACTACATTTCAATGATTCGATGGTTTTTTCTAATGTGTTGAATCATGATACTTCCGACCTTTTTGAGAGATACTTGTATCATTACCCTTTAAACAACAGATCTTTGTGCCCCAAAAGAATTAGAGCATGCTATCAAAAGCAAATATGAGTTATTGTTGGTTAAGTCAACTTCTCTTAACAGCTCCAACTACTATGATGATCAAATTTCTTAAAACCATAACTTGCATTTTGTCATCTAGAAATTAAATGCCTTCTCATTATTTGTTATTCTCAATAGTTTATTTATTATAATTATTTAAGGTTATCATTTTATGGTTGTCATTATTCAGGGACAAGCAAATATTTATGTTTTTGACATATTTTTATAAATGAATCATAATATGGTCATTGCAACTAGATATTGATAAAAATAAATTGCAAGCTTATTACTAAGCTTCCACATCATAAGATTTAAAAATTGAGCATAACCTACATTTATGATTCAACAACTAAAGTGCTTGGTGGAATCAACACAAAACAGATGGAGGATTCATTGTAGACCTATCTAAACCTATTTCTCTTTTCCTCCCTCTTCTCCTTTTATCTTTCGAGTCTTTTAACACTTCTCCATTCTAATGCCTATCCTACAACAATTTGTTATTGAAACACATCTTTTAGCATGTTCAAAGAAGTTGATGTACTCTCAATTCTCCCTAATGATCAACAAACTTAGTTCAAACATGTAACCAAAGTTTAAGATTAAATCATAGATGCTTCAAATGAACCCATAAACATATGGTTAAACCATAAGCTATAAAGTCCTGATTACACCTTTAGTGTCATCTCATGTTTTGGAATAGTTGGTTGTGATAATTGATACTAAATAGATCTGCATCACAACTCAAGTCATGAATTTGAATCATAGGCTTCATACAAATGGGGATGAGAAACACAAATAGTGGGGATGCATCCAGTGGTGCCCCTTGTAAGTCATCAAGCATAACTTAGGCCTGCATTTGTACATGATCAACGACCAAGTAATGCACTTACAAGAGTATCAATGGATGCGCAGCTAGACCATTCTCTATGAAGCTTCAGTCGGGCCCTCTTCAACAACATCAGTTTTGAGTAGGGGGTTGCACCGAGTGGTCCTATGTTTCATTGTATCACAGCTCAAGTCACAGATTCAAAGCATTGATGTATTATTCCACAGGACAGGATATGACTCCCAAGGGCGAATAGATGTGTCCTAGCAGTCTGCAAGTCCACATGAAGTCAGGACTGCATTTGACCAACATTGATGGTGCGCTCCTAACTGCTAGTAAGTGCCATACGGATGTGTGGATGGATCCTTGATCATAAATATTAGTTGTGCCTACTCCATCAACTGGGCTTTTAGAATATGTTAATTGTATGAGTGGTTCTACATAAATCATAATGTAAACCTTTCAAACTTACAAAGAAACTAGAGCATTGCAAAAGGAAATATTACATATAGAGAGAAAATTGAACGGATGGAATGAAAAAAAATGATGGTTTTTTAGCATGATAATGGAAAATAAAATTTTAATTGTGAATTATTGTCATAGAACTTGGGAAATTGAGAAGTGTTCATTCAATCTTTCCTATAACTTCAAAGCTAGATTAACATTTACAACTCTTCCGGATCAAAGATCCAAACCATTTATTTCCAAAAGTGATTAAATGGCTAATAAAGTGAACAAGGAGAAAATGGTGACATGCTACCAATATATGCGATAATGTGAACTCTCAAAGTAGTTATACTCATTGTCGCTCAAAGCTAGCCTATCAAATATCACCACTGTACTCAGGCCCCGCCACCACTGATAAGTTCATGGAAGAACCACCTTGATTTGGAAACCCATGTTTCAAGTAAATCCGGATTGCAGTTAAAGTTTCAAGGATATTCCATTACAAAACTTAGCTTTTATATTAATTATACTATCGTAATCATTAAAAAAATATATCAATTTTTGTACCACCGCATATCTGACATGAGAAGCATATGAAGCATGAAGCATAAACAATTTAAATTTCATGCAAAACCTTACTTCTTCGATGGAAACGTGGCTGTATTATGATCCTCCATGAATCTGTTCATAAAAAGCATATAATCAGAAATTACAATATGATAAAGAAGAGTAACATACAAAGAACTAAAAAGTAGTTCATATGTTGTATACCAAGTTAGATTTTTAACATAATAAGCAAAGCACAGTGAAACCATCCCAATAGCTGGTCGTTGCTTGTACAACTTACTGTTTAAACAACTGTTTCTCTTCCCAGTTTGACAAGGTCTCCAAATTAACCTGTATGCAGAATGGAACGTAATTATAATGCTTCGATGAAAAAAGGGTGCTTCTTATTTAAAGTGACAATTATGAGATCAAATATAACTAACAGCAAATTTTTGTTGGACATACTTACAATAATAATAAAAGACTGAGAGATGGAGAAGTGGGGGAGAGTCTAAAAGTTGAGATTTGGATGAGAAAACTGGTAAAAGCTAAAGAAGGATTCAGAAAAATAAAATAAAATAAAAAAAGGATGACGACTTGTTCAGAAGAAAAAAGGGGACAACTTGAAGTAAGGTTGTTCAAATAAAATTATGAATTCTTAGTTTAATCACGGCATGTGAATATTTTAATTCATGTTTTTAAAACTCTAAACAAAATTTTAAATTTCAGATTTCTTGTAATTATCATTTAAATGCATTTGCTAAGGATTGACACACACTTAGATATTATTTTCAAGTAATTTAAGTATTGATTTGTTTATGGATATGGAACTACTTAATTGATCAATGCCAAAAACAACATATATTCCATAATGACCTTATCTATGAGTTTGAATCATTTGAAGCACAAAGCCCTCTAATAATCGCAGTATATCAAGAAATCAGCCTCTTTACAATTTTTTCACCAGTAATCTATGAGGTCTTAGTGAACTAGGTAACCAATGATTTCTAATAAGGATCCTCAAGTTAAGGTTAAAAAAATCAACATCTTTTGACCACTTTGATTGGAATATGAAAATAGGTCCTCCAGAATGAAACTATATGATCCTGATAAAGTTTGTAATTCCTTTATCATCTCTAATGATCATTGGGTCGATAACTAATATAAAATGTGAACACTAAGTTGAACCAAAAGATGAAGCAATTGTAGTAAAAAACTTAATGAAGGTTAAAGACTTGCACTTAGGAAAAGCCTCTGACCAAAAACGAAAAATCCTAAATAAAGATGAAATCACTATGCAGTATTTTATACTTTGTTTAATCCAGCACTTCAAAAATACCACCGGCAACCATTACTGAGTTGTGGGAGATTTCAAAGGTCACAACATTAGGTAGCCTGTCTTTGTTTTCGCTCTCTTGATATGTAAATATTAAAATAAATCTAAGCAAATTTATTAAAGTATTAAAATTCATTTCCATGTTTTATTAAGTGTAATGCCTAATAATCTATGATCACAAAACTTCAACTAACACTTCCTTTAAGTATCTATTATTGAATTAATAAACTTGTTTAGTTGTGTTAACTCCTCAAAATTATTGTTTGTATCAATTTAAAATGATTCGCTTATTAAGTTGTGAGACTCATTAAATGTTACTTGGTGTATGCTAGGGTAGCGTGTGTTCAAGGAAATTTCATTGACAATGAATAAAATATTATTTATCCAATATAGCAATATTTGTAAAAGATGTTTCTTTTAGATTATCTTCAATTTTATTTCAAGATAAGAGACTTTTATGTAAATCCAAAGTTGTAATAGCTATGATATGTAGAATTATCTTGAGTTATTATAAATCATTCACTAAATTACAAGTTTGGGGTTAAATTATACAAGACATTGATTAGTTAGTAAAATCTTTAAAAGATAAGACACTCAATTTAATCATGATTATCATTCAAGGCTATGAGGGTTAGGGACCTCTAAATAATGGATTTCGCAAAAGTGAAAACTTACATTGTTGTTGCAATTGCATCCCTAAGATCAGAACTTATTGGACTTAACAAAATGAAGGGCAAGAAAGATTGACTGATGCAAAGGCTATAAAATGCAATGGGGTGAGGGAGAGTCTCTAAAAAATTATAAAAGTATCAAGAGACAGCAGACCACTACAAATAATAATAATAATAATAATAATAATAATAATAATAATAATAGTAGTAGTAGTAATAATAATAATAATAATAATAATAATAATAATAATAATAATAAATCTGCAATATACACCTTCTAGCAAAATAGTCCCTTGTTGTTTTAACTTCCGCCTCAGTTCTATCAGCCAAACCTAGCAAGGATTCACATTTTGCCTACCCATGGAGAAGACCCAACAAGCGCCCACCATAACTATATTTATTAGTATAGTGGGGACGATATTTTATTATTATTACTTTGATAAAATGCATGGACATTTTCATGATCTATGCATGTCTTTTCTAACATGGTTAAGACCAATAACATCTTTCTCTGCGTAGATAGGTTTCAAACCTTAAAAACTAATGGGTGCCTTTTTCGACATAATATGAATAAATTTCTCATCATCATCATCATCATCATCATCATTATTATTATTATGTTTTGCTAAATTCAAAAAGAAAAATTCAACAGCCAATGAGATAACTTTACCTTGCATCTATGACTACCTATGTCATCATTCATTGTGTGAGTAGGATAAGCACAAAATATAGCCTTGGTGTTACAAACCATCTACACCTATCTTTCTTAGTGTGGTGGGATGGATTGATATGCCTCTTGCTAAACTTTTATGACGGTTATGTGAAAACACAACTAAAATTTAAGAACAAATCATTTCCAAACACCATGAACATGAGCATGATGCATAAAATACCCGATGTCAATAAAAGTATGCTTCAAGGTGCAATTTAGTAGTGTAGCAAAGCAATGTAGTGTGCCCATAAAGCACAAGCTCATAGCAAACTAAGTGTATCGCACTACTTCACCGCATCACATCAAAGCATATATGCTCAACTCCTGCTCAAAGCAAAATCTTAGTTCATATTTCAATATTCAGTTCAGCATGCGCCACTAAGCACAACCATTTGTTTCACCTCATTGTCTTTTGCATTCATTAAGTCATTAGCCATTGATTTTACATTCTCTCCCATTGGAGTGAGTTGCTTATTGATGATTCTTCTCTTCAAGCTCCCTCCCTCACTAATTCTTATATGTTTTTATAAGTTGATATTTCTATTAGCTAGTAGCTTATCGGTCATAAGCTTCTTAAAAATGCTTCTTAATACACACTCTGTCTCACTTCACATTGCCTTCACCTCTTAGTCTCGGGCTAATCACTCAATCTCATGAATATATTCTTAAATTTTAAGTATTCTTACATTACCATTTACTCCATTGTTTATATCATTTTTATCTTTGATTTTATTTTTTGTCTCTCAAATAGTTGGAATTTATGTATTATTATATTTGTTGAAAAAATATTACTTTATGTGACTTAAATTTAGTTGATTAAACAACTATTATATGCACAAAATATATGTATATATAATATAAAATTCATGAATACTCTAATTAATACAAGCATCACTTTGCTTTACATTTTGTGCATTAAAGTAGAACCATTGCACAACACATTGCACTCAATGCTTCAAAAACATTGGAAATACCACAAAGAATAAAATCAAAATGAACTTAAAATATGCATGATGAAACAAGGTGAAATAAAACAACCAAATGAAAACAAAGACTTTCATGAACTTGCCATCAACAATAAACCAAAACTTTGACCAGGTCAAGTTGCAAAAGAGGTCGAGCCAGCTCCCAATACTTCATCCCCATAGATAAATTTGGACTAAAGTTATTTAGATGGTTCAAAATATGATGGGTTTGATAAAATTCATAGAAAAAGAAAAAACACAAAACCATCTCAGACTTAAAATATTCTAAGCCATACCAAAAATTATAGGAATTGAGAGTCCTCTTTTATGATTTGAGAAAAAGTGTAAAAGCTCTAACTATACCTAGATCTCAACAAAAGGATCAAATTTAGGGGGTACATGTTGAGTTCAAGCGAGCTAAGCCTGACTCCAAGTCAAAATACTCAATTCAATCCCAAAAATTATTCAAATTGTGCTGGCTCAACTCTAAGTTATGGTTACAAAAACTTGCTAGAGCAAAGTTTAGTTGAAAAGAATCTAGTAAAAGTTGCAGATTTCTTAAATCTTTAAGCATCAAGCATAGTACAATCCTGACTCTACTTAAAAAGAATATTAAATCCTGGATACTTTTGCACCAATATGATTGCCATTTAAGACAATATAATAATGCAGTGATGCATTGTTGAAGTGGTACAGACATGCAACACCCAACAAGAATATGAGACCATAAAAGATTTGTAAAGTCAAAACTCTATGTTAAATTCATGTTCTGTAAGGTTGAGGTTTTTTAGGATTTTTTCTGTCAAAACAATTAAAAGTTAATCATAGCTTCTGATTACTTTTTTTTCTATGTATGATGTACTATATGAGTTTTGAAGCTTTATAGCCACTGGTAGAAGACGTTCCTACCAGAAGCAGATATGCATCAAGGACACAATCTTTAAAATCACCGAAATTCATTTTTCCATTTTGCATTGGCATTCTTCCTTTCCATATGTTGATTAGTTCATTAATTAATATCTAATTTATGTTGAATGCTGAATATATTTATGCAACATGCATTACTAAGTTTGTTAGGTTAAAATCACATTTCCAAATATAATAGTGTAAATCTGAGTTAAGGGAAACATTCATTTTCCTTCATACCAAATTTCAGGTTCAACTTCTCACTTCCATCAGTAATTGTCGCTCTCCTCCTCTTCAGTTATCCACACATTTCCTGCATCACTGACATCATGATGTGTTCTTTACTTCCAACTTCAAACCCCCTCACGTATCTAAATGTTTCAAATCAATTTAATTAATCTTTGTTGAACAGATGCTATGCTTGATTACTCATTCAGTCTATGTTATTAATTTTCCGTTCTTACAACATTTGGTTATCTTTGTAGAATAGATGATAGCTTCGGACAATGGATGAACAAATCAACTGCTTAAAATTGTTACTTAACAGATTAAAAACTGTTTTATGCAGATTTAATAATTATAGTGTTAATGCATATTTGTTACTGTAATACTTTCTAAAGTATGTGTTTAAATGATATTAATTTTGCAGACTGTTACTCAAAGTTTTATAACACGTATTATGGGATCATTTGATGAGTAATAACTTCAATTGATCATTTGATCTGATGAAATACGCATAAATGACTCGATCTCTTAATTTTGCTTTTTAATTTAATTTTGGGTTATTTCAATTTTTGGTCGTTTCAAAAAGATTTCAAGCTACCATGAAATTGATTAAATTAGTTCAAGTCAAAAAAAAATAAATTCAAGCTAACGAAATAAAGTAATTTTCAAGTAAAGTTGACTAGATTCAAATTATAATGTTCGAACCAAGCACATGTCATTGCTTTTGGGTTCTAGTTGAGCCTGAGCACTCGAACTAGACTTGATATCACCTTGGCCAAAAAAAAATGACAATAAACAGAAAATCGTGGAAAGTTTTCAAACAGCTAATCCCCAATTTTTTTTTAAATAATAATAATTATATTTATACAAAGGGCCAATGAAAAGAATTCACAAGAACTTTTGTAGCCTGTACGCTAAGCTAAAAATGAGTTCTTGTAGCACAAAATAGGAATCACAAACAAGATAAATAAAATCATATAGAAAACGTGAGTGCTGCTATGTTTAAGAATTAAACTTGCAGGTGCATACCTGTTTAACTTCAGCTAACCATGCAGAAAACTCCGGCCTTTTGTTCCTGCATGAAAGATAAGAGAATAAAGAACGGGCATCTGCAGATTAAGCAGAAAAGCAACAAAAAAAAAATATTTCTCGCACCGACGCTAAAACTGTTCTGTACATATATATATTTGTAATCATTATGATACTTATGTCAAGAGAAAGAAGACAGTTTCCTAAAGCAATATCGAGTTGAAAGGGTTTAGCATAAATTCAAAATCAGCATCCTACAAAATCCACTTTATTAATCGATATGAGTTAACAAGAACGATAATACAGTGCGAAGAAGATGGCGCCTAACCACAGAAACAATTTTTGATTTTTTAATCAATACCAAAACCGCAACAAGCCCTGTAGCATTCATGAGTGATTTTATAGAGTCAAATGTATTTTAATCCCAAGCAACTCGCAGGTAACAGATGGAACGTTCTACAATCGTAGTTCAAATCTCAACCAGTGCAGAAAAATTGCAAGGGTTGTAGACACGATAAACGTTACCACATGTCCGTCTCTTTGATGACACCATACTTCCCCCATGAGTTCGTGACGGCCCCCTTTGTTCCCGTGTCCTTCTCTTTCTTCTTCTTCTTCTCCTTCTCCTTCTCCTTCTTTCTCTCTTTCCTCCTTCTCCTCTCCTCCTTCTCCCTCTTCCTCCTCCTCTCCCTCTCCTTCTCTTTCCTCCTCCGCCTCTCCTTCTCCTGCTCCCTCTCCTTCCGTCTCCGCTCCTTCCGCTTCCTCCGCCTCAGCATCTCCTCGCTCTCAGCCTCCGACTCTGAATCAGACTCAGAATCCCCCTCCGAGTCCGTCTCCGATTCAGAATCCGAATCGGAATAGGAGCTTTCTTCCTCCGACTCACTGTCCGCATCCCTCCTACGAGATCCTCTGCTCCTCCTCCCCTTCCTTTTCCTCTTCTTTCCTCGAGCTATCTCACTATCGGAATCGCCGGAGCTGTCGCCGCTGCTTTCCTCTTTCCTCCCCTTCGCCTTCTGGCGGCGCTCTCTTCCCGACGGCTCCTCTCCTCGCTCTTCCCCATCCCCTCCCGCTCCTATTTCTTCTTCTCGAGCAGATCCGTTCCGATCCCTCGCCATCTCTTTCTCTCTCTCTCTCGTTCTCTGCTATTTAATCTGGCCCGTCGAAGGAGAGATTATATTAGGGGTTTTTAGATACATACCATATCAAATTATCTAATTTATTCATTTAGCACATAAAATTTTAATATTATATGTATATCACACTAAACAATGCCATAACTCATTTTTACCATTTCATAAGCGTTCAATAAGCATGGAAACGGACTCATTTCGCGGGAATTTCTGTTCGTCGAGCGTTTATGCTCCTCACTCAGTTCGCACATTTTTGCTCCTCTTGTGTTTCTGCTGCTCGTGCATTTCTGATCCTCGAGCATTTTTGTTCCTCGGTCGTATTTAGGTCGGCAACGAAAGAGGAAGAATCTCTAGCATTTCTACTCCTCTTGCTCTGGTTCCAATTTAGAATACCTCTCGCGTTTCTGCTCCTCTTGTTCCGGTTCCAATTCAGAAATCTTGGTTGCTTGTGTCATTTTCATGGCGGGCGTAACCTACATCGTGCTCTTGCTAGACGGCTTGCCAAGACTCACATTTGGACGGTGCGCATGCTTCTCCCTTTTATCCCTAGTTTTTACATTCCTATGATAATACCATATAATCGTATAGCTATAGAGTGGTGAACGTGAGTCCGTCCAGTGGATTGGAGCTAATATGGGGAATAGATCTGATTCATTAGTTCCATTGTATTGAATCTTTTGTCTTAATGTGATGGACATATTGGTGCATGCACTTTGCATATTGTCTTGTTGAATGGGACCTAAGTGCCCCTAGGATTTAATCATTTCATCAGTTCATATTGGTTCATCTTTATGTATAGTTTTCCATTAAATTGCTCTAGTCATGGAGGAGCTCTACATTTATGAAGTTTATTAGTGAAACAGTTTTTTGAAGGTTCTTGCACCAATGCCACTTATTGTCAATAACACGTTTGTGAAAATAATTTTTTGGATGCATATTCAGGGGTGCAAGTACAAATATTCTTCTGAGCTTAATATTGGTTTTAAATAACAATATATCATCCTCTATTATTTTAGTAAAGGCCAACTGTATCTCTGTTTAACACCTTATAAAGTTTGGTTTGAAAAGTATTTGTGTAGTCTTCTTATAGTCATGGTGAGGCTGATGTGAAGTCTCCCTTGAGTCTAAGCGAGTCTCTTTTGTCTATAAATGAACTTGTTGAGTTTGGATCAAGTCAAACTTGACATCACTTGGTATTTCATATAAAGTGTGTGTTTCATTTTGGTTTACTCAAAACAAATTTATTCATATATTTCAGCTGAGTTAGTTCATACTTGTTCATATCAAATATTTATATGTGTAGGTATCAAGCTTCAAACATGAATCATTACTGCATTTTTTTTAAGATTGGTGGCTATTGGGTTGAAGTGAGAAATCAAGGCTGAAAAAAATATAAAGGTGGGAAACAGAAGACTTTGAAGCTTGATAAAGATTTAATAAACTTATTTGTACTTAGAGAAGAAGTTATATCAATTTTCCCTTGGTTGAAGATCATGCATTTGAATCACACTCTCATATTCATGGGACGTCACCTAAGGAGTACAAACTTATAAGTTCTGATATTGATTTGGCAGAATTATTCCAAAATTCCAATGAAGATCGACGTGTTGAAGTTTTCATTTTAATACAAAATGATGTAATTGTAGTTGATGGGCCTATGTGTTCAGTAAACACCCAACAGAAAGATGATTTAAGAGTTGAAGAATGTAATGATGAATTACTTATTAGTGAAAGAAGAGATAACAATGCTTTATATATCGGTTCATATTTTGAAGATGCTATGAGCTTCAAACAAGCGTTTCGCACCGAAGCAATTATGAATAAATTTGGAGTGAAGATTAAAGCGAGTGATAAAACTTGAGTTATAGCAATTTGTGCACATCGAGGGTGCCCATGGAGGATAAGAGCATCTTTATATGCTGACGGTCACACATTTCAAGTGAGGAAGCTAAAAAGTGCACATTTATGCCCATGAGTCAATAGAGCCGGAAATAAACAAGCAACTTCTAGTTGGGTGGCTCTTCAAATAAAAAATATTGTGAAAAAGAATCCTGATATACCCCCGAAGTTGATCAATAATAGCCTATAAAGTGCATATGGATTATCACTCCCTTATATGCAGTTATGGCGCTCTAGGGAATTAGCACGAGAGTTAGCATTCAGATCAGTTGATGAGAACTACAAGTGGGTACCGACACTTAGAGCATAACTCATTCGCGGAAATCCAGGTTCACATATCACATACACGTATGATATGGTTGACAATTCATTCATGAGATTCTATGTAAGTTTTAAGATTTGCATTGATGGATTTTTGGCAGGATGTAGCCCTCTATTAGGCTTAGATGCATGTCACCTAAAATCCAAGTATCAGGTGTCTTACTTTAAAACTCTCTTGATGGGAACAATGGACTTTTCATAATTGCTTTTGTGTTGAGGAATCAAAGAAGACTTGGGAGTGGTTCCTACACACCTTGGAGGAGTCATTTACAGTTGAGGTTGCTCTTTTGGCTTTTATTTCAGATATGGAAAAGGGTTTAAGCGAGGCTATTAGATCTACATTCCCAAATGCAGAGCACCGAGTGTGTATAAGACATTTATGGAAGAACCTAAAATTTTTTTTCCATTGTGATGATACTCACCAGCTCAAAAGTATTATCTGGACAGCTGCTAATACATACTCAAAATTAGAATTTCAAAGAAAAAAATAAGAAAAATTCAGTATCAGTCCACATATACATGCATATCCTATTTCACTACTATATAAGTAGTCAATATATGTATTTTCTAATGAGATAAAAAATTATTATAACACAAATAACATGACAAAGTCATTCAATTCATGGATTGGGGAAGTTAAGGGAAAATCAGCAGTGGATTTGGTCAATATGCTTAGAGGGATGTTAATGGAATAACGTGCAGAGAGGAAGATTTCCTTTGCTAATTGGAGAGGCCATTTGGTACCCTTGCGGAAGAGCACATTAGAGAGATCAGTACGAGAAAAAAAAATTTATTATTAGACATTCTACCATTTAAAGCGGTTGAGAAATCACAGGAGAGAAGAAGTAGATATCACCAAAAAAGAATGTACATATAATTTCTGGCAAATAAGTGTATTGCCTTGTATTCATCCAGTTGCTTTTTTGGGCACAAAAGATCTACCACTATGGCATACATATGTTGATGAGCTTTATCATGTTGTGAGGTACATGCAAATTATATTTTTCTTGCGCATTTATTAATCTATCTGAAACCGTATTTTATATTATTTTAACAGATATCGCATGGCTTATGAAGGTGCAATAGGCACTCTCCCTAGCAAAGATCAATGGATAATGGTTGATGATGACATAAATATTGGTGTACCAAACACATTACGGCCTAGAGGCAGGCCGAAGAAATGAAGATTAAAAAGTTTTCTAGAAGGCAGAAATTATAAAAGTAAAAATATTCACAAATATGGTCGGTGCGGCCTATGGGGTCATCATATGAGCACATGCAAGAACCCCATAAATCAACTTATTGATCCATTGCCTCCAATCGAACCAAATGTGGGCTCTTCAGACAATATTTATGGCACGATTGGAATAAAAACTCTAGTTAGTGATGAAGTTCTCAATGAAAATGAAGACTATCAATTAGATTTTGAATAGAAAATTTTGGTTAGCATCTGAATTTTTTTGCGGTCATCATAGAAAATTATGATTTGGATTTGAGTTTTTTTGCTTAACAATATACAACAGATTTTTTGGGTTGTCTCTTACATGCCAAATTTTTGTATAGTTTGTTTCCACCTTATATTGTCATCTTATGTTCATATACTTCATATTGATGCTGGTAAATTAGAAGTTAATTTTAATTACAAAATGATTGATGCATCTAACTAATGCTACATATACATAAGCAAATGCTACATTGGATTACCAAGCATTATGGTGCATCTTTGCTAGCATGACAAGTTGACAACTACGACTTTGATATCTTGCCCCTGCATTTGGTGTCGTCTAGTTTCCCTCATGTAGAATAACCAGTCAAGTGCAGTTTTTAGCTACTTTGAAAACAGAGAACCATCATGCAATCAGATTTATTTTTATTGAATCTACTGAATTTACTAAACAGTTTTGTTGTTCATGTGTAGTTATCCACTCCCTTGTGTTCATTGATGTTGATATGATAGCAGCAAGTTTGTTCTTCCGCAAAGTTTTGTTTTTTGTGTATATGCTGTAGAAAGCCAAGATCAACCCATGACGAGCATGGTTACATCTACTGGAACCCTGCTGATGAGTCTGCTCCATATTTGCCAAAGGAAGAACATGAATAATAATGCAAAAATTTGTTGTCAACTCAATTTCATGAGTTAATACCATTGCTTAAATAAAGGAAGAACATGAACGATAATGCAAAACTTTGACATGCTAGGATAAGTAGTCCTCCTGAGAAGCTTCAAAATTTATTGAACATGCTACAGCTGCATAAGTAGTGGACAATACTAACTAAATTCTCTTAATCTCGCACAATGGGTGATCTATAACTGAGCTAAGAGACCATCATGTGATCCAGGAATGCCGCCAGATACAGGTGCTGTGGGCCACAAATGCTTCCCTCAAGATACTAAGAAAACTATAGTAGACAGATGTGTAGAACTATTGCCGCCAGATACATGTCTCTTATAGTTTTGCAAGCATATTAGATATTAAAATAGGCTGAGTATGCAGAACTAATGCTAAATTCATGTATTCATGCAGCAGACCTGTACTTAGTTTCTTAATGGTGTATGAAATTCCAAAAACTGAAACATGCATGAAGTCATTAATATCTAATTTTACTTAAAAATAATTATTTTAGAAGTAAAATAGGCACTCTCTCTATCCTTTAATTAAAAGAAGATCTGAATTGTAAACATAAGAGATATGAAGCCTTGTCTTGTAAAGATTGCTAGCACTACTTAATTCACCAATTGCTTATTCATGCCCATGCAAATGCGGAAAAAAAAAGGCTAGGGGCTAAACACGCATCTAATAGCAAAAGAGTGCATCAATGATAAAGGAAGATTGCAATAATTGTTATCAACCGATGAAAATATTCTTTTAAAACCAAGATTAAACTTACTCAAAATATAAAATCAAGAGATAAAACTGAACCTCTTCATCAACACACACTCTTCGCAAATGTTGTTTCACTTACTCAAATTGCTAAATAGGATTAAAATCTACAACAAAATCTCGGCAAACTAAACTATAATTCAGCACGACACCAACTAAGATCAGCTGAATAAGAACAAAAAAAGGGGATTTTTACATACATACCACGACAAACCATATAATTTACTCATTTAACACAATAAACTTTAATATTACCTGAAAATATTCATTAATAAGATGTGTTCACAATACATTAGAAGATAGAGTTATAATAAACCAATTTAGTATATCATCATCGCTTGCAAAACTAACTTAGTAATGAAGAAAAATATTGCAATAACAACAATTAGCATTCCCATTATAATCTTGTTTTGTTTTGAGAGGATCTCAAGTTTCTTCGTTGTGTTCTCCTAAAAAGCACGTGATTGATTCTCAATATCATACAATGCGCTGTCGTCATCATTTAACACCTTAAGTAGCCGCAATCCTCATTTGTTCGATTTTGTGGGCATCTTAAAAATTTATTGTCAAAACTTCTACCTTTACGGGATGTGTATAAGACACATTGTAAGTTACACTGACAATTGACTTGATATTCCTTAACGAAGCCGTTCGACGGTGAATATTCATTTGTGCTCATTGATGGCATGCCTTTGTTTGACGAAAGATTATTAGCAGATCTTCAGATATAAAGATTAAATCTGCAGCAATAGATCAACAACAGTTCCTCATGAGTATAACTATCAAGTAAGCAAAATGATTAAAATTATTAAAACTAAATGTCATTTAACAATATCTTTGCAGTAATAATTCAAAGGAGATATATATATATATATATATATATATATATATATATATATATATATATATATATATATATCATTAATAAGAAAGAAGTGCAGAATACCATGAACCACTCAAGCTCCTAATTGAATATTTACAAATCTAATGAATTGTTTCCTTCCAACAAAAGTGATTATTGAAGATTCGTGACATGTATATAAAAAACTTGTGAGAAAGATAACGACAAAGGAACCTAATGTAATAGTTAACCCTGATGAGGTTTGATAATCTCATGACAATATCAAGTGAAAGTATTAACCAATAGGACTTGAACCGTCTTTGAAGTTTGATAACTGGAGAATGCCTGCCCTCTGAGAGAAGTTGAGAAGCTCTTCACGGAAAGTTGGATCACCCTCTCTTAGAAACCTATGTATAACTATTAATGTCTTCGTGGCAACAGCGATCCAACCGAAAAATAAATCCAAATCAGAGAAACTGTCATAAAACATAAGCACTTATACTTAAAAGATAAGATAAGATAATTTTTTTAAATACAAAATGAGTTTATAATGCTTCTCCATTTTCTAAATAATAATAATGCATGCTGCATAAAACTATATATTTGGTTTGAGGCATTACAAATGAAAACTTCCAAGTCTACCCACAAAAGAAAAAAAAGTAAGGATCCATATAGATTCATTCCCTGCTGGTAAGAGATTTATAGCCAATGTTTTAAAAGTTCTTTTGGGGCTTATGTTGAGACGGGGTAGTAAAATTTCCCCAGGCTGTAGAACATGCATCTTGCTGAACAAGGCATCACCCAGACACCATTTAAATTTAGCTACAATGTAAATAAACACAAATTATTGATTCTAAGCCCTATAGTCCAAAATCACACATCAAAGGAAACAAAACAGCTTAATTCAACAATTTAAGTAACAGTATGGCAACCATAAAATGCAAGCCTAGAAGGAATGCAAGTGATCCAACAAGAACACTCACAATCAGTTTCTACAACAACTTCAAATCAGCTGCTCAATGCTTTGGTAATACAGCTCTAGCTATAGTATTTTTCAGTCATTAGGCATGACTTCAAGCAAGGGGGAATCAGAGAGTAAAGGAATAGTGATCCAACAGGTTCAATAATAGGGGATCAATGAGTCAAACAGTATATAGCTGCAGGCAGTGGCAAAGGAAGAAGACACAGAGCAACAGTAAACGATGGGATCAACAATAGCAAGAGCAGATCGATGGGCTCGCTGCATGACATGAAATGCCACAAGCAACCAAGATTTGAATTGGAACAAGAGGAGAAGAAATGCGAGAGGTATTTTTTCGAACCGAACAAGAGGAGCGAACGCTAGAATTCTTCCTCTTCGCCGACCTAAATCTGACCAGGAACGCTCAAGGATAAAAAATGCATGAGTAGCGAGAGGAGAAAAACACCTGAAGCGAGTGAGGAAATGCTCGGCAAACGAAATGCCCGCAAAATGAGTCCGTCTCCGCTCACGCACAATGGTAAAATGAGTTACGGCATTGTTTAGCGTGGTATACAGATAAAAGTTTTATGTGTTAAATGAGTAAATTAGATGATTTGCCTTGGTATGTATGTAAAAACCAAGGTTTTAAAAACCGGACTAGACCAGCCGATTCGACCGTGAACCGGTCACTGTGCCGGTCCGGAAAACCCAAAAAACCGCCTCTGACCAAAATCGGTTCAGCGGCGGACTGGTTTAACCGAATGCAAACCCCAGCGGTCGGTCCGCTATAGCGTTTATGTTTTTACGCCATTCCTTTTTTGTTTGGCGCTCTTTGAAAGCAAAGCTCCTTTTTCCATACTATGAATAATCAAACCTATTCGGGGTTTAGAGAAATCGGGAAGGAATTCGACTTCGTTTTTTTTTTTTTTTGCGATAGAGGGGAATCGAAAGTTGAGGCTTGCGGGTGGAGTTCTGAGCGAGGGGGGAGAGCGGTGAGGGAACCGTCGGTTGGACAAAGAAGGAAAATCGGGAAGAAGAGGGAGGCTTACTCGGTTTGCTATGCGGTGACGAGAGGAAAAACGAGAGTTGAGCAGTGTGGGAACCGTTGGTTTTGAAGGAGGAAGGAGGAGGCTGTGTTTTAGTTTTTCCTCCCATGCATTTTTGGAAAGAGCTAGCCAGGCTTGTATGATTATGCACTCAGCTTGATTTTTACCTTAGTCTCCTTATTGCTAGTAGGGGAGCTTTGTTCAGATTTTTATCTTCGTCTCCTTCTTGCTTCTTCTAAATAAATTAAATTTTCAAGTGGTTTTAAAGAATTGTTTCTTAAAATCAGCTTTAAATAAATATTATTTCTACTATCTCTAACAAACTAAGCAAAGACCGCATTTTTTTCTTTGATTATTGATCATTTAAATCTGTTAGATAATTTTAATATTTATTATATCATCATTCGACCCGGTTCGGCGATTCGGCCTTTCTTGACTCTGTCTTGGTTATGTGGTCTGGTTTTCACAACTTTGGTAAAAACCCCATTATATTATTATAAATGGCGGGGTGGGTGGGCCGGCCCATCTGGAGCTTGAGCTTTCCAAACGGGAAACTATTATACAGGGACCCTAACTAATTTTTTTATTTAAATGATTATTAAACCTTATCAAACTAATTTTATATAAATTTTATTTGCACAAGCAATAATAAATATTTTTATTATTTTAATAAAAAATTACAATAAATTCATACATTATATATATATGTTTTTTACCAAATAATATCATTTTCTTCGTATGTGTAAAGATGATGAAAAGTATTTGTGTTAAATATATATTTATGATTTAATTATTGAAATGTTTTTAAATGTATAAAAAAGAATATTGCAAGATAGCTCAAAATATTTTATAAATATATTAAAATATTTTGTTATGGCAAATATCAAAATTATTTTAGTTTAAATCACAATTTTAAATTTTATGAAAAGTAATCGTTACAAATTAAAAGAATAAGATAGCTTAGAAAAATATGTTATGATAATCATTAGAAAAAATTATAATCATAATTTCAAGTTTAAATAAAAAAATAATATAAGTATTTTTGTTTCAACAAATTAAAAGAAAACTTATGATAAAAAAATTTGTATCAAGATTTCATTTTTTAAAATTAGTTATTATAATTTTTAAAGTCATTGTATTTAATATAAGATGAATATAATATATAAGCAATCAATTAATACTTGTGCTTATATAAATTTATACTCATCATAAAAATAATACATTTAAAATTCATTTTAATAAAAAATCAATTAAATTATTTTGATTTAGTTTTTATTAAATGAATAATTTATGAGTATTTAATTTTTAATTAAAAATAAAACATGAAAAGAAGAAAAATCATCTTATTTATTAATTTATATTTTTTTTCAATATATTTACATGAAATAAAAAATAAAAAATTTAAGTATGAGTACGAATGTAATTTGTATTTAGACTTTAATAATATAATATTATATAGTATTCAGTACATATATAATTGATGAATATTGATTATTAATTATTATGTATTAATTATAAAATAATATATATTGATATAATATTAATTATATATTAAATTTATACTTAATATATAATAATTATATATTTATTAAATATTATATAATATCATATTATTTGAGTTAGGAATTAAGGGTAATTATTTATCAAATAAAAATTAGTTGAAGAAATCCTGTGGGGCTTCGTTTTATCCTCTCCCTCAGTTTCGTGGGAGAAATCTTCGATCAGGGGAGGGGGTCTTGATCGTTTCTTCTCCTGGCTCCATCGGAATCTCTGTAGGGTTCTCCTTCTGCGGATTCGGTATCCCAAATTGTTGCATCCGTTCCTTCTTCTTCAATGGCCACTGCTGTGCCGGAGTCGCTCGCTGTTCCACGCGCAAGGCGTGGCGACTTGGAGAGGTACAGTCCTCGCGCGGCGTCTTCGCGAATTCCGATGGCTGTTGGATGCTGGTCATCAGATGTCATGCTGGAGTTCAAGGGTCTGAGAATGGCTAATCGTCCTCGCAGAATCTCGTCCGCCGGGCGACGGGCGTGCGGGAGGGTTTCTCGCCGGGTCTCGGTGATTTGCGAAGCTCAGAACCCAACACTGGATGGTGAGTAAGCTCTTGTTATTTATGATCGCTTTATCATTTGGCGTATTTACTTGGCCGATGCTGTGATCTTATTGCGTTGTCGTTGGCTGGAGCTGAATCAGCCGGGGTATAGTCTCACAGACTTGTAATTGTTTGGTCACCTGCTTTTAAAGAAAATTATACCAATTTCTACTTCGTTCTTTTGTAACGACATAAGTTATATATAGAAAGCTGTGAAGGGTATATCATGGATGCTTGTTTTGAAGTTTTCAGTAACTTTTGTTTGATTTCTTTTTTAACATCACCAACTGTTGCTGCATTTTTTTTTAATGTAATTGAGCTACTTCTAATTTCACTGTTTACCTTTGCCTCTTTTGTTGTCTGGTTAAATTTTCATGCTGGCATCACTCTCTGTTATCATAAATTTTAGCTGAAGTAATCTGATTATTTTATGGTGTTTGTTGTGATTGGAAGCAGTACGCTTTAAGCGTTGTTTGACTGCAAGTAAAATTTTTAACTCAAGTAGGATTTAGTAAATCCTGTAAATCCGAATTTGTTAAATTGAGCTTTCTTTATCATGTCCGAACTCTACAAGTAGTCCTGAAGAATTATACCCTTAATACGCAGGATTTGAACTAAGCTTATTATTCATCCATCTTTCCATTTTAATAGCCTTCCATGATGACTGACCTTCAAGCTCTTTATAGCTGATTCAGTTCTGTTCTTCCTCTCTTAACTGGTGACACTTAACAAACTATTAACCACATAACCTAAGCATGTTCAATATCTTCAAAATAGCTTAGTAAGCTCGCAGGGTTATCAAAAACACACACATGTGCGGACAGATTACCATCCTTCTAGATAGATAAAGATATTTTTTCACATAAATTCAGTTTTTTTTTTAATTTGCAACATTTAATTTGCAAATCATACAATATCCTTGGTTTGAGAAAGTAAAATATGATTATCTAGTATGCCATGACTATCATCAAGTTATTTTGATTTGAAAGACAATCAAATCTTATCAAATTTAGATTTTACATTGTTTGATGGATTCCTCTAGAAATGATCATACTCGCGAAATTTTTTTGTCGTTGGGAGTTGCATGCAAGAGAATTAGTTGGTTACATAGGTTATGATAAGACTGCAGGTTTGGTAGATGAAACATTACATTGGCTTTTACTTATTGAAGAATATCATTAGAATAATGAGCTATGTTGGACTTATCAAATGGGAAAACATGTTTAGTAAACTCCAGGCCATATTCTCTCTACTTGTGCCTAATGCACCATGGGAAGACATCATGCATTGTGTTAATATTACCCATTAATGCCAGGGAACAATGAATTCACATTAGTGATAGTTGATAGACTTTAAAAATGACATTTCATTTCTTGTTTCTCACGTGATTAATTTATTTTTTAGTGAAATTATTCCCTTACATAGTCTCCTACTTTCAAAAAATCTTATGAAAATTGTTAGGCACCTCAAATTTGCTTACGCCTTTTACCCCTAGATTTATGGAAAAACTGAATTTGTCAATAAGTGATAGAAAAAATTATTACATTGTCTTTGTAATAGTTTAGGAAATTGAGATTTATTATTTACTAGAAAATCACCCTTTGAAGTGGTCATGAGTCACAACCCAGGAAGTCTATAGATCTCATATCCTTGCTTGAGTATTTATATTTTGATTATGGCATATCATTTATTTGAGAACACGTATAAGTTGCATTTTGATATTGAAGCAAAAATTGATTTGTAAAAGAAGTATGAATTTATAATTAATGCTCATAGTAAATCATGAGAGTAGAATGAACATGATGATGTTTTACTTTGTATTTGCCTCAATTGCTTCTTGCGTAACCTGTTTTAAAAATTCTATTCTCGAGTCTTAGGCCCTTACAAAAATTAAGAAAAGCTCTATACTTATTCATTTTACCAAAAACGTTGAATATCATTTTAACTTTCTATATTGAGGATCTACTACCATATAAAGGTTTGAGCCTTCTAAATTTTCCATAGATATCTCTATAAATGAAACTTTTACATCGGAGCCAGTAGCACGAGATCAATTTTTGGCCCTTGCTATCATGCTAGTCCTAGTTGTTGAGTTGATTCTATTATATGAGGTTATATTGGGTCATTTAGATGGACATCATTATCATATTTGATGGAGAGGTCATCGACCATTAGATGACTCATGGGTGACTTATGAAGATTTTCAACCGATCTCTCTTATGTTGTTAAAGAGTTATCATATAAAAGAGAGTTTTTAAGATTTTTAGGGGAGTTGATGTCAGTCATTTGATTTGAAATTATGTTCGATGTTGATGAAGATATTAATTAATTAGTCCATTTTCTTATTTATCTTTCTATTTTAGGGAAATTGAAATTGTTTTATCAAATTATTTCTTATTTGGTTATTTTTATTAGGATTTATTTTTGTCATTGTTTTAGTTGCTTGTAACTCTAAGTCCCCCTGACAATAAATTTGGGAATGCCATGGCTAAGTTAAAGTATTGATTGTTCGAATAAAACATTATTTGCTATTGATTTTCCATAGTGCAGAAAAAATTTCCAGAAATTCAGAAAAGCAATGGTTAATATATATGATATCAGATTTAGAAATGCCTGCTTGCATTATGAAACACGTGAAAATCCTCTAAATATTACAGAAAAAAGCCATGATAATTGAAAAGACCATAAAAAAAAATTTGAAAAAAAAAATGAAAATTTATAATCGAGAGAACATACATAGACAATACAAGCAAAAAAACCTCTAAATTTAGAATGAGAATGTGCCAGTACTTATTGAATTAGTAGCCGTGGTTCCCTCTTTCAGTATCTTCTTGATTTGATTCTTTAATTCAATGAAAAAGTCAAAATGATTCGTTTGAAAATGAAGCATTAGTTTGCTTTGCTTCAATGAAGTCACCTGGATGATCATTTTAGGCATCAAATGGATATTTATCTAAAAAATCACTAAAGGGACCTACATGTAAAACCATTCAATCTCAAGGATCTAATTATAATTATTTTTTTATAGAAAAAATAGACCACTGTGAAATGCCTCATCTACATTAAGGAATTGCGTATAATTTATCCTTTTATTTTTTTTAGTCTAAAGTGTCTTCTTGCTTGGCATATCCTGTTTGAATTAGTGGCCCCTTTTAATTACTATTCTATAGCTGGGTTTTATTCATGATCTTCTAATCTGTTTTATTTGAATTGACCAATCACTTATTGATTTGGTATAACCTTGCTTTCCCTTTAGCTTCAGCATTTCCCTGCCTTTTTCTGAAGGGAAATTTTCATACATAACATGCAGTTCTTATGCATTTACATATCTAACACCAAAAGTTTAATATTTACAATATAGCACTTTTCCTATGCTTGAAAAGGTGCATTTTACTTTAAAAAATTAATAAAGGTGCTATTTTTGATGTAATATTAAAGATTTGAGTGTTATACATATAAATATCAACATTTAGATGTTAGATATATAAATATATAAGAATTGTGTGCTATGTATGTAAATGCTCCTTCTTTCTCATTTGATACCATTTTGAAATGCTTCATTGCTGGAGAGACGTTATCTTTGAGTCACTTCTGAGAGTCAAGTGAGATCATGATGGATTGGCAGTTTGGAACTCATCATGCTCTTCTAGAATGTTCATCCAATTTGCAGAAGAAATGGTTGAGTTTTTTCTAGCTTTGATAATGAAGTTTAGAAAGTGACATGATACACTTTTGGTAGCCATATTTTTGTTGTTAAACTGAACACATAGTACATTGGAAGTATTGAGTAAATGTGGTGATGCCATTGATTCAAGTTGAGCTCGAGCTCGACTTCGACAAGGTTAGGATCACCATTTTTTTCATCTTTTCAAGAAATGCTTTCAAAAATTGGTGTATGCTACTTAAAGTGACTAGCACATGGTATTCTTTAGTAAAATGTGAAAGAATTATTCGCTTTGTGCACATCACGCAGCTGCGTAAAGCCAAATCCCCGGGCTTGAGGTCTTCTTGGACTCTACTTTAATAGCAAGCTCATCTAGAAGTGAGGTCATGTAAGAAGGGAAACTAGGTGGAAGAGGGTGGGTGTGAATAAAGAGGTGAGGCTAAAGAAAGAGGCAGGAAAATGTGAATTTAGAGAATGCAAAGAATGCTGGTCATGGAAAGGCCTTTTATTCTTTAAAATTTACCTATATAGCATACAATTTTTATGCATTTATATATCTATATAACACTTAAAATTTGATATTTACAAATATAATAATTTTCTCATGCATGAAAATGTGCATTTCACTTTAAAAAATTAATGATGATATTTTTTGTGATGTAATATTAAAGATTTAGGTGTCATCTATGTAAATATTAAAATTAAGGCCTTAGATATATAAATATATAAAATTGATTTCTAATTACAACTAATTGATAGTAGTAATGACAAATTTCATCATTTTCGATGCTTTATTTTCTTACTTCAACCTGCTGAATTGGCCCTATTACATTTCAGTTTATTTGAGCTTTTGCGTGTAAAGGCTCATATTCTTGTGTTATTGCACTTCTACACCTGAAAAAAAAATAATAAATAGAAATTTTATCCCATTAACAGCTAAGTAGTTTAAATGCACCGTTACAGATTTCAGTGTTGGGATGCCTTACCTGTCCACTATCAGATTATAGGAAAAGCTATAGCTCCTAAGTGAATTGACAAAATTGACCTTTGGAAATATAAATTTAAAGTAAATGTCCAAAATGTTTCTTAAATTTTTTTAATTGTGCCCATTTTAGTTTACATTTTATTGTGTTCATTTTAGCTCGCTCCTCAGTTCACTACATTTTAATCATATTAGTACTAGCATCAACTCTGCTGCTTCTTTCGATAAAAATGGTTAAGTGAAGGTTTTCATGAAGATGAAGGCATTTTGGATTTCTTAGGCTTAAGAGTTTGTTTGGGACTACTGTAATATTATAAAAATATAATGGTGGAGTTAATATTTAAGAAATTGTAATGGGTATTATAATTTTTATTTATTTTAAAATAAGTCATACTATAGCTTTTTGACAACCATCATATTTTATCAGATTAGGTTAAAAAATATAGCTTTTTCATCGCAGATTTCTCAAAATACGGTCAAAATATTATAATGTTTCCCAAACGATACCTGTGATATGGTGCACAAATACACTGCAGTATATTTTCGCCCTAAACATTATCTTAATCTTAGTAAAAAGTCAAATGGCCTCATGGAATGCACGGAATGCTTTCCTCAATTATTGTTTATCTAAAGAAACGATCAAATTGATGGTAGAATCAAATTTGTTCGTATTTAGTGAGTTTAAGGATCAAATTGAATAATGAAATGCTTTCAAATAAAATATCTAGGAATTATTTTGATCATTTACTTTCTAAAATTATCACACTTAGGAAGTGCTTTGAATAGTTGATTCTTATGCTAGCTATTTATTTGCATCTATGAAAATGAAGACTATCAATTAGATTTTGAATAAAAAATTTTGGTTGGCATCTGAATTTTTTTGGGGTCATCACAGAAAATTATGATTTGGATTTGAGTTTTTTGCTTAACAATATACAACAGATTTTTTGGGTTGTCTCTTACATGCCAAATTTTTTTATAGTTTATTTCCACCTATATTGTCATGTCTTATCTTTCATATATTGATCTTTGGTAAATTAGAAGTTAACAATTACAAAATGATTGATGCATCTAACTAATGCTACATATACATAAGCAAATGCTATATTGGATTACCAAGCATTCTATGGTGCATGCTGCTAGCATGACAAGTTGACAACTACGACTTTGATATCTTGCCCCTGCATTTGGTGACGTCTACTTTCCCTCATGTAGAATAACCAGTCAAGTGAACTGCTTTGAAAACAGAAAACCATCATGCAATCAGAATTATTTTGAATTATTGAATACTGTTGCTTTTTCATTCATGCGTGTTATCCACTCCCTTGTGTTCATTGATGTTGATATGATAGCGAAGTTTGTTCTTCCAAAGTTTTGTTTTGTGTATATGTGGCCAAGATCCATATTTGCCAGGGAAGAACGCATTTGCCAAGGAAGAACATGAGCGTCAACTCAATTTCACGAGTTAATACCATTGCTTAAATAAAGGAAGAACATGAACGATAATGCAAAACTTTGACATGCTAGGATAAGTAGTCCTCTTGAGAAGCTTCAAAATTTATTGAACATGCTACAGCTGCATAAGTAGTGGACAATACTAATTAAATTCCCTTAACCTCGCACAATGGGTGATCTATAACTGAGCTAAGAGACCATCATGTGATCCAGGAATGCCGCCAGATACAGGTGTTGTGGGCCACAAATTCTTCCCTCAAGATACTAAGAAAACTATAGTAGACAAATGTGTAGAATTATTGTCGCCATATACATGTCTCTTATAGTTTTGCAAGCATATTAGATATTAAAACAGGTTGAGTATGCATAACTAATGCTAAATTCATTCATGTATTCATGACTGTGATTCTAATGGTGTATGAAATTCCAAAAACTGAAACATGCATGAAGTCATTAATATCTAATTTTACTTAAAAATAATTATTTTATAAGTAAAATAGGCACTCTCTCTATCCTTTAATTAAAAGAAGATTTGAATTGTAAACATAAGAGATATGAAGCATTGTCTTGTAAAGATTGCTACTACTTAATTCACCAATTGCTCATTCATGCAAATCTACATGAAAAAAAGAGGGGCCTAAACTGCATCTAATAGCAAAAGAGTGCATGATGATAAAGGAAGATTGATAATTGTTCAAGAAAATATTTTTATTTAAAACCAAGATTCGCTTACTCAAAATATAAAATCAAGAGATAAAACTGAACCTCTTCATCAACACACACTCTTCGCAAATGTTGTTTCACTTACTCAAATTGCTAAATAGGATTAAAATCTACAATAAAATCTCGACAAATTAAACTATAATTTAGCACGGAGATCAATTTGAATAAGAACAAAAGGGGTTTTACATACATACCACAAACCATCTAATTTACTCATTTAACATAATAAACTTTAATATTACAAAATATATTCATTAATAAGATGTGTTCACAATACATTAGAAGATAGAGTTATAATAAACCAATTTAGTATATCATCATCGTTGCAAAACTAACTTAGTAATGAAGAAAAATATTGCAATAACAACAATTAGCATTCCCATTATTGTTTTGTTTTTTGAGAGGATCTCAAGTTTCTTCGTGTTCTCCAAAAGCGCGATTGATTCTCAATATCATATCGTTGTAATTCGTTAACCACTTGAAGTAGGCTAATCTCATTTGTTCGATTTTGTGGGCATCTTAAAATTTCTTGCCAAAACTTCTCTACGGATGTGTATAATACACATTGTAGATTCGCATTGACTTGATATTCTTTGAAGCCGTTCCGGTGAAGATTCATTTATGCTCATTGATGGCATGCCTTTGTTTGGCGAAAGATTATTAACAGATCTTGGGATATAAAGATTACATCAAAATATCAGGCCTCTGTATAACTATCAAGTAAGCAGAATGATTGAAGTTGTTAAAACTAAATGTCATTTAACAATATCTTTGCAGTAATAATTCAAAGGAGATATATATATATATATATATCATTAATAAGAAAGAAGTGCAGAATACCATGAACCACTCAAGCTCCTAATTGAATATTTACAAATCTAATGAATTGTTTCCTTCCAACAAAAGCGGTAATTGAAGATTCGTGACATGTACATAAAAAGCTTGTGAGAAAGATAACGACAAAGGAACCTAATGTAATAGTTAACCCTGATGAGGTTTGATAATCTCATGACAATATCAAGTGAAAGTATTAACCAATAGGACTTGAACCGTCGTTGAAGATTGATAACTGGAGAATGCATGCCCTCTGAGAGAAGTTGAGAAGCTCTTCACGGAAAGTTGGATCACCCTCTCTTAGAAACCTATGTATAAATATTAATGTCTTCGCAACTGCGATCCAGAAAAATAAATCAAAACTCATAAAACATAAGCACTTATACTTAAAAGATAAGATAAGATAATTTTTTAAATACAATATGAGTTTATAATGCTTCTCCATTTTCTAAATAATAATAATGCATGCTGCATAAATATATATTTGGTTCAGGCATTATGAAAACTTCCAAGTCTACCCACAAAAGAAAAAAAAGTAAGGATCCATATAGATTCATTCCCTGCTGGTAAGAGATTTATAGCCAATGTTTTAAAAGTTCTTTTGGGGCTTATGTTGAGACGGGGTAGCAAAATTTCCCCAGGCTGTAGAACATGCATCTTGCAGAACAAGGCATCACCCAGGACACCATTTAATTTTAGCTACAATGTAAATAAACACAAATTATTGATTCCTAAGCCCTCACTATAGTCCAAAATCACACATCAAAGGAAACAAAACAGCTTAATTCAACAATTTAAGTAACAATATGGCAACCATAAAATGCAAGCCTAGAAGGAATGCAAGTGATCCAACAATAACACTCACAATCAATTTCTATAACAACTTCAAATCAGCTGCTCAATGCTTTGGTAATATAGTTCCAGCTATAGTATTTTTCAAGCAAACTTCAAAGGGGAATCAGGAGAGTAAAGGAATAGTGATCCAAATAGGGGATCAATAGTCAAGCAGTCAAAACAAGAAGACAAAGGAAGAAGACTGATGCGATGGGATCAACAATAGCAAGAATACGTGCATTTATAGGTGGCTGAAATGCCACAAGCAACCAAGATTAGAATTAGAAAGAACAAGAGGAGCGAAATGCGAGGTATTCCAGACCGGTGAGGGAGAATGCTAGAGATTCTTCCTCTTCACGCAAAGACTAATCAAGGGCGCTCACAAGGATCAAAATGCATGAGCAGAAACACAAGGAGCAACAGCGTGAGGAAGCCGACACAGAGAAACGGCGCAGTCTCCATGCTCCACTGCTTACGGGATGGTAAAATGGATGACGTTGTTTAGCGTGGGCATTGTATATTATGGTTTTTGTTAAATGTGATGATTATTGTATGTAATAAAATGGCAGTGGCAGGGTGGGATCGAGCTTTCCTAATATTATAAAAGGACCCTAACTAATTTTTTTATTTAAATTATTATTAAACCTTATCAAACTAATTTATATAAATTTTATTTGCAAAAGCAATAATAAATATTTTTATTATTTTAATAAAAAATTACAATAAATTCATACATTATATATATATGTTTTTCACCAAATAATATCATTTTCTTCGTATGTGTGAAAAGTATTGTGTTAAATATATATTTATGATTTAATTATTTAAATGTTTTTAAATATATAAAAAAGAATATTGCAAGATAGCTCAAAATATTTTATAAATATATTAAAATATTTAGTTATGGCAAATATCAAACTTATTTTAGTTTAAATCACAATTTTAAATTTTATGAAAAGTAATCATTACAAATTAAAAGAATAAGATAGCTTAGAAAAATATGGTATGATAATCATTAGAAAAAATTATAATCATAATTTCAAGTTTAAATAAAAAAATGATATAAGTATTTTTGTTTCAACAAATTGAAAGAAAACTTATGATAAAAAAATTTGTATCGAGATTTCATTTTTAAAAATTAGTTATTATAATTTTAAAGTCATTGTATTTAATATAAGATGAATATAATATATAAGCAATCAATTAATACTTGTGCTTATATAAATTTATACTTATCATAAAAATAATACATTTAAAATTCATTTTAATAAAAAATCAATTAAATTATTTTGATTTAGTTTTTTATTAAATGAATAATTTATGTATTTAATTTTTAATTAAAAAAATAAAACATGAAAAGAAGAAAAATCATCTTATTTATTAATTTATATTTTTTTCAATATATTTACATGAAATAAAAAATAAAAAATATTAAATGTGAGTACAGATGTAACTCTATTTTAGACTCTAATAATATAATATTATATAGTATTCAGTCTATATATAGTTGATGAATATTGATTGTGAATTATTATGTATTAATTATGAAATAATATATATCGATATAAAATTAATTATATATTAAATTTATAATTAATATATAATAGTTATATATTTACTAAATATTATATAATATCATATTATTTGAGTCAGGAATTAAGGGTAATTATTTATCAAATAAAAATTAGTTGAAGAAATCCTGTGGGGCTTCGTTTTATCCTCTCCCTCAGTTTCGTGGGAGAAATCTTCGATCAGGGAGGGGGTCTTGATCGTTTCTTCTCCTGGCTCCATCGGAATGAAAATGAAGACTATCAATTACCCAATTAGGAGATTAAATGTATTAGATTTGTCTTATGTTAGGAAAGGTAGAGGTAGGTTGAATGAAGAAGACATGGTTAGAATGTATTAAAAATGATTTTAGTTTATTAGAATTAAATGAGCATTTGATACTAAATAGGACATAATGAAGAAGGATTCATATAGCAGACCCTGAATCTCACACCTCACTTAGTGGAATAAATGCTTATTATTGTTATTGTGTATCAAAGATTTGGGTGCTATTATGAATGTTCAGAATTATGTGTTGTGTATGTAAATGTATATATTGTTGATTTTTTTTTTTTTTTTTGCATAGTTTGAGAAAAAAAAAAACTTCATTTGTTGAATAATATGAATTAGGGGCATTTACATATATATATATATATATATATATATATATATATATATATATATATATATATATATATATATATATATTTGATTATTTAATGCATTGTTTGAGGAAAAAAGAAAAAAAAATCACTCGATAATATGATTTAGGAGTATTTACATGCATAGCACATAATTCTTATACATTCACATATCTAATACAATCAAATTTTGTATTTACATAAATAATATTTAAATTTTTAATATTATATTAAAAATATTATTATTTTTATTTTACGTAAACTTAATATATTTTTTATACATAGACAATTCATTAGAAATATAAATATTAAATGGGTAAATATATAAAAATTATGTGGTATATATGAAATATCTGTAAATCTTTCTATAATTTATGAGAATTTTAACCTAGTCTCTCTTATTATTATTATTATTATTATTGTCTATAGGAATTTGTCCTATTGCTTGCATCGGCGCGCGCTGTCGCCGATTTAAAATGCGCGACGGGGTCAGCAGAGGCTTTTCAGCAAAATAAAAAATATTTGAGACTTGTTTTCAATATTTGAAAGAAAATCATTTTAATATATATATATATATATAAAGATAAATAAAAATAATATTATCTTTAATTTTTTTTTTCAATTTTTTTTTTAAAAGGACAAAACGTGAAATGTAATTTTTATTCCTTTTGCAGGAACTTATTCGAGAGTGAGTCTCGCAGACCTAACCCTAAAGGCATTGATATATATATATATATATATATATATATATATATATATATATATATATATATATATATATATATATATATATATATATATATATATATATATATATATATATTTTTTTTTTTTAAAAATAGAGCCAATCTTTAATTGGGCTTAGTCTTGAAGAAATTTAGAAAGGGAAATTTTGGGTAAGTTTTAAATGCATTAGCTCATTGCTCACCTTTCTGTCATCATTGATTAGTCTCATCATCATCGTTAATATTGCCGCTCATGGGTCATTGCTCTGTTATTTACCGGTTATCATTACCGCATATGTTGACCATTTAATTGATGATAGCTATTATTATTTATTACTCATCGATCATCTTCAACCGCCATTATCGCTATTGACTCTATCATCGATCATCTTCTGCCGCCATTGTTGCTGCTATCAGTTGTCGGCTATCATTATCGCAATTGATCGTCAGACATTGACCTCCAACCTCACTTTTCGTCATTTTCACCATCGACATATTTCAAATATTGATTTTATTTTACAAACAACCAATAAACAACAAGTCTCATCCCAGTACGTTGGGTCAACTACATGAATCCTTCTCAATTGGGTCCTATTAAGTGCAAAGTTTTCATTTTAAGTCTAATAAAATAAGATTACTTTTTATACTGCTTAACCAAGTCTTCTTACTTTAGAAGCTATCAAATTCTAAATTTCTTTTACATGTAAATAATAATCATCAATATATTTCAAATATATCATTTTATTTTACATCATATTTTGCATAATTTGGTATTCTAAATATTACAATTAAAGCGTTCCAAAGCATCTTTCAATCCAATTACTAAAACATTAAAATTTATAAAAATGAACAAAATGAGTTAAATAATTGATTGTAGAAAAATCCAAATTTTATTGATGATATTTATGCAAAATATTAAAATCTCATATATGAATTTGTTAATGGATCCCCATCCAATTGAGTAATTATTTTAAGTCCCAAAATAAAGAGATTCAGAGTCTGTTTAGGTCAGTTTTAACTTTTTGAAAAATTAATTATAAATCTAGAAAAGTAATTTAAAATTAATTATAATTTAATAATTTATTTCTCAAAAATAATTTTTTATTATAAAATTTTCTGAAAATTAATCAAAAATTGATTGTCTAACACAACCGTAGTATTTTCTGAGTGATTTTTGAAAAGTAAAGCAAACCCACCGCTCTTAATTCTGAAGTTGAATGACCGAAGTTGATTTCTCTAGGAGTAAACATAATTGACCGAGATAAATGATTGATTAATCAAACGACATCCTCACCCATAAGATGGATGGGGTGTTGGGTGGATATTTGTCCCAAAAAAAAAAGTAAAGCAATCATAAAGCTTACTTAAATGCACCCTGGATGTGAGAAAATGGTAGACTTATAATTTTGGAAAAAGTTAGAAAATTTGATATTTAATCAAATTTCTACTCATCTTATTAAGTCTGACTAAAACCTTTATTTATCTTATTACATGAAAATTTATTTAAGCAAACTTTATAAATAATAATAAAATTAAAAAGAAACATAATATTCCTCTTCCTCTTCATCTTGTACCTCTATATTCTGTAAATATCAATCAAATTCGATCAAAAATGAATAATTATACACACAGCTAATGACTTCTTAATCCATCTTATCCTAATTTAATTTCCACCATCAACTGGTGCTGATGGCGGCACTGTACCTCTCGGGAAGATAGAGCTCAGAGCCTTTATCTCTCCACTGTGCCTTCTGTAAATCTCTCGGGCTTCTGAGCTGATGATCCCTTCCTTCGGCAATGGCCGCGCGTCAGAGCTTCTGCAGTCAAGCAGGAAGAGGAAGAAGAAGACAGCGAATACGAGGAAGACGAAGAGCCTTTGTCTGTTCATCTGATTTTTTTCTTCTTCCGCTGTGAGGCCAAAGAGAGAAGGAAGAAGAAGAAGACAGTTGAAAGAAGCTTAATTTGTGGGATTCTGTGCTTCCAAATGATCTTTGTTCGCTTATTTGTATGGTGCGTTTTTGTTATTTTCTTGCAAGTATTTGACTGAATTTATATCTTATTAATACGCAGTATATATTGGTCAAATTGCTCGGCCGGCCTTCCTTTGTTCACCATGTGTCAATTATCTTGAATGCAAATATATATATATATATAGAGAGAGAGAGAGAGAGAGAGAGAGAGAGAGAGAGAGAGAGAAATTTACATATATGCACATAATGCTTATATATTTATGTCTAACCCCAGAACTTTCACTCTACCGCGACTGGTTTTCCAGCACGCAACAACATTAAAATGTTATTATTATTATATTTTAAAAAATGAACATATATTTTTTATACATAAAGAATGTGTTATAAATATAAATTTTAAATTTTAAATGATAGACATGTAAATACAAAAAAATTATGCTATATATGTAAATCTCTCTCTCTCTCTATATATATGTAATGCTGTAAATATTTTCAACTAGGATTTCTTCTTTAGTATTAGCGCCAAATGGCTAAAAAGACTGTTTTTTTTTTCAGAAAAATTGCTCTGTAAAAGCTGTTTTTTAAATGAAAATCTGAAACTAACTTCTTAATTATAGTTAGTATACAATTTTTTTATTATTTTATAAAAATAAAATCATAACTTTCTGATCGTCACCACAGATAATCAAATTAAGTTGAAAAATACAGCTTTCTCCGCCACTGATTCCTCAAAATATAATTAAAACGTAGTTAGAACGCAGTGCTCTAAACGATACCGCGATACGGCGCAAACCGCACGACATCACCGCCGTCGCACAATCTTGATAGAATGAGAAGTAATTTTTGTCAACATTGACAATAGCTGAAAAATATGTAATTAATAGATTACAGCTGTAGCCTCTTAGAAAGATTTGTGCTTGATGATGAAGCTTACTTATTGTTTTTTTTAAAAAAAAAATAGAAATAGTTGATGTTGACATTGTGATTAAATATTTAATCAGAATGCTGCTTTCTCTCAGCTTTGCTTAGCATTTGGAAGCAGCAGTGAGTTTCAAATCTATTGCATTGCATTTTATGCATTATTTTGCTGTATTTTTAATGTTTTAAAATTAATTGTTTATTTTAGTTTTATTATTGTGAAGATGCTATTAATTTTGCTTTGGCCTCATTAAGCTATTTTATTAACTTAGTTTATCATCTCCTTTTTGTTCTTTGTCCTGAGAGGTTAAAGAAGGAAGAGATTTATAGTTCTTATATTTAATATTCAATATCAAGCTGGCTTCCATGAAGAACTTATTCTATAGAATCTATGGATAGATGGAGGCAAAAGGAATTTAGGGTTGTTTGATTGGCTGTATTTGTGGTATAAAGAAAAGCGAATTTGTGTATTTTGGAAATATGCGTGTTTGGTTCGCTTTTTAAATGTTATGTATTTCATCGATAAATTTTAAATTAACTTTTTTAGGGTTATTTGGTTGGAATGGAAAGTAAAGTAAAGTAATTACGAGAGTTTTAACTTTTTTTGCATTTGACATGATGCAAAGTAAAACTTCAAAATGATGTAATGCATTTGGAATTCATCAAAAGATTAAATTCAGTATTTGGAATTCTCGGATATGCTAATTCCAAACACACGCTATGTAAAGTGTTGTGGCCTGCTCTCAGGCCGTTGTCAGCCCCGGCTTACACACTCCATCGCCGCTATTCACCCATTGTATTGCACGCTCAGCTGCGCCACCCAAAACCTTCAAAATACTTTACATTGCATTTATTTTACAAAACAGAGAAAAAAAAACTCATGTATTTGTAGAATTTTCAACCAAACAACCTAAAATAAAGATTCCTTTACGAGATTCTTTTATATCAGATTCCTTTTCTGCAACCAAACAACCCCTAAGTTCTTTTTTGGTGTATCTAGAATTCATTCAGATAGGGTGATTTTTAAATGTAATGTAAATTCATTGTTGCTATGTTGCCGATCATCAGACACTGGTCGTCGCCCATTACCACAGTTGCTGCTATTTTACATTACATTGCATTTATAGTATTTTAAATTAAATAATGTAATAATATTTCAAATATATTACTTTGACTTTACACTGAATTCTTTTTTCAGTCATTCGAATAATCTCTTGAATTTATTTATATCGAATGTATTTAACTTAATATAAAGATTTTAGTCATATATTACAATAATCGCATGGATTATGATATCTTAATGTAAATTTTATCTTATATGTAGAGATATATGTTAAGGTACAACAAATTATTAGGTCAACACGATGCTATTCGACATTAGTGAACCATATTGATCTTAACAATGCTTATAGACTTTATCTTCTCTATATATTCATCATGAGCAAGCATGAATCTTGATACAATTTTTTTAATTGAAAAACTTTTATAAGTAAATTCATGGCCATCCATTCTCTTATTTCGACAAATTAAAATCAAACTAAATGTTTTAACTAGATGAATTTAACAACATTAAAGTGACTCGATTGAAGTTCAAATATGTTTAAATCAAGCATTTAAATGTTGTTGAATGTTTTTATAATCAATTAAAGAATTAAATGATTTTAAATTCTTAGATGCTTAGTTACATCAAATATCTCAACGAGAGAACTACGAATTCAAGATCATTTAGTTTTGAGTTAGGGCACTTAAATATCGAATCACTGTCTATGATTGAGGAATCAACACAAGCCGTTTGATGGATTGTCTTGAATTTCTTACTAAAATAACAAAAAGTCATTCTAAACAATTTTCGATTGATGTGAAGAAAATTTGGAGTTAGATATGTAAAGAGTTTGGAGATCGTAACTCTAGAACTCTATTAGATATCCAACTCTAATGACCATTAGCAACGATCATTGTCTTTCGATTGTCATTATCTGATTTTCATCGCTCGACTACCATCATTAGATAACCATTATCTCTCTTTTATTATCGTCCAACTACCATCATTTTACTATTACTTTGATATCATATTTAACTGTCATCTTGATTATCGCCAAGCATCGTCACACCATAATCACTCAATTGTCATGGACATCTGCTATCACTACACTCTGATACCACAGTTGCAAGAGATCAAGTCTTCTAAGTTTGAAATCACGTCATCTTTAATTATGAATAAAAGCGATATTTTGAAACCACATATATCTCTTAATTTCTTTTAACTACGTCAACTTCTCTAATTGTTTTTCCTTTTTGGATTTTTCACGTTAAAATCTAAACACCTTTCATGCTCCTTCGATTTATCTATTCGTGTTGTAAAACTTTTTTTCTATCACCTCAGATTTTTTAGCACGCAACAATCGTAACGATTATCATATATAACTTAGTTTTAATCTTGAGTTTTTAATACACTTCTATTGTGACATTTGGTTTCTTTACTTACTTTAAATATAGTTTGGAATATATATATGTTTATATATGTATATATGTATTTTAAATCTTGTAAATACTATGAAACAAATGGCTAAGGATGTTAATGTATAGTTATGGAATATGTTATTTTAAATTTTGAAAATTAGAAAATTAGTTCCTTTGAATAAATAATTCAGGATTTAAATAATAATAAGCTTAGATTGTGTGAGAAAATCACAAAATTTATTGTTTATTAAAGAATTATTTATAATTCAAGGATTTAAGAATAAAAATATATATTTAGAGAGGAGAGGTTATCTAGCTATAATTATGAATTTCTTTATGGAGGATTATTTTATATATATAATGATTAAATTAATGGATGATTCTATATTTTAAACTGGCTAAATTATATTATAAATTTATGAGTACAATTCACGTTTCTTTGTAGCATGAATACCTATGAAATTCATAATTTTGATTAATTAATTTAAGATTAAATTAAAAGTATAGTTTTTTTAGCATGAATTATAGATTCATAGGTTCCTTCTTCAACATCTTAACACATAAAAATGTACAATCAATAAAAATTAACTTAAATTAAATTATAAATATTATAAACTAATTTTAATATATATATATATATATATATATATATATATATATATATATATATATATATATATATATATATATACAGGCGGACAATTTGAGGGTGGGCAAATGCCCACCCTAAAAATATTAAATTTATATAATGGGATGAAGAATTTTACAATTTATATATTTATCCAGCCTAAAAATATTAATTTTATTCAATTAGATGGAGAAGTTTATAATTTTGCCCATCCTCAAAATAATTGGGACTTAAGAATAATTTTAAGATGAATACAAAATAGTATTATATACACATCTTAAAATGAATTTAATTTTAACTTATTATAATCTCATGTAATTAATATTTTTAACTCATGTAATCTAGTTATAAACTATATTTTATAATTTTATAATAATTTTAAATCATAAATTTTTTTTAAATTTTTTGTATTGTTAGTTATATTCTTCTTATAAATTGTATATATTTATATGTTAAAATTACAATTTTTTTAAAAATATTTAACATGCACATATTAATTAATATTAATGTTAGTTAAATTCATAAATTCCTTAAATTAATCTAAGTCATATAAATTTTTAAAAAAATTATTTTGTACTTAGTATTTCAAAAATGGATAAAGAGAATTTTGATATTTTATTAACTTTGTAATCATCAAATAATTTAATCTATAAATCTTGGATAAAATTAATTTATATATTTAATCTTAAGAAGGTGATTAAACTATATATAATAGGCTATAATTTTTACATTTTTATCTATTTTCTCTTATAAATTTGATGATTTTATCTTACTAATTATTTGTATTTTTCTAAAATTAAAATATTATATAATTTTATTTATTTAATTATATTTATTATGATTATTATTTAATTATTATATTATTTTATTATTTAAAATATTGCCCATCCTAAAAAAATGAGTTGGTTCCGCCCCTGTATATATATATATTATATTTCATGCTTTCATATTTAACAAATAGATGCATTATATCTGTTAATTCTAACTCAAAAATTATGTTGAGATGTCATTTGCATGGGTTAGGTCAAGCATTTTATCATCACGTCCTTCACTCAATAAATGAAAGATGGAGGCGGGCATGATTACTGAATGTTCCCTCCTCTTCTCGTGTTCTTGCTTTATAATGGCGCACTAATGAAGTGATGAAGAAATGTTTATAACCATCTTAAAAGTAACTATAGTGGTGTTGACACAGACCGCTTTAAATTATCGTGATGCATGATAGGAACTACGCAGAAGAGTTTAAGGAGCGTGACTCTTTGAGCAAAGAGAACTTCCTATAAGGATGGTCTGTTGAGCACAAAATTGGCTAATATATCTTCAAACATACTATTATATATAGCTGATATGCACGAGAAGCATTTGACCTTGCGTTTAAGCAGACACTTGTGATTATTGAATGTTCCCTCCTTTCCTTTGCAATATTCTAATTGTTATGCTAGAAAACCGCCATATAGAGAAAAGTTTCATTTTTCATAAATCAAAGATAATATGCATTTAAAGAGTAACAATAAAGCATTTTATACAAAACCTCAAAAGAGGAAAACCATGAGCTCATGAAAAGCTTCTACTATGTTCTTTAGTACAAGATCTTTTGAAAGGATTACAAAATCAGATATATGAACAATATGACAACCATATTGTAGCATAGAAGTGATTTATGAACTATCTGAGCAATCAGTAGAAATGCAAAGTAATACTTAAACGCAGGAACAATCAAGAACGCGAACAATCATCTATAAGTCATCAGATGGATATAGATTACATTACAATGATATCACGACGGCATACATTTGACATTATCGAATGAACGACCTGGAGGATCTTGATTCTCATCTCTTTCTTCCCATATGCTAATGGGCTTTATATGAGTGACGTCTCAGAATACATGCAAAATCCAACCACTTCTCCATCGGAGCTCATGATGAATCCTTTGATCATATGATGTATTTGTATTTGAATGCTCAAATGATGTCAATTATGAGAACTTGATGTAATGATGGATTTGACTATATAAACACTCCATGTTTGAAATATTTAGGGATTTAATTGATATCTCAAAATTTTCAATGATATTTTAAGTCTATCTCGCCATTGACCTTTGATCAAGATGTTTGACTAGTAAAGTTTTCAGGGTCATATCACTAATATTCTTTCTTCTCCATATCTTGCTACTCGTGTTCTTGCTTTATAATGGCACTGATGAAGTGATGAAGCAATGTTTATAAGCATCTTAAAAATCACTATGGTGGTGTTGACACAGACCGCTTTAAACTATCGTGAAGCATGATAGGGACTACGCAGAAGAGTTTAAGGAGTGTGATATACTCTTTGAGCAAAGAGAACTTCATGTAATGATGGTTTGCTGAGCACAAAATTGGCTAATATATCTTCAAACATACTATTATATATAGCCGATATGCATGGGAAGCATTTGACCTTGCGTTTAAGCAGACACTTGTGATTATTGAATGTTCCCTCCTTTCCTTCGCAATATTCTTATCGCTTTCTTCTCCATATCTTGCTTCTCGTGTTCTTGCTTTATAATGGCGCACTGATGAAGTAATGAAGCAACGTTTATAAGCTTCTTAAAAATCACTGTGGTGGTGTTGACACATACCACTTTAAACTATCGTGAAGCATGATATAAGGACTACGCAAAAGAGTTTAATGAGTGTGATGTACTTTTTGAGCCAAGATAACTTCAGGTAAGGATGGTCGGCTGAGCACAAAATTGGCTAATATGTTTTCAAACATACCATTATGTATAGCTGATATGTACGAGAAGCATTTGACCTTGCGTTTAAGCAGACACTTGTTGATTTCAAAGGAATTAAGGACTTAAGAGAAAAGGTTAAGTAAAAAGGATGAGATAGTAGTATACATTTGTTATGATTGTCATCTTGCAATAATTTTATGGAAGGTGTGACTTCTACTTCTCAAGTTTTCTTACTTGGAACTCCTCTATCACACATCAACTCAATCTTCATTATTGAGACATATAGTGTTTATGGGACTCAATAAGATCACAACAAACCATAAAAATAAACCTAAAAGATGAGAACTTGCAAAATTTAGTCATATTAATGGCTTGACATCTATTGAAATGTAATGTATAAAAAAAATAAATAAGAATTTGCTTGAAAATACATGTTTTCAATATTTGTTTGATATTTTTCACATTAATTGATGGTATTAAAAAAAGAAATTAATTATTTTGTATAAAATATATTTGATATTTTAGATATATGTTATTTTTTAGTTGAATATCATATAAGTCAATTTATTTTATAGTTTGAAATAGAATAGTAGCACTAGGAGTGTAAATGAGCAGAGTTGAGCTTGAGTCACTCTTGGCTTGAGATTGAGCTTGATTAATTAATCAAGTTCGGGCACCAGCTTGAGCTTTTTTTATGAGTTCGAGTTGGTGCACAAGCCTACTCATTTAGCATGAAAGAGATAAAATAATTCTGATTTAAGTAATTATTATGATAAAAATTAATACATTAGAAAAAAAAATTAGAATGATGAATTTTTAAAATAACTTAAATCATTTTTTTAAAATAAAATAAAATATTAGTCAAATATATTTTATCAAAAATTAAAAAAGAAGTTAATGCCATCTATGTCTTTTTTAATGTCTTTTAACACTTTAAAGGCTAATTGGCATCACTTTTTTTTTTTTTGTTATTTATTTATTATTTTTATTATTTTATATTTTAATTTAAATAAAATAGTTTTGATATATTTAAATTATGTTATTTTTGTTTTATATGATAATGGTGGCAGTAATTGTCAATGTCTCAGTGGGTAGTTATAAATGGAAAGTTGTAATAATTATTTTAAAAATAGTAAAAATACTAAAAAGTTATTTTAAATATTTATAAAACAATATAATTTATTTTTAAAATAAAAAAATACATTAAAAGTTATTAAATAAATATTTGTTATATAATAAAAAAGAAAAAATAATAATAAAATAAAATCGGTCCCAAATCCCTTAGTACGGGAGGGCTGATGTCGAGCATTTCCACTGTCGTCTCTGTTCGGTGCCTCACCGCCGCCACCGCCGCCGCCACCGCCAAAGCATCTGCCTTTCGGCCCTCCGTTGTATCTCTTCTTGCCTACTCTTCTCTCTTCTCAAAGAGGTTCGCCTTCTGCTTGTGTCTATCGTTATTGAAGACAGTTTTTCTCAATAGATTTTATCGGAAAATTCAGGCGGAAAATCGTCGGGATGGCCGTGGTGGAAGCCACAGGCTCCACGGCATCTGCAGAATCTTTGGTGGTTAAGCTGCCATCCCACCCAACCTATGATCTCAAGTCCGTCATCGCTCTGGCTCTCGTCGAAGATGCCGGAGACCGAGGTATTTCCTTTTGATTTATTCGAAAGCTTGATTCATGGAATTAAATATCTCGAGAGTAGTCTCACAGGAATCATTGCGATTTTGAAATGCTTTGAATTCTCTTAATTATGGCCAGTTCTATGGATTTCTACTCCGGCGAACTTACTGTGCTGTTTTTTTTTTCGTCCTTTGATTTTTGGAACTTAACTATGAAACTGTATCTCTGTTTTTCCCATTTTGGTGTAAAGCTTGCGTGCTTAAAAATTTTACTTTTCACCTCTTCACAGCTGTTTTTATTTATTTATTTTATTTTCTTTTCCGGTTGTTTGTGGATTAGTAATTTGAAGAAGCTTTGTTGAAGTTTACTGAAGCTTGCGTATTCATTCCATATCGACTTTTTTTTTACTATTGTTTTGTTGAAAATGTGCTATGCTTTCTTGATACTTAGTGATCTCTTGAATTGAAAGTTTGCTTCAAAATTATTGCAGAGAGTATTCTGAAGTTATTCAGAGAATTGCTTTAGTCACCAATGATGATGTGTAAAGAATGTGCCTTTGGAATTGAAAGCATGAAACTATTTAGACTAGTGTTGCACCATTACTTTAATTACTTGGTCTTTACCAACTAATAATCACAATTCATTTGGAGTTTCTGTTCAAAGTGAACATGGCTAGAATAGCCATTTTATACATCCAAGTATCAATTTGGAAGCGATAGTGCTCAGGGAGTCGGTGGATTGATAACTAGGTAACTTTCTTGATGGGCTTTGCCAAACTTCTGATGGTAACTTCCTTGATTGAAGCCCTTTGATCTTGTTCTCCTTTGATTTCTTCCTTGATCTTCCTCCTTGATTCCTTTCATTCTCCTTGTCCCTCTTTGTTTCCTTATGCTCTTGAGTTGCACCCAATTTAGGCAACCCCTCCTCCCCCGCATCCCTTTCTGTTCTCTAGGGTAGCATAGAGAGTAAAGTGGGAGAGGAAAGTAAAGAGGAGGGGTAGAGTGCAAGTTGTTAGTGCTTTATCTACTGAGAGAAAAAGGTCTATTGGTTGCATTTTTTTGGAGGTCTCTAGGTTGTGTGTAGGAAAAGAGGAGTGAGAGATGATAATTGGAGAGGAAAGCATATTTGATTGATTAATCAAATGAATAAAAAAAATGCCTAATACATGCCAGGATTAATAATTACATTGAAAATTGAAGTTTTTTTCCTTATTTTTATTATTTTATTTTTAGAACTTGGATACTGAGACTGAAAAGCTTTTGATTTTAGTTTTCATTGGTATGCACCACTAGGGATATCACTTTAGGCTTCTACTTTCCAATTAAGGTTGTCAATGTGCAAAGTGTAAGTGATGCACAAAGAGGCATTATACAATGGTATTTCATAGTTAAATTAAATAAATAAAACACCTCGAAAGTTTCATACAAACTATGAAGAGTCTTGCATCATAAAAGTAAAATCAAGTTGATAAAAAGTTGAGAAATGACAATCAAAACAAATGTGAAGGAATCCATTGTTTTGAATGTCAAAGAAGAAACAATCAAAGTTATAGAGATAAATGTTGAAAGAGTACTTGAAACTTAAGTATACCTATGAGACAATGACACAATGTAACGGTTGCCACTTATTATGTATGCATAAAAGTCAGGGAGATGTGTGAGTTTTTTCTACATGATTAAGATGAATGAACCAATGATTTGCATGCCAAGAGTTAGCGCCAGTAAAGCAAGTGATCAAGAGGGTTTCAACGTTTGAGTTTTATTTATCTGCTAGTTGTCATTAGAACAAAGTTAAGCTGATTCGTTCACATCTGTTCTAACTAACTGGAAAGTTAGCACTATTCCACTAATCGCTTCGCCCCTTTCTTTATATCATGTGCCCATATTTTTAAGACCGATTTACATCATATTCTAAAGAGCAGACGATTTGATGTATGAGTTGGATCCATTAGGTTCCTCTCAAATAGTAAGGATGAAGGAAGGAGAAATCCTCTTTGTACGGAAGGCCAGCTACCCAACTCTTGCAAACTAATTGTTATAATTGAATTAATGAATTGGGGGGATGCATTAGGAAATTCTTAAGTCACATGCGCTTGGCTTGTTGCTACATGTTGAATTACGAAATGCTAACATGCATGTGTTGCACTTTGCCACACTTTCATGTTTGTTGTAGTTGAGTGACTCTTCTTCATGTCATTGCACTTCGCTTCTCTACTTTGCATTGCTTGACTTCAAGTTAGATCGAAAGCATACTTTTAACAACACTTTTTTGTTGTGGTGGTGAGAGCTTTCTCTCAACTTTGTTCTCTTACTTTCTAGTAGGTTGGAGTAGAGCAACCCTTGAGCTTATGGTAGGATCAGGATGGTTTTTGCCTATGATTTTTTTCTTCCTTAAGCTTTTCTCTATTATGCTTACCATTTTGAGTTACTTTTCAAATTTTGTTGTTGTGCTAGCTTAGTTCTTCTCCTTGATGGAAATTCTTCTATGCTTTCCTCCGAGATTCTTCCCATTATGAGTTGGTTCTCTTCAGATTTCTTCTTGCAACCTTATTATAGATTCCTAAATCAATGCTTGGCTATAAAACTCCATAGTATATTTTTGCACCTATTGTTCCTATTTTTGCATTTATTATTTTCTTGTATCCACTAGTTGATGTAGGAAGAAAATATATAAGCTATATGCAATAGAAAATGTTGTTGGATTGATGATATTCCAACTAATTTAAGTTGTAAAGAGATCTACAGACTTCACTTAAGTTCTTTAAAAACAATTGTTCATTATTTATTCAGCTAGGGGTGAACCATGATAATACAGGAGATTATGTTAACTATGATTACTAACCATACAATTATAAGAAATATAATAATTAACCAAGAGTAAAGTAAATTTAGTAAAAGCTAACACTTATGATGGCGGAGCAAAGATAATCGAAGTAAACCTCCTTGAATGGTATTTCATCTTGTTGGCTTCCTTCTTTGTTTAAAGTCCTTCTCCAATGGCTTGCATACTCTCACATAAAAGTTTTTTTTCTCTTCATTGGAAAGCAAATAAAGATAATCATATTAAAACTTGAAGAGAATAATCAATCTTGTTTCATTTTTGGATGTCTAATACAAGATACAATGGGTGGCCTATATATGTAGTAGTTACAGAAGGAAACTCGAGACTCATAGAGATGTGGCTTGTGATGCATTAGGGAAAGGAATATTTCATGATTTTTTTTGGAGTTTGAAGAGGCATTTTAGGGTTTTCATGAATTTTGCAATGTTTTAAGTGAAATGGCTTGATAGAGTTGGGAATCTAAAGTGGTTTCATAAATCAGATGATGTAAGAGAGAGGGGGTGTTCATGCCTATTGGGAGAGAGGAAATGTGGTGTGATGTCAAGTTCTAAAAGATATATGGAGGACAATTGATGAGTTGGAGGTCAAATGATAGTTAGAAGATGGTGTGAAATGATTAAAAAGGGGTCTACTAGCCATTATCAGGCTTAGTTTCCACCATCACTTCATACATAAGCCCCAAATGATCGAAGAAACTTGTACAAATATGATAATGATTCAACAAACAATGATCTATTCCTTTGGTCAGTACACAATTTGATTTTTTTTTTCTAGATTGCTATTAAATTACAACTAGATTGTTATTTTTGCTTCTTTTAAGTCTTAACTATGTATACATAAATAACCAACGATGTTAGTAGGTGTGCAAGATGGAGGTGTGGGCACTTTAGTGGCTACTAGAAGGAACGAAGAAGGATACCAATGGTTGCACGCTAGCATAGGATGAACTGATGAGTTAGGGAGAGAGATAAGGAGAGGGAGAGGAGAAGAATGAGATTTTGGGAGAGATTTAAATTCAATTTTATTGTTGAAAATTGGATTATTTATAAACAAGTATAATGTGGATAAGTTTATATCCAATCCTAGACGAACTCCAAATGGAAGAGAACCTTATGCACAAGTAACAAACTAGATACCTTTAAATTAAAATATAATTACAGTAGAAGAAAATTTAAATACAGACTTATCCAAAACTAATTCAAAATTTAAAACTTATCTTGTTGTAATTTGGATTTTGACCCAACAGTCTAGTTTTCTCTTTCTCAATATTGGTTACAAATGATTGTTAGTTCATCTGAATTTTAGACTCCTAAGAATGTTATTTTAATCCCAATAATGTGATTTGAGAATTTCATGACAATCTTTATCAAAAATTGGATGATCCATAGTCATCAACTGGTTTGATCTTTTGACCCTTTATCAATTTGATGCACAAACTGTAAGAAAAAATATTCTTTTTTAGATTTTTTTTTGAAATGAATGGTCAAATTGACTATCTCCTATATGATCTAATCTTCATATTATTATTTGGGAATATTTTGCTTTTATCATAGGGATTATGGCTAATAGTGGAAACATTCTTTTGTTTTCTAGGTATTATTGCCATTTATAAAGCCATATGTTCAATATATTTGGTTTTAAGATTCTCTAGTTTATTTTTTCTATTTTTTTACCCTCCATAATTAATCAGGGAGTTTCTCCTTATGCATTTGTAAGTTCAATGGCCTCAACTAGCTCAAGGTAGATTTCTTTTAGTTACATTATTTTCAATCTTACAACCTACAAGTCTAGAATCGATACTTTGGTACCATATTATATAGGATTTGGAAGAATGATATTTGGTGAACCTTCTTCTACAACACTTGATTTAAGAGGATTGTATGTTTCAAGGATCAAGGTATGAGTATAGCCATGGTCTTTGAATCACTAATTGAAATTAAAACATAGGATATGTTCGTATTTGTAGGATTAATGGTAGACATCTACCCTAGGAAACTTAATTAGGTTTTCCAATGAGATTGGTGAGCCAATTTATATGGACAGTAAAAGAAAGTGTACTTGGAAATGACAAATTTAAAGTGGTAAACAACTAAATAATTAGATAATCCAAATCTCTAATGATAGCCTCGTTGATTGGAGCTGCTTGATCTTTTTTATTTATTTATTCCTTGATTCCGTTAATCTTTTTTTTTTCTTTGCCTTTATTGCGTGTTGAATGTTTCTTCCCCTCAGACCTTCATTGCCTTCTAATTTTGATCCCAATATAGGTCTCTTTTTTGTTCAATCGGGTAAGAGCTAGAGTAGAGATAGATGGAGTAGTAGAGAGAGCAGTAGATTAACAGCTAGGGTGGAGAGAGGATACAACGGTTTCATCTAGAGAGGGAAAGATGCATCTTGGCTTTATTTTTGACAAAAGAGAAGTTCTCTATGTTATAAAAGTGAATAGTGAGGGAGAGTAGTTGGAGAGGAAACAATTCTTAGATTCAAGAATTAAATGAACCAAAAAATGTCTGAAAGATGTTACAAAAGTGTCTAAAATCCTATATAAAAATTGAAATGAAGCAAAATGATAATTATCTTTGATTTCAGGTAACAAACCAAAAATAAGGCACCATCCCGAGAGCAGAATAATTAACCTTCTTTATTTTAATTCTAGAAGAATGAGCATTCTGTATCTGCATTGAGGGATATTCTCTCTTCTTTTTTCTGCAACTCCTAACCCCCTAGGATTTTGATTACATTTTCTCTTCTTAACTTCTTTTAAGTTTATCCTTTGACTTAGCATTGGAGGTCATCGAATTTCTCCTGGATCATGCTGTCCATGTTAAACATTATTTACTCTGTGATATACAGGAGATGTAACTTCTTTAGCCACACTTCCTTCTGAAATGGAAGTTGAAGCCCATTTCATTGCAAAGGAGGATGGTGTCATTGCTGGGATTGCTCTTGCAGAGATGATTTTTGATCAGGTGGATCCTTCATTGAAGGTATGACTTTCAACTTCAAAAAAGCATTTTCATCTTCCTTTTCATCTATTTTTCTTTTGACCAAAGTGAATGAACTTATTTGTGCAGGTCGAGTGGTTTGTGAGGGATGGAAACTACATTAATAAAGGCATGCAATTTGGAAAAGTATACGGTAAATTTCTTGAAGTGTTGTAAGTAACATTGATGTTATTTAGATATTGTTAGGTTATATCTATTGTGACATGGAGGTCATGTGTTTGAGTCATAGTAATAGTTTCTTTGCATATCAGGGAAATGGATCCATACATAGGAGCATTTTGCACTGCATATATGCACGCTTTATCAATTAATGTTATTTAGAATGCCCTTAACACAGTTCTTTATTTTTGGCATGGTTTTTTTCATGTAAAGGAAATGCACGCAATATTGTTGTTGCTGAAAGGGTTGTACTGAACTTCATGCAGAGAATGAGCGGAATAGCAACTTTCACTAAGGTGCTATTCATCCACTTCTTTAATTAACTTCTTCTTGAGATTTATGGCTTTTATTTTTTTCCTGAAAATATTTGGCATGCTTGGATCAACTTTCATACTCTTGACAACAGATACTAACTTATTGTACTGGACATCTTTTCTGAAACTTCATGTTTATGTTCTCTTGCTTTATTTTGTATAAATATTGCAATATGAAACAATCACTACTAGAGAATGACTCCTTTAATTTCTGTTCCGAGTTCCAAGAAAGCTGCAAAGATGAAGTTAATCAGACTCAAATGTTCAAGGCCAGATCCTTACACTTTAGTTTATTGAAAATGAATTATCTTATGAGCATTTAATGATATGATGTGTAGAGATTGATAAATTATTTAATAAGAAGATGAATTATTTGCAATAGCTGAAGTCAACTTTGTTGTTGATTCTCCATCTTGTGGTGGTACCATGCGTTTTGATATCCTCCCTCCCCCTCTCTAACTGAACTCTTTGTTTCACTTAGGTCATGGCTGATGCTGCATATCCTGCATACATTTTAGAGACAAGAAAAACTGCACCAGGTCTACGCTTGGTTGATAAGTGGGCGGTCTTTATCAGTTGTCATTCCTGTGTACCGTTAATAGCTTTGCTTGTTTTGCTGTGTTCACTGAGCTGTGTGATGACAGGTATTAATTGGTGGAGGAAAAAACCATAGAATGGGCTTGTTTGACATGGTGATGATAAAAGACAACCATATATCAATCGCTGGAGGTGTTGCAAATGCTTTGAAATCAGTGGATTCATTCTTGGAAAAGACAAATCTTAAGATACCTGTCGAGGTGTACTTTCTGAAAACTTCTTTTTGGTGCTGCATAGATGTCAATATCATTGCATAAACACTTTATTTTGTTCTGGTCATTCTATACAGTTACTTCAAACATTTTGATAATTTGTTTTCTTGCTTTTGCACTGTTTTCTAAGAACTTGCTCATACGTTAACAAAGTCATGTTTAAGACAGTATTCATATATCCACATCCGTAACTGTTAGGCAGTTTTGCATTTGCCTGTAGTTAATGAATCCATTTTTATCTATATCTGGTGCTTGGTTTAGCCATAATCTTCTCATAGTCTTCACATTTGCCTGTAGTTAATGAATCCAGTTTTTTTATATCTGTTGCTTGTTTTTGCCATAATCTTGTCATGGCCTTCACATCTTTAATGCAGCACTTCGTGTACTTGCTATACAGATGGTAGTTGCCAGAAGATGTTTATGCTTTAAAGTATATGTATTTTGGTCAAGAATGCATGTTAAACTTCTTAGCATATTATTTACGCTTAACATCTCATTCATGTATTTTAACATTTTAGCATCTTGTTCCTCTTTGTGCTCTTGTTTGCTTGTCTACATTATCTTTATTGATAGCAGTGGGCTTTCTAATTTCTTATACTCAAATGGTGCATTTTTTGTTAGCTGAGGGTTATTTTTCTGTCTGAACTTTCATGGTTTAGGTTGAGACAAGGACATTAGAGGAAGTGAAAGAGGTACTAAACTATGCAAGCCAAAACCGGTGCTCATTAACTAGAATAATGCTGGACAACATGGTGATTCCACTGCCAAATGAGGATGTTGATGTAACAATGCTTAAAGAAGCTGTTGAAATGATTGATGGAAGATTTGAGACTGAGGTATTTAACATTACTCGGGTGATTTTCATAGCCAAAGCTACCCTGCGACATTATTATATGATATCATATGAAATTATGGCTGTGAATTTGTTCATTTTCATTCCAGTGCCTGAAAATTAGTTCATCCACATGCTATTTAAAAATGCACATTTTCTTTTAAATGTTCTTAAAATAAGCTCATCCTTACTGACATGCTAAAGTGCTTGACATCAAGGAAGAATTTTCTTCAATCCCATTTGGCGTTGTTTTTCCTTCTCATGGTTTCTTTGGATCATTTTGAACACTTTGGTCCTTAATTTTTTTTATAGAGGAATTAAGTTAATGTGCCATACATTAAAATTATGGGAGAGAGTAATTGAGCATAGGTTACGATGTGATACAGAAGTTTCACAATCAGTTTGGTTTCATGCCGTAGATCTACTATGGATGCTATACATTTGTTAAGGGGTTTGATGGAGCATAGAGAAAGTAAGGAGGATCTACATATGATATTTATTGATTTAGAAAACATGATAAAGTTTCAAGAGATGTTCTTTGGAGAGTTCTAAGAAGGAGTTAATATTTATATTCAAGTCATTAAGGATATGTATACTAGAGGCTACTTGTGTCCAAACACAAGGAGAATTAAAATATTTTCCTATTTGGTTGGATTACATCAAGGATCAGCTTTAAGCCCTTATCTTTTTTTAGTTATGGATGTTCTTACTAGGCATTTACAAGAAGATGTTTATGCTTTTTTTGATGAAATTCTTCTTGTTGATAAGACTAGAGAGAAAGAACTTGAATTATGGAGGTCAACTCTAGAGTCTAAAGGTTTTCGCTTAAGTATATAACTGAATATATAGAGTGTAATTTTAGTTGTAGAAGTTAATGATAGTGTTGTGAGGTGACAAGTCATTTAATAAGAGTGAAATTTGAGATATTTAAAATTGTTCAAAATGATGGCGAAGATGTTATTAGTAGAATTCAAGTTGGATGGTTGAAGTGGAGGAATGCATCTGACCTATTATGTGATAGAAAATTTCCACTTTTAAGGAAAAATTTTATAAGATGGTGGTAAGACCTGCAATGACTTATGAAACAGAATGTTGACCAACAAAAGAGAAGAATAAGACTAAGTTAAGTGTTATAGAGATGAGGATGCTTAGGTGGATGAGTGGCTTTACTCTTAGAGATAGAATGCAAAATGAGTATATTCGGGAAAAAGTTGTAGCTTAGTGGTAGATAAGATTAGAGTCTTAGATGGTTTGGCCACATAAAGTCGTCCGTCCGATTAGGAGAGTAGATCATTGATTTCTTATGTTAAGAAAGGTAGAGTAGACCTAAAAGATTTGGTTAAGATGTATAAAAAATGATCTTAGTATACTTGATTTAAATGAGAATTTGACACATAATAGGACACAATGGAGACAAAGGATTCATGTAGCCGACCCCACCTAGTGGGATTAAGGCTTGTTGTTGTTGTTGACTGGGAAAGTTATTCTGTGATGGAAATTTTTAAAAAATGATGTCAAATAAACTAATGAAAAACATTCAGTGAACTCAAATGCGACATTTCAATAAGTGTTAAGAGCTAGAATGCATTCTCAGAATGCCGCATAAAGCAAAAGTACTCTATTCATAAGACCAAAAAAATTAAAAAGTTTAGAAGTTGGCTAATCTTTAACCAACCTATAAAACATGAATAAGACCTATTAATTTTAAAAAAATTAAGGCAATTCTTTTTTAAACTAAAATATCATTTTATATATCAACACTAAAAAAATATTTAATTATATATAAAAGTCTAAAGAGAAATGAGTAACAACTAATTAGATATGTTATAAAATACGAAGTGCATTTGTCATATTGCTCAAGCTTAATGGTCGGAATCTTGAAAGTTAATTGGCAAATCATGAGTAAAATCAAACAACACTACTCATGATGGTGACATTTCTCTTAGCTCACAAAACCCAAGGGTCAAGCTTTTATTGATGCAATAGATTTTAATGGCTGAATTGATAGATTAAACCTTATGATCAAATCTAAAAGACCAACAACAACAACAACAACAACAACAACAACAACAAGCCTTAATCCCACTAGGTGGGGTACAATGAATCCTTCTCCATTGTGCTATGTCAAATTCTCATTTAATTCAAGTATACTAAGATCATTTTTTATACATCTTAATCAAATCTAAAAGACCAAATTTGAATAAATTGTAAACTATTTATGTCCAGAGACCGAATTTGAATACAAACTTTCATTTCAATAAGCTTAAGGGTCAATCTAGTGAAACTTCTTATCTTACAAGTGTAGGTTCAGCTGTGGCATAGATTAAAAACAGTCAAAATAAAGTTCAAATCTCAAGCTTAATAATTTTAAAAGAACGACTGCATTATGAAGTTATAATTCAATAAACCTAAGAGTCAAATTGACAAGAATTTCTATTAACAAATAAATGTCAAGCTTTTTTGTTGACCTGACAAACTCTAGTCTAAAAGACCAAGTTTTAACATCAAATTCCCGCTCACAAGGCTTAGAGGGTAGAATTGACAAACATATTTAGCTAATAAGCTCAAGGATTGAGTTGTCTTGCCAATTCAAAAAGTTACAAGAGCTGACATGCATACTTTATGGTTCAACAAATCAGAGGACTAATCCCTCCTCTTTGCTAGTTTAGTAATCTTAAAAATCGAATTGTAATTTTGAGCTCACAAACTTAAGGGTCAATTTCCATGCCAATTTACGAATCCCCATTAGTTGAGTTGGTATAAATATGCATTGATTTTGTTAAACATAATTAGATTGAGACCTCATTCATATTATCTTTAATTCAAATTGTTTAATGTTAAAAAAGATTATATTGGGCACTTGCACTCTAATTTGAAGTTGAGATTTTATTAGAAAATGTGCAAAGAATATATTACGGACACTTTATTTATTGAGGGGCAAATTGTTTGCAATAAAAATTAAAGAAGTCTAACTTACTCTAAGCCATACAACTGCACTCTACTCCTCCATTACATGATCTTTACTACCTGACATCTTTCACATTCTAGGTCACTTACCCTTGCATTCTTTAGTCCTTATTCCATTTCTTTTTGTTACTATATCTCATTTATTACTCTCTCGCATATTAATTTCTTCCAATCTTAAGTCTTTATTCCATTTCTTTTTGTTATCATATTTCACTTATCACTTTCTCGCATATTAATTTCTCCCACTACTACAATAATCTCTCATCACTACTACTTTCTCTTATTGATACATTAATACTTTTGGCTCGTGCATCTCCATGCATAATGAGAACTCTCGCTAGCTTTTTCTAATGACATTTTCTTGATGAGTCTCTTATTTTTCAAAGTGTAATTTGTGCTTCACCCATTATAACATTTGTTTAGACTAGCCTTGTATCCTTCTTAGTATGTGAACTGACAAATTTTTTGAAGAGAAATTACCCATTTGTAGCCTAGAATTTTCAAATATCTAATAATTTCATAAAATCCTCCATTAAACAATACAACAAGGGACAAACTTGACTTTTAGACTCGCTAAAGAGAAATGCAAATGCATACCATATATGTTAGTCTAGGAGTTATCTTGTCACTTTATTTTCTCATTTTAAAATTGCTATGTGGCTCTATTAATCTAGTTACTAGTAAATTGGACATGAGAAGGTGATGCAACTTTAAATAAATTTATACAATCTACCTTTATGTACATTAACTTGAAATAAAAGGCATGACATGTTGCATACATCTCAACAGAGAAGTCGCGGTTTATAAAAAACACATGAAGGCATGACACTTCTTATTTATCATTCGAAGAGTGGCTCAAGTTATATTAAAATTTGAAAGAAGGAAAATGAAGAAGAAGAGAACACACTTATTTTGGTTTAGGAATGCGCCAAACAATTCATTTGTATTATGCTACTAGAGAATGACATTGAACAAATGACCTTGCTTATTGCTTTACCGCCTAAAACTGTTAAGCTTTATAGGATTTTAATGTTCTTTTGAAGATAATAAATCACTAAAATGCCATCTCAAGAACCAAATATAATACCCATAGGTTCTTACTCAATTACATTCAATATCAACTCAGTTGATTAGCAAGGCAGACCAAGTGCCAAGCATGATCTTGCTATTTCTTAGTTGATTCAAGCATCTTAGCCATCATTGCTTTAATATGTGCATTAAAATACATATTATTAACAAATCAAAACAATATTAACCAATCAACTTGCCTTGTCTAAATGGTAAGGTTGTAATATCTAGTATTAAGCTGATTATAATTTTTGAGTCTTAAGTCCCACATGCAAACATTCCTAAAGTTAAGACTGCATTTCCGATCTTTTTGGCTACTTAAGTCCCATATTTTAAAACAAGTTAATTATAATGTGTTGTAAGCTTTATGGTCGACATAATGTTAATAAGCTCATTAAACTAAGCTTAAATGTTTATAGGGTAAGATCATTGGATTCGTCATTGGGCTTTTATCATCCCTAATGATATAAGTCTTACTTCTTGGCCTTTCAATGGATGTGAGCCCCATCCTCATTAATTTGAGCATTTTAATAGATTTAAGCTCCATTCCAACTCATGCACTCGAACCAACACAGGGCCAACAAATCCAGTAAATCTATTTTTGGGATTGGCAATGATGTAAGCTCCATCCCAAAGTAAATTTGAGCAATCTCTTATGCTAACATGCCCACCAAACAAAATTGAATCCACCAACTTAAATCATAACAAAAATTGAATGCGTCTTTGACAAGCTTCTTCCAATCAAGCTACAACCTCTGAATAATTGATGATTATGCCATGTCTTAGAGTTATTATAGGTCTTGTTTGCCATTCAGTTAGTTGAAGCTAATCTCAAAAGCATATCTTTGGCATACAAATGTTTTCACATTAATCTACATGAGTATCTGAAAGGAAGCAAGCCACAGTTGCTAATCAGATTTCCTGGACGTCATTGTTTATAACCCTTTGATGTTGACAGATTGGATCCAGTGACAATCTCGGGATAATGGAACTATGAGATTTTGATCATGATTACCTCATTCTCTCTAACCACTTTCCATTAATTCAATTTGAACTAAAACATTAAATTTAAGCCTTAAATATGAGCTAATGTAGCCTCCTTAATTGAGAGTGCTTTCTCATGAAGGGTAAAGGTAATTAATCATGGGGGTTTGCTTTTCTCTCTCTTTTACACATCAAGGTATGGCTTTTCCAAGCAATCAATTTCATCATTTGCTTTATCCCAATTATTTGTGGTTGTCATGAAATGCATACTTCAAGAAATGAGAAGAACATTAAGTTGCCTACAAATGTGCAGCTACTAAATTACAAAAAATATATCTTTTAACACTACCTTTGCCGGTCCCAAGTCTAGATGTGAAAAGTGGAGGGTTGCGATAGATAGTTGACAGCCAGTGTAAAACTTGTAGAAATAATCATGACATGAATCTTTTAAATCATTTGAAGACGCAAGTGATCTGTATGACTTGAATATAGTGAAAAATGTGCAAGTCGCGTTGTTAAATAAGCAAGGTTCTACATTATAGGGATGCGACAAAGAAGTTAGTAATGAATTAGATTAGGATCTTGAAATATAAATGCTATTAAGTAATGGAATTAATAGATATTATGGTTCATAGAAAGATAAATATTTTATGTGTTCAAGAAACTAAATGTGTTGAGGAGAGAGATTGATAGTTTAGGTTTTAAAGAACTGGTAAAAGTAGAAATAGTGTAGGTGTGATTATAGATAAAAGTTTGAAGGATAATATTATAAATATTAATATATATGGAGATAAAATTATAACTTTAAAGATTATAGTTGATCAAGATTATCAATGTTATAAGTGTTTATATCATCAAGTTTGGATGTAAGTTTAAAGAGAAATTTTGAAATGAATTAGAGGATTAATACAAAAGATACCTCAAGAAAAATATTTATTGGAGGAGATTTAAATGGACATGTTGGTAGAGTGGTAGAAGATTTTAAAAGTATTCAATGGTGGTTATAGTTTTGGGTAGTAATGAAGAGGGGTATATTAGATTTTCTACCTTATGATTTTGTAGTTCTTATCTTTATTTAAGAAAAGAGATGAACATATTATTACTTATAAAAATATATCTAAGTAAAAACAGATTGATTATTTTAGAGAAAAATAGATCGTTTAGATTGTAAAGATTGTAAATTCCAAGTGAAAGTTTAAGTCACGGCATTGTTAGTTTTAGATTTTAAGATGAAAGATTGTAAAAGGAAAAATAAATCAAATCGTTATTTAAGATTAGATACAACAAGAATCAAATATCTTATTTTTAAGAAAGTATAAGAACTTTAGAATTTGGGATGTTCATGTTAATGTTATGTGGAAAAATAGTGAAATTAAGCAGTTCTAAAATGTCTTGGAGAATCAAGGAAAAACTTTTAATAAAAAATAGTTGGTGGTAGTCGAGTGTCTGAGAAAGATAAGAAATTAGAAGCGTTGTTATAAAACTTGGTTTAGATGTAAAACTGGAGAATTAGAAAGATAAAGTGTGGATTCTAAGAAAGCGATATATGATGCAAAATTTTACTTTTAGGGATTTATACAATAGATTAGATATCGAAGGTGAAAGATGTATGTATAAGTTAACCAACCAAAGATATAGGAGAAGTATTTAAGTGAGGTGTATTAAAAATGAAAATAATAAAGTGTTTTTTTTAGAAAAGGATATTGAAAATAGGTGGATGAGGTATTTTGATAAACTTTTCAATGAAGGATCTGAAAGTACGATTGATTTTAACAACCTTAATACTCTAAATAAAAATAGAAAATTTTATTTTTATCGTCGTATTAGTAAATCTGAAGTTAGAGAAGCTTTAAAGAAAATAAAATGTGGAAAAACAGTAGAACCTGATGATATTCCAATAGAAGTGTGAAAATATTTAGGAGATTAAAGAATTTCTTGTCTTACAAATCTTTTTAATGTTATTTTAAAGACTAAAAAGATGCCAGATGAGTGGAGAAAGAGTTTGTTGGTTCCTATATTTAAGAATAAATGTGATGCACAAGAGTGCAAATTATAGAGGAATTAAGTTAATGTGTCATACATTAAAATTATGGGAGAGAGTAATTGAGCATAGGTTATGATGTGATACAAAAGTTTCTCACAATTAGTTTGGTTTTATGCCAAGTAGATCTACTATGGATGCTATACATTTGTTAAGAGGTTTGATATATAGATATAGAAAGTAAGGAGAATCTACATATGATATTTATTGATTTAGAAAGCTTATGATAAAGTTTCAGAGATGTTCTTTGGAGAGTTCTAGAACAAAAGGAGCTAATATAGGTTATATTCAAGTCATTAAGGATATGTACTTATTTGTGTAAGGAGGATTGACAAAATATTTTCCTATTTTAGTTGGATTACATCAAGGATCAGCTTTAAGCCCAATATTTTTTTTAGTTATGGATGTTCTTACTCATTTACGGGAAAATGTACCTTGTATGCTTTTCTGACATTCTTGTTGATAAGACTAGAGGGAGTCCAAGAGAAACTTGAATTATGGAGGTCAACTTGACTTTAAAGGTTTTCGTTTAAGTAGATCTAAACCGAATATACTGAGTGTAATTTTAGTTGTAGAAGTTAGTGATAGTGTTGTGTAGGTGAACAAGTCATTAATAAGAGTGAGCGATTTTTAGGCTCTATTGTTTAATATGATGGTGAAATAGATGGAGATGTTATTAGTAGAATTCAAGTTGGATGGTTGAAGTGGAGGAATGCATCTGACATGTTGTGTGATAGTAAAGTTCCACTTAAACTTAAGGAAAAATTTTATAAGATGGTGGTAAGACCTGCAATGACTTATGGTGCAGAATGTTGGCTAATAAAAGAAGCATAAGACTCTAAGTTAAGTGTTACGAGATGAGGGATGCTCAGTGGATGAGTGGCTTTACTCTTGAGATAAAATGCAAAATGAGTATGTTCGGAAAAGTTGAGTAGCTCCAGGGCGATAAGATTAGAGAGTCGCCTAGATGGTTTGCCACATAAAGCATACCGTCCGACAACATAGGAGAGTAGATGCATTAGATTTGCCTTATGTTAAGAAAGGTAGAGGTAAGCCTAAAAAGACTTGGTTAAGATGTATAAAAAATGACCTTAGTATACTTGAATTAAATGAGAATTTGACACATAATAGGACACAATGGAGACGAAGGATTCAAGTAGCCGACCCCACTTAGTGGGATAAAGGCTTGTTGTTGTTATTATTGTTGTAGAAGGAAAAAAAATCATTTTGCTAAATTTTTTTAGTGATTTAAGGAGTGAGTTGAACCGCATAACATATAGTAATATGTATAAATGTATATTTTGAAGATAAAAATTTGTTAATCTTTCGAAATATGTTGCTAAATGAGGTAAATTGAAAATTTTTATTTTAGTTACACTTGATGTGGGATGGTGGAATAAGATGGTTCCCTTAGAAATAATATTGTAGAAGTTTTAATTATGCCAGAAAAAGATTGTACAATTATAGACTTAGTGATGAATTAGGAATGTTTAAAAGGCTATTATGAAATTGGAATGCATTTTTAAAGAGGTGAGGAAAAAATGGAATACTTTTGAAGCATATAATGATAATGAGCTAGAAGTCTTGCAAAGAATTTAATGAGCAAATAAAATTACATACTTTTTAAGGGTTTTATATAATAGACTTGGTATCCAGAAATGAGTAAATTATAAAATGAGATATATAAGATATCTAAGGCAAGAGATAAGAGATTCGGAACTTTGTTTGAGTAATGAATGCATCAAAAGTGACAACAATATGACCTTGGTTGAAGGCATCCAAGAAAAAAATACCACTATGGTAAATTACTAAATGAGAATTTTGATGAAGAAAATTATTTTTGAAGAGAATGATAAGCAATATAATGAAGTATGTTATAGATGCATTAAAAAAAAGTGGAGTTAGCTTTTAAAAAGATCTATAAAAGTAAGCTTTTAGGTCTAAATGAAATACTTATTCTGATTTGGAGAGTCATGAGAGATATTTTAATGATTTGGCTAACAATTTTTTTTTTATAGAATTTGGATGGCTAAGATTTTTCCAAATTATTAGGAAAGAAGCATTTTGGTAATAATATTTTAGAAAAATGCATTGTTTAAGATTCTACTAATTATGGATGAACAAAACTTGTGTAATGAAGTTGTGTGAGAGAGTAATGCAACATAAAATAAAAATATATACAAATTTTAGAAAACCAATTTGTTTTAATGTTAAAAATGTCTATTATCAAAATGATCTTTGTGTTAAGACAATCAATGGAGAAGTATAAAAAGTAAAGAAAAGATCTTATGATTCTTATTAATCTTGAGATAATGTAATTGATTGAGTTCCATATTAATTGATTTTATGTGCATTAATTGGAAAGATTTATATCAAAGTTATCTTGTCATTATTAAAAATATATATGATAGAATGCTGATTAATATTAAAAGTACATGTGGTGTAACCTAAGAGCTTTTAATTATAGTAGGTTTATATTAGGGATCAACATTAAGTCCATATTCTTTTGTATTTCTTCCATAAATGCTTATAAAGGGTATTCAAAATGAATTTCCTTGATGTGTACTATTTATAGATTATATAGTTTGATTCGTGAGGTGTTCTCTAAAATAACTAAAAAGTTAGTACAATGGGAAAAAATAATTTCGAAAATTGGGGACTTAGAATCTGCAAAACAAAAAATTAGCATATGATAGCATATTTTAGTGGGCGATATTAACAATCATAAATCAATATTTTTAGAAGATAAGGTGATATCTAAATGTGAAAGGTTTGAGTATCTTGGATTTATTATTCAAAAAAATGAAGAGATAGATCAGGATATTAATTTTAGAGTTAAGGCCCGATGGTATTGATCCGAACATTGGACGACAAAAAAGTCATTGATGTTCGAGGGTGATAATAAACTAAAATGTTAAGATGAATTTGTCACAAAACTAAGAAGACTAAATTAAGTAATGATTATATTCAGTGAATGATTAGAGTGGGCATCAGTTGAAACTAAGGTAATTGAAATAGACTCGAGTGATTAAGACGTATACAATGAATGACAAAAAAGTACCCATAAAATGAGTATATGAAATTTAATGTGAGGATTTGGGAAAGTTGTTGGTCTACAATCATATGGAAACACATTCAAAATATTTTCTGAAAAATATGTTTACCACCTAAACAACACTCACCAAGAAATAATGAAAAATTAGGATTTAATAAAGATGATCACATGTAGTTTGGATAAGGCTAATGATGATGATACGACTCCTAGTGTTTTGTTCATAAACCCTTGACCTTGAGGTTTCATACCAAACTTTGTATACAATCTCCAACCACCTCATGTTTCTATGATGCTCTATTCGTCACAATAACCATATTATTCGCAATTCATCCATGCTAAGTAAGTTTTGGTGCGGCCACACGAAACTTTTTTTTTTTATGATCGTCATCTTCAGAAAGAGCAGCAGTCGCATTCTTACCTCAATTATGTTTGCATTGCTTTTAAATTACTTTGCATTTATTACTCTTTAGAGCTGCATTGTTGATGATCTTTTGTGCTGATATTTGGCAAGTAGCCATAGATGCAAATGATATTATCTAATTATGAAATGGCAAACTATCATCCTCTTGGACACGAATGTTCGTTTGTGTGTTCATGTCTATGTTTGGGTTTTGCACTCTCCATCTCCAAATGCAAACCATGACATTTGCTTGATGAATCATTATGCGTACAACTGTATGCATATTTTTTGTGATGAACTCATTGCTGATAGACTCCAGCATCTGTTTGAATATATGATCCGTTAAAAAAAATTTCATCAATTCAGCTTCTTCTTGGAAAGAAAGGTCTGTGCTTTCTCAACATAAGTTATAGGCTACATTCTTTGTTCCTCTGTTAATAATAGTATCCCTATATAAAGGATGTCAGGTCACCTTTTTATTGTTTCCCTACAAAATAATTTTTAAATGTTTCATTTCCAATCCAATCCTTGGAGCTATTTCTGAGCTTGAATTCTTATTTATGGTATGAAAAACTTGTTATATATAAGGAGCCTCATAGACCCACTCTCTGGTTTTGATGCTTGTTTGAATACTGAATTTTGACCATCTTTGAATTTCAACCAATATTTGCAGGCTTCTGGAAATGTTTCGCTTGAAACTGTGAAGAAAATTGGAGAAACTGGTGTCACCTACATTTCAAGGTATGCCTCACTAATCATTTTGCAGAAATGAAATCAGGATTGCATGATCTAAGCAACGGGAAAGATAAATGTCCACTATATTCCATTGTCAGCACTTTAAGCTTCTGCATAGTCTTGTTAATGTATTAAATGCGATGATATATTTTGCTAATAGAGTAATGTTTTGTAATACATCTAAATTTAGATTGGTTGTAGTATGTCCAAGTTACTGGTCTTTTTCCAAGGCAACTTGTTTAGTTTAATTACATCAGATATTATTAGTGATCACTTGAAGCTTAGACTTGTTGAACTTGGATGGAATGATTGATGAAGATCGCATTGACAATTGGTTTGATCAAGTAGAAGCTAGCTTTTCTAATTATGATTACACGTTCATGCAATGTGTTATTTTAATTGTTAGAAACTTGCTTAGTTTAATTACATCAGATATTATTAGTGATCACTTGGAGCTTAGACTTGTTGAACTTGGATGGAATGATTGATGAAGATCGCATTGACAATTGGTTTGATCAAGTAGAATCTAGCTTTTCTAATTATGATTACACGTTCATGCAATGTGTTTTTTTAATTGTTAGAAACTTGCTTCCCATGTGCTTATATGGTGGAACTACTCTTTGAAATTATATTACTAAAGGTCTGTTTGGGGCTGCCACTGTGGTATGAAAATATAATGGTGAAGTTGCTGTCTAAAAGATTATGATAGGTATTATACTTTTTTATTTTAAAAAAATCAAATCGTGGCTTTTTGGCAGCCACTGTATTTTGCCAGATGAGGTATGAAAATGCAGCTTCTCACTATAATTTTTTCAAAATTGGTCAAAATATAGTTACCCAAACGACAATTACAGTGTGTTTTGGCATTGCACCATCTCCCCAAATAGAGCCTAAGTTAGGATTGTTTCAAATGACTTTTGGAAAGTTAGTTCTACTCAATTAGTCATGAAGCAGAGAAGCATCAGAACAAAACATCCGAGGCAAAAATATGAACAATTAGTATATAATTATATCACATAGTTTCAAAGGCAAGCTATTTTCCTATGAAAGACCCTGTGTAAACATGTAACCATTATGGAGTATGATTTAAATCTTCATAATGGTATATGCTAGGAACTAAAGCTTTTTTTTTTCCAAGACAGGAACCTCACCTGAACAAGCAAAAACAACCATACACTTTCCAAGATTAAAGACATCCAAGGAGGAAGATGAAAGAAGGATTCCAAGCTGAAGTCTTCCCATTTTAGGAAGCCATCGCACGTGGAGAAGTGTCACCCAAAGCTCTTTCCAAACGAAAGAAAAGCTGAAGGAATAAAACTCCGATCATTAATAATACCAATTAAGTTTCTTGGCTTGAAGTACATGAAGTCGATGCCAGAGTTTTACTATTGCTGGCCACTGAGAATAAAAAGCCCCTACGTATAGGATTGAGAAGAAGCCTTTTTACGTGTATGCAATCAAAGGTGGAGGTACAAATGGTTTAAGGGTTTAAGGGTTTTGGCTGCTGATGCACTAGAAAAACCACATCCTTAGATCTATGCTCTTATTTTGTCCTAAAAGGAGGTGGAGGTACAAATAACCATTGAATGCCCAGTTTAGCATCTCCTTGTACATGTTGATGGCTTGATTCCTTAAAACTTGGAAGGATAGTATTTTGAAGCTATATTGAATTATTTTCATCTATTATGGAATTCAAAAATAGATTTTAGATGATTTGAACATGCGCAATAAGATATAGATGATTCACCAATGGATTATTGAAATTAATGTTGAAGAAATAGGAAGAGAAATGTGCAGAATGAAGATTGCATAGATGTGGTATAAAAATTGTTTACTAAACAAGCTAACATGAGAAATGATGATTCATAAAGTTGAACTACACTGTTAGTGTTGAATTATCTTCATCTGAATATATGTTTTCATTTTTTTTTTTTTGAGAACTGTCTATAGTTTTAATCCTGAAACTGCTATTCTGTCAATTTTAACATTTGGTTGCTTTTGATGGTGATCAATTCTAAACTTTCATCTTAGCTTTGGATTTGATCTTTTCTTTTATTGATTTGATTACTTAGACTTTAGGCAGATTATATAGCATATAATAAAGTTTTGAACCATAAAAGCTTTGCCAGTCATCTGTCTAAATGAATGATTAATTTTTAGAGGCTGTTTGGGATCAATTTTATTTTTTGTTTTATATTTTCATTTTATTTTGTTATCACATAAAATGTCGGTCATCTAATGACTCAGTTAGAAGAGTAGATGTATTAGATTTGACTTATATTATGAAAGTTAGAGGTAGACCTCAGAAGATTTGGTTATGTAGATTTTTTTTAAAGTAAAATTAAATGGAATTTGATACTTGATAAGACACAATGGAGAAGAATGATTCATGTAGCTGACCCCATGTAATTGGTTAAAGGCTTGTTGATGTTGATATTGTTGTATTTTCATTTTATTTTTTTGTTTCAAAATAAAATGTATTTAGTGGTGATAGTTATTTAAAAAAATCAAAATATTTCAAGATTGTTTTGATTATTTTTTAAAAATAGCATTATTTATTTTTAAAAATTAATAATAAAAATTTTGAAAATATATTCTAAATAAACATATTTTTAAAAATAACATAAAAATAAAAACTAAACATGCAAAATAAAATTAATCCCGAGTACGGCCTTAACTATTGTGCTTGTTTTGCTTCTCTTGCAGTGGGGCTTTGACACATTCCGTGAAAGCACTTGATATTTCTCTGAAGATTGATACTGAACTAGCTCTTCAAGTCGCAAGGCGTACAATTCGAGCATAAATGGAGTTATTGGTAAAAGCTTCTTCTCCTCTTTTCTTTGAAGCTTTATATACCTTTTTTTTTTTTTCAATTTTTACCAATACATAACCAAAGGTAGAAGATGGCTGTTCACTAATGCCCCAAAATATAATGTTGTCATAATCATGTCTCACATTTGTCATCAAAACGCAGTAAATTTTTCTTTATTTTATGTTCTTATTATATACTTTTATGTTCATTTATGTATCTCTATGTACCATGTTTACTTTTATGTTCATTTATGTATCTCGGTGTTCATTTATGAATACTTTAATTTTAAAATGAATTATATTTGAAGTTTTCATGTGTCATACACAAATCATTAAGAGTGCGTTTGGGGTGGCATTCTTCCTGTGCCCCAAGCATTTGGTAAATTACGGTGGGGTTGCATTTTAAAGAATCAGCGGTGGGAAAGCAGTGTTTTCCAACCCGAGTTAGCCAAGTGCGGTGGCGGCCAAAAAGTCATAATTTGACTTTTTTAAAATATAAAAGTTTTTGGTATCTACTTCTGCTTCTTTACACAATAGTTTCTTTTACAGCAGATCCACCACTACTTTTTTATATAATTGCAACTATCTAAACAGACCCTAAAACTTCATAAAATTGACCCCCTTATGATGGTAGTTTAATTTTTTAATGATTTGATTGATGTTGGTGCATATAGAAATGTTTTGGCATAAAACTTGTAAATTTAAAAAATTGGTGTTACAAATATTTTGTTCTCTTCTTTTATTAGCATCTCTTTAACAGAATCTTGTTTATTGGGAAATTTCATGCAAGATGCAAGGGATGCTCATCCATAATGAAGAAAGAACCTTGAACTATGTATAATCAATTAATTTAGATATTACTTCAATATTGGTCAACTTGAGAACAAAAACCCTCTTCTACACATCTTTGTTTCTTAGAATCATCCAATAAAACTAGAGAACCATGTATAGGATTCTCAACATTGTTCTCATTATTTGTATTGGAAGAGTCTTTGCTTATAATAATTTTAATTGTTGGAGAATATTAGCATTAGCCAACACATTTTTTATAAATTAGATGAAATCATCTCATAACCCCAAAGAGAATTCACCAATATGTTTAGGGTTCTACAGGAAGGAAATAGTCTTGACTTATGATCATCAATCACATGTTCTTATATAATGAAATGTGTTGTTGAGAAACAAGTTTTATGTTTCTCAAGTTAGAGTGATTCCTGCCACAAGGAGGGGAAGTGATAGTAATGCAATTGTTAGAAAAAAAAAGTAGGATAATATGATGAGTGAAGAAATAGAACACAAATTGGGCATGCTAGAATGTTTGAAACAATTTTAGTTGTTTAATCAAAATAGCAATTCAAAGACCAAATTAAGGTTTGTTTGGGGCAATTGTAATTTTATAAAAATATAATGATAGAGTTATTATAAAATAAGCTACTATTTAAGAAGTTGTGATGGCTATTATAATTTTTTTTAAAAAAATTAATAAAGTTAGACTGCAACTTATGGTAGCTATCGTATTTTACCAGATTTGGTTAGAAAATGTAATTTTTTTGCTATAAATTCTTCAAAATACAGTCAGATTATAGTTTTCAAAATTACACCTACATTACAGTGCAAAATTGCACCACTCTGCCACCCCAAATGCTACTTAAGTGGTTTCATTTTTGTTATTGACCTTTGGAGAAATAAATGATAATTGATTCAAATCATTGCTTAGTGCTTAAAAGCTGTGCACTCCATCATATCTACTTGGTAGGATCTAATTAGTATTGATCTATAAATTGCTACATTCAATGGTAAAAGATTGGCATTATCATCACAATTATTTGATTTTCATTAGGCATGAGGATGAAGGAGCCATGGAGGGAAACCTTATATAATTAATAAAATTCCTATAACATGGATATATTTAGCCATTCATCTACATTCAAATTAAATTTAATTGAGTGAAGTCAATCCATGATTTTAAACATTCATGAAAAATTAGATTATGATTGGATTGTTAGCATTGGAGTCGGATAATTAAGTGTTACATCTATGCAATTATCACGAGCGAATGAGTTTAATAGTATGACTTCAAAAGAATCATTCAATTATAATAGTTGATCCAATAGTACAACTGTACAAGCCTCATCTTCTTTCTCTTTAAGTAGGGCATCTCTGATTGTGAGCATGCCATTAATTCCCATTGATTAAGAGGTCACCAACCTTTTCTATTGCCACAAGCTTGTGGAGGAAGGGCTGCTCTAAGGGCTAGAATGAAATATAAAGTGAGAAAACTTAGATTAATAGTCTAGGGTGTTTATTCAAGAAGTGCCTTGATGCTTAAGCCTCATTGTCATTGAGTTTTATATGTATTTCAAGGCATTTGTGGTGGCTTTCCAACAATGTTATATAAAAAAATTATATCATTGTGGGATCCAAAAATTCTTCACCGACCTCTTCGATGAAAATAGTGTTTTAAAGTGTCGGTGTAATTTTCAGAAGACAGGTGGAATAGTAGATAAGATACTACCCAAATATTTCGTTCTCATTTGGTGATAACTTTAGATCGTTCCGTTTCCTATAGACAGCACTATAGTTAATTTCCCTCCCAAAGTGAGAGAGAATTTTAATTAAGGCTAGCTTTAGATCGAATGATAACAATATAGTAAAGATATATAGTTTCAAAATTTAGATTGTGAAATTTATCATTTCAACTTAAAGCGGATGGTTGGGGAATGATGACGTGCCTATCTAGATCTCATGGTTTGCCATCGCAGGCGTCGTGATCCCTGTCTACTTAGTCGAGGAGGTAGTTGACCCAACCTAAGAAGAATCCTTATCGCCAACACACGTAGTTATGTCGCCCAAGAAATCTTTGTAGACTGGGGTGGTATTTGTCAAGGAGACAATCTTAAGTCTACCTTCTAACAGAGGTTGTTTGTCTATCAGATACCCCTATGATTCACAACTCAAAGGGGCAGAGCCATTGGGGAACATCGCCGAAATCGCTCCTTTGTCCTTCCCGATCATCAACTTCTTCCAAGCCGCCGCCTCCTTCGCCACCCTTTCGACTCCATCGAGAGATCTCCGTCCGATTGTGTCGCTCCGGACATGTTCTTGCCGTGGACATACCATATTATCGCCGCGAGAGGTATTCATGATACTGGGCTTATTTGTTGATGGGCCACTGATTAATCATGCCGTGAGGGATCATGCTGAGGAGTGGCCGAACTATGCGATGTTGGGTTGACATCCCCTGGACATGGTGTGCCATGACGACCGCACATCACATCGACTTTCCGGATTGGTCAGGCAGAGGCGTAGACGTGCATGCCTCTAAGGTGGCTTAGATGGTCTTTTATATGGACTCGTATGCTCATCCGAAAGGCCAAGAGCGGGGTATGTTTGTGCCTATATTTTATTTCTTATTGGGAGCTTCTTATCCACACGCCGTGAGGTTCATCCGCAGATCTTCCACTACTGCGACTAGATACATGCAAAGACAACCGTAGAGCGTCAAAATTTGATAGATTTTGATATTTTGAAGCTAACGACGCGATCAATTTCACGAATGGAGGTCGCCCGTCATCGTTAGTGCTTCAACTCGAGCATATGGCGTAAAGCGTTGACGACTCGGCGCTTAATCGCCGATTCATAATATTTATATCCGACCACGACTCAACGCGGACGGCGAAGTCCGTTCATCGCTCGGATGTCATTTGAGTCGATTTTGGTGACGTCCAGTGCGTTTCGAGCCTCAATTTGCGCGCTGCCACTATTGATTATTATTCGGCAATGCACTCGCTCGTGCGTGAATAGTCTCATTTGATAATTTTCAATGTTTTAAAGTTAACGCGAATCGCCAACGGAGGCTCCTTCATCGCCGCAGCTTCCGACTATGTGCGCCAACACATTGATAGCTCGGCGCTTAATCGATTCTTCAATATTTATATTTCGATCAATTTTGACGCTCAATGTGACGGTAAGTCCGCTCATTGATCGGAGGTCGTTTCACCATTTTCGAACGCTCGTGTATTTTGAGCCTCAATTTGCATGAGACACCTCCGTCGCCGAATTGATTTGTGGTCGATCTTGATTTATGACACACATATGAAGGTCAACAATCATTTTAATTTATATTATATTATAGTTATAGTTATATTAAATATATAAAATACAATACTTAAAAAAAATTAGAAAGATAATCTAAGTACAATGAATTATTTTATTTTATTATTTTGTTTTAATTGCATTGAATCTAATGTTAACTAATATAGAGAGTAAAAAGAAAAAAAAAATAGCGATCGAAGAAAACTTGAAAGATGCGAATGAGATAGAATTTATAGATGATAGAATCATTACATAAAAGGACTCTTCTGAAGATGATGAAAGTGAGAATGAGGTTTTTTTGAATCTTGATCTTCGTAATTTGTTTAGATTTTAAAGGATTGTCAACCTCGAATCTTATATTAAAATTTTATTTTAAATTAACATCTAAGATTTAGATACATAATTTATATCTTTGTGATGATAACAAAGTAAATATATCTATGAATGATCATATTTATAAATTATGTTTAATTTTATGAATTTTTTAATTTTCTATTTTGAGACTAAAGCTTTGATCTTTTCCAAGTCTTATATTTTCTCAAGGTAAGATGCTTCAGTTCTTGATTTCACCTCTTTAATTCTTACTTATGATCTATTTTTTTCGGTATATTTACCTTAAGCCTTATGAGTGAATTCCCCAAGTAAGATACTTATAGGCTTGCAAGGAATTAATGAGGATGATCAAAAGCTCTTATAGGTATTGGGGAAAGGCTTTGGTGAATTCCCCCACTTAAAAGTAATTGAAAAATTGGCCATTTGATTAAGGGACTTGAGATCATACTGAAGGGTTTGAGCAAAACTTAGTTTATTAGAAGTTGGTCTCCTAAATCTTTTATAGTGAACAATTGAGTTTTCTTTGTTGCAATGCAATGTTTTGAATTTGAAAGAATTAGAGGAGGTTTGGAAAAATTGTGAGCCATTGATCTAAGTGGATCCAATGGTTGCAAAAGCTCGAACTTGTTAGAAGGAGATCAAAATTATGATTTGAATTCTTAGGCTCAATTTATTTGGATTAAGTGATTAGATTTTGATTTTATTTAAAACCATTTAAGGTCAATTAAACCCATTTTTGATTCGCTTTGCTTGTACCTAGGATTATACTAGGTTAATTAAAGATCAATTGAGCTAAACCTAGATTTACTTAGACTTTAGTTGAATTTAAGGTCAAATCAAAGTTATTTAGTAGGTTGGAGTCAATCAATTTTAAACCTTGGGCTAAGTTGACCCCTTTGAGTCAAGACTTACCTAAGATTGACTCATGTGACTCAACAGGTTATGTAATATTAGGTTTGACCTAATGAGTTTATGTTTTGGTCAATTTAACCTAATGTTAGTAAACTAAGCAAAGTTTGAGTCCCACAAGGTTTGAGCTAGAATTGATCCCTTTGGGCTAATTTTGACCCTGGGTTGACCAAGGTAGGTCGATAAGTAAGCTAAAGGTGGGCTCACTTGATGAGTTTAGTTTTTGATTGAGTTAACCTAGTGATAGGATATTAAACCAAGACTTTATTTTATAAGAAATTTTAGTTAGGGTTTGGGTTATAGGCTAAATTCAAGCTTAGTTAGCCAAGGTATTCAATGTAAGTCCTTAGGTGGAGGTTGAGTCCACTTAAGGTTTGAGACTAGATGAATATGCTTTAGATAAGGAGGCCAAGGGTGGTTAGGGTTATAGAACTAACTAGTCTAGTTCCATTAATGAGGGTAAACCATAGACTAAGTTTGAGCTATACTAGAGTTAGATCCACATATATAACAATTAGTTTGAGGGCATGCATGATATATATATATGGGTGTCAAAATTGATGTTCAAGTCGAAGAAATTGACCCATTTAATATTTCGTGTTGGGTTTTAGTTGACCTACAACTTGAAATTGACATTCGAATCCGAAATGAACATATTTTTTGCCCATGAATCCAAATTTGACTCAATTTTGACCTGGAATGCATATATAAATATATCATTAGGGCTGTGTTTGGGTCAATCTGGTTGAAGACGGGTTATGTTCGAGTTTAGATTTTTGACGCATTTAATAAATGGTCGGGTTTGGGTCTAACGGGTCAGATCTGAACCTGACATATATATATATATATAATATACTATTGTTTCATCAAGATTGTCTATTCAAAATATTCTTTATTCATTAATTTTTTTTTGCACTTAATCTCTTGGCTTAACAGAGGATAATTTATGAGACTTATTTTATATGAAATTATCTGATATTTAAATTAATTATGTTCCACTTCTATATAATTATATTACATAAAAATATTTTCATCTAAATGACTCAAATAAGATTGTCATAGAGAATAGAGATGATAATCATACTAATGATTATTAAATTCAATCTCCCATCTTTAGGTTAGAATGTGGTTTAAAAGTTGACATCTATCTAAATATTGAATTCCTTGCAAAGATGCAATCTATTTTTATTTATTTATTTTGTTTATTTATAATAAATATGTTAATGAATTTAAATTTAAATTATTTAATTAATATATCATTTAAAAATCATTTATTATTGTAATATTTTGACTCTTAATTATTTACTTTTGTAATTTTTTTATATCTTGGCTCTCTTTTTTTTATTCTTTTCTTATAGACAAAATAGTTAAAAGTATTATTTTTACTAGAAAAAAAACATTTTATATTTATCAATAATTATTAAACCTATTGGGGTTTTAAGTGCTACACTACCCCTAATCAATTTTATTTAAGGTTGAAATACTAATGGTACTCTCACTAATTAGGATTGAAGCAACCTTATCAAAAGCCTAACCTTTCAAGTTCTCTCCAATATTTTTTTTAAACTTATATTAATTTAACATTAATTGCAAATTAAAGATTAGTTAAGCTATGCTAAAAATCTTATTTATCAATGCTTTTAGGTAGTATAAGAATTAGGTTGTTAAGTTTTGTATTCCACTCTCTTTAATTATCTTATTGTGATTATGAAATTTTATATCAAAGGAATTTTTTTTTTTCAAGAATTAAAATAGTAGTTTATGTTCCTCAAATTTATTAAGCATTTGATATTGGATTATGTTGAGTTTGTGCACACAATCGATTGATTCATGTTCATTTTTTTGAAAATAATTGAAGATAAAAATAAATTTATTGTGTATATATTTTATGTCAAATTATCAATAAGATTTAGTCGAAAGTGTAAATGAATATATTGAAAAATAAATACAAGATTATAATCTTTCACATTTAAAATGTTGTTTTTGATAGTTTTTTTTACTCAAAATGAGATGTAATGATAAAAAATAAATAAATAAAAATTAATTTTTTAAATTGAGGATCATAATCTTATTTATATTTGAGCTTATTTAATTTTATTACAGTTCATCATTAAAATTAAAATAAAATATTTGATCTGTATATATATGATAAATTTTATATAAAAAATTAGATGTATAGAAATATAATATCAAAATAAATAAATAATGATAGAAGGTTAAAATTTTGGCAAAAATTTAATCCAATATTACAAATAGCTTATGAATTAAGAGTGTAAACGAGTTAAGCTGAGTTCGAGCCACTGTTGACTTGAGCTTAAATTTCATTAATTTATCGAGTTTAAGCTTAAATTTGACTTTTATTTTATGAGTTTGAATCTACTCGTGAGCGGACTTATTTAGTATAAAAAAAGATAAAATAATTTTAATTTTGATAATTCTTATGATAAAATTAATAAAAAATTAATAAATTAAAAGAAAATTAATAAAAAAAATAATTGATATAAAAAACAAGATGTATTTTTTAATATTTTAATATTTAAACTATTAAATTTTAATTTATTTTTAATTATATTTTATATTAATATTTATTAATTGAGTTGATTTATGAATTAATGAGTCAAAATTGATTTGAACTTGATTTATTAAGGAAAACTTCAAAGATTTAAATCTCATCCGAATGTCTGACTAAGCTGGTCAATTAAATTGCCCTCCACCTCTTCATTGGTGGAAAATTTTCTGTTTCGTGTTCATCTTGAACAGCAGATAGAAGCCGTCATAAATCAAAAGTTTGAGGGCAGTTCAGTCAGATCATCCTGACGACCACAGTTAATTTGTGCCTATAGTGGGCGAGCGCAGCCGGAATCTCATAGATCGCGTTCTCTTCTTCTTGAAGACGTTTATCAAACATTAATTTAATTCATACGAAGTATGAATATATCTATAGCCCGTAAATTACTATAATGATATCCTAATTCACAAGATGGATGAGAGTGTTGGGTAATTATCCGTCCCAAAAAAAAATTTGCGCCTATAAATAGTCAAACCCTGCCGAGTCCACCAGTTCCTCATTTTCCCGATGCCCGATAGCAGGCGATACAGTCAGCATTCAATTCTCAAACCTTAGCGAAACCCTAGTTCTCTCTCTCTCTCTCTCTCTCTCTCAGCTTCTCTGAAACCCTAAGTAACTCTGGTGGTGACCATCAATGGCGACGGAGCCGCAGGGCCAGGGCATTTAATTCATACTGGAAGGCTGCATTAACTCTTTCCCGGGTGGTTTATTCGAGAATCTCAAAAATCGCTGTTTATTTCTTCCATTTAAAGCGTCTTGTACTTTTCCTGCGCATTAAATTGGGGGAGAGGAGAGAGAGAGACCGACTCCGCGCTTCTATTTTCATTTTCTGAGTGTTTTTTTAATAGTTTTTGGCTGGTTTTGCTGATGCATTGCAGGTGAAAATAGTGGCACTTGTAATTAAGTAGCTGCTATCGTGGATCGAGGATCGAGGATCGGGGCGGCCCGCTATAAAGATCTTGGGGTTCTTAGCTTCTGACCTCTTTCCACCGAGGGAAATGGGAAGAGCGCCTTGCTGCGCCAAGCAAGGGTTGAAGAAGGGGCCCTGGACGCCCGAGGAGGATAAGATCCTCGTCGATTACATCCAGTCCAATGGCCATGGCAGCTGGTGCTCGCTTCCTAAGCTTGCAGGTGTCCATTCCCACTTGCTTCCAAACCCTCTCTCTTTTCTACCTTCCGTTCATCTTTTCTTCGCCATCTTTTGTCGAGATGAGGCTATTCGATCCGTCTTTTGCCCTAGAAAGACAAATTTCTTTGTTATCTTTAAGAAGTTTAGATTCGTACCACTCGCAGTAGCAATAATGAGTTCCGTCTTCTGATCAGCTAGAAATTTGGCCGAAAATGATTTTGGTTCAGATCAATCTCAGCCGTTCATTACGAAACCAATGGCGGTGATTCTAACAATGATTGGTAGCTTTCCATTGCAGGATTGCTGCGGTGCGGGAAAAGCTGTAGGCTTCGGTGGACCAATTATTTGAGGCCTGATATCAAGCGCGGGCCATTCACTTCCGAAGAACAGAAAACCATCATCCAGTTGCACGGGATCGTCGGCAATAAGTATGCATCACTACCGTCCATTTTCTCTTGATTTTAATTAATTACTCGTTCTGTGTCTCTTCTGTCGTTATCGTTATTAATGCTCCCTTACTTTTCATTAATTGCGCATCGATCATTTATCATTAATCACTTCCGGATATCATATCGTGCATAATTACTGCTGTTTTGCTTTACTACACTCTCTGCGTCGTCTCCAATCTCTTCCTTTTTGGAGAACTGTCACATTTGTTGCATAGAAGAGCATATCTTATGTTTTCCAAAGCATTGAATTTAAGATTTTTAGCTTGTTTGTTTATATCAGAGGTTTTTTTGGGAGATTTTTTTTATGATTAAAAATCGTAATTTTTAATTTATTCGTAGTATATATTTATGTGGCATTTTAGGGAGATTAAGCATCTAAAAACTTTGAAGAATTTAATGAGCTTGTACTATAATGGCTTTAAAAAATAACGAAGACTAACATCAGGGGTGTAATCAAGCTCTGTTCTTGGAGGGTAAATTTATATGTTAAAATAATTTTAATGGGGACAAATGATTAATTTGATTATCTCATATAATAAAAATTATAAAATTAATATTGTTTTTGAATAAGTTTATATATACAATAATTGAAAAGGATGTAAATATAAAAACTAATTTTGTGCTATAAAAATTATTGACATAAGAATAAAAAAATAATATAAAGATTTCAATGGAAGAGGGGATTCTTGAAGAGATGTTCTTTCAACAAATGGATTCTTTTTTGATGAAATAAGAAAGAAATAACAAAATGGGTATAAGAATGTTCAACAAATTTTTTGTTTATGATGGGCAAGCTATATATATATATATTTATTTATTATAGTACAAGTTCTCATTTAGTTGTTAACACTTTTTTTTTTAATGCAAACGAATTGTGTGCTATGTATGGAAATTTCTATTTTTACAATATTATAAAAGAATTTTTAAAAAAAAAAATATAAGTTGAATGGCTTAATAAATTTATTTCTAAAAACTAAAAATTAGTATCTTGAATACAAATAGAGAAAGAATAAAGCATTATAAAAATAAGTAATAACTAATTGAATGCCAGTTCAAAATGATTGAAAACAATATAATCAAATCAACATATCTTGCACAAATCTAGCCTACTTTGTAATAGATGTTAGCTGAATTTATGAAATTACATTTGAACTATCCAAATTGTTTAGTTTGTTGCATTTTCCTAAATAAAAAAAAAATTTCAAGGATTTGTTCGATCTTATTTTTGAAATAATATTTTTTTTTTCAGAACTCAAAACTTAAGTAAGATGGTATCAAATATTTTAAATTTACAAATTTTAAACTGAAGGAAAGAAATTTTTTTCTTAAAATATAGTTTTTATTTTGTTTGACTATTATTTTACCAAACTGTAATTACTCGAATCTGGCTTTGACTTGTACGTCAAAAGTAATCAGAATTAAATTCATGTTGAGTTCTAAAATCAGAACCTGCAACACACGTCTCTATCGCATTTATTATCTTCTTTTGTGTTCTGTGTGTTTTTGTTTTCCTCTCCATTGTTATACCTCGCGAGGGGTCCATGCCATTTAAATGAGGGCAACATTGCAGCATTATAGCCACAAAGGTCCCCTCTTTTGCTCCCCTTCCCTCCCGCATCCCTCTCTCCTCATTAAATTCTCTCCCCACGCGCCATTAATGGAGTCGATCAGTCCATTTCCTCTTCTTCCTTCCTGAATGCAGTACGTTAATAAGCAGGTGGTCCACCATCGCTTCCCAGCTCCCCGGCAGGACTGATAACGAGATCAAGAACTACTGGAACACGCATCTGAAGAAACGCCTTCTCCGAATGGGGATTAATCCTGATACTTACGCCCCCGCCTCTCCTTCCTCCTCCGCCGGCGGCGGAGGAGCTGGCTTCCCGGTCACCCGACACATGGCCCAGTGGGAAAGCGCCCGCCTTGAAGCCGAGGCCCGCCTCTCCCGCGAGTCCCTCCTCTTCTCCTCCGCATCCTCCGCCGCGGCGGTTTCCGCCGCCGACTCCGAGCCGGCCGACGACTCTCTCCCCGCCGCCCGCAAGCCCGAATCCGACTTCTTCCTCCGCATTTGGAACTCCGAGATCGGCGACGCCTTCCGAAAGCCGTTGCCTTCTACTCTCCCCCGCTCCGCCGCGGAGGAGGCAACGACCGCTCCGACGGAGGAGAGCAAGAGCTGTGCGTCGGCCGGAGGCGAGGCTCCCTCGGCGCCTGACTCGTCGAGCTCCAACGAATTGGACGAGACGTCGGACAGACGTACCAGCTCTACCTGAACCTGGCCGGCGACGAGCTGGGGCTTTTCCATGGCCAAATGAGCGGTACCTTCTCCCTCTTCTCCGCTGATCTCAACGACGTCGTCTTCCTTGACACTGCGTTCAAATGAGACTTTGGTCTGCCATTAATGCGCTTTGGCCGAGGTTTTATTATATATAATATTTGTTTTGATTAAATGAATGGTTTGTATAACTGTCTGTGATTGTTGCTTTGGTTTTGAAGGTGCTTTGGGGGGGTTTCTTTTCCAAGCTTCCATTAATTCAAGTGCGTGCGTTGCATGGAGGGTTTTGGAAGTGCTTTGGGGGGGATTCATTGGTGCCTTCTCTGTTGTATCTCGCCTTATGTTTGTTCATATACAAGCTGTTTCATAATATTTTATAATATTTGTGCATTATATATATATATATATATATATACATACTTTCACTATTGATCAAATTCGCAACAATTTAATCATATTACAAATTAATTCAATAACTCACCTCTTTCGATAGAAATTTATTTATTTTTGCATCATTTGAGTAATCGCATGTATTTGTCCTTTTAAAGAGCTATTTAAATATTTGAAAAAAAGAGTACGATATAAAAGAAATATAGTGTGCAATAAATATAATATTTTTTTTAATAATTTTTAAATTTGGTTGAAAATTTTATAAATATATGAATTCTTTATAAAATGATTGTAATCTAAAATATTTTTTGAGATTAGAGAGGATTGTTGTAGGGTGATGGCATGGACAATTAATAATTGGTGGTTGGCAGTGGTCAATAATTTAGGCGTCGATAGTGGGCAATCAATAATTGGCGGTTAGCAGTGGTCAATGGTTTAGGTGACGACAGTGGGAGGGTGATTTGTGTCGATGGTGGCAATGGGTGGACGGCAAATAGTGGCAGGTGAGCGATCGGCGGTGAATGGCAGCAAGCTGGGTGGCTATTAAATCAAGCAATGTATTTAAAATTCATCTAATTTAGATAAATTTTAAATATATCATAAATCTGCATTTTAATAGCTTTGAAGATTTATTTTGAAATTTTATTTTGAATTATATCAAATACTCAAAATTATAATCTTTGCAAGAAAGCAATCTAGCAACTCCTCATTGAGTTAGTGATGAATTCGTACACTCAAAGATGTACTTTTGTGTACGTTTTTGAGTATAAATCAATAATGTATACAAATTGTTGTATATTCACTTGTATCAATTTTATGATAACTCTCAGATGCCAACAAGTCAACAACTAGATAACAAGCCCTTGGGCTATTCATTGTGTGGGCACAATGAACTTCATTGAACCTCTTCTTATAGGTGGATTATATTTCATCAAATAAATCAGAAGGCATACATTGGCTAAGCCAACCACAAAGCACACTAATCAAGTTCCTATAGAATTTGTCATCCGCATACAATCAAAAGCTAAAGCAAACAAAAATGGTGATTCTCAACTTTTTAAAGATAGTTAAAGGAAGAAGAGGATATTTAGCCAAAAAGCTATTGGTAGTGCTATGTGCCCATGGAATGACTATTATTATATCAAGAAAAACGATAATTTTTCTGGCCTTTGAAACTGAGGCACTCATCCCACCATAGTTCTTCAAACCAAAGTTGTAACTATAGTTCAACAAAAACATGATAAGCAAGAGAAGGAAACAAAATGACTTGAACATGGTGTGGTCATGATGAGTTGCAACGGAGGGCGGAGGAGTGCTTTGGATCTTCCACTTATCAAAGTAGAAGGGATGCGAGAAATTCTACCTACAAAAGCAAAATGATGATAAGAGATCGACTGTAGTGCCGCAGCACAGAAAACCAGCACCTAGGTGCCAAAATGTTGATAAATTTTAGCACTTAAATACTTAATAATTTTGACCACAACTCTCATATACAACACTTAAACATGACTAAATACATCATTTATCACATAATATAACATATGAGACACAAATATAAAATGTCACAACACAAAATACAACATAAGTTTCATAAATTGTCTTTTAAATTGGGACCTTGTAATGAATCATTTCCTCTCTTAATATGCTACATCAATTCTTCATGCATTGAAGTTAAGTTCATTTCTTCATTTGATTGGCATCTTGTGTCACATCAATTCCCTTAGACCCCAAAGAATTCTTCTTTGGAAGAGTTAAAGTGAAATGCACTAGTGGTGGAGTGTCTGTAGGTGATTAGGTGTAGGCAAATCTTCTTGTGGTATCACATGTAAAAGAAACTCTCCACTTGCATTAGCTTGAAAACATTTGGTAGCATTAAATATTATTAATTAATTCATAGTAGCAAACAGACCAATTGGAAGTAATATAAAACCATCATAAATATTTTGATAATTCTTAATATTAATTTAAGCAGGATAATTTTGTTGGCAATTATATTATCTTTAACAAGAGTTTTAAGAGTTGTATCTTGTGATTTATAATTGATTTTATTTTCATTGGGATCAGAAGAATATTTACTTAATTTTTGATTTTTTTTTATAAATTTTTTAATGAATTTTAAGTTCACTCATTATCTTCTTTAAATTCATTCCTTGATCTAATAATCTATTCTTTCACCTTTTATAATTAAATCAAAATATCAAGCATGTGATATGCTATGATTCATGATTGGCCAAATGCAAATATAAAAATTAGATAATAATAAAAAGCCTTACAAATATTTTCTTACCAACTCTTAGTGATCAAATAATATCCACCTCTAATGATGACCACCAATATAACCTTGGCTCTAATACCAAACACGGTGCGATATCGATGAGTCACAACGAAGGGAGGAAGGAGAGTGCTCTGGATCTTCCACCCACCAAAATGGAAAGGATGGAGAAGTTCTACTCACTAAAATAAAATAGCGGCGAGAGATCACCAAATCCTCAGGATGGTCGGCCACCAAGCTCAAACCCAAGAGTTTTCACTCAAATTTTCATACAACCAATCCAAAAGTTATTCATTATGCTAGAATAAACATTTAAATAGGTTAAAAGACTCCAAGGGGTATCCTTTCAGAATAACTATTGAAAAACTGACATAAAACTGAAACCCGTAGTCTCACGACACCTAAATGCTGACTTTTGAATTTTTTTTACTATATAAGGTATTGGCTATAGTGTCGTGGTATGAGGTATTGACTTTTTGATTTTTTTACTATATAAGGTATTGACTTTTCATTTTTTTATATGATATAAGGTATTGGCCATAGCGCCGTGGAGCGAGAAAATCAATGTTGATACATTTTAATACTTAAATACTTAATGATTTCGATCACAACTCTCATATAATACTTAAATATGATTAAATATATCATTTACCATATAATATAATACATAGGACACAAATATAAAATACCACAATACATAAAATACAATATAAGTTCCATAGGCTTTGTCTTTTGGATGGAGACTTTGTAACTGATCATTTTCTCCCTTAATGTGCTACATCAATTCTTCATATTTTGAAATTGATCTATTTCTTCATTTGATTGGCACCTTGTGCCATATTAGAACATGCATAATATGTTCGGGGAATCAAAAATTGTCATGGCACATTAAGCTTATGAGCAAAGAAGGCAAATGGCTACTTCAATTTGCAAGTTAAAAGATGAGAATTTTAGTCAAAAGAACTAGTTCTCTTAAAGATCAAAGTTGTAGGCCAAATTGAAGGATTTGAGAAACTGGTGTCCACTAGGATGATCACTTAGTCATTAAGGAGATGATCAAGTTTGGCACCTGATATTTACAAATGATTAATATTGGTAGACTTTCTATATATCAACAGCACACCGAGGAGAGGGTGAATTGGGTGTGCATGCCATTCTGAACCCCCCTTTTTTTTCAAAATCCTATAAATTCAAAACTTTCACAATAAAATTCATAGAAGATAATTAATTTATCAATCAAATATATATACTAAATGCACTTACAAGAATACAAATGTAAGAAATAAGATATACAAAATATTATTAAAAAAGAAAAGCTCTAAATATGATCCAGCTTCTAGATTCTAAGGATGAGCTCTTTTTTTTCCATAATAAGATTGTTAGTGAGGGTATTAAAGTCTTTAATCATTTGTGCAACAATAGCCTCCCAATATTTGTATATCCTCCCTAGCAGTAATACAATTCCTCATTACCAAGGTATTGCTTGTGTAAATTAAAGAGGTAGCCAATCTTTACCCATAGTAATTCTCAAAGGGTTAAGGACTTTCATATTCGGTAACTTCAATCTAGTTGAAATACTATGAGCTAATGTTTTACCAAGGGTATTCTCTTTTTTCTCTTATGGGACACTTCTAGATATCTTAAAACTACATTGAGCACACTCTTATTTTGAAGTCAAGTCTTCGAGTTTGAGTTCTATCATTGACAACAGGCTTATTTCTTTGTGCAAGTTCTTTTACAAGGTTATTTGTTGAGTTTCTAGTTGGTAGGATTGAAAATGTTACTCTCTATTATTTCTTCTAATTAGGGTGCAGGTGTTTTTATTTCTAGTAGGCTTATTGAGGAGAATATTTTGCTTGCTATTGAATTGATTAAAGTTTTTCATAAAATATATGTGAAACTATTAACTCAATTAACAAAGTTAATCTTCCTCAATGGATGCTTAACAAAGTGTTTGCCATTATGTTTTTTTGGTTGGATCAAAGTTAGTGTCAATGAGATTTTCTTTTTCAACAAGGTTTCTTCACCTCATTTAAAAAATTGACAAGTTTTCCCTCTATCTCCATATATTTTTGTTATAGCCACAAACAGCTTGCTTTGTCATCTTGATTCAACTTGTGCTAGTAAGCGATTTAATAGCATCTCCCAAATTTTTCCTAGAAGTTTTTCTCCATTTATTTGTGGGTGATGAGCTTATATTTGGTAAGGCCCCTTTTGATAATCTTAATTCTTAAGGTATTACATTTTTTTCTTCATTCCATCAATGTTTTGTTAATGTTGACCCATGAAACCACTAAAAAACAAATTATATTCTCTAATAACACTTATAACATTCTTGATCTTGTTAATATTATTGTTCTGATTGAAAATCTCCGTATTACTCCTGAAGATCAACTTTTAATAGAGTAAATCAACTCAACAGTCTTTATATTATATGTAAAATTGTTCCATATCCTTGATCCCAAGTTTTCTTTATGCCCGAGATTGTTCTTAATCAGATCTAATCCATATGTAGCAAATTCCTATTATCTGGTAAGATTCCACAAAAAGATTTTCACGTTTAGTTTGGTGGTTGGATCAAAGCCTATATTAATACGATTTTTTTTCTATAAGATTCTTTCTCGCATCTAAAGAGCTGAGCAAAAAGTTTCCATCTATACTTGTGTCTTTTGCTATAGCCATGAATAGCTTACTTTCTCTTCTTGATTATGCTTGTGATAGCAACCAATTTGATTGCATCTCCCTTCGCTTGAAAGTTTCTCACCATTTATTTGTGGATGACATGCTTATATTTGGTAAAGCTCCTTTTGCTAATCCTAAGGCATTACATTTTATTATTCTATCATTAAGTGATATGCTTATGATGGCCCATGGCACTATCAAAAATCAAATTATTTTATCTAATAACACTATTAACATCATGATTTTGCCAATATTATTAGCCTTATGGTTGGAAAGCTCCCAATTATTTATTTAGCCTTTTCCTTGCCTCTTATGAAGTTAATGCATCTTGCAATCAATCTTTTATAGACAAAATCAACTCAACACTTTATATGGAAGGTTGCTCCATATCATTGGTGAGTTATTCCTAGCTTCTAAACACTATTTCTTTGCTCGAGCTTTCACTATGCCCAAATTTAATTTTCAATAGATCCATCTATATACAGCAATTTCCTTAAATTTGGTGGAACTAAAAAAACGTGCATTTTAAAGCTTGGAGCACTATCTTCCTAAGAACTTATGTGGCTGCCACAAGCCTATCCTCTCCTTATTTACATTGTTGTTAGAATCAAGTTTTCATGGTGCATCATCACTTATGATGGGATTTGGGCCAGTTGATGAGGGTGAAGTACCTTCACCAACACTCTTAGACACTAAAAGACTTTCTAGTTCTCAAAGTTGAAAATTTATTCTTAAAGTCAACCCTATACTTCAGAGTAGCATTAGATATGTTTCAATTAATAATGGCAATAGGTTTACCTTTTCTTCAATTCTTGTATTGACAGTCAAAGTATATGGGATTTCAATAAATCTATATGTACCTCTGGTCTATGGTTACATAAGGAAGTCACAATCTCTGCTATTATTAAAATTGCGAGTTTGGAAGCTTCCTGGAGTCATAAATTTTGATTTTGTAGACAAATTTTCTAACATTTCTACCACTCCTTAATACCAATATAAAATGTATCAAATTAATTCATCCTCTATTACATTATATAATGTAATTCGCTGTCTTCTCCCTCCCATCCATTGGTAACCTTTGTTTGGTTTTAAGGTACTACGCTTCAGTTAATCCTGTATACTAGGATGGCTTTGAATAATATATTAAAGACAGCAAACTTACTCTCTTATTGAGATTCCTTATCATCACCTTTGCTTAGTATGTTCCTTTACTATGAAAGACCATACTCATCTATTTTTTAGATGTCCCTATGATGTTTTATCCCTTTGTCTCTATAATTGTAGCTACCCTCCTAATAATTGCTTGTTGCTTTTTGGTTAATTTTGTTAAAACACATAACTTATGACCGAACATCTTGTTTTTCATCAAGTTCTTGATAACTATGAGAAGCAACAATTTTGTGGTGGGTCTGTAACAATGCTTTTTTTTAATAAAAGAAATCCTTCCATCTACACAACCATATGCTATATTCATTTTGAACTTCGACCAAGTTTGGCTTCTAGGACTTGGACAATATCGATAGTTCCTTTCATGAAATGGGTAGAACCGGGCTATTAAAGGCGTAGCTTCATTATCGATGCTACGGTTACTTATCTTTCTGTTAGATTTTTCCCACCTTGCATTGTTATTGTACTAAGGTGATTTGATGATGCTTATATAAGCCTCTCAAGCTATAGCTCTTTTCTCCAATCAATCTCTATTGCAGTTGGTGCTCAAAGGTATCAAATCCTTATCTCTGGAGTCCTAGGATGGCTTATTACAATTCTTTTACTTTTTCTTTAGTTCTCTATCATAACTACATAATGATTTTCTGGTCTAAACTGCTTTACTACATTGTTGGAGGCCATAGGCCACCTCTATTAGCTCGATGAGATTGCAATCTACTTAAGCTCTGTTGACTTATTTTGTGTTCTTGGTGTTTGGTTATTTCTCATTTTTATCTCTCATTTTGTCATTTTTACATCTCAAGTCATATTATATTGCAGTTTCGCAATCTAGAGTAATGCTTATTGTTTGTGACTATGTTTGGCATGAGCTGGTTTCATGGCTATATATATATATATATATATATTATTCTTTGGTATTGGGCACTTCCTACCTATTGTTGAATGTCACATTTTTTGAGTTGGGCTTTCGGATTATTGGTTGCTATTGCATTGTTGTGACATAGATGGAATTGGACGTGAGAATACAATTTTTGGTACCCCAGCTAGTGCAAGTACATATCATATTTTATATCTATGATGCACAATACAATATGAATATAGAATATGTTTCTATCATTAAAAATAATAAGATATGGATATCATTGGAGACAACATTATAATAGTATAGCTGAAAAATAAAAAATAGAAATTTCATCTATGGATCAAGTAACCTCATTCTGTGTGTGTGCGTGTGTCTGTGTGACGAAATTAATCTGTTACAACTAGCCAATGCCTGACAATTAGCTTAAATCTCTAAGGGATCCGGTCTACAAGAACCAAACCTGAAATCAATGAAGTGATTTCTTACAAACATATGCTGATTCAAACACAATTGAGTTAAGTTTTGATATGTCACTTTCAAACAACACTCTAGGAGATTATGGTCTAACTATCACCATGATCAAACTATGCAATGTCGCATAATTTTCAGTTGATTTCCAACAAAATCTTACCCAATTCTTATCACTACATAACCATGCATCACAATCCGGAAATGTTCAAGCACATACTAATATTACAATAGGATTAACTTCATAATTTTGATTGATTTTGCAAATCAGTTATCAAACAAACATCTAGTCTCAAAAAAAAAATTTTTTTTTTCATTCAAACTTTGGACCAACAAAAAGTAATATGGATTCATATTATTTCTGTTAGATATTGCATGTTTTAACGGATATACATCATAACTATATTCATATTCCTAACATTTTAAAAGGTTATAAACTGATACAAGCAACATACATTACCAAAAACTAAACAACAATAATACAAAAATGAGGATAAAAACACTTTTTGCTCAGGCACAAGTTGAAAGATCCGACTAACCTCCTAAGAAGCATAATGAGAAGCCCTAGCAGCCATTGTTGCAACCTGAGCCTGAACCTGTGCAGCTCGCACCTTAGTTTCCAAGGCACGATGAAAGAACTGCTCCCTCGACAGCGCCCTCACATTCTTCAAATACATCTCGGATGGCATCGATCCCTCCTGCATTGCCTTATCAATGGAATAGATAGTATCTTCCACTGCAAGGTCCACCGAAGTACACTCAAGCAGCTGTCTCGAGAGCACATCAGCCGGCTGAAACGCATTATCACATCGACCTCGTGCGGCCATTTTCCCTCATTCTGCCTAACCCATCCCTCGAGCAAGTCCGTGTTCATAAGCACGAGTTGCAGCTGCTGCTCCAGCCCTTCCTTCTCCTCCGACATCTCACGGATCCCACGGGAGACCTCTTGCTCCTGGCGCCGGAGTTCAGCCTGGGTGGCGAACAGTGCCTCAATCTCCGCCTCCCGCGCTTTGTGGAGCCCAGGGATGTCAGCTTGCACGGTCTCAATGATCTTGTTTATGGCGTCTCGGCGGAACACCTCGGCGGTGTCCTCAGCCGGCCTGCCCTGTAGCCGGGCGGCGTATGGGGAGAGCGAGGAGAAGATTCGGGAGGATAAATGGGAAACTGAGGGAAAGGGGAGGCATTAGTGGGAGGGAATGGAATGGGATTTGGGGGAGGATTAGGGTTAGTGTTTTGGCGGGAGAAGAGAGGAGGATCGTTACTGAAGATCTGGGAGAGGGAACGGACGAGGTCTACTAGGTTTGAGGAGGGGTAAACCCAATTCCGGAGGTAGGGGACGTGGACGCAGCCGGAGCGATCGACGTGGGGGTGATTAGCTTTCACCACCATGTCAGGGGTGGGATTGAGAAAAACAGATGGAGGGGAAAGAGGGTAACGCTCGATGAGCCAGATAGATGCGGGGATGTTGTAGACGACGTTGCCAAATACGATTGGGATGGTTCCGTCCGCCTGGAGGAGGTTGACGGTGCAACCATCGTTGTGGGTAAAGGAGGAGGTTTGCGGGTGGAGGGAAGGGTATGCTTCGATGAGGGAGATAAGATGCTGGCGGATGAGCCACTTGGTCTCCTCGGCGTAGGGAAGGGCAGCAGGGCCGCGCTGTGAGAGGGCGGTACTGAGAAATTGAACGATGTGAACGGCAGATGGACCGGCCGGAAGGGGCGACGGTGGTGGCGCCATCGCCGGCCGAGGAAGAGCAGAGATTTGTGTGGTAACGAGGGATTTGCGGACGGTTGTCCCAGGACCGTCAAGGAAGAAAAACTAGTCCTAACTTCTCGAGTAGCCCTTTGGTAAACCAACTTGGAAATGATATTTTGAGGGTTTTTTTTCATCTATGTAGAAAAAAAATACATATATATATATATATATATATATATATATATAAGAAGTGAATCATAGTTTGAATCCAAGACAATCAAAATTTATATATTAAATTTATATGTATTATATTAAAAAAAAATTTATTTTTATATATATGGAATTTTTTATGGTATTATTATAAATACTTTATAAAATGAATCATAGTTTGAATAAGAATGTTAGTTTTATAAATATCTAAAATTTGAATTTATATAAAGTAAAATATATTAAAATAAAATTAAATTGAGAGCATAATAATCCCAACTTTTTTTTTAATTTAGAGGTGGATAAAAATTGGATGTAGACTTATAAAAATAAACTAAGATATTTATATCATACCTCAAACCCTAAATCTCATGATTTTTACTAAATCACTTAACCAATTAGACTAAAATTATGTGGCAATATCATATTAACTAAAAAATCAATATATAATCTTACCATATAATTCTAATATATTTACACATATAATAACTAAATTTTGATATTTACATATTAAAATTTTAAATTTTTAATACTATATCAAAAATAATATTTTTTTAAATTTTTTTGAAGTGAAATGTACCTTTTGAATCATAAGAAATATGTTATATTTGTAAATATAAAACTTTAAGTGTTAGATATGTAAATACATAAAAATTGTGTTGCTCATTTAAATTTCCCCCTTTTTAAAAAAAAATTCATCGAAATTTTAAATAACCGTGTTCGAGTTCGAGGGGAGGAAAGTTTCCAACCAAGAATGAGGGGAAAGCGAGAGAGAAACGGGCCATGGTGACCGAAAGCCGATAAGAATTACGCGTGGAGGAGGGTCGGGCCTGAGAGAGATAAGAGAGCGGTGGGAAGGGAGGTAGCGGAGGAACTGAGAGGTGTGTCTTCGATTAGATTAAGAGTTTTTTTTTATCAGTTCAGGTAATTCCATGAATCTCTCTTCACTTAATTTTGTTTGACAGTCTTTTTATGTATTTCTGTTGGTTCTTGACATTCTTGGAATTGGATTATGTAATGAATGCCCTAGTTTGATGTTGTTTTTTGTGCCCTCAGAGGGGTTAGGGATCGTTGCTCGAAGTTTGCAAAATACGTATTTGTTTTCCTTCTTTTTCGTTCTCTTCCAGAATTCGATTCTGTAATGGCGGCCCTTTTGATGTTTACTTGTTCTTCCGATTGAGGGTTTTGGTTCTTCATTTCTAAGAAGAAAAGACAGGAAGCATTGGTGTTTTGGATGGTTTTACTTTAGATGAACAAGACGCCTCAGAATAAAATCAAGATTGAGGATTATGGGATAATCAAGATGTGTTTTCATTGAGGATTAAGTTGTGATATAGGAACTAAAGCGGGTTCTAGCAATTGCGAGAAGACTAATGTTGATGATTTGGTGGATAGAAAAAGATTTATGATGATGATGATGGTGTTGTGATGAGAATGATGATTGAGTGCCTTCTTTGACATTTGATCATTTTCTTGTTTATACGTTCTATAAAATATCTGTTTTTTTTTTTTTTTTTTTTTTTTTTTTGCACAAAAGTATTTCTCACCTCTTCGGGTTTTCTTTTTACCAACCAGTTTACTTGGCATGGAATTCTTGCATGCTGCAAACAAAGAGTACTTCTAAGATTTTTAGAATCTTACTTCAGTCAATACTAGCAATATGACACTCGATGATTTGTTCTCTCTCACTTAAATGAAGATTGGCCTAACAAATTTATCTAGGGTTGAAGTGTTGACATTTGTGCTGCAAAAGCAAAATGATTGTACAATGAGCCATGCTGGAGATGCTGCAAAATAATGGTTAACTGTCACAAACATCTTAAGATTTCAGAGAAGATGAAGAGTGTCTTAATTGTTTTATTTAGTTAAATAGGTTGTGCTTTCACAATCAATGGCAAGAAGGTATGAAATATAAGTATGATGTTGCAGATAATGAAGAATTGATGAATGACTTACTACAATCATTACAAAAACTCCCTCTATGCAAGGGAAAGTTGAACACTTACGGAGTTTAGAAGCCATCAAGAAATTATTTGACAATAAACTTATTAACATCAAAGAAAGGGTGTAAGCATTTTTTGAGAGGCGGGTTTATAAAAAGATTAATGATAATACTTGCCAAGAAGTAGGGAAAAACAATTAAAATTTTGTTGATAAATCCAAAATTTCACTAGATGCAACTTCAATTAAGAATAAACAATATGTGAAAAAAAGCTTGAATAGTTCTCTAACCCAAATCGTAGTAGAGATAGATTAATGTATAGAGTTGAATCAAGTTCAAATAAAATCATTGCAATGGGGACCAAATAATCTTCATTTAGATATTTCAGATGATACCCTAAAAAGATCATATAATTCTAAGCCTATGGCCTTAAACACTGTCAATGAATATGAGAAATATACATTGCCCTCGACCCCGGCTTCTGAGTGTAATACTTGTCATAAGAAACTTGTTGATGATGAATATTACCTTTCTTTATTAGGGATGTCATCTACCACTATACTTAATTCTCAAAAAAGTCACGAACAATACTTCTATTCAATTATCAAGAATGATGATCACATCGATCTACATGTGAACGAAAGAAAAGGTATATTACACGAGTCATTGCCTTCAAAAACTTTAGATGAATTTAAATCAGGTGAAAAATGTTAAGAAAGGGTTAGAGATTTATCAAGCATTAGGAGCCTTTTGAGAAAAAAAATTGGAGATAATATTATTGAATTTATGAATTTGGGTAACAAATCCCTTTGAAGACATTCAAAGATGTAAATGTTTTGACATTTAGTGATACATATTAAGCATCAAATGGCATGTAAATCAAAAAGTTAAGTAATATATTAGATTTAGTACTTAAATCAAAAAAGTTTGATATGATGGAAGCTTCCGAATAAGTTATGATTGTAAGCAAAAGGGAGATTATTGATTATAAAGAACAATCCTGTAACTCTTCCTCAAAGATAATTTTAAGAGATTTTTTCAACTCTGAAAGTAGTGATATTGTAGAAAATAATAATCAGTATCACTATATACTTGAAGAATAAAATTTTGTTGGATTCATTACTAGTATGAATATTTTAAATACTACTTTTTCACTTAAAAGTGATAATTATAAGTCCTCAAATCCGATATCTAATACTGGTAACAAAAAATTGAGTTTTGAATTTCCAAAACTAGCAACAATTTTGAAGTGTCAAAATTGAAAATGATAAATATAACTTGGATCTTAATAATGATATTAGTTTTGAGAAGCTTAAATGTGAGTTGAGTATCAATCCCATTCAATCTAGTTAATCTATTTATACCTATGACAGTTTTTGTACCTAACGAAGCTCCTGAACTGTCAATTATTCTATTGCACTTTGAATGTGAATTAAGTTTGAGAAGTTCTACAGTTAGTCAGTTACAAGTGTTTTTCAATCAGCATCTCTTACAAAAACTTTGGATGGTGGAAATGTGATATATTATTCAAAATAAAAAGAAAATTTTGCAAAATTAAATTTGAGCATGTCAACATGTTCCATGTGTCATCTCTTCTATGAACTCATATGTAGGACAATTTAGAAAGAGCGGAAATGTTATAGTTGGGCTTAACTGTGTTGAATAAAAGAAAGAAACTTTACCATTATTATAGTTATCATCTTTAATGCAGCCTTTAATTAGAAACTTTAAGCCTACTGAGGATTGAAGTTGGAGTGATGAGGATTCCTATCTAGTAGCTTATATTCTCTTGTACCATCAACTTTAAGCCATCATCAACTTGTTCTTAAATTGCTTGATTTTACTTATTATAATAAAGTCCCTAAGAGCCTCATTATTATACTATTCCAACTCCATAAGAATTAATTTTCTAAAACATCTCATCCTTTTGTCAAGTGTGTTCTACCAATCCCATTATGATCATGAGGAAAGTACACCTAAAGGCCCTTTTCTAACTACCATTAGTCACATCCTAAGCTAATATAACTCATATGCCATAGTAGGTCATATCAAATTGAGATTTGATTGGTGAGGAGAACATTATCCCAATAAATTTCATAACACTTTTAATAAAATCTCCTCAATCCAAAATCAATATTGACAAAATTAAATTAGATATATTATAATCATCCATAGTATGCATAAAATCCACTAATATTCATAATACATAATAATATCATAAATAGAAAATTAAATATTTTATTACATAATATAATTATCTACATAAAAACACTTTCTATATGCAATCATAAACATCAAACTTCATCATAAATATATTGTTCATTATATTTTCAAAAAAGAATATTCATTAGAATATCATAAACATAAACATAATATAATTTATATTTGAATAACCCTTACTCCTTATGCTCTTTATTCTTTCCTCCAAATCAAAATATATGTAAATATAATAGGGTGAGCATACAACCTAATAAGTTACACAAAACCTATCATACATGATATAAGAAGCAATATGCATGATTTTGAATTTTAAAAGTAATTTAAATAATCATTTTTGTATCAATTGAATAATTATATATAATGAAAAATGTATTCTCATGAAGATCTACATTAATAATGAATAAAATTGATGTATAAGATATTAATTTCTTTTATGATTAAGATAAAATAGAAGTGTTATAGGCATATTTCATGATAATATTCATGCAATAATATAAATAAGAGTTTATCTCAACAATCATTTGAGCATTTTTCATTTCATATTCATGTCATATCATATTACAAAAGAAATGTTTTCTTATATATATGTTTGTGTGTGTGTGTGTGTGTTTGTGTTACACAATTAGCATATAATAAAACTTGTATATTTTATGAATATCCTTAAGCAATACAATCAACCATCCATTATGAAAATATTCTTAAGATCATATCACTTCATGAAAATATTTTAATATATCAACAACTTATTAAAAGAATAAAATAAACACTACATAGCATGTAACTTGCATGAAGAATAACATTCAAAAGATTCATATAAGCTCCCTTATATAAAAACTTCATTTTTAAATTTAGAATGCTTAGGAAATATTCCTTAACATGCAAGAAGAAAATAAATCATTAATTCTCAAGGCATCATAACAATAACTTCTCTCAAATTTATAGAAACCTTGAAGAGATTGCCTTTCAAATGATCTTTATTTGGAAACCATACCTTTCCTCTTTCTTTCCCCTTCTTTTCCTCATAGCTTATATTATTTGCTTTAAATATTATCTTTCACCTCTCAAATCTCTTGCCACTAAGCTAGCTATTCTCCACTCCTTGTGTCCAGTTATGCACATGCATGCCCTCCTTCTATTAGACATGCATCAATCATGAGATTAAGTAATAATATTAATTGATAAAAATATGATTATTTATCATTAATTAATATTAATTATTTATTTAATTAACTTATATAATTATAAATAAAAATTAAATCAAGTTTCCAAATATGAACTTACTAATCATATCTCAATAATTTGAGCATAAATTTTTTTTTATTTATAAACCAAAATTTAAGTTCTTATATACATTCTAGAAAGGTAATAAAATTTTCCATAACTTTCATATAAATACTTCTAAACTATTTTCACCTTATAGAAAAGTTGCTAAAAGTTACTTTATGTTTATTTTTTTTTAATTTAGTTTAATTATTTCATATTTCTAACAACTACTATATATATCCAAAATATATTATAACTAACATTAACATATCACACACATTTATATTTCAGGTATTATTTAGATAGATTTTGCTAAACTCCATGTGGGTAATCTCACTTAGATGTGGGACTCTATTCCCAACTTAAGCTGTTAGAAAGACCCAACCCAATAGGTACCATTTCATTCTGCAAGTCATTTAGGCAATTTTCCCCTTGGGTTGTTTAGGTAAAACATAAGCTTAACATCTTAGTCTGGTCTCTTCTCTTAGAACAATTCTAATTGAACTCTATGCAATCATCTTAGTGTGGATTGTAAACATAACATTTTATGTCACCAAGTAATATCCCGATTAATGAATCTAAAGATAAAAATGAACAGCTTTAATCAAGAGTTTTCCTCAAGAATGAGGATCAGTAGTAAGCCCATACAAAACCAAAAAGATAAATAATATATTAACAAAAAAAACTATCAATGATGCCAATGATATAAAAGAAAATTTAGATACAAAATAATCAATCACTCTTAACATCTTTCTTTTATGGATAATCTGATGATATCTCCATAAAAGTTCTAATTTTCAAGATTGTCAGTCATATAAAAGAAAATTGAATAACTTAAAAAGTAGCAAAATGAGACTGAGTTGTATAATTTCAACCTCAGCTGATTATATTAAAACTATAAGGATCCCAACTAGTTGGTTTCTTCCTCTTTAATGTCTTCTACTCTTCTCCCAAAAGATTTTTGTTTCATGGAATGAACAAGGGCATCAAACTTTCTTCTTCACTACTTCCATTCTCTATCTGCATCTTTCCAGAATTCAAATCCAAATCTGAAACTCAATTTGAGATTAAAGGAATACTTTCTTTTATTCCCATTATAAGAGTTTGTGCTAATAATTCATCTCTCCTATCAATAATCATTCTTAAATCCAGAATGATGAAAATTGGTTTAGAAAATCATATAAAAAGATCATCATTCAAGTCAAAATTTCTCATTAAAGGCTGCATTGAATATGATAATTGTTATAATGGTGAAGTTTTATCCTTTTCTTCAACACAGTTAAGACCCAACTATATTATTTCCACTCTTTCTAAATTGAATCCTATTGATGAGTTTATAAAAGAGATGCCATAAGAAACATGTGTCTGATTAATAACTATAAGATTTGTTGCCACATTCAAATTAAATTGTGCAAAAATTTTCTTTTGTTTTGAATATGACATCATATTTTCACCATCTAGAGCATTTATAAAAGATGCAGGGTGAAAAGCACTTGTAGCAATAAAATTTCTCAAATTTAATTCACATTCAAAACACAATAGAATAATTTGCAATCTAAGAGGGTCTCATTTGGTGCATAAACTATTATAGGTATAGATAGATTAACTAAATTAAATAAGATAAGGCTCAATTAATATTTAAAATCCTTAGAATTGATATCAATATTCAAATCTAAGTCATGTTTATCATTTTCAACTTTGTCACTATATTCCAAAATTATTGTGTTTTCGAGTCTCAAAGCTCAAATTTTTTGTTATCAGCATTAGTTAGTTTTAAGGACTTATAATTATTACTTTTAAGAGAAAAAATTAGCATTTGAAATACCTATACTGATCATGGATCCAACCAAAATTTGATTCTTCAATTATATAGTGATATTGTTGATTGTTTTCTATAATATCACAGCTTTCAAGGCTAAAAGAAATTTCTTAAAATTACCTCTACGAAAGAAGTGCAGGATTGTTCTTTATAATCAACAATCTTTTTTTTAATTGCAATTACAACTTGTTTGAAGCTTCCGTTGCAACAAACTCTTTTAATTCAAGTGTTAAATCTGATTTGTTGCTAACTCTATAGTTACCTTGTCATTTGATGTTTTTATATAAATCACTAAAGGTCAAAACATCTACTTCTTTACATGCCCTCAAAGAGGCTCTATTGCTCAGATTCATAAATTAAATAATATTATCTTCAATTTCTTTGCTCAAGAGCCTAAAAATAAATCTTCTAATCATTTACCACCATTTGCACTTGAAATAATCTCCTCCAAAGTTTTTGAAGAATGTACTCATGTAAGACACCTTTTTTCCTCCATTCACATATAAGTCGATGTGATCATCATTAATAATAGTTGAATAAAAACATTATTCTTGACCTATGATGAAATAGGTATAGTGGCAGATGACATCCCTAATAAAGAGATAATATTCATCAACGTGAAATTTCTAATCAACACAAAGTTAATGTTGAGAGAAATGTGCATTTCTCATGTTCATTAATGGTATTTGCGGTCATATGTGTTTGATCAAAGGATTCTTTCAGGCCATCATCAAAATTATCTAAAAGAAGAATTTTTTTGTCCCCCGTTATAATAATTTCATTAGAGACCAATTATACTCTACAACCCTCTTACTCTACTGCAATTTGAGTTGGAAATCTATTAAAACTTTTATCCATATAATGTTTATCCTTAGTTGAAGCTCCATTTAGTGAGTTTTTGGAATTATCAACATCTAAATTGTCTTTTTCTGCCTCTTGGCAACTATCATCATTAACCCTTTCACAACTCATCAATAAAAAATTGTTTGTGCCCTTTATTTGATGTTAAAAAGTTTATGACCAAATAGTTTCTTAATGATTTCTATAACTCTAGAAGAGTTCAACTTTTTCTTACATAAAGAGTTTCTCTAATGATTATAGTAAGACATCAAATCTTCATTAACTACATGTCACAACTTTTATTATCATTTATTGAGAAAACACAACTCATTTAACTCAACAATATGATTAAGACACTCAAAGAAAGCAAAGGTGTTTGCAATAATTAATCCTTATCTTGTAGCATCTCTAGCATTATCGTTGCACATTCATTTTGATTTTATAGCACACATATCAGCTTTTCAACACTAGATGGGGTTATTAGGTCATTCATTATTTTAATAGGAGAGAAGAAATCCTTTAGTTTCACACTACTAGTAATGGAAGTAAGACTTTGAAAATCCTAGATGTATATTTTACTTGCAACATAAAAATATTATGTGCCAAATAAATTTAGATGGTAAAAAGAAAACATTAAAAGATTAGCAATCAAGGTGTACTTGAAGTTATTCTAAATGGTGGAGAAATGCTCATGACCAATTTTTCATTATTCATGAAACCATAGGTGATGCAAATGAATTAAGCTATCCCAAGCAAAAGCTCATTTGATAAAACTGAGATCGAGCTCAATTCAAGTATTATTTATTCAAGCTTAGTTCATTTAAAAGCATTACTATTTGAGCTTAATTTAAGCCAAACTCATTAGATAATCAAATAAACTTTATCAAACCTATTAACAACACTATCGAACAACTAGTTAGTTAGTCTTATCAAGTCTATTAATAAGTTACCTATTAAGATTAAAAATGATACTTTGATTGAATGAATTGCTAAGAAAATAAGAAATTAAACATCAAAATATAAGCAATTTATAGTCATAAATAATAGCAATCTAACATATAAAAAAATAAGATTATCTCATAATCATATATTAAATAAAGTTGCAATCAATCTTAAATGAAGCATATTATTGAGCCTTAATCAAACTTCTTAGTTTGTCCATGACTTTTAATTTATTATAAGAAATCAATTGAACATCAAGTTGTTCAAATTTATTAATTTATTAGTTAAGTAATTAATTAATTAATCATGAATAAGGTCTTATTGAGTCGAGCCACATCAACATGTCAAGCAAAGATGATTGAAGAAGTAACTATTATAATAAATCAATTGAACATCAAGTTATTCAAATTTATTAATTTATTAGTTAAGTAATTAATCAACCTCTAGAAATATGGAGCTCCCCAATTTTATAGTTGAAACATGAAACTTCTTGACTACAAAAAATCATGTCTTATATAACTTTTTTTGGATAAAATAAAATTATATTCTTCTGACTTGTTATAAAAATCGCACTTTCTCATAGAGTAGCAAGGTTTATTTTTTAATTGCACCAATTTGTAGAGATTTGTAATCTTTATAAAAATTTTAGGTTAAGTTTCATACATATCATTCCATTGTTAGGATTTATACAATATAGGAAGACTTAGTCCTCCTAAAGAAGAGTAGTTTCTTTGAGTGCTTTCCATATATTAGCTCATGGTTGATCTAATAAGTAGTAAGAAAATTGGCGCACAAGAAAAGAAACATGGAAGAAGATATGCCACCCCTGCTATTAACATGGTTGCTACGGTTTTGGAGGCCTTAACCCACACTCATTGCTTAACCATCGGGGAGCATTGAGACACTACTCAACCAAAATGAGTTGTCTTCTTACAATTCGTGGTCACGCCCCCCTCATAGTTGGCTGAAGATAAACATTGATGAGACCCTATCTACCACTCACCAAGCTGATCTTGGCCTTGTGATCAGAAATGAAAGTGGATAACTTATTGAGGCAGCTGGAAAATAGATGGAAGGCGGTTCTTTTAATCAAAAACTCCATGGAGCCATGGATGTTAGAATCAAATGGGATCATTATTGAAGGCGACAACAAGGCTATTATTGAGTTCTTTCAACAGACCATGAAGGATTGCACTGGAGCATCCCAAATAGCACCGACATTGCCTTTCTCTTCAATTCAAGCAAGTGATTTTCCATCATATATCAAGAGAAGGTAACAAACTTACAAATTTTTGCTTGTTCCAGATTAGTTCAACGATGTAATTCTGTATGGCACAATAGTAATAGTGATTATCGCCCTTGGGAATTTGTCTTTACTTAGGGAGGATAGTTTAATACATGATAGTGCTTAAATGCACCTTCTGTACTGTAATTTTCTTTTATCTTTTAATGCAAATGCATAATTTCAAGAAAAACTTTTTGTCAGTAATAGTACGTTGAGAAAATTGAACTGAAAAGATGTGATTTTTTCAAGCTTTAATGAGGATGAGGTCATAAACTCAAATTCTATCATTAGAATTTGTATAGGAATTTATGTTTAAATCATGTAATTTTTACATTCTTGTAACTTCTATAAGATAGTCTCAAGTGTAAAAACCATGTAAAATGAAGAGTATGAATGAATTGACAACTCAATTGTGCTTATATCATGAGCTTAATAAAATAAATATAAATAAGAAACTCATTTAATTAGGGTTAATCTTACACATATTTGCTTTGGGTCTTTCTCTTCCTTAACTAGTTACATTGGATTTCTCTATAAGAAAGTCTAATTCATAAATTCAAAGCTAAGATATGAAAAACACCATGGTAAAGTCCCTTTAGCTGCTAGCCTAGATGAGATCAGAGTATATGTGAACAAATGTTACACAAAATGTGAGATTGTAAGCCTTACCAGCTCCTTATTGATAGATAATTGCAGTAGAAGTTGAGTTATAAGCATTATCAGCAGAAGAAGTGTCCATATCATTCAAACCAAGCTCCTCATTTTGCTCCCAGGTCCTCTCATATTCCTCAACTGCAGCACAATTCATAAGCATAATGATATAATTAGATGTAAATTTCCAATATCACATCTCTATTTCTCAAGATATTATTTCATAGAGACTATATAGCTCTACCTGCAGATTATCAAAGTACACAATTATGCGCTCATTATATACTCTATTTTTTAATAAAAATTTGTGTACTCATTTTGTACTCCATTTAGTTGGAATGCATAACAAGAACATGAGCAAGTAGTATGCAACCATGTACTTCTATAGTCTGCTAGAAGAGCTATGTATGTAATCCACATTTAATAATTGGAAGATTTACATACCTAACACACAATTCTTATGCATTTACATATCTAATACCTAAAGTTTGATATTTATAAGTATAACACTTTGCTTATACTTGAAAAAGATACATTTCATTTTAAAAAGATAATGATGATGCTATTTTGATGTAATATTATAGATTTGAATGCTATTTATGTAAATATTAAAATTTAGATGATTAAATATGTAAATATATAAGAATTGTATGTAAATGCCCCTTAATAATTTATCCTATTTCTCATGCAAACTTTGCAATTGAGAAATTAGTTATTACTAGTTGCAAAAAGAGATTCAAAGAAAAGGAACTAACCATCAAGTTGTTTGTCATCCTCTATGGCATCTGTAACTGGCGCAACAAAGGAACTAGCCAATGCATCATCGATTATAAGAGTCCATGGCTCCGCCAAATCTAAAAGCTGAATATGAGAATAATGATCAACTTCAGATTAAAAAAATGTACGAATTAATTTCAGTACAATTAACTTTGGGTCAAAATGCGTTATTAAATTAATTGATGCGTTGAACTGAAAACAAACAGTTCACCATAAGATGTGTGGAATCAATAAGCTTAAGCTCAACCGCATATACCTTCTTTAGTTTAGATTTGAACTCCTGCCATTTTTTTCTTCTCGTTTCATCAAGGCTGTCACCAAAGGTAAATCCATGCATTCTCTCAAGATCTACAAGGAAAACCTCATTTTATCACAGAGAAGCATAAAGGATACAATAGCATGAGCTCTCAAATATCAGGTCGAGAATGCATTAGTGGATGCATAAATGGAGGGCAATGGGGATAAGTAAAGTCTCCAAAATCAAGTTAGTCTATATGGTAAGTCTCTCCATCCCACCCATGATGCTACTCATCTCTAGCTTTCGATTGCTTTGATCAACTTTATCAGCTAAGTTCTACAGAAAAATGGATTTGTAGTCAGGGGAATGTGTGAGTGAGAATAGCTAAGGATGAGTGGAAGGCAACCTTTAAAATAAGGTACAGAGCAATATCACTCTAGTTTGATAAATGAACTCATCACCTTCTACAAACTAATGAACCAAGTCATCCAATGCAAAGATTACTTTGTGATTGGCTTGAGGTAGTGTATATGGAGCAACGGGTGAGTAAAATTAAGGTCTGTTTGAGGCACCATTCTCACTGCTTTATTTTTCAGATCATTGTCCATGTCCGCTTGGTTACTGTTTTCTTCCTACTTTTCAAAAATTTCAATGGAAAAAAGTTACTTTTGAAAACTGAAATTATTAAAGAATGGTAGTTGCAAGAAAGCTAAAGCGTCGCCCGTCCGATGACCCGATTAGGAGAGTAGATGCATTAAATTTGCCTTATGTTAAGAAAGGTAGAGAGTAGACCTAAAAGACTTGGTTAAGATGTATAAATAATGATCTTAGTATACTTGAATTAGATGAATTTGACACATAATAGGACACAATGAGACGGAAGGATTCATAAATGCACCCCACCTATTTTTGTTGTTGTTGTTGGTAGTTGTAAGAAAGTTGATGTTTGATTTTTTTTTTTCAAAAAAAAAAAAAAATTATAATACTAACATTAAATTTTAAAAAAAGCTACAACTTCCCCAAATAATCTCTTGGTTTCAGTATCACTGTTAGATTTAAATATTGCAAACAAAATAACACATCAAGGAAGATAAACCAATATTTGAACCAAACAAACAACTCCATAAGTTCAGATGGTACTCTTACTTTCACTAATTTTAGTAACTAAACCTTCAACAGTGGTAATAAGTCCGCCTAATGTGCCACTTGCAAGCTCCAATTCTAGTTCCGGTACTTTCACACATGCAGTATCTGACTGAAACACACAAATAAGATATTTGAGAATAACATGTAAGTTAATCATACAAGTTAGTCAGAAACAATAATCAACAAGAAGCACTTATAAAATGAAGCAACCCATGAGCTAATAAAGTGTAAGAAAAATGCACGAGATCATGTGGCGTAATACAACTCATCTAAGAAGGATCACAAAAATAATAAATAAATAACAGATTTGAATTGATTCCTATCATGTGATGAGCTAATAACAGCTAGAAAAGCATGCAAATTAATATATTAAAAATCGTGTTAAAACAATTCAAAAATCCACAGTTAATTATGAGCATGTATCCTGTTTTGGTTGGATGAAGACAAGGTGTGATGAAATTAAGAATAAAGCATCACACCAACTCTTTTGTGGTTGCTTCAGTATATAACTCGAACTGGTTAGAGACTAAGATGCCAGCCATCATTAAGAACAGTAGCTCAATTAATAGTGAATGCATGTGATTCTGCAGTGGTAAACCCAAAGCTGTCTTCACCACTGTGCCTTCAGCTATTACAAACAGAAATAAATCCCTAGTAGATAGTCCCACGACTATTTGCATGTGACCAATTTAGTCCCTCATATAAAAAAAGTAATAAAAAATTAAATCCCAATACAACAATGATCTTAATTTAGGTCTGTCAGTTTTGAAAGTTCTGGTTTAAAAGTCCCGAAAGTTTATTTTTCTTTTTTGTTGAAAAGCTAAAACGGCTTTCAAATGAGAGCTAAAACTCGCTTTCAAAAGACACTATTCAAACGTATCAAAATTAAAAATTTAGGCTCTCAAAAGCAAAACACACTAAAAAAGCTCTCCCAAATGAAGCCTTAGTCCTCGAGAGATCATCTTGAATCAATTTTATACATTCAAGGATTAAATTTGAGAAATATGATACTCTATGACTGAAGTCAAGAGACCATTTTAAAATTTAGCCCCATTAACAAAAATACCAACAGCTATGTATAAAATGGGGCCAAATCATTCATATGTGGCCAAATCAATCATAGTGGATCATCTTTCTCTAATTTAGTCCCTTGACTATACAAAATTGATCTACAATGACTTCTCGGTGACTAAATTGAGATCAATTTTGTATAATCAACGGGCTAAAATGAGACCAATTGCGTATCAAAATTTTTATATGGGAGACCATTTTGGATCAATTTCGAGAGTCTAAATTAGAGAAATTTGATTAGCCACATATGAATACCTAGGAGATTAATTTGAGAATTAATCTCAAGTAAATATTACTAAAAACTCACTTCAATATGACTCAATTACAAAATTAGGATTCAAATACTTATAGTAAAATCAACTGACTCTAATAATGCAGATAATAATTGAGTTGCCATGTGTGGCAATATAAATTACAAAAGGTGGTGAATGTGAGTACAATCATGATTGTGATGGCATGGAGAAAAGAGCCAATGTAAAGCATTTAGAACATTTGAAGGGTTATTATATTTAATATTCTATTTATTAATAAGATTAATAAAAAAATACATGAAAATTATAATCCCACGATGCAAATGAAATTATTGTCTCCTTTTGTTCCTAAATCTTATATATTTGTTAGAAAAAAAAAGTTTAATCAAAATAAAAAAGTTAAATCGTCAAATACCAACATTCCTCCAAATCCAAGGTAGAACTGTAGCAACTATTATAGTAAATAAATAAAATAAAATAAAACTCAAAACATTGTATTCATATAATTTTCCGTCCTACATCCTTCCAAATCATGGACAGTAACATATGTAACCTGTACAGCGTTTTATAGGAGCAAACCATGCCCAAGTCCTTCAAAGATGTACAACATATGCAAATGGCCATAGGCCAACGATTAATCACAAAAGGTATACTAAAATTCAAATAAATATACAAATAAGTAAGGTACATTGTCCTGCTCAATGCAACTTACCCATTTTATTATGATGCCCTACATTAATAATCTAAAATGCAAGTCTTACTCATTCGTACTGTGCAGTAGCTAACCCCCCTTAAGCAATTCAACAAGTCTCCTCTATCAGAAGATCTACCCACTTAATTCAAAATAAAAAGGTCTAATCATTCAATATTTGGCTGCGCAAGAAAGAAAATTTTCATTCATGCATGACCCTTCAACAAAATTTTGTAATATCGGCCTTGGTAAGTGAGCTATCCTAACCATTTCCAAAGTAGTGCCCATAACAACCAACAAACTTTAATATTTATAAAATCAAGATTTTCCACAAAAGCGCATATTTCACTTGGAAAAAGTAACAAGGGTGGTATTTTTGATGTATAAATAGAAAGGTGATATTTAAGAAAAATTAAAGTTTTAAATATAAATATATAAGAATATGTATGTAAATCCCCCTTAATTCAATCCAAAACGCGACTTCTCTCCTCGCCACTTTCATCAATAATAATGCCAATGCACACTACTTTAAGCTGTTAAAAAGGAGTGATAATTGCAACATTGCTCCTTCAGAGACATGGAAAGCTTCCATAGGGTCATAATAATTTAAAGTTTATACATAAACCAATGAGCAATAGAATAAATTCATATTAATAACTACTAAAAAATAAATGCTTAGTATATCAGCTTTAGCTTTAACTTGACTACACTAAACAAATTGCTAGTGAAGTAAGATCTGCTAATTAGTTACGGGATTCTGGGATGCAGTAAAAATTATTCAAAATCTGAAATTGTTTTATCTTTAAAATGGCGCACAAATATAATTAAATTCAAGAAAAGGGAGAAGACATACCTTTATCACATCCCTGTTAAGGTCATTTGAATTTCGCACGTGTACTATAATCCTCTTTCCTTTTTTCGAAATTTCACCACCAGGCTTCAACTATGCAGGAAAACAAAAAAAATAACAAAATTGCAGAATGAATTATAGCTCAACAATAGGCATATATCACCAAAACAGAATGGAAAATGTGGTGATGTAGCAAACCTCGGAGCTTCTATAACCACATAAATCACAACTACTTGCCATGACAATCACTTCCTGAAAATATGGAACTTCTAAGAATAGTCAAGGTAAACAAAACTCAATTTTGAAGAGAGTAAAAAATATTTCAATAAAGCTCAACTGTTTAAAATTGCAATTTAAAAAATCCAAGACATTTCAATATAGCTTGTGAAGGTTTCCTCCAAAGACATAATATAATATATAGATCCATAAATTAGTTGTTCAATTAATAAAGATGTAAAATTACATATGTTTGATGGCCAAGTAAACCTTAAGAAAATAGAAGGAATTCATATAGATGGTAATGGAGTCTTAAAGTTCAACCAACATAATTCTAGTTGCCATGCACCAAAGAAAAAATTCTAGGATTTATATAAATATGTTATATGAATTTTCAGTCAACCAACATAATTCATGACAAGAAAAAATATTCACACAATGATTGAGAAACTCCATCAATTTTAAGATTTTTATATTTGATCAATGTGGGATTTGAAGAGTTTTATCCTTTATATTTGATCTTTTATCTTTTATAAAAAATAGCCAATAATTATGTTGTACAATAGCTTCTACAAAATTTTTCACATCTTTTGCATTGAATCTTAGATCAATATTAAAAATCTTAGATCCTAAGATATCCTATATCACATCTCATGTATTCTTAACACTATAATTTAGAAAAGTGTGTTAGCGAAGCAAAAGATACTAAGGAGTTGTTTGGGATCAATTTTGTTTCTTTTTTGTTATGTTAATTTTGAAAACATATTTATTTAGAGCATTTTATATATATATATATATATTTTTTTTTTTCAAACAATAGCATTATTTTAAAACACTCAAGCTTTGTTTTTGAGTGTTTTAAAATAACAATCAAATATGTTTTATTTTGTTTAAAATAAAACAAAAACAAAAGTGATCCCAAACGGCCCCTAAGTTGCAAATTTTTATTATCTAGCATTAAAAAGTAGATTTAACCATGTATTTATAATTTGAAAATCATCTTTCACCAAGTGGATGGAAGGCTACGCTGTACAAACCTTCATGCATCATTTGACTAGCAGGTAAAGGGATTTCCCTATGTTGTTTTTCATTTTAAAATCCCAATTAATTTAAAAATTCTAAAAAGCAAAAAAACATTATTGCAAAATAGACGGTTTATCCATTTCAATCTCAAATATTGCAATTATAAGTATGCTAAACAATTAGTCAGAATTAGAAAGGATACTGGTGGCATAGAAGTGTGTAACACATGCAGCTCCACATGCTCCACAGGTCGATGGCAAAACCTCTACCTGAACAAAGAAGCCAAATCAAAACATGATTCAAAGAAATTAAAAAAAATGCAAAATCAACATATTCCATGTTTTACCTCTTCTGGTGCCGAGTATCTACATAAGACTTCAGCAAATTGATCACAATTAACCTGCGCAATTGCATGGCGACTCGCAATAGATCCAACTAAACCAGGGGAACCTTGTACTCCAATCCTTGAAGGCCTTTTTTCAACAGTTGGAGAATTACTCTCAGTATATTTTTCAGTTTCCTCAGATGTATCAGCAAGAAAACCTAGTGCTGCTTGTTGCTCTGGCGTCCTCTCATAAAACCTGATAGATGATGAAGGATCTTGCATTGGAGCATACCTGTATTTAGCACAAAAATGAAATGAGTCAGTGAAATCAAACATATTGACAAAGGCATGAGAAACCTGTACCCAAGATAACTAAGCTACATTATTCTACATATACTATGTAGCCATTATATTCATTTGCATGAAGATTATGTAAGACAACCTTGACAATTTCTTGCCCAACCTAGAGGCGAGTATAGTTGTTAATAGAAGTGCACGTGACTTTTTTCAAAACAAAATTGTCATAGTGAAGCCATAGTATTGAAGCCAACTCAAATTATGAGGACAAAAGTATTATGAAACAAACCTTAATGCTATCAGAGCTTGAAAATAACTACTGCGAAAGAAGGTGCCGAGACAATAGCAAGAGCATTACAATCACAACACCACATTTTCACTTGGATGCATCACAAAAATGCCAGACTATAAGTTTATAAAAACTACAAAACAGTGCAAAAGCATATGGCCTGAATAAACTAAATGCGCAAGTACTTTATCCTAGTAAATAGTAAATATGGTCATGGTTTTTAATGCAGCTGCACAATTGGACACCTATGAGATGGGACCCATTATGGGACCTCATACTCACCACATGAGTGAGGTGCACACCTCACCTCACTGAGGGGGGGAGCAAAAAAAAAAAAAAAAAAAAAAAAACATGAGCCTTGACCTGCTGCTGCCTTTACCCGATCGCCTGTAGCCTAGCCATTCGCCGCCTCTGACTTCATCTAGCTTACGCCTTCAATTTTTATCTAGCTTCCATACACACACACACTCTCTCTCCCTCTCTTTAATTTTTATCTGGCTTCATTTGAATTTTTTTTTTTTTTTTGCATTTGCAAAATTTTTATTTTTTATTGTGAGACTTACGCCTCAAAATAACTCAAGGCATGCCTCATCTCACGAATAGAAAATACCTCAATACTCAAAAACGTAATTTTAAACATTGGCTGACATAAGGGATTCTCCAAGATGAACTTAGCATTCCAGATGAATCAATGGAGACAGAAACATCAAATGTAAGTTAGATACAACATATTAATATAGATAACAGATCAAACAAGTTGCCTTCATAATCTTACGAGAAGCTTAAAAAAATAAATTGTAATGATAAACATACTTAGATATTAAAGCAAAGATAATAAATAGAACACAAACTTAGAGGTTAAAGAAACTACTATTACGATATTGGCATTAACCAGAAAAACCTACGGGTTCTCAATGAAGCTATTTCCAGCAGGATCATCAAGTATGAAAGAAAAGGAAGCACTTCCTTCAACAAAGGACCTTAGATTTATCAAGAACTTATCTATGGCTTCAGCAGTTCCTGGATCCACTTTCTGCATGAACAAAATATCAATTTTTTTACTAAGAACAAACCATGCAATGTTAGACACTGTTGAACCCCTACTTGATAAAACTCTTGAGCTTACCCTGCGTTCTTCTTGAAGGGCCTCCAATTCATCAGCAGCTCTTAAGAATTCCTTCCACCTAGAATAAAATGCACTTGCACGTTTAAAAGACAATACAACTGAAAGCATTAGGTCTCCAAAAAAATGTGCCATGTGCCCAAAAACAAATGTTGCATGAGAAATTAACAATCAAATAAATAAGGCTTAGTTTCATATAATTATACATGTTATCAATTGCTAATGTCCTACAAATAGCTATGCAAATACAAATCTATTAGCAAAAATATCAGTTTTAGGATGCAATTTCCCTAGTTGTCCAGACTGCCATGGCAGAGCAGCCAATAGGATGCAGTGTTTGAAGAACAGCTTGTAATTTTTTCACTCTCTAGCCCATAGAGTGTGGCAATGTTGTCCAAGCAGGTCTTGACGGGACATTTAGGTGATGCATCCATTAAGGTAGCCTATATTGTTCGTACCATGCCATTCTAATTTCTGCACAATGCTACAATAACATCACAGCCACCTTAAAAGATTATCAATTATATACAATTATAAATGTCATGTTTTGCAGTGCAGTCATATCATTAATCAAGAATGAGTGGACAAAGATTCATAAAGTCCAGTCTAAATAATTATGATAAAGCTAATGATAAAGGATAACTTCTAGCATTAAGATAGGATAGTAAAAAGAGAGACATTCCCCAAGAACACTACATAATAAGATATATCATAAAACTTAAGGGCAGTACTCACAAAAGTAGACTAGTAATGCTATATTGTTTGAATGCTAGGCAATAACAGAAATAACTAGAGCTAAGTTGGGCATTTCATATTTTGAGAATGTTAAGAAATGATGGGACAGACATATTGAAGATAAAATCGAGGAAAATTAGGTGGTTAGGCGTGTATGATTGAAGATGCGCCAACCAAATGAAAAGATACATTTAAGTATTTAAAAATAAAATAAGTAGACTAAATATAGCATGGAAATTCCCATGAAAAAGAACAAAAATAGCAAATTAGAGTTCACACCTCTTGTAGTACTCAACAGGCATGAAGGAAGAAGATGACTCATAAAGCCAAGCCCAAATTATTGGAAATTGAGACAGTTTGGAAATAAAGAAAAGTAGCAAAATAGATAAAACTAGCACACTTATATCAAAAGAGAACTACTCACTATTCATTAGCTACTTGATATATGCTCAAACATGGATCTTACTGAACTACCCAAATAACATAGCATAAACAACTATACATTAATTCCTATAAAGAGATGACATCAATAGTTTTATTTTGAATGCACCTCCAAGAACAACTTCTACATCTAATTATTTTGTTCTATATAATTTTCAGCCAAAGCCCTCCACAATTAATTCAACTTAAACTTGTAATGATATATCTAAACATTGTCGTAATCTATAACACATCTACCTTCCCCTTCATTGATGGTATTATAGTTCTGCTAAAATATGCAATTTTCATTTTCTAAGACATGTTTATAAGAAATAGAAACTCGAGGAATTACCAGTCAGTAATTTCTTAATTTATCTCTACCAGTTTCTTCATGACATACATATATAACTTATTTAGTAGCTTGATCTCCTATCAAAATATCCTTTTATTTCTTTTTTTAGAGTAACTAAATATCCTTCCATCACTCCATGCTTATGTATCCATGATAGCAATAAAAAAACAAATTACCATCATCTGCAATTCTTAAATTAGCCATCAAGAACAATCAACTAATTTTAACTGAGATTATCAGTAAATAAAGACTTAAGTGGTCCAAACATTGTTATTTATTTATTGCATTTTAATTAACAGACCAAATTGCATCCACATATTCTTTAACCTCGAAACCATTGATTGATTTAGTTTAGTAACTTGATCGAACACTTAAGCCAACAAAATGAACAAAAAACCAGTGTTTCCAAACTATCACAAGAGAACGCATCCATGATTATCACAAAAGATAATAACATATGAGTCACATAATGAACAGCTCATTTATTCATGAATGAATTGCATCATTATGAAATTTACCAACAAAAAGTTTAGTAATAAGGCATATTTAACAAAACAAAATAAAATAGACCTACCGTAGAAAGGGTGCCACGTTGAGCTTCTGGTGGGATCTCAAAATCTAATTCTGGAATCTGCAATATGAAGAATGATAATTATAATAAAGTATGATCATGTATTTCATTTATAAACAAGTAATTTAATTCAGTATTTAGCCTAGCAGCAACAGAATGAACAGATTAAAAAGATTTAATCTCTGTGTATGCACATGTGCTTGGAACTTATGTGTCAGCTTGCATGTAGCTGTAAGTGTTTGTGTGTTAGAATACTCCTTTTGTCATCTCTGACCAATAACTATTAGCAACTCCTCTTCTTATAATATTTTTAGTATTATAAAAATGTACAACCAACATACTTAAATATACTTAGGATTTATTTGCAACACATGCTTCTACCGATTCTTTTTAATTTATGGATTCGATAACTTTTTTATCCCGCATATTGTTACATGTAACACCATCATGCATATCTAGTTTGGCTAAAACTTTTTTAATTCGAAAAATTTGGTTTAAAAGTATTTCGAAAAGTTTATTTGTCTTTTGCTTTTGAAAAGGGTAAGCAGCTTTCGTGAGATGGAGCTAAAACCTAGTTTCAAAAAGCACACTATTCAAACGGGTATCAAAATTAAAAATTCACGCTCTCAAAAGCAAAAAGCACTAAAAAAGCCCTCCCAAACAAAGCCTTAGTTGGGAGATACATGTGTTTGACATAAACAAGTCTTAGACTTTTAAGAGATCAGCATGGGTTTCCATGGAATGGTCTAAGGGTTTATGTGAAAATCCAATGAAGAAAGAAATCAAATATACAAAAGAAATTTTAAAAACAAAATTGAAATTAAAATGACAAGATTAAAAAAACTATAAATGTGTCGAGAGTATGATGCATCACCTTCAACCCTTTGCCTTATTAAAAAGAAATAAGATCAGTAAAAAAAACTGAACTAATGATGCCCATTTCTATGCCTCCCAAAAGCATTACTTGAGGATATACTAATGCAAAGAAGAAGAATGAAAATGGAAACACACCTTCACATTTCTCTCCTTTCGCATTTTTCAAATTGAAAACAGCCAATGTAGGTATTAAAATCAAGAAGCTTTTTAAAATTATCCAGTCTATAATAACCAATAGGATTGGAAAGTGATTCAATGCACCTGCTTGGCTGGTGACTCGCTTGAGGCAATGAAAAATAGGTTTTAAGTTGCAAAACCACTTTCAAAAATGCATGCTTTGGCTTAAGAGGAATAATTAATAAACTGAGGTTTAGAGGTACATCATACCTTAATGGTAGCAGAATCAGATTTCACAACCTGGCGATTAAGCATCTGAATGAAAATATAGATTAAATCAATTTCGTATAACAAAAAGATATAATCATGTTAGTTAATGAAGGGAAGAATAAGCTTACAATAAAAAAAATAAATGAAAAGTGTACAAATATATGGATACAGAAGAAAACATATAATAAGTAAAGAATGTGAATAAAACTTCATCATGCGAATGTTAAAGGAAAGAACAAACCTGTAGATCACCAGAAGGAACCTTCAATTCGTAGCAGCACCCACGTGGTTGAAGCTGGCCAGCAAACTGGACCTCATTGTTCCTAGAATTATGAAATTACAGAAAATTTAGCTTGAAACGATGCTAGACTTTCAAAATCAATGAATTTTCAGTTTCTATAGCTGGAAATAGTCGAGTTAATACCTTTCAAAACAATGTGGGCACTCAAACGCCATTAGCACTAACTGCGAAAGATTAAAAAAAAGCACTATATAAAGAGTTCCATTAAAAAAAAGGATCTGTTAATGGAAGAAGAAAGATAACCTCTCTGAAATGAGGAATCCGAGTCAAGAGAATCCTGGTTGTACCCTGCACCAAAGCAAAGCGTAAAAAAGAGACCTCTTTCGACCAAAGAAGCAGGAAGACTTACATTTCGCTCGCATCGCATGCAGAGGCTCTCAACCTCGTGAAGCGGCGACTCTAACGCTTCCTCGGCTGAGATCGCATCGGCCGCCGATCGGATGTCTGCGACTGCTTCACCGCTTTCCATCTCAAATCGAAGTGGCAGATAACCAAAAAAAAATAAAAAAGATTTAACTTCTGCTATCCCGACTTCTATCCTTCTCTCCCTCGCGCAGAGTGTTTTTGATAATTCAAGTATTTGTGCTTTTCGCGTCGGCTCGCCGGAGAACCAGCTAGGTTCTGGAAAGCGGTCGAAGGACCAAGAGAAGGACGAGCACCTCTTAGGGCGGTTTTCAACGATTATTGTCAAAATGTATAAAAGCATGTAATATAGCTCTTAAAATATATTTTTTAATGCAATTATATATTTAGATATATTTAATTTTTAGATAAATTTAATAAATTTTTTATATATTTATATATCTTATATCTAAAATTTGATACTTATATATCTAACATCTTATTATACATTATATATATATATATATATATATATATATATATATATATATATATATATATATATATATATATATATATATTTATTTATTTATTTAATTTTAAAAAATAATAATAGTTATGAATATAAATATCAATGTTTAGATAATAAATATGCAAATATATAAGAATTATGTGATATGTATGTAAATGTCACTGATAAATATGCAAATATATAAGAATTATGTGATATGTATGTAAATGTCATTATATTGTAATATATATATATATATATATATATATATATATATATATATATAATCTTTTTATATCATAATCACATTATATTTTATTTTAAAATTTTAATATTAGTGTTATGTTGTATTGATGACAAAGATTTGAGCACTATATAAATAATAAAATTTAGTTATGAGACGTATAAATATATAAAAATTATATGATATGATTGTAAGTTAATGAGAAAATTTTTAAAATAGGCCGAATGTTAATCTTAATTATGTATTTAGGCATGAAAAAAAAAATTTTATAAAATAAAAATAGTGTCTTAAACAGCATCTAACGATACATGTGTTTAATCGGCCAGTCGTCCGTTTTGACGACTAATTTAAAAAAAAATTTCCGTCATTTTCGAAAGCACGGGAGGGAGGGAGGGAGGGAGAGAGAGAGAGAGGTAGAGCGGTTTTATTATTATTTTAATTAATATAATTATTTAAAATATTTAATTTAAACATATTTTTTATAAAATATTTAGTAACTAAATATTTATTTATTTAGTTATTAATTTATATATATATATAATTAAATATATAATTTAAAAATAAATTATATATAAATTTATAAATTTATTTAATAAATTTTTATTAATTAATATAATTATTTAAAATATATAATTTTTTTAATTTTTGTTAATATATAATTTAAAAATATTTAAAATATATAAATAAATAATTTTTAATAAATAAATAAAGAAAGAAATAAATTATATAAATATTTTATAAATTATATAAATATTTTTAAGTTATATAAATAATTTAAAAATATTTAAAATATATAAATAAATAATAAGTTATTTATAAATATATTTATTTATTTAGTTAGTTATTTATTTATTTAAAAATATTTATTTATTTAAAATATACAATTAGTTAAATAAATAAATAAATAAAATTTAAATTATATAAATATTTAGTTATTTATATATTTATAAAATATTTAGTTATTTATATATATATATATATTTATTCCTTTCTTTATTTATTTATTAAAATTTATTTATTTATTTATTTTTTAATATTTTTATATTTTTATATTTTTTGTTATTATTATTATTATAGACTTATATAACTGTATATATATATATATATATATATATATATATATATATATATATATATATATATATATATATATATATATATATATATATATTATAAATTTTTTTAAAATATATTTTAAATATTTTAAATTATTTATATAACTTTAAAATATTTATATAATTTAAATATATAAATAACTAAATATTTTATAAATATATTATATAATTTAAATTTTTTTTATTTATTTAATTAATTATATATTTTAAATAAATAAATATTTTTAAATAAATAACTAAATAAATAAATAAATATATTTATAAATAACTAATTATTTATTTATATATTTTAAATATTTTTAAATTATTTATATAACTTAAAAATATTTATATAATTTATAAAATATTTATATAATTTATTTTCTTTATTTATTTATTAAAAATTATTTATTTTATATTTTAAATATTTTTAAATTATATATTAACAAAAATTAATAAAAATTATATATTTTAAATAATTATATTAATTAATAAAATTTTATTAAATAAATTTATAATTTATATATATAATTAAAATATTTTAAATTATATATTTAATATATATATATATAAATTAATAACTAAATAAATAAATATTTAGTTATTATATATTTTATAAAAAATATTTTTAAATTAAATATTTTAAATATTTTAAATATTTTAAATAATTATATTAATTAATAATAATAATAAAACGGCACTACCTCTCTCTCTCTCTCTCTCTCTCTCTCCCCTCCAAATATGACATTTTAAAATTTCCTCGTCCGTTTGGACTAGCATCGACGGATCATCCTCGTCGTCTGTCAATTTGACTATGCCTATTTTTATAAAAAAAAAAATTTCATGCCTAAACGCCTAATTAAGATTAACATTAAGCTTATTTTAAAAATTTTCCCTAAGTTAATCACATATTTCATTGTAAAATTTAATAGTTATTTTTATAGCATTTTGAACTCTATGCATTCTATAGTTAAAAGGATTTTATTCTAGAATCAAGGAATAACCACCCTAATATTCACTAGTTTATTAAACATTTATCAATTAACATTGTATAACTTTGTAGTCCACTAAGGTTCATTAATGCCTTATGCTTTACTCTCAATGTCATCGACCTTCCCCACATAATCGATTAGTGCTCGCCATCATTTATTAGCATCATTAATCTTCACAAAGCCTTATAATTCAAGTGTTTGGTTGGAATAAAAATTAACATAAAATAATTTGTTAAGTAATTTAGGAATACCTCTTGGATAGATTTCGATGTACTTTGCATTGGATCACAAAGATCATTGCGTGTGATCTCATTCGCTCGTTGCTCACCCACTCGCTCACTACTCGATACTAGATCATAACAATTCAACTTTAGAGGTAAGGGGGTCGGATTTGCGAATTCTCCAAATCGAAAACCTTTCCAAAGAGGCTCGAGAGGACTTTGCTTGCGCGTGAAGAGAAGAGTCTGATATCCAGAAGAACTAGCGTCCCGACTTTTTTGTTTTTTTTTTCATTGTTATGAATTAAAATTTTCATTTCTCATTCTAAGAAATTTCAACATATTGTTTAGCAAGTTAATAGAAAAAGAAGTCAAAGTTGAAATTTCCATATTTTAAATTAGTTCACAAAGCTCTAAAAAATATTTGTAAATAGAGGACATAGAAGCTTTTGAGAAGAAATAGATAACTTTAAAATATTTAAGAATTAAGTAAAGTATTAAATTTAAAATATATATTTTAGTTTCTACAAATATTTTTAAGTTCAAGCATTGCCAAAAATGTCCATCATTATCAATTAGATATTAAGATCATATTATACAATCTATATATATATATAGAGAGAGAGAGAGAGAGAGAGAGAGAAAGAGAGAGATTATTATTATGGTAGAAAATGATCATTTGGCCTTCTCCTTGATGACATCAAAGCCCATTTCAGAAGGATCAGTAGCTTGGACTTCATAGTGAACCCCATCAAGCACTCTTCTTAGCCCTTGCTTTGAGGTAGCATAGAGAATCTTAGCCCTAATCCTTGAGGCTGTTGGAGACCTTCAAACAAAATAATCACTTAAGAAGTAAGAATAAAATCTAAGTTAAAATTAATATATATATATATATATATATATATATATATATATATATATATATATATATATATATATATATATATATATATATTATAAATATGAATTGGATGGTTAATTTGCAAAAATCTCAAATAACTTTCACCACCAACTTAACATAATTTAGATAAGCAGAGATAATTATTTGATTATATTTTGATTTAAACTCATTTGTTTAATATAAATAGTGTCACAACTTAAATTAGATATGAATTATTTTTTATGAATATTATTTAAATCTTAACTAATTAAAAATTATCTTAAACTCCTTTAAATATACTAGGATTATCTTAATTAAGAAAATCCTATTGATCATGATTAATTTATTACTACTATGAGTAATTAAGAGATTAATTAACTATCTCATATCTAGGTATCATAATAATCTTAACTAACAACTTATTCATAATAGTTAATGCTTTATTATGAGTAATCAATCAATGTTTAATAATCATTATTTTATTAAAACATAACTTTAATTATCTTATAAAACTCTAAATAAATAATTAATTAATTCTTCATTTTAGGTTAATCATTTATTTTTCCCATTGCTAGGAGATGCCCTTATATTATTAACAGTGATAATTGAAAGTGATGATTGATTTTAAAAATGTTCAAAATGTTTAAAATGATTTTGAATATTTTAAAGAACTAATTATTTTTTCTTAAAAGCAAAAATTTAAAAAAAATGATTGAAAAATATTCTAAGAAAATAGAAAATTGATGCAAATATATCTTAGATGTAAGTGATGATATGAGGACCCCAAACAAACCTTTATAAGCCGTGACTAAACTATGTTTTCAAATAGGACATTAATTTTAAGGATCAAAACTTCTATAAAATACATAATTATAAGAAAATTAAAGATAAAATATCTATATATTAATAGTCATATTTTAAATATTTTTTTTTTAATTTAGGAAATAATAGACAAAGGTAGGGCAAGAGTTTAATTTCATATTTATTTATTTATAATAATAATAATAATAATAACTATTATTATTATTATTATTATTATTATTATTATTATTATTATGGTAAAGTTATGGGTTGCCTTTCTTTTGGCGTAGAAGATAAGATCTCACCAAAAGTAAAGTTGGACAAATCGTGAAAGCCATTTGGTACCACATTTCAACAACTTAACTATTTCTAATTAATTAAGCCACTAAGTATCAAAATTTAATCAACCCTCTTAATATCCTAATTAATTATCTAAATTTCCATAATTTTTAATATATTTTCGTTTCTCCCTTACCAAAATAGCTACATTGCATTAATTAATTTATTGTTTTTTTTATTATTCTTGCAATTATTGATCTACATTCAAGCAATTAATTCATAAAAAAAATAAAGGCAAATTATTGTCTCTCCTGATATTTATAATTTTTTTTATATGAGATAATCAAATTAATTATTGATAGTATGTTTCGATATGCTATTTTTGGTAGGATTTAAATGATAATTAACTTGAATTATAACAAATAAATTTTAAGATTTCATAATTATTTTTATAATATCTTAGTGTCAAAATGGCATGGAGATGCATATATGATAATGATGTTATTTGAAGATTATAGTGTTAAATAAGAACTATAAATATTAGAGATGCAAATACATAAGATTTATTAAATTTTATAATTTCTCCCACTTATAAATCTTGAATCCCTAAAAAATATCACACAATTGTAAGTTTTAATCCCCTCAAAATTCACTAAATCTAATAAATCATATAAAAATTAAGCCACAATGAGCTTAAAAATCTTTGAATTTACTATACAATCTACAGATAATCATTCAATTAACTAAATCGAGAGAGAGAGAGAGAGAGAGAGATGAAAAGGAATACCAGGTGATGAAGAAGATCCTGCTCTTCTGGCAATTATCGAGGGAGACGAAGTCGAAATCGAAGACCGCGTAGCGGCAGTCGTCGGCGGGGAGGGAGGCGGCGAGATCGGCGTATCCTTCGGCGGCGGCGCCGAGCTTGTCGACCATCACAGCCTTGGAACCCTCGTCGATCTTGAAGACTATGTACCGATGGACCCTCTTCCACTTCATCTCCATGAAGGACTTCCGGCATTCCTCTCTCACCTTCATGCCTTCCGTCGCCTGCAAATTAATCGTTCTAGTTAAGATCGAGGGGATGAGAGTTGTCGCATCAGGTGCTCGATTCATTACCATCTTGAAAGCCATGGCCATGGCTCTCTCTCTCTCTCTACCGCTTTTACTGTGCTTCCCTTTTTCTCTGGTTATACGCATTCGATTTGGTTTGGAAGGTGAGCATATATAAAGATGGAGTTCCAACTATGCCCTTGATGTTTGTTCAAATTACGTGGGTTGGGAAAGGTGTGCTTAGAAATCAAAATTAGGGCCGCAAATGAACCGAGCGTTCAACAAACTACTCTACACTTAACTCAATTAGAGCTCGTTCATAATCATTTGGTTAACTAATAGAACGAGCATGAACACTTTAGTAAATGCTCGATTACTAAATGAACAAGCTCGAACAACTTACTGTTCAGTTCATTTATGTCCATGAACAGGATCATTTAATGCTCATGAATATGCTCATTAAAGAGCTCGATTACAATTTCATTAAAGCTCAATTAAGACTTGTTCGTAAACAACATCATAAACTTTAATTGATGCAGCTTCTATATTTTTTTGAACAAGTTGCTTGCGAACAAGCTCAATTAAAACTCGTTTATTTCATTAAGTGAGTTGTCTGTTAACAGACTTATTTCATTAAGTGAGTTGTCTGTTAACAGACTCGATAAGCCCAATCTGAACTGAGCTCGCGAACAAACATGAGAGAAGCTCGAATAAGATGTTTTTAAACGATCTCAAGCTTAAACATCATTCTAAAAACTCAAATCGACCTCGATAATGATAAGCGAGCTTGAACTCGAACGAACACATGCTTGACTCAGTTCTTTTCTTTTGGAGCTCGATATATAAGTATTTTTTTTAAGAATTATTTCGCATAAATATTTAATACCACATCATAACTATTATTAATAAAATTTTCATGATACTAGTAAGTTTTTATCAAATTCAAGCCTTTTTTAGGTATTTTCCTTTTTTTTAGTTTTCATCCAAGAAAATCTTAAATTAAATATATAAATATATAAGAATTATAAAGACATGTATATAAATGCCTTAATAAATAAAATGTAAAACAAAAATCTAATCTTTATAGCTCCTTACCGTCAAAGCAATACTATTGGGATCGATTTTAGCTTCTGTGATTGGGACCAAACATCGGATCTGGTCTCACTCATTTTTCCCCATGCTGAGGTCTAACAACCTTTGCTTCAAAGAAAAGGTACTCTCTCTCTCTCTCTCTCTCTCTCTCTCTATCAGTTGGGGACAAGTGGGAGCAATGGGAGGCCTTTGTCTCCTTTTATTATTTAGGGTTTAGGGGGATTTTACCAAAAGGAAAATGCTTCTATGGATCAACTCATGGAGAAAACTATGGGATTGTGGCATGTGATTTGCACAAAATTACATGCATTATGATTATATAAATCAAATTAATTAAATTAAGTAAAAATTATATGATTTTTATATAAAAAATCATCATCTAACATTAATAATCAATCATCATTTAAGATTTGTTTATAGTAATCTATATTTAAGAAATTAAGATAGCCACTATTTAGGACTTCCATGATGATGTGAAGTGAACCATCATTTTGAATAATCTCCATAGAGGCAAGCTTTCTCATAAAATATTTTTCACCTTTGCTCTCTTTACGCGCCAAAAAATTTTAGAGATGTTGATTAAGGATGTATTTGGCGCAATAGTGACGGCACGATGCGATGCAGTGCCTGCCGCACCTCAATGCCATTTGAGGCACATCATTCTGCCTCATGAGAAAGCTGTATTTTTCAATTTTATCTGGCTCTTTATGGTGCACTTTAAATAACAAATTCTTCTACAATACCTTCATTACTATTTTTTCAGACAGTTACATCTATCCAAAATAGACTCTTTAAATCTAAATAATATTGAAATTTTGATAAAGTGGTGCTAAGTGTCGAAAAGCTTGGCAGCCTTAGATTCTTTGGCAAACAAATGACATTCAAATTATCATCAAAACATTTGGTTTCATTTAATCTTTGAAAGAATCTGATGAAAATACTTAATTCAATACTTATATTGTTTGTTTGTTTAAATAATACTAAACTATTTTTATTTAAATGTAGAATAAATAAAAATATTATATGTAATTATAAAATTTATTCAAGATTAACATTAAAAAAATAAATATATATTAAAATATAAATAAATTATAAATAAACAAATTTTACTTGACTAAAAAATAAATAAAATCAAATACTACAATGTATTTCAAATATTTAATTATTAGTAATTAATTTACAAATTTTCTAAGATATTAATTGTTAGTGTTATAAATAAATAAAATTTGAATATTATCATTTTTTAGAGAAAGAGATGAAACTTTAAACTACATTGTAAAAACAAATATGTATTTTGAATATTTAAATTTTATTTAATTATCTAAAAATAAATACAAGAAAATTATTTTCTACTTGGTTGAGTATATGCAAATAAAAATAATCATTTTCATATGTTAGATCTTATTAGTTATATGTAAATAATTATAACAACTTTTTTATATTAAATATTAAATTATATATATATATAATTTTATTATAAACATTAATTAATTAATAAAAATTTTTATTAAATAAATTAATCATCAAGTTATGATTTAATATTTATTTATTAAATAATTTTTCTTTAATAAATAACTTACTCATTAATTTTTTTTTTTTTTGCTAAATAAACTAAAATTTAATAATTATTTTAATTTTTTCATTTATCGTGAATTATTTACCATCAATTTGAATAAACATAATTATATTTATTAAATTATAATTAAGCTATAATAATATTTATTTTAATTCAAGTTAAAATAAATATTAGGGGTTCAACGAATTCAAAAAAAAAATTGAAAATAAAAAAAATCTGGTTTTGAGGCAGTATCGTTTTCCCAAAAAAGAAAAAAAATCTCTTTCCCAAAAAGAAATTCTCTCCCAGCTCCTACTCTGGATACACCATTTTTAGAGTATTTAGAAGTCACGCAAAAATTTGTGTAATTTGAAATACCTCAAAAGTTCATTTGAATTTATTTTCTTAATCCAAACAACAAAAGATTACAGCATTAGTTCCATTGTAACAGAAATCACTGAGCGATTCATTTCAAAGTCTTTGACAAAATTGTGAAGTCAAAATACTTTTTTTAAATTCTACTATTATCATCATATTTAAATAAAAAATAACATAAAACAAAAACTCCACATCATACACTTTCTCTCTCTCTCTCGAGAGAGAGAGAATATCGAAAAATAGAAAAAATGAGAAAAAAATAAAAGATTCCAAACAAATAAGAGGGAAAAAAGAAGAAAAAGATAAAATATTTGCACTTGTAATTTGGCCACAAATTCATTGAAAATCATCGCAATCTTATTTTTTATCATCTCGTTGTTCTCGTAAAGGTGAAACACTTCAGTTTTAAAGGCCAAAAATCCTGAATGTGAGCGTCCGGTGCAACAAGCAAATCCATACACTTGTCTTAACATGACGAAGAAAAACTTATAAACGATGCTCGCGATGATGTGAAGGTAAATCTTATACATACTTTTCTTAACACAACACGAAAATTCAAGCATAAGTCTTATTCGTGTTGTTTCAAAAAGGTGAGAAAATCTATGTCCATCTTCAAGCGATACTGAATGTCACTTATGTAACCTAACACAATATCTCACTATGATACATACATGTACAACACTCATAGATAACCGATACAGAAAGCTATTAGAATTTTTAGTGACCATTCTTGTGGAGGATTTAAAAGAAACAATTAAAACAAATTTTCTAAACTCAATAAATTTAAGTTTAAGGCTTGTTTGGTTTTCTGATTCCAAAGTTTTAAAAGATTAGAATTCTCCAATTGCTGAAAAAAAATACGAATTTGATTGAGATGTAAAATATTCAAAAAACATTTCAAACATGTCAAATTAAAATTTCAAAGCAACGCACTAAAAAAGCCCTCCAAAATGAAGCCTAAATGATAGCTGAGAATAAAACTAAGACACCAAATACAATGTCTTTTAATTTCAATGAACAAAAATTGAACTTATACAGAAACCTATTGAGAACAAAATAGCTCGCATACAAACAAGGACGAGATAAAATAGCTATCTAACGAGCACAAACAAAACTCCAAATGAACCTCTAGACTGTGTCACAACTTTAAATGAAGTGAAGAAGGTCGAAATAACTTGGATGGACCAACAATTAACTTAATAGCTCATCTATGAAAACAAACAAGATCGATTCATCGAATAATCAAAATTCAATACAATTGAGAATGAAATTCAAGCAAGACTTGCATCATCTTAAACCACAAAATTGAGATCAAAGAAGACTTATGAGTATTTCTTAGTTTTTTTTTTCTTATGTTGAATTATGTATAAGCTTGAAAATTTTATGTTATTTTGTATTGAATGATTAAATTATATGATAATTTCATCCTAGTTTAATTAAGTTTTTTTATCAACATATTATTTACATATAGTGTTTTTGTATTAATCTGTGTAATACGGTGTCTTATGATGTAATTGAATGTGACGATGAATGCCATGTTATTGAAAGTGTAGGGAGTGTAAACGATCGATTGTTAAGTGAACTTCTTTTTTTTAAACATTTTGCTATTAGTTTTCCATGTATGTTCCGTCGAAAACAATGATATTTTTTGTCGACACAATGTCAATGACAATATTCTCATTTCTGACGGCCATAACCGTGGAAATTTCCGACAATATGGCCACCGCCATGACCACTGGCGACATAGCCGAAAAAGTATTTGTCGTTAATTTCATTCACATAAGCCTTGGCTTATTTCAAGCTTTAAACCAATGCTTTCTTTGTTGGCATATCATTAGAAAAGTGCTCTTTCGATGGCAAATTTTGTCATTGAAAGCTGTTTTCGAAGTAGGATTTAACGTCGGAATGAGGACTATCAGTAATCCATCAATTTTTTTTTTACCGACGGAATTGCAATTTTTTCAGGCGTAACTAGCTGCCGGAAAAAGTCTATTTTCCTGTACTATTAAGATGGTCCATCACTATAAAGCTTATCTTGATTAAGGAGAAAAGAAGTTAAATGTGGTGAGATCACTGAATGTACATGAAGGCTTATTGTCTGAAATAATCATGCAACCTACTTTACATAAGAGCTCAAAAAACTAGTGAAGAATATGACAAGCTAGTTTCTTAATTAGTTCTTACATAAAATGTCGACAGTACCAATTTTTTAATGTGGATGATCTATAATAGTCGACGTGAATTGACTCGACACACATCCAAAATTGATTAATGTTTTCTATGTGTATAATACACATATCATGTGAAATTGATTTCATGTATGTGCATAATTATCAATATAATAACATCATAGGTGAAGTGCAATGTTCTCTAATGATTTTTCTTATTGTATGATTATATATATGATTCATGATAATATGCAGTATTGAACCTTATAAAGACTTGACAATTTTTTGAACAATGATATGGTGTGATTAGAGTGGCTGTTTATGATTAGAGAGAACTAGAGAAAGAACAGAGGTGCTATGATGCTTGGATCAATAGAGTTTTCCTCTCATGAAGTATGATAGATTCCATAGTATGTATATGATTTTGATGCTTTTATAATGGATTTCATGGTTGAAATTTTAAAAGATCATCTATTTCACATTCTAATGAATTTCATTCAGATTTTATGAGTGACTGATGATGTTTTTATACTGAGTGAACATTGCATTCTTCTTAAATGAAATGATGTGTATGCTATTGATGTGATATTTAATGATGATATTGCATGATGTTATACATGTGTCTTATATAATCTATAGCATCCATAACATGCATGCTTGATTCATAGGGTTACATGCGTTTTTATATGCTTTATGATGCTTCATGTATAATCCTACATGATTTATATAGTTATAGATGTGATCCTATATGATTTTATGCATGCATCATACTAGTGGCTTCATATGCAGAACTGGTTCGATGTTGTATGCATGATGTATATACATTCATGACATGGTATGCTTGCTGTCAAATGGTATGCCATATGATGTGCATGGAACATAGAAATGATGACAACGCTACATGAGTGTAAATGAATTCAGATGTGTGATAGAACGATTAGCAAAATGGGATACCCATAAGTAGTTGACATGAAGAAAGATTTCATTGATGAGGATAACTTGATAAGCTTGCCTTAAACGATACATAAGCCTTGATATTGATGTGGTGTAAAAAGGATGGATAACTATCATACCTATAATTATAGGTAGTTCATATTATGGCATATAGGCGTGTCAATATTCGGGTATCATATTAGGTGAGGAGCAAGTCGACGATCACCATGATAATGACCTGAGTATGATTAAGAGTTTAAGACAGACACGAAGGTAATTGAAATCGTAATATTATTTTTGATAAGTAGATGATGAGTCATCAATTGATAGAAATGAATACTAAAGCTAATTCTTACGTTAGTATCGACCGGAATGATTGTTTAGGTTATTATTATATAAACCATTGATATTGATGAACTTACTACTTATATGTGTTTTCAAATCATTTTATGCCTATAATTAATTCCTTGTGATATATATGTTTTACTAGTTTATTGATATGCCACTTTATGCATTGATTTGTTGTCATACATAATATATACAATGTCATAATTGGTACATTGCATATATGTACATGACATGATTCATTGACAAGCGTCATTAATATAAATTATAAACACACATTTTTGTATTGAATTCTGTGATAGGTACAGTGTGACTTATAACCATATATGCACTTGTATTTTTTTGCTGATTTTCAAGTAAGAGAATGGAGCCTTTGGAGTAGAGGCTGACCTAATGAAGATATCATTTTAGTTGCATTACTCTTAACATAAATATGTTTCTCTGTAATTAGGATGCCTTATATGTGTCTCAATAATCTACATATAAATTATCATGGCTATTATAAATCTATTCTTTTGAATTATGAACAAAGCAATCTCTGCAAATGAAATCTTATATTTTTCCTTTATCTGTTATTTACGATTATGAATGGTTAAGTGGCTACGTGCGCATCTTAAAGGAACTAAATTCACTTTTGAGGGGGGTTATTATTATGGAAGCTATGTCATGTATTGGATGATCAAAGTGATGTTCTCCTCATCTATTGCACCCCCAACGCGCTGTGTAATTCACTATAAAATAAGGTATGCATTGGATTAGGTCATAGCATATCAATTAATGGCTGCACAAATATATAAATAGGAGATATTCCTACCTACAAAGTGTCATTCAGTGAAGTTGTGAGGCCCGACAAAGGTGAGGGGAGATGCTGAGTAGACGAATGCGGAGGCGGTCTACATAAGATCGCAAGAGTCTATGGGTTTTGTGGAAGATCATGAGACTCTCCAGATTCTTGATTTTGACCACAAACTCGAATTTGACCTAATTTTAACCTATCAATTCAAAATTGACCCGATTTTAATCCATAAACACGAATTTGCCTCAATTTAACCTGAATTTAACCCGAAATACAATGCTAAACGGGTCAATCACATTGGATTTAGTTTAGGATTTTCAACCAGTATAATATTTGGGTCGGGTTTAGGTTAAGCGAGTTCAGGTCAGATTAATTTCAGGTTAGACCAAAACCTAACCCATAAACCATAAACTTGAATTGACACCCCTATAAACGAGGTTGCGATGACTTGAGGGGGTATACAACAAGTCAAGAGGGTCTACATAAGCTTGCTAATTTTGAATTCACATGATCAAAGCAAATTCTGAATATACTGAAAATGAACTAGGTAGTGTATTCAAATTTCCTCAAAAATTATTTTGCATTCATTTTATTCTCAACCAAATCTGAAAATTTAAAAGCCCTATATTTCTTTCACTTTACAATAAAAAAAAATATCAAAACAAACAGCCACTTAATACCCTGAGTGTACAAGAATGTGCTATTAGTTATGTACATAAGAATCTTTTGTTTCCTTTTCTGAATTATTACATGAGCATCATTCTTAATAGTTCATTCCTTAGAGTGTACAGAGAGTGTGAAAAAAATAAACTTTGAAAGGAGGAAGAACAAAACTCAAATCTTCTGCTTTACTAACAGCACTTTACAACAATAATTTTTTTTTTTAATTTACTTTTTACAACCTTAAAGCAGAGGAACTGTTTCAATGGCTCCTTTTGCTAGAAAAAAAATTAGTGGTGGACGTACAATATTAGCAGCAAAAACAACAACCAACAAAGAAATAAGAAGAGCAGATCATTCTATGTAGAGAGCTTGAATTTGACAAATTCAGAACTGGGAGAACCTACCTACTGGAGTTCATTTCATGCTTGCATATTGGGCAGAATGTTCCCCATTTAGTCAACCATGAATCAACACAAGCCAAGTGAAAATCTACAAAAGAATTATGTCGGTATGAGATAAGAGTGAAGCAGCATTTAGGTTGATTTCCAGTATAGATGATCATGAAAAAAAACAAGACATTCCGAACAAAAAATTTGATCAAGATAGTCTAAATGCACTTAAATTTGCTTTGAAATGAGTGCAACAAATTAATGAAGATTGCAGAACAGTGCGGAATCTTGAAGATTGAAAATAATGCAGCAATGAATAAAAAAGAATATCAGAAGAAATCGAATGTCAATAAAATTCTTCAATTCAATATATATATATATATATATAAATATATATTTGTCAACCATGATGAAAATTGCATTAATCGATCCACATTTGAAGCATATTTAATCATGAAAAATCACAAAGAATGTTATGAAACTAACTCAAACAAGACGAGTATATACCATGTAGACAGGGAAGAAGCCGAAGTCTCTCTCCATCTTGGTAGTCTTCAAGGCAGATGGCACAAGTTTCAGTAATGCGTTTGGAGTTCAAATAGGCGCTCTTGAATATGAAGCATGGAAGGATTTCTACTTCCTCTCTGTCCATACGGGGAGGTTGTCTATTGCTAACATTTCGGAGAATCCAACAGTTTCGAGCAAACAGAAATGCAGCAATAATTGATATTATAACAACAACAGAAACAAAGGAAATCACCAGCACCGTCCCTGCATTTTCCTCTAACGGAAGGCCTATGCAGCATTCTCCTTCGCCATTGGCATACTTCTGTAAGGTCTCGCCTGCCATCTTTGAAACAAAAACTGCATGAATGTGTATGCCCGATGGATTTCCGATCACTACAAACAAAACATAAAAATTGCTGGAGTTCATGAAAGAATAGAGTATGAAAATTGTTTAAGAAATATCCCAGCCCTGAGTTTCATATGCAGTTACAAATAGCAAACACATGCAATATAATTCAGATAATGTGGATGCAATTAGAATGAAAAGCTTGTGAAATTTTCACGACTACTGAGGGTTGCCACTGTAAATATTAATTGCTCTCATAGAGTTAAAACATAATGCATAAAATGTCACATCAATATTTATCATCTTTGTTTGTAGGAGGTTTGAGTAAGGGTGGGTGAGTGTGTAAATACAGGTCAAGTCTACCTACAATTGGACCAACCCGTTTATGGTAAAGCCTGAACCTCACCATTTATCATAAACAAGATATTAACTAGAAAAATTTAACTAGTTGGCACATGCATGACCTGAAAGTAAGATAAGTTGTGTCAGTAAAAGTAACCTTATAGGAAAAATGATGAAGTATCACCGCAGTAGTTCAATATAAAGCTAATGCGGGAGAACCTTTAAATTTCTTTACACTTCTCAGAGCCAAGCAACTATATAAGGCATTGAGAAGAGGTTCGATTGAACGCAGTTATATGTGCAAAAAAGTCTACAACATATTTCTTTGTCCTCTTCCTCAATCAGTCTGACAGATCTCACTTCTCTCCAAGAAGGTTACTTTGTGTCGCCTCATTCTTCCTCCAACCGACTCTCTCCTACCTCCATCATTGCTTCACCTCTCACTCTCATACTCACCTTGACAACCTACCTTATCCTATATTTTGCAGTGCGAGAAGGTTCACCAGAAACACTCGTTGATCCTGAATTAATTCAACCTTCTTCTATAGGCACCCACTCCCATCAACTTCAAAATATAATCATTTCTCACTCAAGCGTTTCTATTTCTCTCAAGCATTCACCTTGACATCATTTTTACCACATGAACTTAGGAACAACAAATAAAATACGCATCAAATATCTTCTGTGCAAGGAGTCAAAGAATTGTCTACGCTGAAAGGGATATCTTCTAAAGAAACTTGGAGCAACAAATTTGTCGTTTCTGTCATCAACGACAAATTAGAGCAAGTCATCTTAAATGATTTGTTCGCATAACGTGTCGATTGAGTTAAATATCATTCGATTTATGTAGTCTGTACTACAAATAAATTTGGGCGCGCAATATTTTTCTAAATTTAGGAAATACTGATATGATTAGTTATTTTTCAGTTATTTAAGAAACGAGTAGAGAGTTTGTTTCGTTGATCGTATTCTGGAGGCCAAATGAGTAGTTCATTCCAAGTTATGTGGTGGTGAAATCATCCGTTAAGATTCGCGATTCTTATGAAATCAAAGAAATTGAGATACATGCACATTGATTCAGAGCGTCACACAATTACTCTTACATGTCATTATCTGATGGGTAACGGATTTATAGCGTATGCAATTTTGATGATTAAATTTGTGACGTTACATTAGATGAAGTTTCTCGTCAAATATTAGTGTTGTATGTGAAAGTCAGCGATGCTTGTCAGCATCCACATCAGATAAGGTCGGCCATCATCATCGACGCATATACAAGATTTCATCGCACCTGCTCCTCTGGTCACACAGAGCAGCTTTGACGAATTGATCCCTAGGTAATACCTTCTTTATATTTTCGTGCTTATACTGTTAATATTTAATAGCAATGTGTGTCATCGTACTTATGAGTATCTTGGCAGTGATGATGTTATTTATCAATCAGAGGAACTATATGTGTCTTAGAGTGCTACAGACGATGATGTGTATGAGACTATGAGCAGTGGCTCAAATAGTGATTCTTTGCAAAATATCAGTGATGATGATGTTCACCTGAGTTAGAAGCTACTATGGTTGAAAATATAGCCAGTCAGAATCTCTTAAAAATTCATTCATTACGGAATAATGATAGTGAAAGCCAAATGTTATCTATTAACGAGTCTATACGGATGTATCAAATCACGAAAGAGTGAGACAATGATATTTACTTTGACGGTCCTTTCGATGAAAATATCCTAACAGATGATGTTGAAATCCCAGGTGATCTTATAGAAGGAATGTATTTTACAAGTAAAATAAGCCTTCAATTTGTTGTTATTGGATGGTGTATAGTTAATAATGTTCAATTCTAAACAGTAACCTCAAACCAGAAGAACTATATTGTGATATGTGTACATCACAATGTCCTAACAGAGCATGTAATTAACGTTTGCATTGTAACAACAACAAATGTCTAAGAGGTGTCTAGTGAATCTCCAGAGTTGGGGATCACCATATATATATCAATGCAGTGAGTACTGGTGGTCATCGACAGTACAATTTCAAATTCATAGCTTATTTCATTATACATGTAATCAGGCATCAAATTGATCTGAAACTTAAGGAGATTATAGGTAGAATAGAATCAAAGTTTAATGTAAAAATTTCCTACATGAAGGCTTGAGATACTAGGTAAGATAATAAAAATAATTTTTGGTAATTAAGAAGAGTCTTATAGGACTCTCAGTCTTTTCATGAAAGCAGTTTGTACTACTTTACCTAATACAATATACAAAATGCAATCTAGCAGTACACAGCGATTCCAAAATTTTTCTGGGCATTTGGTCCTTATATTTTTAGCTGGGGTAATTGCCGTCCTATTAGTTTATATGGTACATTTTTGTTAGGCAAGTACCATGGTACATTACTTACTGCTGTTGGAATAGATGGAAACAATGGTTTATTTCCTCTTGCCTTTGCTGTCGTTGAGTCTGAGTGGACTGATTCTTGGCTATGATTTTTAATGTGTTTACATGATATGTTGTCTGTGATGTCAACTAGACGTGATTTGTGCATAATATCTGATAAACATGTTGACTTGTTGCGTGGGTGCAGAGATATTTTTCTGTGGGCCGCTCACAGACACTGCTTGCATCATCTGTGTGAGAATTTTAAAAATGTGATACGTAGATTGGGAATTGGTGATATTGAATATCTTTGCTAGAAAATGTATATGACTGGAAACAATGATGACATTTGTGAGTTTAATCGATATATGACAGATATAAAAAATGTGAAGAAGAAGCTCACAAATGGCTTGTGGAGCGAGACCCAGTAAAATTGTCACTAGTGGATGATAGTGGAATGCGTTATGGTACAATGGCACAAATCATCCGAATGTTTTGGTGTTTTAAAGCATACGTAGTTTGTCAATTCAAGCGCTAATCACTGTTATTTATTACAATTTAGTTTACTTCATGAAAAGACTTATTCAGCAACTCGAATGAAGACCAATTTATCTTTGTTCACCCAAAGAGTATCAACCATATTACAGCGTACTGAAAGGGAAGCTAGACATTTCCCAGAACCGGTGAACATTAACCCTCGGGAGATACATGTGTTTAATAGGTCAAGTCGATCATTTAGAATTGATTTATTAGATAATGATCAGTGTAGCTGCAGCTGTAATAAGATAGTTGTATATCATTGATCATGTCCGCATGCTATTGTTGCACTGCGAATCAGAAGATTAAACCACCTGACGTGTGTTTCACAGTATTACATTTTGCATCTGTATAAGCTCACATATTCAACTGAGTTCCATACTTTGCTTGACCGTTCTGATTAGCCAGCTTACAATACTGAGCAAGGTTTAATAGAATTGTTGTCACCCAATTTTCGTAGAAGGTCAGGTAAACCTCGTACCACTAGGTTCAAAAATACAATTGATGAAAATAAAGCTAATAGTAGTAGAACCTGTAGTCTATGCTAAATAGTTGTATCACATCGTCAACATGTCATAGAAGTATGTTGTAGTTACAATAGCAACCCGTTTATATGCTCTGTGTTCCTTGTTAAATTTTTATGTAGGTTGCAACACTCTTTTTTAGCTTACTTTACGCTACAATTTTCATTTAAAATTTATAATTGCTTGACACTGACTACTACATATATTTTTTTTAGCAGTGCGATGGTAGAGAGCACCCCCACTGTTAGGCGTAGTGTGGGGTCATGCTAGGAGGACACCCTACTGACCTCCTCTGAGGTCCACCCAAGATAGTTCCCTCTGCATGGGCGTCCACCACGATCGTAAGTGTTATTTAATTTCAATTTCTATGTTACACATGTACATGAGTACTGATTTGACTAATAGTTGATTCTTTTTTTATTACAAAGTATTGTTCTAGAGGCCGCTGCTTGCTTAGTACTACGTTTATTCGCTAGATCATTATCTACTGCGCCTGGTTGAGATATGCACTAAATCCACCTATTGGTGAGATGGCAGTGGCGTTCGGGGCATGGCGATGATCCTTGATTTACGTGTTGATGGGCCTCCTGTTATTGGCCCAATTGTGATTGGTGAGGGGAAGAGGTGACGTAGTTGGTCAGACTGTTGCGATGAGTTGTTCGGTCGACATCCCCTACCAAATATAGTGTATCATGACCCGATCAACCCACACATCACATTGACCTTCAAGATGAGTCGGACGAGATGCGCGCGTCTGCGCGCAGTGGTCTTCTACGAGTCTTATATCGGCGTTAAGGAACATAACAAACACTTTTGTATATTTTATTTCTTATTGGGTGCTTCCTACTACCAGACACGTTAGGATCCGAGGTCCATCGGTAGTATCTTCCACTACTTGAGGATCTAGATTTATTCAATACATTGTCTATAAGAGGAGCAGTTCTGGCGCACTTGTATAGGGAGTTGTACGAGTCTACTACCAACTACCTGCCACACCCTACGATATGATCTTGGGAGTATCTTCATGTGGGGAGGCCGACCCTGCATGTGTCATATTCGAGTGATCTTGACGGGCTCAACATTGGATTGAGGTATATTTTAATTTCTACAATTTCAAATTTTTTGCTTATATGTTTGTTTATAATGTGTTGTGTGCACAGGTGGAACAAGCGATATTCACCAGATGTCACTGGCGAACGTGACATTATATAAGAATGAGCTGGATGGTTTGCTACATACACAGGTAAGATGTGTAGAGTACTTTTTTATTCTAATTTCTATAATGTGTATACTAATTTAATATAATTTTTAATATATACAGCTGATTTGGGGGCCATACACTGAGCAGATCACGCAACACCTGTCAGGTACATGCTCAGCAGGCTCAGATGTATGATTGGCACGAGTTCCGCTCATCAGCTGGAAGAGGGTGAAGTGACACTTACACGATCGAGTGTTGCGACAGTTTGGACTCATACCCAGAGTTGATGTGGCACCAATAGACCCTACTTTCAAAATGGTCGATGGTCGAGGTAAAGTAGATGTAGACTGGGTTGATTACCAAGTGCAGCATTCAGGAGAGGAGGGATTACATAGTCGAGGGCTTTGACAAAATGATGTGACCTATAAATTGTACGTCTTTGTTCAAATCTTCTTCTATTCTCAAGATCCTCCCTACTTACTTCCCAGCATCAGAGAGTGCATATATGTAAGTATTAACATAAATTTTTGTTAAATTCAATATGTTACATACTGAGACTAATTTCAAACGCCGCGGTCAGCACATATTCGACTCGACATCTTTTCGTCCCGCAGTGATGAGCACGAGTTACAGAGACATATATGCAGGTGTTACGAGACTTGAGGTTAATATCAACGACTCATATTATGGATCGAAGCCTGCAAAATATGTCCGACAAGGATGGAGTGCTGACCATCTACATATCGAGGTCCTACATACCAAACCATAAGTCACTCGTCTTTCTTCCTATCATCCGCTATCCTGCAGACTTCAAGATCTTACATTGGAGGGCCATCATCGTGATCCCCGCGTCACTGATCGATACACTGAGTGGTGCAATTCCACGCAGACGACGAAAGCGTTAACTGTTTAGGATAGTGTGGCCTGTGTGTCTGTACTATATTGGTTCATCTATGTTTTATTTTTATTTTTGGATTGTGCTGTAGTAGATGTTCCATTTTTTTGTATATATCTTGGAACTTTATTGTATTGCATTATTTTAGTAATCTTCTATGTGTTTGGATACAAGTAATTTTCACGTTTCTCTTTTACTACCTATTTCACCATCATTTTGAATAATAGAGCATAAATATCTGAATCGCTCACTCTTTTTAATGACTTGTTCACCTAATATCACAACACTAATACTATAACTTCTACAACTAAAATTACACTCCATATATTTAGTTTTAGATCTACTTAAATGAAAACCTTTAGACTCTCAGGTTGACCTCCACAATTCAAGCTTCTAAGTCAATAGTCTTATCAACAAGAAGAATTACATTAGCAAAAAGCATAGACCAAGATAAACAATTGCCGATCCTTGATGTAAATGACTTGAATATTCCTAATTGTCGATCCTAATATTCAAGTCATTTGCATCAACGATCAGGAAAAAAATTGACAATCCTCAATAGTCTTCCTATAAATGTCTAGTAAGAACATCCATATCTAAACCAAAAAGATAAAGGCTTAAAGCCGATCCTTGATGTAATAGCTCTAATGTTCATATCTTTAATAACTTCAATATGTGTAATATTAATTCACCTTAACGAATTGAATATGCTTAATGACTTGGTGTTACCCAATTGAAATAAAAAAAATTGTCCGCGGTTGCTCGTTACCATTAACTGAGACTAGCTCATACTATATACCTAGTTGATTCGGGCAACTAGGTTGCAGAAATTACAAAGCTAGTCGCCCATTAACTGGGCGACTAGCTACTGTTCCACACAAATTAGCTGTCATGCCACGTCGGATTTGACGTGACACACTAGTCGCCCACTAATATACTTATTTTAAAAATTTACAATCAATGAGAGACGCATGGATTAGACAAAGAAGGCAAGCAAATTCAATACCAATTCCCGAAACCCAAACTAAAATTCATTAAATTCCAAGACTCCAGAAGTACAATTCCACAAAATGTCATGAGCGACTCCCACAATAGCAAGTTCTAAACACACGAACAACTCATCAAAACCACCTTAGCCACTCAAATCAACAACCCTAACCCTAAAGCAACATAAGAAGGCAAGCACATCAGCAACTCAACCAAATGAACATTTCACGGGCATTCTTCCTACTTACTCGAATACAAATAACCTATGTCCTCATCATCGAAGATGATTGCAGCCCGAAAGCCAGCGTCTTGAGCAACCCTAACTTTGCGGTCGAAGCTGCACTGCCCGCGCTGAATGAGAACAAAGCGATCGCCTGTAGTCGGATCTATGTAGCCAGAGGAGGAGTTCGTGCGTAGTGTAGAGCACGCGTCGAGGGGCTTGGCAACGTAAAGGGAACCACAGGCGCCGAAGCCGTTTACGGGGATGGCGAAGCGCGCGGGTGCGTCTATGAAAGTGAAAGCGAAGGAGCTGCCGTGGAAGTGGACGAGAGCGGTCGCGGGGTGAAGGAGTATTAGGAGGACGATGGAGGAGACGAGTGAGGCGATGGATTTGAGGATCGAGATCGAGGATGGAGAATGCTTCATAGCACATTTATTAAGGACCTCAGGTTGCTCTTAATGATCAGAAGTTCATCATTTATAATAGGGTGACTCTTTAGTTAAAAGGCTCAATATATTTACAATTTTAAGAATTTATAGTGAGAGATTAAGATTCATATGTGATATGACATTCAAAATTTCTCTAATCGAAGCATGAATCTTAAGGGCAAAGGCAAGCTAATCCCAAGTCGAAATCAATCAAGATCAAACCAAACATCATCGTCTTTGGAGCATTATTAAACCTCGAATGATCAAATATAGAGTATTATAGTAATCGAGCATCTCGAAGCAATCTAACAACCTAAGATCTCACAATTCGACCTCATTTGAGCATCCAAATGTTCAAATACATCAAATGATCAAAAGGAATCGTCAATTGTCCAGATGGGAGTGGTTTGGATTTTCCATGTATTTACGATCACTCCATGATCTATAAATAGCCCCTCATATTATGAAAGGATACTTTTGGAGTGAAGGAGAGAGGAGCGAAGGAGAGAGAGCTCAAGCTCAAAGATTCCGGCGAGATCGCGCCTGATCGTCAACCACCACGTCACGCACATCCGACCTCGCCGCCAATCACCTAATCATTCCTTTCATTTCGCGGAAGTTGTTCCTATTTCGCGAAATTCCTGTCGCAGTTCTTACGCAGCATCACCATCTAGCAACTATTACAACGACCGTTGTTATATATTGTCCCTTTCTTGTATAACATCTTGTAATCCGTTATCGAAGATTCTGTACCGAGTTATATACATAGTGGGAACATTTTTCTTTGGTGCCAGTGGTTTTCCTCTTTTCGAGGTTTTAAAACTTCCAGTTCTCTCGCTCTTTAAATACACGTGTGTGTCTTTGGACTAATCAACAAAGCTAAAGGTAAACTTTCACTCTGCCGGTCTTCCCGCAGCTTTGGCCGTGGATGAGCTCCCTCAATCATACTTTTGAACACTACATCATGACGATAGCATCTTCTGCAGACCTCTCCTCCTCATCACTCTCGAAACCAATCCTTGGACGAGCTTCCCACTTCCCCTAATGGGCATGACCGTTGGCGAAGGACTCGAATCTCTTTAGAAAGAGCATTATGAATGGAAAAGTCTCAAAATGAGATGATCCGAATTTTCAGAACACAACCTCCATCACGGCAAACACACGCCTCTAAGATCGATTATTACCTGCGGGAGGACAATATCGCTCTCTTGAAGTTCCACCATCTCCAAACGTGATCTTTGAACGCCAGCCACCCATCCATCCGTGCGGCTACCAACCACCCAATCCGCCGATTATTGCCGGTAGCCTGGCGCATTCTCACCCTGTTGACCCTACTCGCCATGTTATACATGCAATTACACGCTTGTGGAAGAACTCCATCACAAAGACGGAATCATATCTTCTCTCGTAGTTATCAAGAGTCTTCCCCGGTGACTATTCAACATCCTATCCCCATATGGTTTAAGCTTCCAAGCATTGACCCTTATGATGGAGTCACGACCACCACATCCATTACAGACCATCATGTATATCCACCGAGCTCGACACTACTTTGTCGTCTTTCCGATTACCCTCAGGACAAGCTCGGTTCTACTCCCTTTCAAGGGAATCCATCCATACCTTTGTGAACTCGCCAAGATGTTTGTACAGTTCATTTCGAAGGATCATTAAAGATTCCTCTCATCTCTCCGGCATTCGTCAAAATGAGGGCGAATCCCTTAAGGAATACTTATAGAGGTTCTCCTTAGAAGCTCGCCAAATACCTGGAGTTGACCCTGAACTATTAAGAGGAGTTTTCCTTGGAGGACTCGTCCGGGCCTTTTACGTCACTAATCGAGACCACTCATATCGACTTGGTTCATCGTGTGGAAGCACAAATCTCGATGAGGCTAATGCCCATCGCAAACAATTTGAGCAATCCACGAAAATGTAAAAGCACCCAGAAATGCGTCCAACACTCCTATCAAAAGAAGCAACAAAAGCGTCATGATCTCCTCCACGACCTATCAATGAACTGAAAAGAAATACACGGAACACATCTCGTGTTAACCTCCTAATGGCCATTCGAGATGAAGAAAATATCAAGTGGCGCATCCGAAACCAAATTCGGAAATCAGAGCAATATTGTCACTTCCATCAAGTCGCGACATACTACCAGGCATGCAAACAACTCAAAGAAGAAATTGAGAGGCTCATTCAAAGAATATCTACGTCGATTTGTGAAGAATCAATCGACACAAACAAACATGCCTTCAACTGGAGGGCAACAAGGACAATCATCACAGAAACAACGAAACAATTAGCAAACAGTTGGAGAGATTGAAATAATTGCAGGAGGACCAATACTATCTAATCAAGTTCTCATTGCTATCTCTGAAGAGCCAGAGTTAAAGAAGTCTCGTACCGACCATTCCATCACTTTTACTGACTCAGACTTAGAAGGAGTACATGTTCATCATCAAGATTCATTTGTCATCAGCGCGGGGATCGGTGACCCATGCTATAATGTTAAAAGGATTTTCGTTGATAGTGGGAGTTCTGTCGATGTCCTATTTTACTCCACGTTTCTGAGCATGGGCCTCGTTAGGGAAAAGCTCCAACCTGCTGCAGGACCATTGTACGGGTTTGACAACCGCCCCGTACGAGTAGAAGGGACGATCACTCTTCCTGTTGTTCTCGGAGAATTCCCTCGGCAAATGACTCATTCAATCCAATTTATGGTGGTCAAGTCAGACTCGGCCTATAACGCTATATTTGGAAGGCCCCTCCAGTCAATCTTTGGTGCAATCACTTCAATATCTCATCTTAAGATGAAATTTCCAACCCTGTTGAGTTGGAGTAGTCGGAAATCAACAGGTGGCACAATCATGTTACCTCAGACAAGCTCAGCCACGCCCTTCCGTGACCTTTAGCATTGAAGATTTTAATTTTCGGGATGAAGGAGCACCCCACAAAGTATCACCTGTAGAAGACTTACTCTCCATTACATTATCGGATGACCAACCACTACGAGCAGTGCAAGTAGGATCCCTGCTTTCAAAGGAACAAAGAGAAAACTACGTAGATTTCCTACGTAGAAATCAAGACATCTTCGCATGGAGTCCGACTGATATGCCAGGGGTTGACCCCAGTGTGATCATGCACTCCCTCAAGATTAATCCAACATCCAAACCGATCATCCAGAAGAAGCGGAGTTTTGCACACGATGCTTCCGGCTATTGAGCATGAAGTTAACAAGCTCAAGCGGGATTCATACTGAAAGTATATTACCCTATATGGCTAGCAAATGTTGTCATGGTTAAGAAAAACAAATGGAACATGGAGGATGTGTATTACACTAACCTTAACAAGGCTTGTCCAAAAGATAGCTTCCCCTTCCCGAATTGACCAATTGGTGGACGTCAGCCATCAAATGCTCGGTTTCACGGGCGCTTACTCGGTTATAACCAAATAAGAATGGACCCTATGGATGAAGAAGCCACATTTCAAACATATAAAGGTTTATACCGCTACCAAGTTATGCCATTGGTTAAAAATGCTTTTGTCATCTTATAAATATGGTTTTCAAAGGCCTATTAGGCGACGATGGAAGTATCGTGGACGACATGTTGGTAAAAGCCCGAAGAATCACAACATATCTCGACTTAGAAACGTGCTTCAATCTTCTTCGCTATAACATGGCTCAACCCCCAAATGTGCCTTTGGGGTTACATCGGAAAAATTTCTTGGGTTTATGGTAACCCATCGCGAGTAAAGCCAACCGAGAAAATTAAGAATCTCGAGATATGACCATCCAAAGAATATCAAGTTCAACGTTCTTAGCTGGGACAAATACTTGCCATTCTTGAATATTAAAAGGAGCAAAAAAATAATAATTTTCAATGAATGTCAATCGCTTTTGAACAACTAAGAGAGTACTTAGCATCTCCCCCATTACTGTCTAAGCCTATTCAAGGAGAAATATTATACTTATATCTTGCGGCTTCTCTCCACACAATAAGCTCAGTCTTGATACGGGAAGTAAACAGGATACAACGACCAATTTACTACGTCAGCAAAATACTTTCAGATATAGAAAGTCGTTATCCACTCGCAGACAGGATGGCATTAGCCCTAGTTTTTTTTCGAAAATTGCGTCCATACTTTCAAGCTCATACTATCGGTGTTTACACTAATCTACCATTAAGAGCTATCCTACAGAAACCGGAAGCATCTGGCAGATTAATTAAGTGGTCAGTGGAATTGGGAGAATTTGACATTAATTTTCTACCGACTCATAAAGTCTCAAATACTGCTTCATAGTGGAATGCACCGCTCAAATGATATGTCTATCACACGTCCTTTATTTCCTCAATGGACTCTCTATGTTGATGGAGCTTCAAGAAATACTGGCGCTGGAGCTGGAGTTTTACTTATTTCCCCAGATAATACCTTAGAGTATGGACTTAGCTTAAAATTTTGCGACTAACAATATGGTGAATCTGAGGCCCTCATCGCAGGTTGAGACTTATATAGGCTGCGCAAGATTTAACGATCCATATCTTCGACTCTCGTTTTTCTCAAGTCGAGGGTGACTCGATACCATAACCCTCAGTTGGCACAATACGTCGACTTGGTGAAGTCTCTCCTTGCCCATCTTAAGGCACATCAAATCACTCACATACCGCGGGAGAAAAATACTCGGCATGCCTCGCTAAGCTTTGCTATGTCATTCGAGATCTATTCAAGAAAGCATATTGAAGAAATATATTTCTCCCGGATTCAAGGACCGTGGGTAATACAGCGATTGATGAGGTGAAGGAACCCTCATGGATGGACCCCATCATGTCTTTCCCGCAAGGAAGCCTCCCAGAAGACCCTGCGCCTGCCTCTCAGAGACAAGCAAACTTTGTTGTGTGAACTATATATGAACTTTCTCTGGCCATACCTCAAGTGTCTTCCACCATCGGTCGACTATTAAGAGAGGTCCACTGAAATATGTGGAGAACACTGGGAGGAAGGGCTAGCCCTTAAAATTATAAGGCAAGGATTCTATTGGCCTCTGAGGCAAGATGCCACAGGTTCACCAAAAAATGTGCTGGTTGTCGGGTTGCATTCAAACCTTCCTCGCATACTCTCATCTCTCTTCAAAGTGGCCCTTTGCTCGATGGGGAATTGATATAATGGGTCCTTTTCGATAGCATCGTGACAAAGAAAGCTCATCATTCTAGTCGACTACTTCACTAAATGGCGGAAGTCAACCACTCAAAAATCACGGAGGCAAACACCAAACAATTTGTATGAAAAAATATAGTGTGTCGATTCGGTCTTCCTGCGAAGATCATCACTGACAACGGGACTCAATTTACTGGAAAAGTCTTTACGTCCTTTTGCAAAGATCTTCACATTCAACTGCTGCATACGGCTGTGGCACATCCACAAACTAACGGGCAGACCGAAGCTACAAATAGGACTATACTCAAAGGATTAAAAACACGTCTTGAGAAGGCTGGGGGGCAATGGGTTGATGAGCTTTCCAATGTTCTCTGGGCTTACGCTACATCAGCACCCCAGGTGAGGCCATATAACTTGTGTTTGATGAAGCTATCATACCAGTGGATATCGGGTTCCAAGTCCAAGAGTCCAATTTTTCGATCATGGTAGCAATGAAGAAAAACTTGACACTAGACTTACTCCCCAAAACTGTGACATGGCCACTTGATTTGCTTCCTATCACCAAAAGGTAGCTCGCCACTTCATGAAGAGTAAAATCTCGATATCTTGGTGACTTGGTTCTCTGAAGTCTCGAAGGCTGCAGGCCCTCGGCGATAAACTCTCACCTCTCTGGATGGTCCATATGTGGTTATAGCAATAAGCAGAACATTCAAGCTCAAGGATCTAGAAGAAAAACTACTCGAACTTGGAATGCTAAGAATCTCCGAAAATATTATCAGTAACTTTTATTGTATAATTATTGCAACTTTTAGTTTATCTCATCTATCACTTCCTCCTCGTATACTCGACCCCACTTAATGGGATAGAGACTTGTTATGTTGTTGTTATTGTTGTTGTTGTTGTCATTTTTGTCTTAAAGCTCATATCCGTGTCTTATGATTGTATCGTCGAACTTATCAAAGTAAGTGAATTTGTAGCTTTGTTCTAACCAGATGTCTTTTCTCTTTTTTTCCTTTTTCCCCCACTTGAGAAATATACGACTCACATTATATCTCAATCGGAACATGATCAATCCCAAGGGGACTTGATCGAACCTCTTCCATAGTTAATGTCATTGAGCAAAAACTCTGACAAATAACCTAGGAAAGGTTAAGAGGTCCTTGGTGGACTTCCCACGACCTCTTCCATACGGGTTAACATCATCGAGTAACACTCTGATGAACAACCTTGGATAGGTCAAAAATTCCCAGTGGATCCAATTCGTACATATTAGCAACGTCAAATGATATTCTGACCAATCACCCCAGATGGGTAAGAACAAGATAAGAGTGTATAAAAATAATATACATAGATATCATCAACAGCATTAATACGATACTATAAGAGAGAATCAAGATCGATACATTACATAGAACAAACAACAAAGAAAAAGACATCTACGACACTACATGATATCAACGTCCTCTCCTCTCTAGAGATCCTCCACGGAGCCCACTCACAACTCCTTCATCTTACGAAGGATCTTGATGCTTGGAGATATATTCTAGCTCCGGTTTTTGCGGTACTCCTTTCAAGAACCTCGGATGAAGCCCTCCTCTAAATATTGGCGCTCCAAGTCCTTCACTTCAACATCAAGTATATGATCACGAGCTTTCTGAACATAGTCTTCGATTGTACCACGATAAGCCAGGGAGTTCTTGAAGTCCTCCACCGCCTTCAAGGAGATTTCATTTGCTTCCGCTTTTGACACTGTACGCTCTTTCTCCAAAAGACGATCTTGTAATTCTTTCTCCATAGTACCTTGAGCTCTTCTTCTCCATCTGAGCCTCGTCCTTACCTCATCAATCAGTGCGCTCCACCTCTTGACAAGAGAAAGAGAAGTCGACATGTTGTAGCTCAGTCTACACCCGGTCGGTGATCCTCCAAAGACGCCACTTCTTTGGCCTTAGCATTCATCTTTCGCTCACACTTTGCGGATACTTTACTTTCACAATTCACGTTCCACTCATCTAAGGCAACACCAGATGAGCCATCAATCCTAACGATTGAGTTACCTAAAAAAAAAAAAAAAATCAGCACCAATGTTACATAAGGAATGAGGGAAAAGAAGAAAGGAAGAAAGAAGTAAAAATAATGTATTCATTCATGGTTGGCGTCCGGAGCATCTATGATTTAATACCTCTTCAAGAATTTGCGGCTTTGAGTAACGAACTCCCCCATCGTGAGTTAAAACAGTTAAACCCTCGAAGCGGGGCAAGCATCTTCTTGCAGATATATGGCGTGGTCATTTCTTTTTTTAGTAAAGATGAATCATTGTTATCGCGATTAGTGGCGGCTTCTCGAGAGAACCCTATGAGTATGAGGAAATATCTCATCACCTTTACTCGACCTCTTCAACGGAAGAGCGTGAGATCTTCCTGGCTGGATGGAAAGACCAACCTTGAACATCCTATCTTCAATTGTATATTTGACAATGTGACGTAACTCATGTTGCAAGCTTCCTACGTCAGGAATATTAAGAGTTGCTAAGATATCATTCTCCGATATCAGCAATGGATCTGGAAGATCATTCAATCTCCCCCATCTCTCAGGAAGTCCCCACTCATTCTTCACAAAAAAGAATCCATTGGACCAATTTCTAGATGGATCCTGCGGAAAATTCTATCCAATTCTTTATAGTCCGATAAAAACACGAGCATCACATGTGAATCTACACATTCGGCACAAGTATTCGATATTCAAAGTAACACCACGCTCTCTAAAGAAGGTAGTCAAACCAACGATGACCATTAAAGCTCGAGAATTGACAAAGCTACATACGCTTTTGAAGATCTCAATCAACGGGAGCCAAAGGGAATCGCATCTCGCAGAAGAGTCATCTCAGAAATAGTAAAGTACCCTGGCGGAGGTGAACGGGCTCGATCAGACTTTTTGGCAACAATAGCTACCAGCTCATTTGGGAAGAAAAATTTTCTGTGGAACACCATTAAGCTATCTGATGTGACAGTGGATGATATCATCAGCGCCACCTATGAGTTTTCTTCCATCACCACGTAAGAATACATAATAAATAAAGGGAGAAATAATAAAAATCGAAGAATTTTGTGAAAGCGACTCACTCACTCAATATGCGAGGCATCTTGTTATTTTGACCCTCATTTCAGCGCGTTTGGGATAAAATTCTTCTCCTACTGACGAAAGAAACACATACATATATGAAGGGGAAAGAGAAGAAGAAGGGATATATATATATAGAGGAGAGAAGCTATCCCCTCTAATAAGGCTATGAAATTACCTCAAACTTTCGAAGTCGTCGACGATGGCTCTAACAGTGCTCCCGCCATCTTGGCGGTTTTCAACTGCTGAACCGTCCATCCAAGTTGAAAGAAAGCTAATTTTCTACAAGAAAAAGTAGGAACTGCGAGCTTTGATCACCTCCGAATCGGATGGTCCAGGCGAGGCGTTGATACCTCTTCGAGGAAAAACAACGGATATCGTGGGCCTTGATCGCCTCTAACCCGGACGGTCGACGAGGGTGGCCGAACCGATGTATACCGTGGGCCTTGATCGCCTCCCAACTCGATGGTCCGAGGTAACTGGAACCACGACGTATCAGGTGGGCCTTGATCGCCTCAACCCGGACGGTCGGAGATGCCGGAACCACGACGATACCGGCCTTGATCGCCCAAATAATCCTAACTCAGAAGAAGAGGAGATGAGAAAAGTGTACCTTTCCTACCCTGGGGTTTTATAGACCCCATAGGGATAAAAGGGTAAAACCCAAAAATCTTTAAAAACAAAGCAAAGAGTCTCAGCCATGGTATGCCAGTCCATGGTAGCATGGCCTGTGCCGCCCGCTTTGCACTGCCATGGATCCGGGGCCGGCCCGTCGATCTCCATGGCGTGGCCGCAACGGTATGGCCGCCATGGATCGCGGCCAGGCGAACCGGCGTGATGGCGTAACGACCGGTATGCCCATCCCTTATGGCGCGTGCGCACATGCGTGGCCGTGACGTGGCCCTGAGCCGACCGCGAGACCTTCTGCGGCGTATTATGGCGTGACCCATGCGCCCGCTGTTGACCAGCCGGCAGACTCCGCTGACCCGTTCGGTGGTATACCTTCTATGTGAGCCTTCGCATCCATGGCCTTCGCATAGCGCCGCCCGGCCCATGGGTCGAGCGCTTAAGTGTCCGACAGTCCATAACCTCAAAATATCACGCCACCTTACATCTACTTCCATAATCATATTGTACTTTTATGAAGTTTATTCTCCCAAAATGTATGATTCATGGACCGCAGTTTCATTAAAGAATTTGTTGTTTTAGTATTTGATGCATATATTTTGAATAATCAATGATGTCATCCAAAAATAGGGGCAACGATATGACATTCAAAATTCCCTAAGCATGAATCTTAAGAGCAAAGTCGATCCCAAGTCGAATCAATCAAGATCAAGCACCTGAAACATCATCAGAAACTTTGGAACATGAATTAAACCTTTGAATGATCATCAAATATAGAGTATTTATAGTCAAATCGAGCATCTCGGACGAATCTAACAACCCTAAGATCTCACCGACCTCATTTGAGCATCAAATGTTCAAATACATCAAATGATCAAAGGAATCGTCCGAACCGTCCAGATGGGAGGAGTGGTTTGGATTTTCCATGTATTTACAAGGCGCCACTCAATATAAATAGTCCTCATATTCCATATGAAAGGATACTTTTGGAGGCCAAGTGAAGAAGGAGAGGAGCCCAAGCAAGGCGGAGAGAGCTCTGAAGCTCAAAGATTCCGGCGAGATCGCTCCACCGCCGATCGTCACCACCACACCGTCGGCCTGCCATCCGACCCTGGAATCACCTAATCGTTCCTTTCATTTTGCCGGTTGTTCCCATATTTCTGTAATTGTTCCATTTCCACAGTTCTTACACGTCACCATCACCGCCAGCCACTATTATAACGACCGTTGTTACATAGCTGTTGTCCCTTTCTTGTATAACATCTTGTAATCCCGTTATCGGGAAGATTCTGTACTTCGAGTTATATACATAGTGGAACATTTTTGCTGGGCCAGGCCCTGTGATTTTTTCCCTCTTTTCGAGGTTTTCCACATTAAAACTTCCGGAGTTCTCTCGCTCACTCTTTAAATACCTGTGTGTGTGCTGGACTAATCAACAAAGCTAAGGCGTAAACTTTCACTCTGCCGCAACTGGTCTTCCGGCACGCAACAATATGAGATGATTATAATTGATATATCATATTAAAATTTATTCAATTAAATATAAATCTCAAAATAGTACTTATATTAATTATGTTCTTAATGAATTTATGATCAAATTTAACATTTTGATGAAACGAGTTTACAACATAAAAAAAAGAGTCAATTCGAGTCCAAATGAGCTTAGATCAATTTTAAAAAAATATAGCTCAAGACTTTAAACTATTAATTGAATAATCAAATGATATTCAAATTTAACATGTTTATAGTTAAATCGTGCAGCTCGATGAGAAGAATCTAATGAGCCTAAGATCATTCCAATTTGATTATGATAAGACACTTAAATCCTTAAGAAATCATTGATGGCCAAGAAAATTAATATAAATCGTTCGATAAAGTGTTTTGAAATTTTAGCTAAACTTATCATATAGTTTATTCCAAAAATCTATAAATAGGATTTCATTATTGCATTGGGGGAGGAGAGATCATGCTAAAAGCTTAATTTAAAATTATGAAGAAAGCTTGATATTAACGACTGACAACATTCATCGTTGGCCATCACTAAAGACTATTACAGTCTATTTTCTTCAATTTGTTCTTGTCTGAATCTCTAGCTTGTAATCTCACATTCGGATTTTTTTCATTTTGTTTTTTCTCATTCTGGTATTATAATGAAGGAGAAGGGTACATAGTAGACAATTTTCGTTGGATAAGGTCCCGTGATTTTTTTTCTTTTAGGTTTTTTCACATAAAAATTTTGTTGTCTCTATCTATCTTTGTGCTATATATTTATGTGAACCAAGACTTCATTTTTCACACTGTTGAGAATTTTTTAGCACGCAATAATAATTATGTATAAAATTAATTTAAATTTATTAAAATATATAATCATTACTATTTTTGAATTTTTTTAAAAATTATCTCAAAAAATAAGATAATAATTTTAATTATTTTTTAAAATTATTGCATTCCAATATATTTAATTGATAAGTAGTCTTTCCCATCATAAGAATCTATGAACATAGCAAAAAAGTTGTAACCAAAATATAAGTATATTAAATATGTGTAAAATAAAGTTACGAGCAAATTATCTCAAATGCATTTTAAGGATTCATTTTAGATTATTACAACTACTATAAAATAATAATTTTAAACTCTTTTTTATTTTAAATTTTAAATTAATATAATTATAAATTTCATACACATTTATTTATTTAAAAACTTGAACTCCTAATCTTTATAATTGTTGCGTGCTAGAAAACCAGTCGCGGTAGAGTGAAAGTTTACGCATTGTTGAAATCCAAAGACACACGGTAATTAAAAGCGAAAGAGACATCAGGAATTTTAACGTGGAAAACCTCGAAAGGGGAAAATCACGCACACCAATAAAAGCTTCCACTATGTATCTGTTTGAGTACAAAGTCTTCGATAACGGATCATAATGAGAGAGGAATAACAAATAACAATGATCAGTTGTAATTATTCGATGGTGGAGATCGGTAACTTTAGATGGAAATAAAAGGATTAAGTGACGGTGGCGGTGGCGATGGTTGATGCCGGCGAGTCTTGCTTGGAGGATCTTGAGCCGAGCTCTCTTACCATCGCCCTGTGCAAGACCCGGCGCTCTATGGGCCAGGCATACGCCATGGTCCCGACGCTGAAAACTTCCAATTCGTTATTTTGAGCATTTGACATATATATTTTTGGATGATTGCTAATGTCATCCAAAAATAAGAACAACGATATGACTCTCAAAATACCAAAGCACAAATCTTGATGTTGAAAGCTATGATTTTGAGTTAAACCGTCGAGATCAAGCACTTAAAATATCATTGGAATCTTTGGGATATCAATTAAATCTCAAAATGTAGAGTGTTTATAGTCAAATCGGCGTCTCGGGCGGATCTAACGAGCCTAAGATCTCATAATTCGACTTCATTTGGGCATCCAAATGCTCAAAATACATCAAATGATCGAAGGAATCATCAGCCCGTCCGTCGAGGGGAAATGCTTTACATAATTACAAGAATGCCCCTCCTCCCATCTATAAAGCCTTCATTCTCGCATGGGGAGGCCAAGTGAAGTGAAGGGAAGAAGAGGAGGCAAGCAAGGAAGAAGAGGAGGAGCCAGCTCGGGTCGACCACCACAGCCCGCGTCGTCAAATTGTCTTGTATTTCCATCGAATTACATCACCATCGATGCAATTATAACTGATCATTGTTACCTTGTTATATTCCTCTCTCATATCTTCGTGATCGTTATCGAAGACTTTGTACTGAAACATACATAGTGGAACTGTGCTAAAAAAATCGTATTTTTCCCCTTTTCAGGTTTTCCACATTAAAACTTCCTGGGTGTCTCTTGTTCGCTTTTAATTACCTATGGTGGCTTGGATTTCACAACATATGAAACTTTCACTCTACCGCGACTGGTTTTCTAGCACGCAACAATAATATTCTTTTTTAACTAGCATATTACAAACATAGTTTTATTTGATTATATTTCATTATTGACTTAAATTAAATAAATATTGATATGATCCTGAAAATTCCTCTAGGCGAAGCACGAATCTTGATGCTGAAAGCAAGCTGATCAGAAATTGAAACTGGTCGAGATCAAGCACTTAAAATATCATTGGAAACTTTGAGACATCAGTTAAATTCCTAAAAAGCTCTTAAATATGGAGTGTTTATATAAATTGAAGGCCTTGACGGCCAAACAAGTCAAAGATCTTACAATTCGACTTCATTTAAGCATTCAAATATTTAAAATACATCAAATGATCAAAGGGATCAGAGCCGTCGATGATGGAGTGATACGTTTTGTATTTACAAAGACGCCACTCCTTCAATCTATAAATAAATTCTCATTCCTCATATGAGCAAGCAAAGGAGAGAGAGAGAGAGCTCTAAAGATCATCCAAGCACAATCATGCCGCCACTCGATGGTGCCAACCACCGCTGATCCTCGCATCGCAATCTCTCGCTCTCCATCACGACTTCTACCGATTGCTCTGTATCGCGGTAATTATTTCAGCATTTCTACTAATAATTGTCTGCATTACGAATTGTTCCTCACATTTCTACTGATTGCATAGCCACCATCATTCAGCTACTTAAAGAATTTATAACCCGATCGTTGTCACATCGTTCCTTTTCTCACAATTGTAATCCGTATCGGAATATCTTGTACTCAAAAGATATATAGTTGAAGCTTTTACTGCAGGTGATTTTTCTCTTTTGAAGTTTTCCACGTAAAAATTTTGGAGTTTTATTATTCACACTTTTATATCTGTGTGTGTGCTGAATTTCACAACAAAGCTAAGGCGAAAATTTTTATTCTACCGCAACTGTTTTTCTAGCACGCAACAAATATATATTTAGATTATATTATTAATTTTTCGATTTAATTGATAAATAAATAAATTAATAAGTATAACTATTCTCTATATATATATAATAATAATAATAATAATAATAATAATAATAATAATAATAATAATAATAATAATTTCAAACAAATAAAAATTCAAACAAGCTTGTTCGCACGTGATGTGGATTATCGTGGGGTCATCATACCCGTAAGATGTGGTCGATATGCTTCTTCCCAGACTTGCACTGAGAATGGAAGAAATCACTGAAGAATCCGCACAGAAATCCTCTCTCTCTCTCTCTCTCTCTGAATAATGGCTACGCCTACGACATCAACTCTCCAAGGTCTGAGCTCATCCTTTCTCCCCCCCTGTCTTCACAATAAGCTCTCGCGCTCTCAATCCCTAAATGCCGGACGAAGCCGGCGCTCGCCACCCTATCGCCGCATCAGAGCCCTAGAGCTCGACCAAAACACGGTACTGTCTTCACACCTTTAATAATAAAACCAAGGCTTGAGCTTTCTTTATTCTTAGTGGGATTGATGTCCGGCTAATTGGAATCTCTATCTGTGCTTGCTTTCAGGTCGTAGCCATCTCCGTCGGGGTCGTTAGTGTTGCCGTCGGCATAGGAATCCCAATTTTTTATGAGGCCCAGATCGACAATTCCGTAAGCTGTTTGTTGATTTGATTGTCTTTGGAGGAAGGGGTAGGGTTGATTTTCTTCTGTAGTTGAATTGATTTGCTCTTTGCAGGCTAGGCGAGAGAATACGCAGCCCTGCTTCCCCTGTAATGGATCCGGAGCTCGTAAGAACATTTGTTATCATGTTTTTTCTTACGCATATTGAAATTTTTAGGGTTTTCTGATAGTCGAAGAAATCATAATTCACCTTAAGAGATGTGCTCCAGCACAAGCTACTACTGGGTTTGATTTTTCTTGCCAACCATGATTGAGAACTTAAGTAGGGATCGCAGATGTAATAGGAACCATTTTACCCCAGCTCACAATGTTATGTGAAGTATGAAAATGATCTCAAGGATGGTTTGATATTGATATTTTGATTAAGCAAACCTAAAAGCCTATTTCTAGGATAGTCCTTAGCCAGTGCAATTGTATGACACCATATCAAACATGCAATTGATTGTAACTGTACTTTGATTTAGTAAAATTTGAATTTTCAGGTCAAAATTAGGTTAATTTCAGGTTGGTAGGTTAACCCAACCCAAAAAATTAAACCAGAAGACTCTAAACCCATAAAATTAAACAGTTTTACATTTTGTATAACCTATTGTCATTTAATGTGTCTGATTGTTTGAATTGGATTGTTTTTAGCGGTTGAATGCTATCTTGGTAATACTATAATATGGATAACCATATGATTCAAATAATAATATTATTGGCCAAATGCGGAGTGTTTGATGTGTTGATATCTTAAATGAGAAGCATTATATAGGGTTAATGATGATTATTATTTTTAATTAATTGTTTTAGACAATGAAAAGCTTGACATCTTGATTTTAACCTATTTGCATGACATATAGATGTCATCAAAGTAGGACTAAATCATCATTTAATAGTTTACTATTTAAAGATGTCGCCAAACCATGTCAATTAATTGTAGGAGGGGATAGGTGGAGAGTTATGAGTGATATTTGAGTAGGTTAGTTAATAGAAAACTAACATGATATCAAATAATTGGAGATAGAATATTTTGGTATAGATTTTAAAGAACATAAAGAAGATGCTTAGAATAGTGGTAATTATAAGGGAATCAAATATATTGATTTATATAATGCAGTCACAGAAGAAATTAATATAACATAAACTTAGAAATTTATATTGGTATTAGAGAAATATTTTATTTTATTTCCATAAAAATCTACCATGAAAGCAATTTTTATGTTGAGTCAATTAAGAGAAAAGTATAAAGATGAAGAAAGATCTTCATATTATTTTTGTTAAATTTTATTAGGCATATGATCGAGCAGCGCATATATTAATTTTATGAAAATTAAGGAAAGTACGTTTTGGTAATTGTATGTCAAAGTTATTAAAATTGTGTATGATAAAGTATTGATTTGTATTAAAGTTTATTATAGTATGAACAAAGAATTCTTAATGATCGTATGATTATATCAATAATCAACATTAACTTCATATTTTTAGTGATATACTTTTTTGTGACCTTTATTTAAATAATTGAAATATTAGAATAATGGAGAAAGGTTTTATAAGATAATTGACTTATGATTAGTGGAATAGTGGCTTAGTTTATGATATTTGGTTTTAATGTATGACTTAATAATTAAGTGATTTCAGGTGTAACAAGTTTAAAATCCTCAGAGTTTTAATTAAATTATAGGGATATAGATGAGGATCACTCTTTAAAATTAAAGCTGGTAATTTTAAATGAAAATTTGTCTTAGGAGTGATATGCAATAAGGAAATATATTGGGGTATTAAAGATAAATTTCTATAAATCTACATATAACTCTATTATATTGTATAAATATACGTGTTGGATAATAATGAAATCATTATTAGCCAGATTGTGTATGATGAAAATGATATTATCAAGATGAAGTTCTGATAAAACTAGGAATGATAGTTTCATTGATGGAACAACATCTATTCAAGATGATGTAGGTAAAAATATGCTTAAGTGGTTTAATAATATATGATTAAGAGTAGAAGATGAATCAATGAGGTGGATAAAGAAAATTACTGTTGATTGATTAGAAAAAAAAATGGATAGAAGTTACTTAAGAAATGTGCGCAAAATACGTTCAACACTTATACAACATTCACTAGGAACATCCCTCTCCTTGCCCGTGCTTCTTGCTCGCCTCCAATAGTTGCATTGAGACCAGTTCTTATGATCAACAATCTCAGACAATTACTATATGCTAATAACATAAAATTACATACGAAGCCTTTTCTTAATTCACAATATCATCATGAGGTATTTTTTTATCAGTTAATCAAAATGTTTCATTCATACTACAAAGCTTTTCTGTTGGGATTACTTAAGGCGCGGAAGATTAAACAGCCATGGTTGAATTTTCAGAGCAATGCAGGTTCTGCACAGGAAAAGGAACTGTGACTGTAATTGTTGGTGGAGGAGAAAGTGAAGTATCACAATGTATCAACTGCGAAGGTGCTGGCGCTTTAACGTGCACCACATGTCAAGGCAGTGGCATTCAGCCACGTTATCTTGATCGTAGGTACAGTATTTCCTATTCATTTGATTTCTTCTTCACTAGGAAAACACATTACTGTTTGTTGTCTGCGATGGGAAAGCAAGTGCTCGATGCATGTCTGCTAAAGAAATCATACGCATTGTTGTTTGCGCGCGCGCGTGTGCGCGCGTGCGCACTCACACACACATATATGTATACCTAAGTCCATAAGATGAAGTTTGTTATGATATAATTGGAATTTAAATTCAAAATGTTGGCAATAACTTTCAAGACCCTTACCAGCTGGATATGTGAAAATATGTTATTTCAATAGAATACCTTATCTTCTACAGCTGTAGATGCTAGTTTGGATTGTTAATTAATGATTCGACTATTTGATATTTCATATCTTATATTGATTCACATATGATTCCTTTCATATAATACCTATTATTCAACATGTTCATTTAACGTTGGATGTTGTTTCACATATCAGAAGGAAAGGGGAATATTTTCTCATTGCAATTTTTTTGGGGAAACTTTACATATACGCCACCCAATTAGTATTTGTTTACATATCTAATACCTAAAGTTTAATATTTACATATTTAACACAAACTTATGTATGAAAAGGTGTATTTCACTTTAAAAAAGTTAATGATTGTGATATAATTGATGTGATATTAAAGATTTAGGTGTTAGATATATAAATATATAAGAATTTCCATGCATAGTATGAATGTCTCTCATGGATAAGAATAGAAATCTTTACCTTGAAGAATTGTTTGTTGGTTTTGAAACATTCTTCTGATTTCAGATCAATGGAAGTTAATCTAAATTTGATGCTTGTAGTGCTTGAATTCACGGTGATTATAAAATAGAATTCCAAATTCATTTGCGTCAATATTTCTACACTTTAAAAGTATGCCATGAGGTAAATCATTATAACTTCCAGCCATGGGAAGAAGAACCAGTTAGATAGCTTGTATTAAAATTCAATAATCTGAATCATTATATCTTTACTTTTTATCAAGAGATGTTTTTTAACGGGTTTCTAAATTTAACCTGCATCTGAAACCAGAGTGAGCTTGTAGGAAGAAAGCACTCTTTTTTTTTTTTCCTTTGTGTACTTCCTTTGCTAAGATCAGTGGAGAGTTTCTTCCTTTCTTTTAAATAAACTCCTGTAAATCAGTTGGCCAGCTTTCTAAACATTCTCATGATGAAAACATTGATACTTATTTTTTTGAAAGATTTACATACATAAACAGAATTCTTATATATTTATGTATCTAACACCTAAAATTTGATATTTATATATATGTAGTACTTAGGCAAGCCACCTTAATCTAGTGGTTGAGAGTTTATGCTTTCAACTAAGAGGTCTTAGATTCATATACATTGGATTCGCTCAAATATCCATAAAAAGACATATAAGACTTTTTTTATCCATAAAATTATGTATTTCACTTTAAAAAGTTAGTCATAGTGATATTTTTGATATGATATTAAAGATTTAAGTATTGTTTATGTAAATATTAAAGCTCAGATATATGATATATACATGATAGTGTGTATTTCACTTTAAAAAGTTAGTCATAGTGATATTTTTTATATGATATTAAATATTTTAGTATTATTTATGTAAATATTAAAGCTTAGATGTTTGATATGCACATTTATAAGAATTTTATGATATGTATGTTAATACCTCTTTTCTTCTTCTTCTTCTTCTTTTCAGAGAGTTCAAGGATGATGATTGAAATCTACGGACTGATAAAGGTATGAGGAACTCCATGAATAACATTATGATTGGCAATTTAAATTGATTTTTAACTTAATTTGCTGTATTTGAGGTGCCTTATTGTTACTATGACTATGAGGAAGCTCAACTTGTCTTCTATGTAACTCATTCAATTTTGTGTATTTTGTATGTATAATGATGTCAAGAACAGCTATCAATGCTTTTGCAATATAAACTAGTCATAGTTTCCAAATAATGTTAGGGTGAGAATAATTTCTATGATTTTAATCATTTTCTTAGTTTATAATGTTATCAAGAACAACTACCAGTTCATAATCATATCTTAATATTTAAATAAAACATTTTATTTAAAATCTTCTTGTAAGTTGTGCATGTTCTTTTTTAATGTTTTTTTAGATAAAATATTGTTTTTTTTCCTTTAATATGTTTAGTTTTGTCCTGTCGGATAAATTTTTTTGTAATAATTATGACAGTTAATTAACACAATGCAATTTTAATGATTTTTTCATTGATAATTTAGTTATTTTAATTATTTTAATGAATAATTTATATTTAAAAAAATAGAAAAAAAATAAAAGAAATGCGTCAAAATGGATCATTTTAACCCCCTAACTTTAAGAGTAAACATAGCATAAATCATATGATTTGATGAATTTTAGTTACCAATACATATAAATAATTCCACAAGGACCACAATACAAAATAAATACAACTAATTCTACCAATCACCTCTCATCTTCATTTAATAGGTATTGTGTTATCATTTAATATGTATGTATGTATGATGTATGTATGTGTGTATGTATGTATGCAATGTATGCATGCATGTATGTATGTATGTATGTATGTATGTATGATGTATGCATGTATGTATGTATGATGTATGATGTATGATGTATGTATGTATGATGTATGATGTATGTATGTATGATGTATGATGTATGTATGTATGATGTATGATGTATGTATGTATGTATGTATGTATGTATGATGTATGTATGTGTGTGTATTTATGTATGTATACACAACACATGTTTATAATTTGTTACATACATACATCATATATACATACATATGTACGTACGTATATACATATATAAAAGAATAAAATTCAATTCTTTATCGCTCTTTATGCATAAATCTTATCAAAAAAAGGACCAAAAGTTGCCATATCTCACATAAGATTCCATTGTGAATGACAACCTATTGTAGCTCTTTCTAATGCTTCTCTTATCCACACAAATGAAGTGATTAGATCATGTTTATTATGATAATGACTCATTGTATGCTCAGATTTGCATAATGCATAGATACCTCACCAACAAAGAAATGGAAAGTGCTTTTCCTTCCAATATTGGTCCCATCTCATATATAAAATAAATTCAAAATGAAGAGAGAAGAAGAAGAAGAAGAAGAGAATAAATGAGAGCAGATGGAAGAAGGCAACTCGGCTCAGGCGCAGAGCTGGAGGCGAGGCTCCCCAGCCAAGGTCCCATCTCCACCGACGACCTTTCACTGCACATGGAGCCTCTATTTGCTTAATTTATTATATAATCATATTTATAAATAAATAAAAATATGCTTTTTCATATATAAAAAAATAATATATATACCTTGGGTTTGCCTTGGGGCAGAACGTAACGGTATAGTCGCCGGCGCCGGCGCAAGTGAAAATCGAACTAGCGTCATCATAAGCGTAGCTATAGGAATCCGGACACGCCGTCTTAAATACCTCGGAATACGCCGTCGGCTGACACTTCGCCGGCGTGGCGAACTCCCCGCTGCAGCAGAACTCCTCCCCACCAAACGCATCGCAAGCACTCCTGCACGCCACCGTCGCCTCCCCTACCCTCAGCTCCGGCGGACACATTCCGTTCACATCCACCGCGCATCCCGCCGCCGCACAGTTCTCCTTTCCCCTTCAATCACCATGGGAAGATTATATCCGTCCACCAGACTCACATCGTAGAAATCCGTCTCGTCGCCGAGAGTGAACTCCGCTAAAGTCACCGGCGGCGCCGCCCCTTTGCCATTGCATTCCACCTCGCCTGTTCCGCAGTCGCCGGTGAGGCAGAAGCCGGGGTTGGGGCCGTCAAAAACGCAGCTTGTGCGGGCCCAGAGACGGCCCGACCAGCCCGGAGGGGCTTCGATGGAACGCCATTGGCCGGGCTGGAGCGCGAAGCCGGTGGTGGCAAGAAGGGGGATTCCGGCACCTGAGAGGATTGCCGGCCATATTGTCCGCCGGCAGTTGTTTATAATGGTGAATGTTGTTGTCTTATCTCCCGAAGCTGAAAGACGAAAGATTTGTTAATAGAAAGGTTTAAAGAGAGGAAGAGGAGAGAGTTCAGTGTCTGTACCGAGAAAAGAGAGACAGAGGAAAAGGATGGAGAAAGAGTGGAGGAAGAAGAAACCCATTGATGTGTGTGTGTGTCTATTCTGGTTTTAGTTATTTCTGTTGAGGAAAATAAGGAAGAGGGGGGAATTGATGTTGGGATTCTGAATGTCTATTTATATATTGTGAGCTTTGATTTCTGTTTATCTATCTATATATATTTAAAATATTGTATAAATAAATTTAAAATTTTAAGTTTTAAATTAATAAATACATCAAAATTTAATGATATATCATAGTTAATAAGTTTTTAATCTTTTATCATGCTATCTTATTTTTAAGCTTATTAAAATTATAATTAAATAAAAATTAATTATTTTAAACTCTGAATCATTTTATTAATTTTATATTAAATTATATAAAATAAAATACTTTATTTTATTTTTAATAATAAATTGAAATAAAATATAATATACTCAAATATAAATAGATTTATGATCTCAAGTCTAATTAACTGATTCTCAATTTTTTTAATATCACATCTTGAGTGGAAATAAAGCTCTATCTTTCTCTCAAAAATATCAAAAAGCTTACTTCTTAGATTTAGATATATTGTTGATTAAAATTTTTTGATGATTTGACATAAAATTTGAGCACGATAAATTTATTAAATTTTTTAAATTATTGTTAACAAGTTTATTATTATCATGTTCATGAATATATTGATTTTATTTATTTTTATTATTTTTTTAGAGTTTTTATATACATATCACCTCAAAATATCTATTTTATTCATTTAATACCTAAAATTTTATTATTACCTGTATACCACGAAAATAAAGGCAGAACTCTCACAGTTATGGAATGATAAAATAAGTTCTGCCCTTATTTTTGTGATATATATGTAATAATAAAATTTTAAGTATTAAATGAGTAAAATAAATAATTTAAGATGATATGCATGTAAAAACTCCTATTTTTTTTATTGAGGTTTTGCTTGCTTGCTTTTAGGTGGTTGCTGGCTGCTGACTAAAGGGCTGATGGATTGTGGCGATAAGGGGGAAAAAAGAGGAAGATTTATCAACTTTAGAAGAAAAGACTCATCACTCTCTATTTTTTTCTCTTTTAATTGTCAAGCTCTGAAGCTTTATCGTTTGATCAGCACCATATATATATATTTATATAAATTTAGATTTTCGATACGTAAATATATAAAAATAATGTGAAATGCATGCAAATGTCCTAATTATTTTGACCTAAAATCTACTCGTAAAAGAACTTTCTAAACTCCTCCCCACTCGGCCAACTTTTTTTATTTTTTATTTTATTATTTGTTCTCAAAGGTTAAAAATGGTCTCAGAACTATTCCATGGATCGAATAACTGTTCAGAATAACTTCCAAAGCTCTTATCAGTTACAATGATCAACACTCAGTTTAGAGCAGCAACATAGGTGGGATTCGAACCCTCGCTCGGATTCTGTAGCCATTGTTGGCAAGCTTATCAAGATTCCGGCAGCTCTGCAAGCGCTTACAGTGAGCCAGTTGTTGACAGGCTTACAAGTTTCCGGCAGCTCTGCAAGCACTTTACAGTGAGCTCCTCTGTGCATCTCAGGAGCTCTTTGTTAAACATGCTCAATCGGACCATACTCTTCGCATCCCACGCGCTCGGATTCTCTAGCCATTGTTGACAAGCTTAATCAAGTTTCCAGCAGCTCTGCAAGCACTTTATGACGAGCTTCTCTCTGAATCTCAGGAGCTTTTTGTTAAGCATTCTCAGTCGGACCATACTCTTCATAGCACATCTCAACACTGTATCTCGATAACTATGGCGCTCAAGACCGACGACCTTTTCAACTGCTCGTCCCCAAAACTGTTCTCTAATCTAAACCAATCAGATCCTCTTTCATATGAAGATCAACATAAACTTATGCATTATAAAGCACATACAGTTTGATTCTCTTCCAATGTGTACAACTCTACAAGCAAATGACCATGATGCATCTGAATGTTCCTCACTTGGGCTCACTTTTTGTTTTTTATTTTATACAAGCAATGGCCATGATGCTCTGGCATCCCTTGAGGATGCTTTTTTTTTTTGCAATGGGTATCCACCCAACACCCCACCCATCTTATGGGTGGGGATGTCATTGTGACTAATCCCACGAGGGCTTAGCGCCACATTCATCACCCTGTCCCCCCACACCCCACCTTGTATAGCCTCTACTGGAAGGATTCAACTGGTCAGGGGTTCAAGCCTTCATCTAAGCAGAGACGGTGGATTTGAGGATGCTTTAATAACACAGTACATAGAAGCACTAATGTATAGTTTGTGTTGTGTTGTATCAGGAGTTTGAACACCTCTAACGTCTCTCACTCTCTTCAAAGTAGCTGAAGTACGAAAAATATGACATTTAAATAAGGCATTGAATGACAATTATTATAACAGTTTCGACAATGAAATTAGAGGAAATTAGCAACTAAAGACTGTGATTAAAGCGTTAAGTAATAGTCCACTTCAATATATTTGATTCTTTCATAAAAGCCTTACTTAACAATGTAGATTGCTCCTGCATTATAACAAGGAAGCATAACTTTTTTTTAGGATTGAACAGAATATAAATACATGGGCATGACACAAGAAAGAAAAACAAGCTTTCGAATTGAACACAAATCAAATCCAAAGTTACCAGAGAAGAATAGATGAAGCATGCTACAGTAGAAGAAAAGAGAGTTCAAAGTGAGAGAGAGTGAAGGTTTAAGCTAGCTATAAGAAATTCTTTGATTCTCTCACTCAAGTAACCATTGATAGAAACCTCTGAGGCTCCGATTCTTCCATCAAGTAGCTTTCCTTTGCTTCTACCATGACCAGCAATTCTCCTGTCTTGTAAGGACCGAACCAAGAGCAGCTTACTACCTTCTTCAATTTCTTTCAACGTCAAGAGTTAGATTATTCAATCAAGAGCTACCCTCATTGCTTCTATTTTTCCCTTTTGCATCACCTTCGATGTTTAACGTAATTATCCCTAGTTGAGATTACTAAGTATCTCCAGTGTGGATCTTAAAGTTAGGCTACATTTATTTACAGAGAGGTTTATGTCATTCACATAAACACAATTTTCCTAGAAATAAAATTGAGAGCATAGATAGATGATTAAATATCATACTTGCCTAAATGTTTCGATTAATAGTGTGAGATTCTTTTTAAGTCAATGATTGACTTTTTGAGGGCATGATGAATTTAATAAATCCAAAAAAAAAAAAAAGATCATTGATATGCAACTTCAAGTGTTAAATAGTCATTGCATAGAGGCAAATATAGAATTATTTTTGTTTTTTTGACAAGTTTGAATCCAAATAATTCATTCAGAGAATTCAATAATGAGAAGTTAATTAAGTTGGCACATTTCTATCCAAATGATTTTTTTAATTAAAATTTATAATTCTTAATAATCAATTGAAGACTTAATATTGAAAGTCTTGTAGAACAAATGATCGATTCCACAAAACTATCACTCATTTTGCAAAATGGACACTTCACTGTGGGCTCCGAAAATTTATCACCGACCTCTCGATGAAAAGAGTGATTTAAAGTATCAGTATAATTTTTAGAATACAGATGGAATAGTAGATAAGACAATACCTAGATATTTTGCCCTCATTTTGCCAGGACTTTAGATCTAGTTTCAAGTTTCCTATAGGCGCAAACACCTATAGTTAATTACCCCTCTCAGTACTGAGAGAGAACTTTCGATTAAGACTAGTCATTAGGTCGCTTAGTGCATAGCATATAATAGCAGTATGTGGAGTTATAAAATTTAGATTTATGAAATTCATTATATTTAACTTAAAGCGGATGGTTGGGGGAACGATGACGCGTCCGATCTAGATCCCATGGTTTATCATCCCTCAGCGGTCCTAGTTTACTTGGAGGAGGTAATCAACCCAACTTGACCGAAGGATCCTTATCAGCAACATATGAGTTACGTCGTCTAAGAAATCCTTGTAGACTTGGGATGGTGTTTGTTTTGACAAGCAGTCTACCTAGAGGATTTTTTTTGCCCAATCAAGTATATCATGGTTCACAACTCAAAGGGCAGAGCTATTGGAGAACATACGAAATACCGTAATATAATGATATCATTACAACCACCCTCAGGACTGGTCGAATCGCATCATGTGGAGCCTACGGCCAAACCACGAATGAGGACACGCACGCCCCTTCCCCGAGATTGTTGAGAGTAAACATAGTTGTATACTTGATTTGACTTTAGCTCCTTTGTGAGCTAGTGTTTTCTTATTTTGTCAACTCCGACAAACTATTATGAAAGGTAGATTGAATGGAGTTTACTTTAAATTTTTAGATTGAATTTCATTTAGACACTTATAGCTTAATGATATTTTAAATTCTACATTTAGATTAAGGTTTAATCTAAATTAATTTGCTTTGAAATTATGATCATATTTTGATGGAAGTATCCCCTCCGGTTAAAATTTTCATTTAACACATCCATCATCAGGGTGATTTATTGTTTCGCTACTTCAGATCCTGTCGACTCTATTAATTTAGTAATAGAGGATCAGATCTGGTGTCATATGACAAAATTAGCTTCTCAGATGTTTTATCTGGTTGAAAATATTATAATAATATTATTAGATTTTTAGATTTTATTAACTCGGACTCGATCCTAAGACCCAACAGGGAAGCAACCCGCACAGCATCCTCAAACACTTAAATTTAAGCATTCAGCGTAGTGTCGAGGCCCATGCGGGTTCTACATTTCATTTTTGAATTATTAAACATATTTGTTTATCCATTTCATAGAGCACTTGTATGTATTCCAAGATATTTGAAATCAAGTTTATGAAACTTCTTAATAATGTATGTGGACATCTAATTCTCAAACATCAAATCCATAAGTGATGTTGCTTTGCAATGAGTGCAATACTTCATCATTCAGGTGATTGGCATGCATCCTAATGCAACAGGATTGAGCATATGATCACTTCATAATGCATGTAAGCATCTTATTTGAAAATGTATGCAAGCATTGGAGTATTTGAACCGGATACAAGTTTATATGAATTTATTTTCCATATGAGTATTTGCACATGTCAATGAAATACTTGAATTGGATAAAATATCACCTCTTAGGGTGTGTATATATTCAATTCACTTCATTAAAGTATTTGCATGTACTTCTAAACATTTGAGTTGAATTAACGGTCGCCTCATCGCATATACAAAGATCTGTCTCTTTGATACACTATGTGAATTTTAAGACATATGCATCGAGAGTGTTCACATATATCTTAGAGCAATAGACTCGAGTATAAGATGGATTTATAGTATTTACAAAGGGAGCTCAATCCTTTAGAACCTTCACATGAATTAATGAAGTGCTTGAATTGGAATTGGATCTTGTGTCATGATGTATGTAAGAGATATATTTAAAATCTCTCATATTCATGATCTTCTTAATGAATTTTACTATTTTGTAATATGCCATTAAGAGGTTTTAACATTTCATAAAATATCATTGAATATTCCAAACTCACATACATGCAAGCTTATATCATGACTATAGGTGTCTTCTCTTCGTCGAACTTGACCTCCAATCCCGTAGAATTCCTTTTGCCATGACTCATTTCAAGTATTCTCATTTGCAGGTAGACTTTCAAGCCCTTGCCAATCTTATTGAAATGCTTAGCATTAAATATTATTTCAATTTCTCTTCATACGAGAATAAACTTTCAACTATACTAAAGATTTTTTTGTGCTCATTAATGAACTATTGGGTCACCTGTGAATGCCGCTTTGAGTTCAAATCTTACAAGTTAAACTTCATTTGAGATTTTAAGATTTCCATGCTTAAGATTAATATTTGATTTAATATTTAACTTAAGTTCAATGCAACTTCATTTGAACCTTCAATTTTAGGTTTAATGATGCTTTTTATTTGATCATGTTGAACATTTTATCAATTCAATTTGGCATTCGCCCCTGATAATCTGATCGGAGTTTGAGCTTCATTCATCGACAAAGAAGCATATGAGTGGTGTAAAATATGACCCAAGTCTTCATTTTTCTTACCACGCTACAAAGAGTATGTATAGGTTACCTGCACAAAAGAAATTATGTAAATTTATAGAAAGGCTATTTGATAACAAGACATAGTTAGGATGTATATAAACATCAAAGATTATATATCTCATTCCCTAAGATTTTCACTTTTCACACTTTGCTATAAGACAGGGATTCAGCTGTTTCCAAGTAATGGGCCCAAATTAACTTGATAAGGCCCACTATAGCTTTCAATCCTTAAGCTACAAGAAAGATAACAATGGAAAGTGGGCTGAAATGATTGAATGGATGTTATTGCTGTAAACTAAGTCATACTTAGGATTTTATGGGAGCCATCATGCTGTAGACGGGGTGAACGGATCTTGGGCCAATGAGGATATTCGGCCCAGCCTTGTCAAGATTGTTGTATGGAATCAGAAACTAGAAGAGGATGCTTTAGATTTCTAGCAAGGACAAACGGGAGGCCGGAATTGGAGAACAGGAAATAACTGCATGAGGGAGGTCAGCAAGCATCCGGTCTTCTATAGGGAGGAGAGGTGATATCGGCTTCTTGCATCTGGTGTGAAGGCAACGAGATGCTGGGTAGTGCAAAGGTGATTCACGGATGTGTGGGAGAGAGTGAATGAGAGGACAACAAGGCAGCTGGGGTTCAATCTAATGGCTGCTATGCTGCAGGAAGAGGGAGTGGAGGCAGAATCGTGATTCATACAAGCTGAAGCATTTGGAAGAGAGGTTCGATTGCTTACCTGAGAGAGCTTCGGACAGGTCTAGGGAGGGTTCGCTCGGCTGCTAAGGGCGATGGGAACAGCAGCTGGACGGGCCGATCGAGCGGCTCGATTTTGTGGGGTTCAAGTGCAGTTCGAACAGAGGGCTGAGCGGATAGAGGGACTTCGGTTCGTCCTCTACAGGGACGGAAGAACGGCTGGCAGCAGTGCTTGCGGGAGGACGAGAGCGGACGGAGCTCCTTCGGCCGAGAGGAAGAGAGAAGGCTTGCGGGAGAGGGGAGTTCGTTCGATCGTGAGGGAGTAGTCGAAGGAATTGCGGCTGCCAATAGAATGAATAGAAGTCGTCCTCTTGGGGCTAGTTATTATAGGTATTTATAGGATTTTTTAAATTTCATTTAACTTTATTACTTAATCTTAATTTGAAATTTTGTGATGATGTTATTATGTAATTAATATATATGTTGATTTAAAGTTATTCCAAGTTTAATGCAACAACGCTTAATGATCGGAGCCGTTTGGTTCACGCCGTCGAATCGGGTCAATTTCGCTCAAACGGCATCAACTCTTCCGACGCCGACATTCGTACGACTCGAATCGAGCACGAACAGTTCCATTTGATAGGTTTCGATGTTTCGACGCTAATGACGTAATTAATTTCACAAACGGAGGTCCTTTGGGCAACATCGTGGCTTCCTGACCTCGATATGCGTGTCAGCACATCGGTGAATTTCCTTCTTGATCGATTGGCCGTCGAATTGTGCAATATGTATATTCTGATTAATTTCAACATTCTCGACGTGATGGCGAAGTTCGTTCGTCGATCGGAGATCATTTCGACTAATTTTTGGTGCCATCTAGTGTATTCTAGCTCTGATTTGCGCATTGAAGCTCGTCGAATTTATCTTGTGAGCTCGACTCGACTTGTGGCACATGCATGGAGGTCAACATTCACCCACGAGTCCAAAGTACTAAAACCCAAAACATTAAAAATCATAAAATCACATAAAAAGGGTGGCCACATTAACCTTCATGTCACATGATGTCAACTTGATAACCTACCTAAAATCAATCAAAACATTGCATATTCGCAAAATGGACTTGATGCATCCAAAGCGCTAAATTATAAAAAAAATGACCACTTCAATTGATTTAATTAAATAAATAGATAATAAATATGACACCATGTAATTTAGGCCCAAATTACATCAATCATAGTAAAAATTGTCAAAACGTTGTCCATTCACAAAATGTATGCCCATGCACCATAATGTTGACCTTGAAATATATTTAATAGACCAAATCAAGCTGACGTAACAAAATCAAAATCAACGAATAATGAATGTGATGCCATGTAAATTGAGTTTGAGATATCTCAATTACAATCAAAATTGATCAAAACGTCACCCTTTGATGAAATAATCAGCATCAATGCAACTAGAATACTGAGATTAACTAAGAGAGACTGATCACATCATTTAATGGTCACCCGATATAAAGACGAGTTGTTGGTGCGATTTTGTGCATATTAGAGTTATTGCGTGCTAGAGAATTTTATTCCGGTAGATGCGAGATCTTCGTCGTAGCCCAAAAATTATCCAACACACAAGGGGATATGAACACGGGTTATACGTGGAAAACCCAAGGAAAAAACCATGGCCTTGCCCAATCAGAACTTTCACTATGTGTTCAAAGATACGGTCCTCGCTTCTCATTAGAGAAGGTGTTCTGCAATATTAGTGTAGAAAAATACAATATCGGCCAACTCAACCCAAGGGAGAAGTTTCCCAAAAGCGTGAACCGATCTTTTGGAGCAACCTCGATCTTCGAGAGAAAGGAGGCGAACGGTCTTTTCTAGTCCGGGGCGATCTCCTAAGGGCGAAGCTCGATCTTGACTACTCTGGTGACTGGTGATGGGGATCGCCAAGGTCGACGGTGGTTCTCGAGCTCTGGTCTTCAAATCGATTCGGGTCCTCTAAGGTGAGAATGAGGCTCATTTATAGTTTTTGGGAGTGTGTGTGAAAACTCCAACCACTCCCATCGGATGGCTCACGATCCCGATCGACGATATATTTTGATGATGGGTGCCTTAATGATGTCGAAATTGGGTGATCTTAGATTGGATTGCCTTGACGAGCAATCCGACACTATAAATATGTCGCTTTGGTGACCATTTGGCGGATCGATCCATTTTCATGTTCGATAGCTGACCTGAGATTGGATTTGACTTATGCTTGATGTTCTATGTTCGTCTCATCGATCGGTTGACTGTAAGTTGTCAAATCGGTGATTATCAAGCATTTCTAAAATGCCTTGAGATTCGTGCTTGATCGATTAATCGAGGATGTATCGTTGTTATTTTTGGGTGACATTATCTACCATCCAAAAATATATGTCAAATACTTGAAAATAGCAAATTCTTCAATGGAATTTGAGAGTCCATCAACCGCGATTTTGAGAGAACAGATCTTCATAACGACAATATTATAACCAGGAAGTTGCTGCAGGTCGCAAATGCGAGTAGCGCGTGCGCGATTTTTACGGATCCGGTGCTCAGATTTGGCGCTGGCGCTGCCATAGCGGGCTGGCCGCCACATAAGCGACGCGCTCACAGCTCATGCGCATCGCGGGCGGTGGGCGCTGTCCGGCTGGTCGCTGAACGGCGGAGGGTCGATGGGTCGGCTGAAAGTCATGGCAGCGGCTGCCGGGCGCTATGCATGGTAGTCGGCATGTTCAGCATGGCCATGTCTGCGGTTTCGCCCGAGAGTCGCGGCGGTTCATGGTCGGCGCCGGTTCTGGTTGTTCATGCTGGCCATTGGGTCGCGGTTCTCGAGGTTCATGGCTATGCGGGCGAAGGAAGCGGCTACGCCCGGCTGGTAACACGGGTTTCACGACAGCCGGTTCTGGCCGCGTCATGGATGGCGGTGCGACCTCGGGATATGATGCTGGCGCTGGGCGGGAAGCCGGCCCCATGCCCGAATAATGATTTTGAGCGGTTTCGCACGCTTTGCCTGGGGGGTCTATAAAACCCCCAGGGCTAAGGAGAATGCACACTTTTCTCATCTCCTCTTCTCCTCTTAGAGTGCATAGCCTCCCGATGGGAGTTTGGGCACTCTTTGGATCCACCTCACCCCAGCGAGTGCATAGCCTCCCCGGTGGGAGTTTGGGCACTCTTCTTGGATCAACTCTCCTCATCTCCACCAAGCCGAGTGCATAGCCTCCCGGTGGGAGTTTGGGCACTCTTCTTGGATCCACCTCACCCCAGCCAGAGTGTATAGCCCTCCCCCTGGTGGGAGTTTGGGCACTCTCCTTGGAATAATTTTCATCTCGATGCAAGTTGCCTGTTTAGATGGGTGAGAATCTTTTGAAAGAGACACCCACCCTTGTAACGAGGCGAGGGGAACCTTCTAAAATGGGAGGATTGATTCGTGAGTCGCCGATCACATTGATCGTGCTTCGGAAAAAATATTATTTTCCGAATGATTTGATTCTTAAGTGTCAAGAAGTCCGATAGCCCAATCTCCGGGGTATTTCACCACTTACGAGATGAGTTTGGGATTGCGGTTTCCCATCCCAGATGATCGCCATTTTGTCAAGATGCGATTTGCATTTCCTGAGGTGGCAATGACGATCGGATGGGACTTATAGTCTTTTCGCAGATGAATTGACTATCGACCTCGCACGGATGTGCAAGTTTACTGATGCACATGGTCGTATCACTGGTGAGGCTACTGACTCCGGATGAAGGATCCTTCCAAGAGTTGGGCACATTCTTTTGTGAAAATGACGGTCTTCGAGAAATGGGGAAAGAGATTTACCCATTCCCTACAGTTGGTGATGAAGATATCTCATGACGAAATTCGAATATTGAAGATCTTGATTTGAGATTCGATATATCGAGATTTGCGGGAGGAATCTTTGTTCGAGGGGCTTTCTATTCATCCCGCGGTCTTATGCGCTTGCGCTGAGAAAGCCCAAAGAGGTTTCCAAATCTCCCAAGCCCTCGGCTTCTTCCATGAAGGACCCATCTCTAATAGAAAAGAGGAAAAGGAAAGAGGTGATGGTGATATCGACACCAAAAGAGTCGCCGAGTAGTCGCCCCAAGGATCTTCATTCCAGGACGTGTTGAATCATTCTGCGTATGTCAAGAACTGCAATAATCTTATGCTCATCATCTTTTATTTTCCATTTCCTTGTGCTTAACGTAATTTTTCTTATTTTAGATCGAAGAAGCAAGAACTTGACTTCAAAATGAACATTGTCAATGACCGTGAGTTCGTGAAGGTCAAGTTTCTCCATGGTGAATATAAGAAGCGGTATGTGGAGAAAGTAAAAGAGATGTCCGGTTGGAGAATCAACTTGATGAGATCAGTTTACTCCGACTTCTCTTTCGTGAAGTTGAGCGGACTCGGATGAATTAGTGGAGGCTAACAGGTTGGCCGCAAAGGATCAAGATCTTTTCCGAAGGTTTCAGTCTTGAGGCAAAGAAGAGAGATTACGCCGCTTTCGAGAAAGAGGCGCCTCGTAGAGCGGAGCGGATCAGTGTGGAGGACTTCAAGAACTCGACACCTTCAAGAGTATCATAGGATCACGCTTGAGGCCGAGACCACGCGGTATGATGTAGAGGTGAAAGCTTTGGAGCGCAGGTGTTGATGAAGGCTTCATCCGAGGTTGGGGACACGCTTGGCGCGAGTCGGTTGAGGTCCTTTCTCCTAGCTAGCTTCCACCCTTCTATGACGAGGATGACTCGATAGTTCTTCATCATCTACCGATGAGACCATCAAGACTAGAATTGTTCCTTTATGTTGCTGCTCGTTGTTGTATATTATTTCGTTGATTGTACTTGTATGTTCTGAGAAATATTAACAATCCACAAAATTGTTTGTGAATATTTCCGAGTTGTGTCAAAGTGTACTCGATAAAGATTCGTGTAGAAGAGATCATCGGGAATCCCTTTAGGATAATTCGATCTATTCTAAGATCATTATTACTTGATGACAAACGCGGAATATATTTATAGAGGTTCTCAACTATCCTAAAGTCATAGATCGGAAAGCCGCTTACTCGATGATGTTAACCTCGTTATGGAGAAAGTTGTGCCTATGTGAGGATTGCCAACTTATCCAAGGTTGTTTATCGGCTACTGACGATGTTAACTCAGATAGGAAGATCGATCAATTCCCTGGGATCGATCTTACCGAATGAGATACAACAATAGCGTGATCTCTTGAGTCGTGTTTTAAAATGCAAGCATAAGCAAGAAAAGTCACAATAAGTATGAGAACTTTAACATAGATAAACATAAATCCAAACACCTTGATGCCAAGGTTGGACAATAAGTACGACAAACAGTATCGATAAATTCGATAACAACAATTGCAATACAAACATACACGATGATAATGTTTTCGATTCACTAGAATAAAAAAGCTGATACATCACTGGTAGTACTTCTGGAGGTTTGTAGCATTCCGTGCACGTGGAGAGTCTTCCCATACCATCCTTAAGCTTGAACGCGCCGCTTGAGACACCACCACATACCTGCCTTCCCAAACCGGTGAGAGTTTGTTCTGTGGGCCTTTTCGAAGTCGAGACTGGGACGAGGTCCCCAACAGATATTGGTCGGGCTTTACCCTGTTGAAACCTCGAGCAATCCTTTGTCGATAGCCATTCTGAGTGCCGACATGTCGGTCTCGCAGAGATCCGATGGAATCGGTTTATCCGCTGTCGCCGCAGATCAAAGTTATGGGTTCTAGGCTCGGGGACTCGATGTCGACCGGAATAGCCTCGCCCAAACACGATTGCTGCTTTCTCCAAGAGGGTCCTCGATGTAGCGGTAAGCCCAAAGAACATTGATAGCTTCGCCCATTGCCCCCGCTGGTTCGGGCCGTCTTTAGCTCTTTAGTATTGTCCTATTGGTGACTTCTGGTCACCCATTTGCCCGTGGATGGGATACCGTGGGATTAACCGATATGCGTACCTCCCGCGTAAAGATGTGAATGTCTTTCCCGTGAACTCGGCCCCATTATCGTGATTTTTTTCGGAATGCCAAACGACAAATAATATTTTTCCGCACAAATTGGGCATTTGTTTCGTGATTTTGGCCGTCAGCCTTCCACCCACTTGGAAGTAATCAACGCCAAGATTATGAATTTTCGCTGCTCCGGCAATGGGAAAGGGTCCCATTATATCGATCCCCATTGAGCAAAGGCCACCTGCCTCGATTGTGGTGAGTTCTACGATGGTGTATGAGTGAGATTGGAATGTAACGACACTTGTTACACTTCTTACAAACCCAATGTGTCCTTCTTCATTGTAGGCCAAGAAAACCTTGCCTCATGATTTTGAGGGGGGATTTTCCTCCCAAATGTTCACCACAAATTCCAATGAACCCTCTCGATTGCAGTTAGCCTCAAGGTGGTAGACACTTTAAGTAGGCCCAAGAAGGACCGCCAGAGTTCGTCACCGACATGGTGAAGTTCGCTCACGCCTGAGACGGATAGCATCGGTGGGTCACTGGCAAGGCCCCGCTTTGAAGAAAGGACATGATCGTCAATCCATGAAGATTCTTTTGGGTCCTCCAGAGATCACCCGCGGCCTCAATACCGGGAAAGTGGATGTCCTCTATATTTCTCTGAAAAGATCTCCGCCGTTGTTGTGGCTAACTTGAGAGGGCATCCGCCGCTGTTCTCGCCTCCCTTGAATATGAGTTATCCGATGGGTCTCATTCGCAAGAAGTGACTTTGCCAAAAGACTGCATCGAGCAAGCCGCTGATGACCTGCATCAAGTCTCCTTCAACCCGTGAGGCCACAAGGAGTCCGGTAGATGGCTAAGTTTTGACCTCACAAATAATGAGCCTTCCGCTAAGGGCCTCAGACATTATTGGTGGTCGGAACTTTAGTCTGCACTCTAAAGTTATTTTACTGGGAGATAAGCAAAATTCCTCCCACACCGGGTACCAAGCTCCATCAACATATAATGTCCATTGATTTGTCATGGAGTGATGAATGATCCGCTCGTGGTGATGGATGGTACATTCTACAACGGTCACGAGCACTTGTGACTTTATATCGACGGAAGAAAATGGATGTCAAACTCTGCTCGACGACCACTTCATCAACCTTCCGATACATCGCTTTGCGTAATAGTTCTTAATGGAAGATGAGTGTGACAGATGGTGGGCCCGAAAGTACGGCCGCGCAATTTTCGTGCGTAATGCACTAGGCCAACGCCGCCTTATCCGCTAGTGGATAGCCCCTTCAGATCGAAAAGGATTTTCGACATAATAAATGGGTCGTAATGAATTCTCCTCGCCAGACGACGAGCTTACGGCATGAGAAGAAAAAGAAGATAGATGTACGCTCCTTGGATAGCTTTGATAGAGAGGGGAAGCTAAATAGACTGGTTGCTCAAAAGCCGACATTCATCTCCACTGGAATCCATTTCCTGCACCCCTTAAGATTTTGAAGAATGGTAGATACTTATCTCCGAAGCCAAGAATCGATAAAGTCAATCCTTCCAAAACGCTTGGACTTCCTTGATCGCTCTTGAGGTGACATGTCCTGAGTGCTTTTATCTTCTGTTGGCCTCTATCCCGCCAGTGACCATGAAGCCTAGAATTTCTCAGGAAACTCCAAAATGCACTTGCTTGGTTGAGCCGCATCTTGTAGTGTCAAGAATGTCAAAGCATCTTGCAGATCGTAAATATGTCGTGATATTTCCAAGTTTTCACCAAAGATATCATCAACATACACCTCCATATTGTGCCCTATAAGATCCTTGAAGATCTTATTCATAAGGCTGATATGTTGCTCCAAAGATTTTTAGTCCGAATGGCATGACCCGATAGATAGTCCCTTATCTGCTTGGAAGGATGTTGCTTCCTCATCTGCTTTGTTCATCCTAATTTGATTGTAGAAATAGCATCCATGAAGCTCAAAGATTCGATGTCTGATGTCGCATCAACTAGTTGGTCGACAATGAGGAAGGGGAAGCTATCTTTGGGCATGCACGACATTAAGGTCGATGCACATTCTCCAGAACCGTTGGCCTTTCGACTAACACCACGTTAGCCAACCGTGGGGTAGTAGACTTCAATGAACTTGACTTCCGTAAGTTTGGTGATTTCTTGTTATATGACCGCAATCGCTCGTAAGCAAAGGTTCTTTTCTTCTCAGACACCGGCCAGATTGAGTCAACTTTGAGGAGTGTAATGACTTCCCGTCAATGCCCGAATATCGATGCCCGTGCAAAGATATCTTGATTTTTACGCGTAAAATCCACGATTCTCGAATCGAGACAACAACGATCCCACCTTCACCTTTCGTGATGGATCAACTTCGAGATAGAAGACAAATTACATCTTCAACCGGAGAAGCCCTTTCGAGGCATCCTCATCTCGCAGTCAAGTTCTCGATGTTGAGGGTTACCGACGTAAATGGTCTTGTTTGATATAAGACGCCAGGTTATTCTGTGATTCCCACTTACCACGCCGATGCCACCGGTCGGAATTTCATCAGGTGAGGCAGTATGTGATCATACCAATATGACCGGAGAGGTCTCCAAATATCAGACACGCGACTTGACTTGACTACAATAAATTGTATCAAGTTGGGTCGGGAAATTCTCCAAGAGTTACGGAAGACCGATTGTCCCTTCCACTAATACCGGCCGATTATCAAATCCATACACCGCCGCTGGTTGAAGCTTCTCTTCTATACCCATGCTAAGGAAAGTGGAGTAAAAAAGAACATCAACCAACTCCCATTGTCGATCAATATCCTTTAATATTGAAGCATGGATCACCACCGTGATGACAAGGGATCTTGATGTGGGATGCTAAGCCTCTAGATCTAAATCATCAAAGGTGATAGAATGGTCAACCCGAGACTTCTTCTGGCTCGCTCTTGAAGGCTGCAATGAATATTTGCTGATAACACCTCCCCGCACTGAATTGTTTATCTCTCCACCGCTTCCTTCCGTGGTTGCCCCCAAAGATTTCGACGACTGGTTGGTTTTGTATAAAACGCCTAGATACCCCTGACGATCTTTTCAATCTCCTCCTTCAGGTGGCACTCTTCGGTGTGCCCTCTACGGTGAAAGTGGCGTAATTCTCTGATTTCCACCTGTGCTTTAAAGGTCGCCACTTGATGCTATCCTCTTCAATATAGGATGTTCAAGCATGACGGTTGAGAGTCATATATTTCCTCTCTGATTGAGTCATATGAGGTCGCTGCTGAGGAGGTTTTGGGGAGGTTGTCGCCTTCTCGAGATGTTTGAACATCACCTTTGGGAACCTTCTTCCGCTTGGTGGTTCAAACTGCCGATGAGCGATAGCTTCACCGGAGATTTGTGCCTCTATTCTGTGGACCGTTAGCATGGAATGGACCTGCTCCGCATTAATGATGAATAAGTATCCCGGCCGAGTCCTCCGAGAAGCACGCCTCAAAAGTTCGATCTACCCCAGACTGCTCTGCTTCGGGGAGAACCTGAAGTATATTCGAGGGACTCTCCATCGCTCGGCGATTCGAGAGATGTGATGAATCTCGATGATTCTCTTGTTCACCGTGAACTGCTCTACAAAAAATTTTGAAGCTCTCCAAATGATCTGACGGACCCTTAGCGAATAGAACCAAGCAGCCGCCCCTTTGAGAGTCCGGGAATACCCGACACAAGACAGTCATTTGACAATGTGCATGATCGCTAGTGATCGATATGCTCGACGGACGGTGCCATCGTAGTGGTCCATGCCGGAAGCTTGAATCTCATCTAACGGGTATTGCAGATGATCTCGCCGAAGGGACGAAGGAAGAGGCGGGAGAATGGATCATTCGACATTGTCGGAACTCTTCGCACCGCCGCCGAAGTTCATCGATAAGATGACGTGGAGTTTCACCGATACGAGCCGAGCCATTCGTGGGTGAGTAGAACCGGCAGATCCGGTTCAAAGATCCGATGTGGTGGTTCTCTACTTATCCCAGATTCCTGCAATCATTCTCGTGAAGAAAATTTGGATTATGCCGGGACGTGCGGAACTTGTGGCTCTTCCAAACATGTGGGGAACATTTTGCGGCCCTCTCGCAGAGTCAAGAATTTCGCTCGGGAATCCTCCATCCTTGAACGCATCTTCCAAAGAGGGGCTGACACCTCACCGGGGACAAAAGTCTTATGTAGAAGTGTTGGAGACTTGGCGCCCTGATCCCGAGAATGAGGAGCGCTGGAGCAAAACCGCTTACCAACCATATTGGAGATATAGCAATGGGGAACTATTTTCCCACAGACGACGCTAAACTGCGCTAGAGAATTTTATTCTAGATGCGAGATCTTCGTCAGCCCAAAAATTATCCAACACACAAGGGGGATATAAACACAGGGGTTATACGTGAAAACCCGTTAAGGAAAACCACGGCCTTGCCCAATCAGAGAACTTTCTATGTGTTCAAAAGATACGTCCTCGCTTCTCATTAGTGAGAAGAAGGTGTTTACTAAACAATATTCCGAGTGTAGAAATACAATATCGTCAACTCCAACCCAAGGGAGAAGTTTCCCAAAAGCGCAAACCGATCTTCGGAGCAACCTCGATCTTCGTGAGAAAGGAGCGAATCGGTCTTTTCTACCCTCTGGGCGATCTCCTAAGCATGAAGCTCCCGATCTTCGTGCACTACTGGTGGCACTGGTGGTGATGGGATCGCCAAGGCCGGTGGGTCGATTTCTCGAGCTCGGTCTTCAAATCGATTCGGCCCTCTAAGATGAGAATGAGGCTCTATTTATAGTTTTTTTTGGGAGTGGCGTGCCTTGTAAATTGTGGAAAACTCCAACCACTCCCATCTGACGCTCAAGCATCCCCTCGATCGACGATGTATTTTGATGATCCGGTGCCTTAATGATGTCGAATTGGGTGATCTTGGATTCGTTGGATTCGCCTTGACGCCGCCAATCTAAATATGTCGCTTTGGTGACCATTTGGCATCAGATCCATTTTCATGCCGATAGCTTGATCCGAGATTCGAGCATCGACCATGCTTGATGTTGCTATGTTCGCCTCATCGAGACGGCCGCTTGACTGTAGTTTGCAAATCGGTGATTAGATCGAAGCATTTCTAAAAATGCCTTGAGATTCGTGCTTGATAAGATTAATTTTCTGAGGATGTATCAAGAGTCAACTAGCCCTGATGTTAATTGTTAACCAAACACGTTCCTTTCGTGTGAAACGGAGTGCACTAATATTGTCAAAAATGTTGAAATTACTAAAATATATTGTCCACAATCAATTCAATCTAGCATGATGTGAATGGTGAGCCACATACATGACATCGCACAAATCGAGCTCAAATTTCCTCGACCATCATCAAACTTGCTCAAATGACTTATCACAGAACCAATTTTGTCGATATGTCGAGAACATCAAATTACTTAAGGGTGATATCCATACTGACCCACTCACTACACGAGACCAAAATGTCAATATTTATAAAATCTTGAAGTGTTGTCATGCAATTTGAGGTGCAAGAAATAAAAAAAATGAAAGAGTCTAAAAAAATTATATATTATCTAATCTTATTAACATAAATGTATAATAAAGAGAGAGAGAGAGAGAGAGAGAGAGAGAGAAGCCGTTAAAATTATATTATTCTTGCTCCCTCAATTCTTGTAGCCATCAAAATCGAGTGAAATCAAACCTTATTTACTGTCCCCATCTGCTCTATCTCAATAACAAACATCTACTATCTCGTTCAACATCCACACTTCGTCTCCCACTCTCATTTCTTTTCTTCTCCCCCATCTACTATCTCACGCAACATCCACACTCTGTCTCCCACTCTCATTTCTTTTCTTCTCCCCCATCATTCTTAGGCAAGTAGTTCTCCTCCACAAGTGACTTTTCTTTCTTTAATTTCCACGAAGTAGCCTTGATCTCTTCTTTTCTCATTTTTCATGAATGATGCTTTTCCAAACTCACACCTTCAACGAACCTATGTTTCCTTTTTATTCTTATTATCGTTCGCTCAATAGTCTCCCTTATCCTTCTATTTGAACGATAAAACTTGTCAAGTTTCATTTCCTATTCATGTAAATAAATAAGTTGCTTTACCTCCATGCTCATTTCACTGATTTGATTCCCACACAACAAGTTAATGATATTGTAAGTCCTTCCTTTAGTCTTTCATTTTCTCTCATGACAATCATCACACAAATTATTATTTTTCTTCATATTCGCATTCTTCCTTACTATCTTCCATGACATCCACACTTCATCTCCTTATTTATTTTATTCTCCCATCATCTCACATCTAGGCTCTTAAGTAATTTAACCTCTCTGTTTCTCTCATGAGAGTAAATTCTACCTCTTCTCCCTCACATTCAAACTACTTATACTACCTCTTCCTTGTTAGCACGCTTTGTGATTAAACCTGTTCTTTTCCTTTCTTTTGCTATTCAAGATTAGCCTCCTCAGACTCCTCTGCTTGAACAACAAACCAGTTTATCTTTTCTTTTTCTCATAAAGAAGTCACACTTACTTATTTCAGTTCGACACAACAGTTGCTGATTCCAACACGAGCACTCTCCCTATGATCTTCCTTTTTTGCTCACCGCTTCAACGTACGAACTTCACTACCTGTTACCTTATTATGCCTATATCCGACCATCAACTCATCTTACTACACTAACCTTTACTTAATTCTCGCCAAAATTGTACAAACCACATCTTACTTGATAACCCCCACTCTCTGCACATATCAGAAGCAGCTAACTCGACCCTCCAAATACTTCCTCTTTCTCCTTGATTATCTTCTCTCACTCTCTCTCCAATGCAAAGTTAAAATTGCAAGAAAATTCCCTAAAAGTACCCATGCACATTGTCTATTGTGGTGGGAAAAATGTGTAAAAATTAAGTACTTGTGTATGTTGTCCAATGCAATGAGAAAAATTTTTCTTGCTTCTTTGTGTAGATATTAGCTCATGAATGTCTTTTTAAGCGTCGTGGTGAAGACCCCTAATCGCGCTGTCACTAGACACTATCCATGCACACTCTTATAAGCGTAGTGGGAAAGCCTAGCATATCCGAAGCAAAAAGTTAAACTTGCATAAATGACATGATGACAAAAAAAAAATATTGATGCATTTGGAATATCAAATTTATATATGGCTAATACCTATATAAACTTACTCATTGTATGAGTGCAAAACATCAATATTTGTACGAGTCTCAAGGCGATGCCATGCAATTGAGGCACAAAAAATGACAAAAAAAAAATCACAAAGTTTAATTCAATATTATTAACACTTAATTGTTTATTTAGTACAATTACTATAATATATAATCACTTTATTAAAGTAATTTTGGGATATTTATATTACTAAAGGATGATAATATTTTAAAATATAATTGAAGATAAATACTTGGATGTAAACCTTATTATATCATGTTTTTTTCGACACATGTTGATTGTAATAAGTGCATAGCCATGCTAAATATTTATAAAGGCTTAAAAATGATGTGTAAAAAAAGTTTCTAAAAAACCATGTTATACAAAATTGGTAGGCAAATGATGATAACCAGTGCATGTAAAAGCAAATGCTCCTACAAGATGATAAATGTAATTTTCTCATCAAAGCTTTCTTGGCTTCCATGATAATTATTTTTTGGTAGTTCTTCATCAAGTCTTTCTCCTTGATGACCTTGATGACCTTGAAGACTTTGTGCACATAGATAGACAGAGTCTTAAGCTCTTTTTGCAAGTTATTGCTTGACCCTATTGAGCATAAAAAGATTGCTTCACCTCACTACTAGATATATTCATCCACGAGAATTCACGAGTGTATTCCTCCTAATAAGGAACTACTTCATAGAGCTCATAAAACGATAACATAAGCCACCTATTCATCTTGATCTTCTAAGTCACTAGATTGTGATCTTCGTATGTCACGCTCAATGCACATAAATAACTTTCCTATGAGAATCTAGATTCACAGATTTTTACAAGAAGGTACTTTATCTCTCAAAATGGTATTATTCAATGATCCATTTGAGTAGGTATGCTATGATAGTTACCTATCTAAGGAGACCACAAAGACTTGTTAGTTGGGCTTGCGTCTCCTATCTACAGGGTATGGAATAGAATTATTCTTGGTAGAATTATTACTAAATTTGCTTAGTTTAATTGCATTGTACAACATGATGGAGGTGAGCATAGTTCTCTTACTCTCATTATACTAGCCAAGATATATAGAAGATGCAAGCCCAATTGACAAGTCTTAGAGTGTCTTCTAAGGATAATTCTCTTGCTTTGCAAAATGCCACCTTGCCTTGGCAATATGCCTAGATTCATATCACAATGTCTCGGCCAACAACTATACATTCTTTCTCCCCATCACTCTCTTACCTTCTCTCTAAATAGGGAACACTTCTCCCTTTCACTCTCTATAAAAGGATACTTAGCAAAAATCATACAAAGAAATGGCATATTGTGTAAGGCACCTTAGCCTAGTGGTTGAGAGCTTTGACTTTTAACCAAGAGGTCTTGGGTTCAAGTCCTTACACATGCGTTCTGTGCGTGAGTTTACAAATGAATTCATTCAAATGTCCCAAAAGAAATGATATATTTGCTTGGAGATTTCATCGTCCCTCCAGAAGAAGCCACCTCATGCGAATGTAAAATATAAGAAAATTTTAAGTACCTAACATGCCGAGAAAATGCAAAATAAATTATAAATACCCATTCTTGATATTCCAACATGGCAGGACAATTTACTAAAAAACTAAGTACACGTATGCGTTGCTCCACTATGACGAGGAAAGACTAAGTTGTGTTTTTTCATGGAGGTTTTGAAGACCTATGAACATTTTTTTTTAAACACAAATAGTATAAAAAATTCTTGAAGTGTCATGACACCAACCGCACACTTTTTGTGGTAGGCTAAGCATTATTGAGATAGCCCCTCACTATGAATGATGTCAGTATGCTATCAAAATGCAATCAAATATAAAATATTTGTGGCCTACAACATAAGCATGTGACATCTTGGTCATTATCAATTTCTTATATGCTTAATAAATAAGATCAACTAAAGAATGATTAAAAATTATATACATAACTAAAATAAGAATCAACTAGTTTGGAATGGAATCCAAGATTTATTATATTCAATAATTTTTATGATGTATCTTACATACACATTTGCGTATACAAATTAATATATGGTTGTGGGTTCCGAAAATTCGCCACCGACCTCTCGATAATATTGTTGAATAATTGAATTGAAGAGAGTATGATTTAAAGTGTCGGTATACTTTTCAAAAGACAGATGAAATAGTAGATAAGACACTACCCAGAGATTTCACCCTCATTTTGTGAGAACTTTAGATATGGTTCCAGGTTTCCTATAGGCGTAAGCCCCTATAGTTAATTACCCCTCCCAATAAGTGAGAGAGAACTTTCGATTAAGGCTAGTCGTTAGATCGCTTAATGCGTAGCGTATAATAGCAACATATGGAGTTTCAAAATTTAAGATTTATGAAATTCATCATTTCAGCTTAAATCAGATGGTTGAGGGAATGATGATGTGCCCGATTTAGATCCCATGGTTCTGTCATCCCGGGCAGTCACGATCCCTAGTATACTTGGTCAGAGGAGGTAGTTGACCCAACCTAAGAGAAGGATCCTCATCAATAACACATGAGTTACGTCGTCCAAGAAATTCTTATAGACCTGGGATGGTGTTTGTTTAAGGAGACATAATTAAGTCTACCTTAGCTAATAGAAGGTTGTTTTCCCTATCAGGTGTACCCTATGATTCAAAACTCAAAGGACAGAGCCATTGAGGAGCACGATCGTCATTATAATGGAGCCCGTCAAACCACCGTCGAGGATTCGTCATAACGCTTCATCTATAGAGCCTACTTGGCCAAACCGCTGAGAGGACATGGGCTCCATCGCAAGAGATTGATTGAGAGTGAACATAACAGAACACTTGATTTGACATTAACTCCTTTGTGAGCTAGAGTTTTTTTAATTTGCCACCTTTGACAAACAGTTACGAAAGGTGGATGGATTGAGTTTTGATTTAAGCTTTTAATGATAAAATTTCATTTAAACAGTTTCAGATTGCTATTTGATTAAAATTAATTTGATTAAAAAAATTGATTAATTTGAATATATTTAAGAGCTTTAGATCCTGTCAACTCTGTTTAGCTGCTAACAGATGATTAGATCTACTGTCATCTGATAGAATCAGTTTCTCAAATATTTCACTAATTAGAAACTCTTATTATAGATTTTTAAGTTTTGTTAAAACTCTACCCAGGAAGTAACCCAGCATCCTGACACTTGAATTTAAGCATTCAACATAATATCGGGGCACATGTGAGTGTATTTAAGACTTTATATAGTGTTTGTTTCTTAATTATGAGATTGATTTCAGATTTTTATTTAATTCCAATTTAGCCTGCTTTCATTAAAATTTGCACTTGAAATCTCTCCAAGAACACGTGAATTTATAGTTTTAGATAATTTCACTTAATTAGTGATTTCGTTGATTTTAAAATTTATAATTAGAATGAAATCCCTCAATTTTTGATTAAAGGAAGCCCTATGATTTTATAGATTTTGATTTAGTATCGCCTTCTATCTACTTGTACAAAGAGTTGCAGATCTGGTGGCGAAGAAGACATTTTGATTTAGATCGTAGTTTAAAATATTACTTGCACTTAGTTTACTTGTTGAGTTTTTGCAATTCTCCCAACTTGATTATGTTCAATTTACATTAATTTTGATAAGTTATGTCGATTTAAGTATTTGTTGCTTTAGCCCTACACATGCTTATTAGCTAGCATAGTAATCACGTCCATATTCGTATAAGAGTTATTAAACCCAAGTTGGATTCATCTTTAGATTTTAAGTTTATTACAAATTTATTATGAATTTAGTATTGGTCTCTCCAAATTTTACTTGCATTTTAAATGAGTGTTCTATTCTTTCCAAATTTTTTTTAAGGCTTCCCCCCTATTTCTCTTTGATTTAACATTTATCTTCATATTGATCATATATTCTTTTGTTTGACTTAAATTTAGGTAATTTTCATTTGAATTTGTTTTAGTCCTGAATTTTGGTCTAAATTTTTGCCTCCCTCATCTCCGATATAATCGAGTGTTTTGGCTTACTGACGCCTCTTGAGATAATATGTCTTGTGACCAAAACCCATCTTCCCTCGAACACAGAGACCTTCAAACCTGAAAGAAGATAAATACAATATATATTCATCCCCCCTTTTTTTGTTTGACGCTTTTAGTTTAAAATTAGTTGTAGGTTTCCTTACTTAGAGCTCTTAAGTCAGTTCATTTCACTCTCTCATTTTTCTTAAGTCAAAAGATTTGATGCAATTTTGGCGTACTCCCGTCATCCGCAGATCGTGTATTTTGGCTTACTCGACATGCCCTTTTAGTAGTGGTGTGTCTTGTGATCACTAATTTTCATTTCATCGCACCCTTGAGCGACTGACTGAAAGAAGACACAATATATATATTCACCTTCCCCCTTTTTTTTGTAAGTCTAGAAATTAAACAAAGTTTTGATAGCATTTCGTCTAGGATGAGCGGCATCTAACGGATGTTGGCTTTTCGACGCCTCTTGAGGAGTGGTGTCTTGACCAACAACCGATTTTCATCTCATCGCCTCTTGAGCATGATGGGGCCTTCAAACCCGCAAAGAAAGAACATGTATATATATATATATATATATATATATATATATATATATATATATCTCCAAATTCATGATCCCTATTCTTTTTCATTTTTGCGATGCTGTGAGGGAAGAAGGTTCAGTCTGAGAATGTAATCTGAGGAGAAGCGTATGACAAAATTGAAGAAGAATTATTCTTGGCGATATTCTCGGTTGCGGTGAAGTGAAAGTGGAAGGATAAAGGCGAGGAAGTCACGGCGTCAAAATCGAAAGAAGAATTCAGCTCTTGGCGATGTTGCTTGGTTTCTTGTGAAAGCAAAATTAGAAGGATAAAGTGAGGAGTGTGATGCCGAAAATCGAAAGAAGAATTCACCTCTTGACTATATTCTTCTCTTGATTTGCGGCGAACCGAAAATTGGATTAGTTACGGGCTGTGGGAAGAAGGCTGCAGCAGCAGAGCGGATAGCGGGCTGGTGGGACGCACACAGTGGGATAACGGGATTAGGCCGGAGGGCTGGACGGAGGAGCGGGTCGGCTGCAAGCTTACGGAGCATTGTGGGTTAGAACGGGAAGCGGAGCGGGTCGTGCGGGATGGGAAGCGGCGGAACGACGCGGGTCACAGGGAACGATGGAACGCAGGCACTTTGCGGCAGCGAGCCGAAACAGTGGGTTTTGTGGGTCACGCGGCATGGAGGACAGCGCGGGCTGCGGCCGATTGGGCTGGCGGGTCACGGGATTGCGGGACAGCGCGGTAGGCGCGGCGCAGCAGGCCGGTGGGCCGGAGGCGGTCGCACGGAACGGGATTGGGCTAGCAGGTTGCGCGGAACGACGAAGCGGTCCGTGCGGGCTGCGGGCAACGGGCCGGAGGCGGGATCGGAGGTGCGGCACGGCGGGCCGGAGGCGGGACGCGCGGAATGGGATTGCGCCGGAGTGGGTTTTGCGGGCCGTGGGATTGCGCCGGACCGTGGGACACGCGATAGCGCGGGACACGCGATTGCGCCGAAGCGGCGAACAACAGAGCGCCGGAGGAGATTGAGAGGGAGAGGGAAAATTACCTGTGTAGACGGATTTCCAACGTGGGAAAGCCGAGAGAAGAGACTTGGAACCATTTTTTTTCTCCTTTTCTTTATTCCTTTTTTTTCAACCAACCAAATTGAACATAGGGGTAACAGTTGAGCATAGGAGAGATTAATTTAAGAATTTTAAATAAATTTTAAATTGATTAAATAGTTTTGATATGAATTTTGTACCGGTAAATTAAGGTAATTTCGATGTTCCGAACGTAATGACACAGTTCGTTTCACGATCGGAGGCCGTTTGGTTCAAGTCGACGCCAAATTGGATCAATTTCTGCTCAAAATGCGCATCGCCGCTTTCTACCACTTGATTTTTTTACAGACTCTTTCGAATTGAGTGTGAATAGCCTTATTTGATAGATTTTAATGTTTTGAAGCTAACGACACAATCAATTTCATGAACGGAGGTCATTTGGATTGTGTTGGTGCCTCCTGACCATGATATGCGTGCAGACGCATTGATGACTCGAGCGCTTGATCGGTTGATTATCAAGTCATACAATATTTATATTCTAACCAGTTTCAATGTTCTGAACACAATGACAAAGTCCACTCGTCAATCGGAGGTCATTTGAGTTAATTTTGGCAATATCTAGTGTATTTCAATCTCGATTTGCGCACTGCAACTTCTGATTATTCGACATTTGCACAGACTCGTCTGAATTGAGCGCGGACAGTCTCATTTGATAGTTTTCAATGTTTTGAAGCTAACGACGCAATCAATTTTATAAATAGAGGTCGTTTGGTCATCGTTGCAGCTTCCTGACTCTAATATGCGCATCGACACATTGATAGCTAGAGCGCTTAATCAATTGCTCGTTAGATTTTGCAATATTTATATTCTAATCAATTTCGACATTCTGAACGTGACGGTGAAGTCCGTTCATCGATCAGAGGTCATTTTGACTATTTTCGGTGACATCTAGTGTATTTTGAGCCCCGATTTGCGCATTGTCACCTCCAAAGTCCGTCGAATTTAACTTGTGGGCTTGTCTTCATTTACGACACATATGAGGAGGTCAATAATGGTGGAAATAAAAGAAGCTTGTAATGGCAAAGCCAAGAGAAAGTGGAGCAAGTACTACATGGGAGAGAGATATAAAAATGATATCTTATGATCTTTGTTTGAAAGAGATACAATTAGGATAGACCAACTACCTACTTTAACAAGAATGGTTGATAGAATATAACAAAAAAATTTGACAAGAGAATTGGAAGGGAATATAATAGAATATAACTAAAAAAATAAATGTGATCAATTGAAGAATGAATAAAAATAATATAAGGTACTAAAATGAAGATCAACTAATTTGAAATGAAATCAAAGAAAGATCATTGATAAATCAAATGATTTGGTGGTAAGAGAAGCTTCAAGTAAAGTTCTAATATGCACTTGTACCTTCATTTTACTTTACAAAAATTATGGTGTGCATAATATGTAATGCTTTTTTATGAATTGTAGGTAGTGTCAAATGCAAGATAATATAGATATTGCACCATAGATCTTAAACTAAAAGAGAAGTTAGATCTCATATTTGATGGTTTGTCTGCTACTGGTATCCATTTATGAACTCTAAACTAAGAGATTGATGAAGATTTATAGAAGCAAGACAATTTTGAGCAAAGAGAGAGTTCAAATGATTTTATTAATGAATCATCACATGCCATAGATTCCTATATTGAATCTAATCATTCTAAGCATCCACCATCTCTAGGGCCTTATATACAATCGTACTTTTATTTTACTTTATATAATTCTTGTGTGCATAATATGTAATGCTTTTTTTTATGAACAATGGGTAATGCTAAATACAAGATAATATAGATATTGCAATATAGATCTTGAACTAGAGAAGTTAAATCATATGTTTGATGGTGTGATTGATGTTGCTCATTTATGAACTCCAAACTAAGAGGTTGATGAAGATTTATAGAAGAAAGACAATTTTGAGTAAAGAGAAAGTTCAAATGATTTTATTAATGAATCATTGCATGCCACATATTCCAATATTGAATTCAGTCATTTTAAGCATCCACCATCTCTAAGCCCTTATATGCACTTGTACCTTCACTTTACTTTACATAAATTCTTGTGTGCGTAATATATACTGCTTTTTTTATGAATAGTGGGTAATGCCAAATGCAAGATAATATATATATATATATATATATATATATATATATATATATATATATATATATATATATATATGGTGCGGTTACTACTGTTCATTTATGGACTCCAAACTAAGAAGTTGATGAAGATTTATAGAAGCAAGACAATTTTGAATAAAGAGAAAGTTCAAATGACCTAATTAATGAATTATTGCATGTTGCAAATTCCTAAACTAAATCCTGTAATTTTAAGCATCAGCTATCTCTAAGGGGCCTTAAGAAGAAGAAAAGTGATGTTATATTTCTATAAAATCAAATTTTCCAATTAGTTACTACATACACCAATATGACTTCTAGATTGAACAAGCCACATGCACCACCATCCATTTCTGATGTTATCATTTATTAAATTAGGTTACCAAAATTTTTGAAGATATTCCTCTTTATTTATACTCAACGAAGCTGCTTGATGATGTTAATAAGAGGGAGATTCTTATAGCAATGGTGTCTAAGCGAAGGGTACATTGTCTTCATTATGATTTTGAAAATCATGATGTGTAACAATTATTATTACTAATGATTTAGTCAATGATTAGAGCGGGGGTAATTAATATTTGTAATTGGCTTACATTTATTGATGTTTTTGATCTTTTAAACTCTATATGTTGATGTTTAAATGTCGAATGAAATTAGTAAGCTTTGTTGTATTATTTATTTCACAAGTATATTAATATTCTTATTTTGATTCATTGTTTAAATATTGTGTAATGTTACTTTACACATGTTAATGCTTTGACTACTAATATCAATTTGTCTCACGAAATTCAAGAATCTCAATTATTTTTATAATTGCCTATTGCGACTGTGATTTACAATGAAATGTATTTATTTCACACGAGAAAGCAAATGTGAGAGAAAATTTTATAGGTGTTCTAGAAATTGAACAGGATGATTGCAACCTTATAGGTGGCCTGATGAATACGAGGGAAACACTTCAAATAATGATCATGTATGAAGAGTAGTATTAGAGAAAAAAAAATTTAAAGACTTAACTATCTGGATAACAAGCTTATTATTTTGATAGCATTAATTATTGCTATTATAATTTTAATATTGGTGTTATTCTGTATTATGTCATGCATAAACTATTGATATAAATTAGTAGATTTATTACTATCCTTGAATATCAAAAAATTTATTTCTTATCATTCTATTTCATGTTATTATGCTTAGCATTATAGTTTTTTTTTTTTTTTTGCATAAACAACTATAGCACATCAAATTCTCAACTAAAGTTTTCAAATAAAATCATAGCTTCAATAATAGTAGCTTTTTTACACTGACTTTTTTATAGTAACTTAACAGATGCTTTTCAAATAGTTGCAACTGCCTTAATTAGGCCATTGGTCTAAAGTCTAATTTTTTTTAATCTATCAAAATTTAATTATTTTTTAAAGTAATTTAATATTAAAATTTCTCCTTATGTTTGATCTTTTCTATATATAATTGTCATAGATGATTTTAGTGCTATCAACTATCATCCTTCATTATAATTGCATTGCATGCTTGGGAGGAATATTAACTATTAAGGTAGTAGAATCGAATTAGTGCTTATAAAAAAATGTTATGATTTGACTTATGAGGTAAGTGCTTACCTGATTATATTTTTAGCACTTTAAGTTTGTGTAAGCAATTGATGTAGACTTATGATGATTATAAGGAACTATTCAATGAGGCGTAATTGATGATAGCTTGCATTACTTCATATTCTAGTGGCAAGGTGTGACCTTTCATTTCCTTTATATTGTTATGTGAGAGTTGGTAAGAGAGATGGATCTTAATTCTTCAATTAAAATGCATATGATGAGTCTCTTAGGCACCTTGATTACATTAATGATTATTAGTTGATATTGTGTACGTACAAATCTCATTATTTATACCATGCCTAAATGTCACACTTTTTTATGTTGAATCCAAATTTGTTTGTAGAATGATGCATGACTTTTCTCTAGGCACACAGAGAGTGGGCTAGATCAGATAGGACAAAGTGAATAGAAAATAGAATAAAAAAATTAGAAATATGAGAAATTTCACAATATCAAAGATTAAAAGTACAAGTATGGGAATATCTCACACACTCTCTCTCTATCTCTCTCTCTCTCTAGAAAAATATCTCAAAGGAAAATCCCTCTCACCTTCTCAAGAATCTCATTTTTTATAGGACCGAGAGCTACATAAAGAAAATACAAACATCAACTATGTTATTTTTATAAGAAGACTCACCCGATCGAGAATGGGTGAGTGGTACATGTCAATTGATGAGTTCCCAAATTTGGTTTCTAATGCTAGTGAGGCAAGTTATATGAAGTAGATGTTCGGATGCATAGTTGCCCGTATGTGAGCAAGTCTTCATATTGCTGGTCACTCGACTGGGATAGTCTTTCTTTACGCTCTCATGCATAGAGCAAATTCTTGTGGGTGAGTGGATTACTTGTTTAAATTTTGTTTCTCACTACTACATGCTCCTATGTCAATCTCTCTAATAACCAAAAATAATAATTAATTACTTTTACCAAATTGACAGCATCGATTTGGATCCGAATTGACGTTGTCGATACAAAGTTAGGGAAAGGCCGAACACACGAGAGGGAGAAAGAGAGAGAAAGAGAGGGGTTGGGAGGAAGAAGCCGCACATGTGTGTGCCCTAATCGAAGGAGACGAAAGCCGTCGTTGTTATTGAATTGTCGAGCCACTGAACTGCTGACGTTAATCTCCTCTTGTTCCTCCCGTTCGCGTGCGATCGAGAAAGAAGAAAGCGAAATACCTTTAACATGATAATTTACAATACCTTTAATTTGAATTATTTTATGATTGATAAGAATGATAAATATTAAGCGAAATTAAACTAAATCTATTTAAATTTAGCCATTTTAACACCTTAAACTTCTTTATATTAAGAAAAAATAATAGGATTTAGAGAATATTATATTTTATTTTGTACATGTATAAATATACTAGAAGAAAAAGTAAGCAAGCATAATGTCATATTATTATGTTAAATGAAGCAAATATTAGGGTGAATTGAAGGTGCTCACAGCCTCTCCAAAATTCTAAAATGGCAGGTTGCAAATGGTGAGCTGATCGACCCAATCAACCATGCTTGGATTACAAACATTCCACTTGCCAAATGGCCAGCTTACATCAATATATATAGCATAGACAACCTCTAGGTTGTAAATTTGATTTCTGGGAATGGACAGTTGGATTTGGAGCAGCTTGAACAGTAGTTTGGTGCCATCATGACTGAAACTATTGCTGATGTTCAAATTCACAACAATTTGAATGAGGATCACCCTAAACTCTTGAAACTTCCTCTGGGAAAAACCATTACATCTATGGCTTATGCAACACAATTCAATTCGGGGATTGACTGGACTGAATGACTCTCAAAAGTCAACTTGCAGCCCATAGTGAGAATGTTTTGGTGGAGGCTAATGAAGAATGCTTTGCCAACCAACTATTGGCTGACAAGAAAGGGCCTTGAAGAAGATCGTGGTTGTCCCTAGGGCTGCAGTAGAGAAGAAGACATTGAACGTCACAGTAAATTGTTCTCTCACCATTAGCATTATCTAGATTATCCGGTTATGGGTTTCCCATTCCTACCTTCACTAACTTTGTCGATTGGCTAATTGCCCTCTCCAAAGTGAACAAGTATCAAATGTCATGGTCTAGGTGCTATTGCTTTATAATCTACCATGTTTGGAGAAGCAGAAATGTTAAGACACATGGCCGCCCCCATGGAACTCCTAAGATCATTGCTTCTACTGTTCATGAAACACTTACCAACCTCATCCCCTTCCCATCCCAAGAGCACTGGGACACCACCCAGCCCTATAGTAGGCTGTTTCTGCCCAACTTGTGGTGTCCTCCCTTCCTGGTTGGCTTAAGGCGAATGTTGTTGGCTCCCTCCTCCCATCAGGAGCTGCCTGCATTGGCATAGTCATCAAGGAAAGCTATTATGTTAAACTCCAAGCTATGATTCATATCAAAAGCATTGTTGAGCCTTAGATGTTTGAATACAAAGGGATTGTTGTGGAAGGTGACAACAGTAGTGTTGTGGACTTTATGGAGCATAGCATGAAGAAAGAGGTTTGGAGTGGCAAACCTATAGATAGACCAGACATCAGCCTTTTGAAGAACTTCCATCAAGTGCTATTCTCACTCTCAGAGCCAGTAACAGACTGGCAGACTTTTGTGCAGAAACTACTACAGGTTTTGATTTTGTTTGGCACAGTGCTGATAGTCACATCATCCCTCCACAATTTTTTTGTGCTTTTGGAGGAGGATAAATCCCATATTGTAACTACTTAGTTTCTTGTTTCCTTTTTGAACACTCTTTGTTCTTTTTTACTCTTTTATTAATGCAAATGCATACTTTCAGAAATGAAGCAAATGTTAAATGAGAAGAACTATAAAAATCCTTAGCTTAAATTTAACTAGAAAGAGAGTATTTGATTAAAATAAATAGAGAGTGTTGTATACGTTAAATAAATTAATAGTTAACTCAAATTAATATGATAGCTAATATTATTAATAATTAAGTTTACTTTACTGAAAAATAAATAATTATTTTACGATGAATGCGAGTGTTAAATAACAAAAGATATAAGTTTACTTGGTAATTATTCTCTCACCATTAGCATTATCCATATTATCTGGTTGGGGGTTTCCCATTCCCACCTTCACTAACTTTGTCGATTATCTAATTGACCTCTCCAAAGTGAACAAGTATCAAATGTCATGGTCTAGGTGCTATTGCTCTATAATCTACCATGTTTGGAGAAGCAGAAATGCTAAGACACATGGTCGCCCCCATGGAACTCCTAAGATCATTGCTGCTACTGTTCATGAAACACTTACCAACCCCATCCCCTTCCCATCCCAAGAGCACTGGGATACCACTTAGCCCTATAGGTTGTTTCTGCCCAACTTGTGGTGTCATCACTTTCTGGTTGGCTCAAGGCTAACGTTGATGGCTCCCTCGTCCCATCAGGAGCTGCCTACATTGGCATAGTCATCAAGGAAAGCTCTTATGTTGAACTCCAAGCAATGATTCATATCAAAAGCATTGTTGAGCCTTAGATGTTTGAATACAAAGGGATTGTTGTGGAGGGTGACAACAGTAGTGTTGTGGACTTTATGGAGCAGAGCATGAAGAAAGAGGTTTGGAGTGGCAAACATATAGATAGCCCAAACATCAGCCTTTTAAAGAACTTTCCATCAAGTGCTATTCTCACACACCCTCAGAGCTAGTAACGGTGCAGACTTTTGTGTAGAAACTACTATAGGTTTTGATTTTATTTGGCACAGTGCTGATAGTCACATCATCCCTCCGCAATTTTTTGTGCTTTTGGAGGAGGATAAATCCCATATTGTAACTACTTAGTTCTTGTTTCCTTTTTGAACACTCTTTGTCCTTTTTTACTCTTTTATTAATGCAAATGCATACTTTCAGAAATGAAGCAAATGTTAAATGAGAAGAACTATAAAAATCCTTAGCTTAAATTTAACTAGAAAGAGAGTATTTGATTAAAATAAATAGAGAGTGTTGTATATGTTAAATAAATTAATAGTTAACTCAAATGAATATGATAGTTAATATTATTAATAATTAAGTTTACTTGGCTGAAAAACAAATAATTATTTTATGATGAATGCGAGTGTTAAATAATAAAAGACATTTTAGTAAAATAGATAAAATAATTTTATTTTTTTTCTTGTGTATAATATAAGTTAGAATTAATGTACTAAATGCTAACTATCTATATGAAATACTAAATTATTTGAAAAAAAAATAACATTAAAAGAATTTAAAATACTAAAGTATTAAACTAAAATTGTGAAGTAATAAATGATTTACTATTGAATACTAACCATGAGTGCAACAATTATTCTAGGTGTCTCTCAAAATAAAACAAGCAGGTCATTAAAGAAATAGAAGATTCAAAAGAATTCGTTTGGTGCAGAAACTGTTACAGGTTTTGATTTTGTTTTGGCACTGTCGATAGTCACATCATCCCTCCGCAATTTTTTATGCTTTTGGAGGAGGATAAACCCCAAATACAACACTCTTTATACATTTTTACTCTTTATTAATGCAAATGCATACTTTTAGAAATGAAGCAAATATTAAATGAGAAGAATTATAAAAATCCTTAGCTTAAATTTAACTAGAAAGAGAGAGTATTTGATTAAAATAAATAGAGAGTGTTGTATATGTTAAATAAATTAATAGTTAACTCAAATGAATATGATAGTTAATATTATTAATAATTAAATCGATTTGGTTGAAAAATAAATAATTATTTTATGATGAATGTGAGTGTTAAATAATAAAAGAGACATCTTAGTAAAATAAATAAAATTATTTATTTTTTCTTATGTATAGTATAAGTTATAATTAATGTACTAAATGCTAATTATCTATATGAAATACTAAGTTATTTGAAAAAATATATATAACATTAAAAGGATTTAAAATACTAAAGTATTTAATTAAAATTGTAAAGTAATAATTGATTTATTATTGAATACAACCATGAGTGCAACAATTATTATATGATCTCTCAAAACAAAACAGGCAGTCATTAAAGAAAGAGAAGATTCAAAAGAATTCATTATAAGGTGGATAATTATGTTCCTATATTTATAATAAAATTTTACTTCTCCTTATAATTGAATGCATTTGTATATAGTTAGAAAATGATTCTTTATTGTAATTAGTAATTTATTTTCTTACCTCTTTCAAAATAAATAATTTAAATGTTAGTTGTATATATTACTATTTTTATTCTTGTACAGATTTGAATGATTTACTGCTTTGTACTAACATAGACAACTTCATAAATGCATGAGATAATTAATATACAAATTTATGTTCCCTTTATGGTATTGGCTGGGGATGCAACGTACCCGTGCAAGTAAAAGAAAATAGTTGCTTATTCTTCGGATAGGTTTGAAAAAGATTTCTTTCTAGAAAAAGTTCTTAGACGATGACTCCTGTGATGATTGATAAATAAAAAAATAATTTGTCTAAGAAATATTTTCTACATGTATCTCTTGCATGTTGGATTGTTTAAGCACACCTCATATACTATTCATCTTAATAATAGATCTATCATGCATATTAATTCTATAATCTTATTGTACTATAGTGTAGAAACATATTTATCTATTAAAAATATTATTCAATTACAAGTTGTTTTACATTTTTCAGGTAACCTTCCAAACTAAATGAAATTAGAAGGGAGTAATATATTTAAAAAGTAGAGATTTCAAGAGATAGATGATTTAGTTTATGTTTTAGTTTTGTTATATATGACTTCAGTTTATGGATATTTATACTTGTAGACAAAATTTAGTATTTATGTATTTGATATTTCTAGTTGGCTCTTATGGACTTGGAAGATGTTTTGTATCTTATACTTGCTGGGATGTGTTTAAGTAATTGTAAGAAAAGTTATTTCCATCTGATTACCTTGTTCCTGCCTTGGTATTCTAAGCTTACAGGCCAGGTCGTGATAAGAATGGTATCAGAGCCAAGATTTTCGTACAAAGAGCCATGAGGAAGATGATAAATTTTCTAAAAAGATTTATATTTGATTTTATTGATTGATATATAATGGTTATAAATAATTTGTGCTTCTCATGCCTATGGAATCAAATCACAAGGATATTATGGGTGATAATAGAGAAACACAGACTACTGAGCAACAAAATTTAGTACAATCGCTTGCACTTGCTATAGATGCATTTGCCAAAATGATAGAAGCAATGACACACATAATACAAAATCAATAGACTCAAGCTAGTGAAAGTTGTGGAGACCCTATGGATAAATAACTAAAATTATTCGAGGACATGAGGCCACTTATTTTCTCAGAAATAGGAGGAAATATAGAAGCTAAACATTTGTTAATGATGATAGAGAAAATCATAGAAATTATATCATGCTCTCCAGAAAGAAGAGTTGCATTGACTTCCTTTGCTTTTGAAGGAGAAACTAAGAGATGGTGGCGAGGACAATTGCAATATAAGTTTGAAGGAAGATATTGCAATCTTATTTTATGAGAGGATTTTGTGAACTTTCAGATTTTGTACCTCTCAATTAAGAGATAAATTGAGGACAACTTCATTAGATTAGTACAAGAAGATCATTTTATCATGTAATATGAACCCGAATTCACTATGCTTTCAAGGTATGCCTAAATTGATACCAAATACAGAAGAGAAGTGTCATAGATTTCTATCTAAACTGAAGGATGTATTTAGACAACACTTGATTCCTCTGGATATTGATGATCATTCTGTGTTGGTGGCTAGAAGGATAGAGTTAGATTTGCAGGCTACTCAGAGCAGGCGAGATATTCAGAAAAGGAGGATTGATGATACGTCAAAATCTGGATAGAATATTCAATTTTAAAAGTCAAATTGGAAGAAACCTAAGTCTAGAAATACTGCCAACAGTAGTAATGTTACTACATGCCCAAAATGTGGAAGAGTGCATAACAGGGAGTGCCTCTCAGGCACAAATGCTTACTTTAGATGTCATCAACCATGACATATGACAAGATCTTATCCTACCTTGGGCAAGAGACCTTAAGCTAATACTAAAATAGGTGTTGCACCTCCTCAAAGGTTTGTTGGTAGATAAAGGATGACTGAGTCGACTGCATCGAACTGACAAAATACACAGCCTCGAGTATATGCACTCACATAGCAAGAAGCAAAAGACTCGCCTGTCGTTTGTAACGATTCGACCCAAAAGCTTGGAATACTAAGAAGGGAACAAGATGATCGAATTGAAATGACTTTTTCTTACATTCTCTTACACACATCCAAGCAAGTATAAAATACAAAATATCTTCCAAGTTCAAAAGAACTAACTAGAAACATTCCACACACAAATACCAAATTTGTCTACAAGTACAAATATCCATAAACTGAAGTCATATAAAATATAATCTAAAATATAAACTAAATCAGTATCTATCTTTTGAAGTCTCTCTACAACTGTAAACATGTTTCTCCCTTCCATTTTTCATTTAGTTTGGAAGGTTATCTGAAAATTTAAAAATAACTTACAATTGAATTATATTTTTAGTGGATAAATATGTTTCTACACTATAGTAAAATATGATTACATAATTAATATGCATGATAAATTTACTATAAACATGAATAATATGTAAAGTGTGCTTAAATAATCCGACATACATGAGATAAATGAAGTAAATATTTCTTAGATATTTTATTTTCTAATTCATCAATCATCATAGGAGGAGTCACTATTTAAGAACTTTTTCCAGAAAGAAACATTTTTCAGAACCCATCCAAATGATAGGCAACCATTTCCATTTCCATTTTCATGCACGAATATGTAGTGTCCCCAGCGAGTACCATAAGTGAGTGAACTCCATCCTCAATCATACACATTCATAATATAAATTTATATTACAAGTATATCATGCATTTATGAAGATATTTATGCTAGTTCAAAATAGTTTAATTATTTGAATTTGTATAAGAACATGAGTAGCATCACAAATTCAACATTTATACCATTTATTCAATAAGAAGTTAGCAATAAATCTCTAATTATAATAAAAAGTATTTTATAATTATATATCATATGAATGTTGCCTCACTTTTGGAGTGAGTTCTCAACTTCCTCATCATAGATCTAGGACTCTTGTAGACACTAAAGAGTTCCTTAGTCTTAAGACACTTCTGAACACTTAACCTAAGCCTAGAGACTTAGAAGGGCAGAATAGGTTATGCCTTAAGGACTTAAGAAGACTTGCCTACCCTATAGCCTAAACCCAATCCATGCTTTCATCCTCAAACCAAATCTCAAATCCAACTCAAATACCAAATCTAAATCCAAATTCCAAACTAAATAATTGAAACTAATAATCAAATCCAAAATCAAAACTCCTAAACCCTTTGATTTCATCTTATGAACTTAGCCTTAACCAAATTCAAATCAATCCAAATTCCAAACCAAATGATTAGAACCCATAATCAAATCCAAAATCAAAATCCCCCTCAAAGCCTTATGATTGAATTCCATAAACCTATCCAAATCTCCACCCAATTCAACCCAAATTTGATTGATCTCTTCATGAATCATTTATATTTTTATTTATATTCCTAAATATAAATGAAAAATAAATTTAAATAGCCAAAACCAAATCCAAAATTAAACCAAAACTCAATTCAAGCCTTTTAAGCCAATTTCTTATCCAAATCAAGCTAAAACCAATAGATTTTCTCATGAATCAATCATTCCTTCAATCATCTATCTAAATATAAATAAAATCTACAATTATCAAGCCAATTCAAAATCAACTCAAGTTAAACCCAACCTAGCCTATTTGACTTGAAATATTCAAATGAACCATAAATCATTTGAACCCAAACCAATTGCAGTTGATTTTATATGTCAATCTTAAATCCATATATTAACTCAATTAAATCAAACCCAACTCAAAATCATGCCAACTAAACTCAATTCAACTCAAATTTAATTGATCTCCTCATGAATCATTTATATTCCCAAAAAGAAATTCAAATAATCAATACCAAATACAAAATTAAACCAACCAATTCAAGTCTTTTAAGCCGATTTCTTAGACTTGGCCAAATCTTGTCCAAATTAAGCCAAAACTAATGGATTTTCTCATGAATCAATCATCTATCCAAATATAAATGAAACCTTCAATTATCAAGCCAAATCAAAATCAACTCAAGTTAAACCCAACCTAGCCCATTTGACTTGAAATATTCAAATGAACCAAAAGTCATTTGAACCCAAATCAATTACAATTGAATTTGTATGTCAATCTTAAATCCATATCTAAACTCAATTAAATCAAACCTAACTCAAAATCATGCCAACTAAACCCAATTAGCTCACTTGACCCAAAGTGGCCAATTTAACCTACATAAACCAAAATCAAATTTAATCCAAATCAAAGTGAATGAAGCTAATCCAAACATCATGTCATGATTGTTGATCATCCCAAGTTAATTAATTGTCATGAATTGGATCAAACCAAGTCAGCCCTTTAACCTATAGGAACCCAAACTAGCCAAATTGTAACATAAACTAAATTGATTGCAACCAATGGCCCAAGTTCATTCCAAATTGATTATTAAACTTGACCAAAGCCTTAATTGAGCCCAATTTGACCAATCGGTCAACCTAACCAAACTTAGTTCAAATTGACCTTAAGGGTCAGATCAACTTAAAACCTAATCAAATTCAAATTGAACTTAATAAAAGCCTACAATAAATTCTAAATGATCACCCAAACCCAAACCAATCCATGATTCAAGCTAATTTAGTCAATTGGGTCAAATTGGTCAACTTAGCTCAAATTGACTTAAAGGATCAAATTGGCCAAAATCCAAATTAAATATAAATTAAACCAAATTTATTAAAATTAATTGAACTAATGAACTCTAAATGATTATCTGAACTTGATTCAATCTTGGTTTGACTCAATTTGACCAATTGGTCAACCTAACATGATTTGACCTAATTTGGCCCAAATGGGTCAAATGGGTCAAATTGACCCAAATTAAACCAAATGAACTCCAAATGACATGAAATTTGGTCCAACTCACTTTTGACTCAATTCAATCCTTGGTTTGACTCAATTTGATCAATTGGTCAACCTAACCCGATTTGACCTAATTTAGCCCAAATAGGTCAAATGGGTCAATTTGACTCAAATTAAACCAAATGAACTCCAAATGACATGAAATTTGATCCAACTCATTTTTTACTCAATTAAAATCTGTTCAAATCAAATTTAACACCAAATGACCACTTTACCCTTGGGTCAAGGGCATCCCATGAGAAAGACACTTACCCAAATATTCTTCCTTGGCCACTTGACACTCATCCATTGGTCCACCTAGGCACCAAGGATATTGATCATTTGACCCAAGAGGTAGTTGGGGTAGCCATGACTCATGGGGAGGTGAATTCACCTCACCTCTCCCATTAGAACACTTAGTATGAAAGACTTCCACCTCCTCTTGCTAGGATACTCATTTGTCCTTCATGACAGTCACTTTTCATACCTTAGTCAACCAAAATGAGCCACCTAAGATGATTCCCTTCCATTCCCAACCACCCCAAGCCAAGGACACCCATTTGGAGCCAAAAATCAAAAATGAAAGGGGGATTTTCGGCCAAAATAAAAGCATAAGAAATAGAAATCATTATTCTCAAATCTCCCGCTCTCATTTTCTATCCCCTAGAGCTCCCAAACTAACCAGCAATCATTCCCACTTGATTTTTGTGCAAAAGCAAACAAAATCAAGTGAATTCTGATGAGAAAGCGATGACACTTGGAGAATACATTGTTCTGAAGTGCAAGCGAAGGTCTAGGCTCATTCCAAGGTTTCTTCCCCCACTCAAGAGCGTGTTCGGATCATCACCGCCGCCGAAAACTATCCTCGATGAGGTAATTTTCAAGAATCGTAATTGACCTTAGGATTTCTTATTTTGTGACAATTTTTGTGCGATTCTAGGAATTTCCCTAGAAAACCTTTGCTTTTTTTATATTTAATCCCAATATGAAGAATATAGAAGTCTTCTGGTGTGAATCAATGCGAAAATGAGTCCATTCCGACGAAATTTCAAAAAAAATTTCTTTTCTCCCTCGATTTACTCTTTCACCGGCTACAACACACAGTCGAACGGCCTTGATTTTATGCAGATCTGACGTTTCGGCCCGTTAGATCATGCGGATTGGATCTGGACCATCCGACCCATGATCGGACAATCAATCTGATCTGCGCATCGCTCTCTCGCTCCCCGCGATTTCCCGCTAGCGCGACGCGTCAGCGCCACGCGACTAGGCGCGACGCCGCGTTGTCCCGTCAATGCTAATTGGGTTAAGTGTGGAATTCCGAGTTTTCTGATTTTAAAAATTATTTAAAACACCTGAAACTTCAAAAATTCATAAAAAAAATAAAATATTTAACTAAAAATTGCAAACAAGGCTGTTTGGATTCGCCTTTTCGAGAAAAATCCAACAAACTTAAAATCCACAAATTTTATTGTATATTTGTAGCTTAATTTGAGTTTTAGTAAAAATCAAAATTTATTAATTACACTAAAAATACACATGAGATTAAATTGAATATTTCACAAATTGAAACTGAAGTTAAAATACACCTATCATAAAAATTTCAAGTCAAAATTTTTTTTTGGATTATAAAATATTGCATTCTGAAGTTCAAATGGTAAAAATAAATTAATGGACTTTATAAAAATCATGAAAAATTATTTAAATCAGATGAAACTTTGAAAAATTATAACAAATCATAGAAAAATCATAAAATATAAATAAATACTCATTTTAAAGATATTTCAGAGGAGACTAATTTAAAATTAATTCTAATTAATTTTGAATAATAATTAAGGCTTAATTTGAGTTTAACTGAAAACTTAATTAGTTTAATTACTCCTTAATTACCTAAATAATTAATCTCAAATTTTTTGAGGTTGATTAATAGGATGACCCCTACCTCTCATAATTTTCTTGGGATTTATTGCTTGGTTGATTAGGAAAATTGCTTGTCTTAGCCCTAATTACTTTCTTAATTAATTAGGTGATTAATTAACATTCTAAATAGCAATGAAACCATTAATTAAGCTTGCTAATCACTGCATAACAGTGAATGAGCAGGGGAAAAGAGATTGGGACCTCTTTCCCATCCTTTTTCCTAAGGTCATTCCACTTGACTTGAAACTAATTAATTTGGGATATTAATGATTTGATTCATTAATTAAAATGGCTTAATTAATCAAATTAAAATCATAATCATTTCAAAACTCATCTAATTAAGTTTCTTGGGTAGATCTTTAGGTGTTTAATAACCAAAAGCTATTTAAGGAAATTATGGCTAAGCTACATGTGTGGAGAAGTACTTAATTAAATTTCTTAACTTAATTAATTACTAATTGTGAGTCAATTGCATTAGACCTTTTATTTCTTAGGGTCATTCCTGATTTAAATTTCAATTCATGTGCATATCATGTTGGCTCATAATTATTTAATTAATTACTTTAAGGTAACATAGGAAAGCGGTAATTAATGAACTTAACTCATATTGCAACCTAATTAATCTATAAAATCAACTTAATTTATTTTCATTGAACCAAATTAATTAACAAACATGGGAATGGGTTAGGAACAACAAATGATTGAATCTCCTCTTTTTTCCAAATTAAATTAAATATCCAAGAAACTTTGATTTATTTTAAATAAACTTATTTAATGTGATTGTCCTTAGGAATTAGTTGGATTGAATGAAATTACATACTTGTGTTTCTAATCATATTAAAATATTGCATGCCACTTGATTCATGCATTCATTTCTTTCAAAAAATCAATTAAAAATAAATAAATTCCTTTATATCAAATGTGCATGTGTTGACTTAATTAGAAATATGTGTGACTATTATCACTATTAAATCTCAAATATATTTTTAAAAGCTTAGTAATGAATAATAATACACATTGTGACATTAGCTATACATACATAGGAGGTGCATGTGAATATAAGGTTAGTGTATGAAGTGAAGTTCCTTTCTTTCATTTATATGTTGATTTGCATAAGTACGAATGTTAGTGGATATATTAGTCTGGATATTCTAGGGATGCACGACTTTAAGTAACCCCAAGGAAGTTCCTACCTCACTCGAGATTCCTACCTCACTCCCCTAGTCCAAAACAATGGTGACGTATCCGCTTGATTTCATTCCTATGCATCTTGACATAACAATTTGGATAGAGTTTTAATTCATTCACATAAATAAATCAATTAAATTAAATATAAATTTCACATGATTTCCATTCTTATAGAAACATATACTCATATGTATTTAAGAATAGCTGGTATATCTAATCTAGACATTTCAGTGACGCACAGCTTTAAGTAGCCTACCTCACCCCCCTTGGTGCAAAATAATGACAAAGTACTTGCTTATAACTTTCATACATTTGAATGTGTATTTAGCTAATGAATGAGAATTCACTTTTTTTATGAAAATCATTCATGCATCCTACATTTAAGTGTGCCAAAAATATGTGTTGTGTGATAGTTTAGGATTTAATCATGTGCATGCTACATATGATAATAATTAATTCCAGTTAATCTTAAGATGTCTTTCTTATTGAATGAGATTATTTAAAGTGAACCTAAACCTAGGATTAAAAATATGTAATAAGTCATTCACTAAAGAGAACTAAATTAAATTAACATGCTTTAGAAAGTGGGTTAAGGTAGGGATGAAAGAGGGTAATCCTCTTTCTTCTCTTTATAACACTTAGAGATTAAGTGAAGGTCATATGAAACAAAATAAATTACAAATTAAAACTTGTCAATCAATTAAAGTACTTGAAGTGAAATCATCCTTTAAATTGAATCTTTCTACACAGAGAATTATAATAAAGCCTAGTTAGAACATACCACACAAGTCTTAACATACACATTAGATTAAGTTACCACTTCTAGCTTTATGTTAGAACAGTGCATGATTTGATATTTGTATTGTTTTGTGATGTCTTGTTTAGGCTAAGTTGACCAATCAATTTGATTTAATTTGGATTTTAGCCAATTTGATCCTTTAGGTCAATTTGGGCTAAGTTGAACAATTTGACCAAATTGATCAAATTAGCTTGAATCGTGACTTGGTTTGGATTTGGGAAATATATTGTAGGCTTTGTGTTAAGTTCAATTTGGATTTGATTGAGTTTTAGGTTGATTTGACCCTCAAGATCAATTTGAGCTAAGTTAGGTTAGGTTGACCAATTGGTCAAATTAAGCTCAATTAAGGCTTTGGTTAAGTCCAATAATCAATTTAGAATAAACTTGAGCTATTGGTTGTAATCAATTTAGTTTAGATTGCAATTTGGCTTGTTTGGGTTCATATGGGTTTATTTTTATTGGTGATGTTAAGTAAAATTATCTTTTTATCCGTCCCGCCATCCATTCTCAACGACCCAGACCAGAAGCTTGGAATACCAAGGTGAGAACGGACGATCGGATGGATAAAAAAATTTTTTTTTACTTAACATCACCAATAGAAATAAAGACTACACAATTTTTTTTTAAGTCATATAAGAGCCATTACAAATCCAAACCACGATTAATATATTTGTCAACACATATAAAATGTCCACCAACAGAAGTCATATAAAATATAAACTAACATAATACCTATCTCTTGAAGTTTTTCTATGACGGTAAATATAATCATCCTTTCCATCCTCCATCTAGTTAAGAGGGTTACCTGAAAAAAATATATATAAATAACTTACAATTGACTAAAATTTTTAGTGGATAAATTATATTTTTACACTATAGTAAAACAAGAAGATATAAATAATATGCATGATAGGTTTTGCTATAACATGAATATTATGTAAAAAGTGTTCAAACAATATGCGAGGCAAATGAAAATAAACATTTTTTTAAAAATTTATTTCTAATTTATCATTCATTTTAGAAGTCATCGTCTAAAAACATATTCCGAAACTCATCCAAAGGATAAGTAACCATTTTCATTTACCTTTTTATGCACGGGTGCATTGCGTCCCCAACAAGTACCACTAGGTAATGATTTCACGCATACACATTCATAATATACAATTTATAAAGTTATTCATATTATTTTAAATTAATACATACTCTTCCTATTTTAATTCAATTTGAATATTTTATTAATTCTTTTCATTTGACATTTACTTAGTTTAATATGTAATGTTTATACATATATAATATGCCATATAAGTTTTTTTATATCCTTCTATTTTTTTCCTTAAAAGATATGTTAGGTTTTAAAGTGGCTTAATATACGTAAATTAAATTTTAAGTTACATTGATAATTATTCTTACTAATCTAACATAAATTTTTAATTTTTAATTGGAGGTTGTGAAAATTAACATTAATTATTTTTTCATAAATTTTGCGACCAGTCGCACCTCTTACTTCTTGAAAGTAAATTTTTACCATAAATAAAATAATATAATTATTCATTTTACTGTGAAACTTCTTCTTAAATCTATTCCCTTTAAATCTTTTTTTCTTTGAGTACTATAGAATAAAAATATTTGAAAGTAAATTATTTATTTTATTCATTTTCTTGTCTATTGTATTATTGTATGTCTTTTATTAGCTCATAATCTTCAAAATCTCATTACTTTTTTTTTTCAAATTAAGTTAAATTTATAATTAATAATAATATTGATTATCATATTTAATTGATGTAACAATTAATTTATGTAACATACACAATTTCTTCCATTTATTTTAAACTAATACCTACTCTCCCAATTTTATTTAAAAATTTTATTAATTCTTTTCATTTAATATTTACTTAATTTAATATATAATATTTATGCATATATAATATGCCATATAAGATTTTTTATATCCTTTTATTTTTTTCTTAAAAGATATGTTAGGTTTTAAAATGGCTTGATATATATAAATTAAATTTTAAGTTACATTAATAATTATTCTTATTAATCTAACATTAATTACATTTTTATAAATTTTGTGATAAGTCGAATTGGTCACCTCTTGCTTCTTCTTATAGTAAAATAAGAATACATTTGAAATATATTAAAAATATAGATGTAATTATAGATTTATAAGATAAATCAAATAAACATTCCCAAATTAAATATATACTAATAATATAATATTTAGTTATTCTTTAAAATATAAAAAGAGTTATGTAGACCACAACTTATACTAGGGAACTCCACTCTTACTCCATAAAAATGATTAATATATATATAGTATCAATCAATACAAATCGACCAAATATCAAACAGAAAAGACCTCTCTCTTCTATTGCTTATGTAGAAAAGGCTGCTTCCGGACTTTGGTCGCCTGCTCGAAAGCATAGGCTATCTCTATCAACTTTGGCTCAGAGCCTTTCAGTCCCCAAGCAGATGCCAAATGGAGCGCCATTGCTGGCATAACCAGCAGGTACAGTGATCCCTGGGTAGCCACCAATGGCCAAAATTGAAGAGGAAGTGCTATCAGGAGTTACAAAACTATCCAACTTCTTCTCCTTCATTAGCCTCTCCAGTCCATCCGCGGAAAGCTTAGCCATTCTCTTAATAGCTCTCTCTACTGCACCCAGCCCGTGTGTCTTCTCTGCATCCAAGAGGATATCCTGACCATATTCTGCTGTTCTTTCCTGCATCCCATGCAATAAAATGAGTCATAGAGGGTCATGTTGGTTATAAGGACAAGGTATCAATTTATTTTGAATAAGTATTTGAAAACAATTAGAGAAAAGTACTGACATTTAGTTCTTGTGTTTAGTAGACATTGGTGATTTCATTTATTTTAAACTAATATTTTAGCAAAGTAAATTCAGCCTCATAATTGGAACTCGCTTCTAAAATTAAAAAAGAAATAACACTAAAAATTGAAATGCACTTTATAGATATATATATAAAAGCTTAGCTTTAAAATTGAATTCTAGCCAAATTGGAAGTGTTTACTTCGTTGTTGTGCTTGTTGTTGAATGCTATGACATCTGCGAGGGATCTAACATGAGAGATCTTAAGTTCAGAGATAAGTGAGTGAGAGCTTGAACTCAGCTAAGAGAGCAGTTCGTTCTCCACTTTTGAACCAGTCAACTATAATATTTGCATTTTCTATTTCCAGATTGTCCAACAATATGGCTCCTCTTTCCCTGACATCATGAGAATTTTGACTTATAAGCTATCAATGGCTGCTGGTGGAAAATAAAATAAACAAGGCAGTGTTGGGAAATAAGTGAGGCATACTTTAAACACCAAGAGCAAGAGAAAGAATATAAAATAGAAAAGAAGATTAATACACAAAACACATGAGAATTTTATATAGATTCACCCATTGATAGCTACATCTTGTTGTTGCTAATTATGGTGAAAATAAAACATACGTAAAATCTATCTAAAAAATGATCTTGTCTAAAGTGATATCTGCTAAAAGATAAATACTTCATTCTGGTCAGCAAATCTGTATCTTTTGTCACACTAAAATGATACTTTGCTAAAGTGATATCCTATAATTCAACAATGTCACTTCGAGGTTTCTTCTCTTGTAAAATAAAACATAATTTTAAGAACCAATCTATTCTAATAATTTTCATACTATGTGGTAAATTAACCAAATCCCAAAACTATGTCATCTTTCATAAAACCTTTTCTTCTTCATGCAAATGTCACAATCTATTTTTCAAAATTCACACCATGAAAACCATGATTGACAATCTTAGGCTGAATATACCTTCGTGATATCACTCTTTCTCAAAGAACAAATCCTAAGAAGATCAACCTCCTTGAAGGCCCTAATATTATATGAGAAAGACTAGTATGAACATGTTCCCATGATTCTAAGCAATAATTGAATAATAACTGAGCTTGTTGTCCGTTAGTTTACTCATAGCAGTTTACTTTCAATTCAACAATCATATTTGGCATTCATTTTATGTGTTGCTTCAAGTTACAATCAAACTTTAAAGAGTGTTGATGATGTCATTTGGAGAACTTAACAACACATTAAAGCTTGACTTCTAGTCTTTCACTATCAAATGATGTCTCTCAAATTTCAGATCATCCTTAAAACTATGTATCATGCAAATGGATGTAACTTGCTTGGTTTGTGATCAACTCACAGTTGCCGAGAGTGAACTAACTTCAGTTTAAGGTTATTGAGACCAAGCCTCTAAAATTCAAGATTCCTCATCTTGATTCATACAAGGAAAGATTGATTGATGGATCATATCACATAATTTAAATATGTTATTTATTTGCTTGATATTTTAGATGCTTTGAAGTGAAAGTAAAAAATCTCATAAGCTCTAATGTAATGAAGCAAAAGTATGGTGAATCATTGAGAAAATTCATTATTAGGTTTCAAAGGAAGATGATACAAATAAGAAATCGAACATGTTGTGGCTCAACATACCCTCACTCAAGGGCATCGTGAAGGACTATTTTGATATGTGCTCAATTTGCAATACCAAAACTTTAGCTTAGTTGTTTGAGCTCATCAATAGTCATATAAATCTGAGTACAACTATGAAACTGATCCTTCAACTTTAAGGCAGAGGATTGCAAAAAATATCGATGATTTCTAAGGACTAGTGAGTGCCTAAAACATCCAAGGATGGAGAATTTGCAGAGAACAAAGGAAAACTTACTAGCCCCAATGGCCTCATCATTCTAGCTGAGTTCAAGAAGTCAATCTCCTTATGAACATTTGAAGGAGAGGTTGTCATCACCTCAAATTTGCCACTATCACACTTACACTTGATTGCGAGTTTGTCTGGCCAAGCTTCTTAAGGCCATTCAAAGTAAGGAGTATTTTAAAAGGCCGATGCTTATGAGGGCTAAAGCCTACCATAGAGATCAATTCAAATATTGTACTTCCCACAAATATCATAACCATGATACTAAAGATTATTGGCATCTTTACAATCTTATCAAGGATTTGATCAAAGCGAGTAAACTAAAAGAATTCATTCTTGTAGATTTAAGAAAATGAGCTAAAAAAGCGCCCATGAAAGAAGTAATAATAAGATAGTCTCGACACGAGTGATTCATATTGCTTGGCTAGTTCCACCTACTTTAAGGTAGGACTAGGCTTCAAGCAAGCCTTTAGCTACTCGATCAAGAGAGATGGAGTCAACTAATATGTCAAGAGTGACAACTATTTAAGTTGTCCCATTCATTATCTGAGTTGATCAAAACTCTTCAAGATAATGTTGAGGATCTCATTTGCTCAACAATCAACCATAGAAATGCCGAGTATTTATATCAAAATTACTTGTCATAGACACAATGCAAATAAAAAGATAAAGACAATTAAGTAGAAGATCAAGCCGTCACACCATGACATTATCTAATTTGTTATGAAGGTTAAAAGCTTTTGGAGAAGAGTTTCATCAAAGAAGTATAATATCTAAAGTGCGATTCAAATTTCGCAATCGTTCAAAGTTGAATGGAAAATAAAGAATATGCATCGACTTCACCAACTCAATCTATTCAAAAGATAGTTATCCAATGTTGCGAGTTGATGCGTTAATCGACTCTACAATTGGTAAGAATCTGATGAGTTTTACTAAATACTTTTTAAACAATTTTATGCTCTACATTCATTTGGTGCTCACTACCATCCTTATCAAACACCACATCTCCATTTTTCCTAGAAAAAGAATTCAATCAAGATATCTTGATATGTTGTATCATGATGGGAGATAGGCAATCAAAAGTAAAAGACAATACATCCTACCTTAGCTTAGAGATTTTGAAGTTCAACTCCCAACATATAAAATGGTTCGAGGCCTTGCATATCTAGGTGTGTGCTTGAGTTTATGATTAGTCTATGATCATTAGAAAGACAAATTCTCCAAAATAGAGGAAATTTATGAAAAAAAAGACAACATGAGTTTGTACATTTATCTATTTTGATTTCGATTTAAATGCTCTTCACTTTTGAGCATTTATCTTTTAATTTTCAACATGTCTTTTCATTCTATGCCAATATATATTAAAATATTCAAATATATTTTTGTATTATTCTTGTTTCATACACATTTTCACCATGAAAGCCACCACTTTGAGGGTTATATATATATATATATATATATATATATATATATATATATATATATATATGAAAAAGTGCATTATAGAAAAATTAATATTAGGAATATTTTTTATGTGATTCAAAAATTTAGATATTATATAAATAAATTTGGCACTACATATATAAGAATTATGTGGTATGCATGTAAATCCCCCAAAAAAAATAATAAAATAAATAAGACAGCCTAAAACTTGATTAAATTTGGAATATTCATAAAAAAAAAAAGTCCTAATCAAAAGTTAGAGATTTTATATTATAGCACATAACTTTTATGTATTGAGATATTTAACACCTAAATTTTGATACTTAAAAATATCTAATTGTTAACATTATATCAAAAATATTATTAATTTCAATTTTTAAAGTGATATATATCATTTCATTCATAAATTTTGATGTGATTGTAACACTAAAGTGTTATAATAATCAAAATTTAAGTGTTAAATATATAAATACATAAGAATTATGTAATATAAAGGTAAATCCTTCCCCAAGAAAATAAAAATTCAGTCAAGATAGAATTTCAAAATCATTAAAATGAATGGCAAAGATTTATGATGGGGAAAATCCAAAGAATGAAACTATCATACTTCATGACTCGGAAGTGAGCAGCGAAGGCTCTTTCCTCAACAGTCCCTTTACCAAATTCGAAGAACCCTTTGTGAAGTATCCCCAACCGCTTCCCCTTCAATCCGTCAGCCTTCAAGAACTACTGATATCCGCCCTCCGGCACGAACCTCGCGGCGGCCGCCGTGGCCTCCGCGTCCCTATCGTCGTACCCAACGATGGCCTCGAGCACGGCTGCCGCGTCCGCCACTGTCCGGCAGATGGGACCAACAGAGTCCTGTCTTGGCGAGATAGGCACCACACCTGCCCTGCTCGTCAGCCCCAGCGTCGGCTTGATCCCCACCACTGAGTTCGCCGACGACGGGCAGAGGCTCGACCCACACGGACTCGCCTCCGGCGCGTATGGGTTTCGTCCCTGGCCCCCGCGAGCACTCCATCCGCTGGGAGCTGTAGAAGACCGGAAGTAGGCCCACTCGCTCATGCTTGCCTTGCTGAGGATGATGGCGCCGGCATCACGGAGGCGGTGGACGACTCCGGCGTCACGAGGGACGACGGAGCCAAGTAAGGCAAAGGAGCCGGCGGTGGTTGATATGAAATAGACAAGAGATAAAAGTAAAAGAAAATTTTCAAATTGTCTAAAGTACTCACAACATAATATAAGTAATTACTTAGCACAATAAGAAGGACAAATATAACTATATTTTACAGAGATTAAACAGACAGAGAGATAAGATATGATAATAACAGAAAAGAAAAGATAATAAATATACTAATTCAGAGCATAAAATAAATACAAATATTACAGAGTATAAATACACATATCCAGAATAGCACTAAAATTAAAAATCAGTTAGAATAATAACAACTACAACAACAATAAAATACCAAAATAATATCACAGAAGACATCACAAATTTGTAGTGATTATTCATCACATTCTCTCTCCAGTAATCGTCCCCAACATCCAATCATCCTACAGACCTCAGCAATGGCTGCTTCCAAACTTTGGTCGCCTGCTCGAAAGCATAAGCTATCTCTATCAACTTTGGCTCTGAGCCCTTCAGCCCCCCAAAGCAGATGCCAAATGGAGCGCCACTGCTCGCATAACCAGCAGGCACAGTGATCCCTGGATACCCACCAATGGCCAAAATGGAAGAACCATTGCTGTTTGGAGTTATAAAAGCGTCCAACTTCTTCTCCTTCATCAACTTCTCCAATCCTTGAGCAGAAAACTCAGCCAGTCTCTTAATAGCTTCTCTCTCTACTTCACCTATGCCATTCGTCTTTTCTGCAGCCAAGAAAATATCTTGACCATATTCTGCTATTCTTTCCTGCATCTCATGCAGTAAAAATGAGTTATAAAGGACTCGGTATCAATTTATTAGATAGTTTTGACGTTCACTTTTTTTTTTTTATTATCAATTTTTGGCTCATAAAATTGTATTATAGCAGCTTCAAAACGGTAAAATTTTTAAAATAGAAATATTCTGAATTTTAATTAATAATTTAGGCATCAAAATTTTTTTTTTTTATAAAAATAGACCTAGTCTTCCGTACAACGGACGATTGGCGCCGACGCGTAGGCCAAATCGACGAGCAGATTTTTTTTTTGAGAGAGCAGAGAAGAGAGAGATTTTATATATATATATATATATTAATAATTAAATAATTAAATAAATAAATAAATAATTTTTAATAAATAAAAAAATAAATAAATAATTTTTTTTTATTTGCATGTTTTTTATATGCATTAATAATTAAATAAATAATTTTTAATAAATAAATAATTAACTATATATATATAATATATATATATATATATATATATATATATATATATATATATATATGCATATATATTTCACATGATTAAAATGAATTATTATTTATTTTTTTATATATTTATATTTTATATTTTTTTATTATTATTATTATTTTAGATTTTTTTACTTTTATATTTTATATTATTTTATATATTTTATATTTTTATATTATTTTATATTATTTATATTTTATTATTTTATACTTTTTTTATATTTTTTTATATTTTATATTTTGTTGTTGTTATTATTATTATTTTTTTATATTTTTATATTTTATTTTATATTTTATATATTTTTATATTTTTTATATCTTTTATATTTTATATTATTATTTTTAATGCATAAATATAATATTTTTTTATATTTTATATTTTAAATGCATATATATATTTCACGTGATTAAAGATGAATTATTATTTATTTTACTTATTTCTTTTTTTTTCTTTCTTTTTTAATTTATAAACCTTCATAATTTTTAATAACTTTTATATATTATTTTCTTAATTTATAATATCAAAGTTATTAAAAATTATGAATATTTATAAATTAAAAAAAGAAAAAAAAGAAATAAGTCTAAAATAATAATAATAACAAAAAATATAAAAAATATAAATATATAAAAAAATAAATAATAATTCATCTTTAATCACGTGAAATATATATATGCATTAAAAATTATTATTTATATATAAACTTAATTAATTATTTATTAAAAATTATTTATTTATTTAATTATTAATGCATATAAAAAATTTATTTTTTTATTTTTTAAAAATTTATTTGATTATTTAATTATTTAATTATTAATGCATATATATATATATATTTAATTAATTAATTATTTATTTATATATTCTCTCTTCTCTCCGTGCCTCGCTCTCTCTCTTACCGAAAGCAAAAAATAAAAAATAAAAAAAATCCGTGCCAGTCATCCGTTTGATAGGATGTGCCAGGCGTATCCGCGTCATGTATCGTGTTCTATTTTCATAAAAAATAATTTTTGTTGTTTAAATTACTAATTAAGATTAAGAATGTGCCTATTTCAAAAATTTCTATTCTTCGAAATACATATAAAAAGAGTAAAAAGTGTTTACTTCAGTACTATGCATGTTGTTGAATGTTATGACATCTGCGAGGGATTTAACTTGGGAGGCAATTAGTTGAGGGAGATAAGTGTTGAGTGAGAGCTTGAACTCAGCAAGAAGAGCAGTTAGTTCTCCACTTTTGACGACGTCAACTATGATACTTGCATTTGCTATTTCCAGATTATCCAATAAAATTGCTCCTTTTTCCCTGCAGATTATCCATATATTCTCTTCACTTTTGAGCATTTATTTTTTTAATTTTTGATCATTTGTCTTCTCATTATAATATATATATAGGAAAAACATGGATGAGATATCTTACTTCATCAATCGGAAATGGGCAGCGAAGGCTCTTTCCTCAACAGTCCCTTTTCCAAATTCGAAGAACCCTTTGCGAAGTATCCCCAACCGCTTCCCCTTCAATCCGTCCGCCTTCAAGAACTGCTGATAACCGCCCTCAGACACGAACCTCGTAGCGGCCGCCGTCGCCTCCGCGTCCCTATCGTCGTACCCGACGATGGCCTCCAGCACGACTACCGCGTCCGCCACTGTCCGGCAGATGGGCCCCACAGTATCCTGTCTTGGCGAGATAGGCACCGCGCCTGCCCTGCTCGTCAGCCCCACCGTCGGCCTTATCCCCACCGCCGAGTTCGCCGCCGAAGGGCAGATAATGGATCCGGCGGTATCGGTCCCCAGCGTCGCCGCCGCCATCCCAACTGCAGCCGCGATAGCGGGGCCAGAGCTCGATCCACAGGGATCCGCCTCCAGTGCGTAAGGGTTTCGTCCTTGCCCCCCGCGAGCGCTCCACCCGTTGGGAGCATTACTGGCCCGCAAGTGAGCCCACTCGCTCACGCTCGCCTTGCCGAGGATGATGGCGCCGGCGTCACGGAGGCGTCGGACGACTCCGGCGTCACGGGGTACGACGGAGCCAAGTAGGGCAAAGGAGCCGACGGTGGTGTTGAGGCGGTCCCGCGTGCCGATGTTGTCCTTGACAAGGATGGGGATGCCATGGAGTTTAGGGTTGCGGGGGAGGGCGCCTGAGCAGCGCTGAACGTCGGCACGGTCGGCGTCGTAGAGGGCATCCGGATTCACCTCAATGACGGCGTTGAGCTCAGGATTCAGAGATTGAATTCTGCTCAAGTAGTATTCGACAAGCTTCCGGGAGGTGAGCCGTCCCTCGTTGAAATAAGCTTGTATGTCGGCAATGGTAACTTTAGCGTAGTCAAACTTGGTGGCGCCGGCGCCGGCAATGGCTGAAAGTATGAGAAAGGAGAAACAGACATAGGGAAGGATGAAAGCCATTAAAGCTCTGTATAGAACACTACTCTGCATGAGAAGGTCATTTTATTCTAGTGAGTTAATATTAATAAAATCATTTATGATATTTAGAATATAAGGGGTTATATGAGTAAATATATAATTTTTTTTAGTTTGATATATAAATAAGTAAAAATATTCTCATCAAAATTCAATAAAAAGATGCTTCACACAAACTAACGAAAGAGTGTGATTGCTTCCTTTTTATTTTTTTATTTAATTTTATTTTATTTCATCATTAGAGATAATCATATATAATTTTTTTAAATATTTATGTCTATTAATGTAGTCAATTAATATCATTAGATTAAATCATTTTAACCATAGATTGTATCAATGTTTATATTGACCAAGTTAGATAAAGATTATAAGTTTATTAACAATAATTAATTAATATCATTAGATTAAATCATTATCTTATATTATTCAAAAATATATGTTAATGAGAATAACAAGTTATTAATTTCATTTGATGATAAAAAAATTTATTTAGTGAAGGTTTTATAAGTGAAACTTGACTTTATATGACTTATGATAGTCTTAATTGTCTAAATATCACATTATTTTATTTTCTTGAAGATATATATATATATATATATATATATATATATATATATATTGGAATTAAATATTTATGTAAAATTTAATTTATTTAGACTCCTCTATGATAAAGCAAAATAATTTATGCTATTATTTTATACTCTATTATTTATATTATCCAAATAGATGATCTTGTTTTGAATGTATGATACAAGAAGAAGCAATAATCTATTGCTTAATTTTAACCTAATTTGAATTAAATAATCAAAAGTAATTAAAAAGAATTAACTTAATTTTCAGTTTTTTATAATCGAACAACAAAAAATGCTTAATTTATATCATTAGGACATTTTGCATTAGGGCATGAGTTGTTTACAAATTTAATATAATTATATAATATTTTTATTATAAAATAATATATTAAAAATTATTTTATAATGTATTTTTTTTATAAAATATATTTCATTATGAAGAAATCGTCCTGTATGAGAAGATCTTGAGTATTTTATTCAGCAGTTATATAATTAAGTTAAAATTAGTGCAATATGCTAAGATATAATTATCTTTAAATTCAAGATAATTTATTATAATTTCTAAAGTAACATTTTGGTATTTAAATATATCGATTCACAAACAGCTGTAATATTTAGCTTAGAAAATATAAAAAAATAAAATAAAAATAAAAATTTTGTAAAAATTTTAAATGAAAAAAAATATACTATAATATGAGTTCAATTTATTTTAAATTAATTTGAATTCAAATTTTCTATCATGAATAATGAATTCCTTCTTAATCTTTCATATGAATAATGAATTTAAAAGGGAAATTTACATACATACCACTCAATTCTTCTCCATTTACATATTTCACACCCAAACTTGAATATTTACAAAACTAGCACTTTTCCTATGCTCAAAAAAGTGCATTTCACTTGAAAAAAGTAACAAGGGTGATATTTTTGATGTAATAATAAAGATTTAGGTGCTATTTAAGTAAAAATTAAAGTTTGGATGTGAAATAAATACATAAGAATTGAGTATATATTTTAAAATGGTTTGATTGGTTCTAAAAATAATTACAAATTTATTTTAAAATTAATGTTTCATTAGCCAATAATTAAACTACATTACTATATAGGTGGTATATAGGGATGGCATATGGACCGCTTGAAAACACCATAGAACTTCCACCAAGTGATATTCCACCATATAGATAGAAAAACCAAAAGGCTTGAAGGCTTTTGTGCTTTCACTACTTTACAATCTAGGTTTTTTTTTTTGGAATGATGGTGATAGAAATGCTATGCCTCCTCATGGTTTTATCTATATTAATGCAAATGCATACTTTAAAGGATGGCATGTGAGCGATGGCACGAGATCTTGGATTGGGGTTGGGATCAAGGTCAAGGTGTAGGAAAGATAGCCTAAGCTATTGTCATGGGTTGTCGGATTGAGGCCATGGTTCAATGTTGGGGCCATCAATGGAGATTTTATAGTCGTGAATTATCAGGGATGGTGTGAGCCATCGGACAACAATATTAGTCATTGAATTGAGGACATCAACAACTAATACAAAATAAAGAGAAACTATAATGTTTATATAGTAGACTAACATATTATGTATCAACTAGACTAATTGGTAAAGGCCTTAGAGGGCTTGATCTCCACCCACACAATAATAAACTTCTATCTTTTGAACATCAAGGAGGGCAAACAAAAAAATGTAGTGGACTAATGTCACTTGATATATAAAATAAGGGCTAGTTGATTTTGGGAGGGATTTTAGGAAGTGGATTTTATGTGAAACTTGAAAAGGGTTTATAGAGAGAGATAAAATTGATGTTGCTATTCTATGGATATCTTAAGATAGTAAAAAAAATGATGTAAGCATTGTGATGAATAAGTTGTGGTATGCAAAGTTAAAGAAAGATAAGCTAGTTGAATTGTGGCTATTTTTTGACGTTGATTGATATTTTGGTTCATTCCTTGTGAAGTTATTCTCACTTTCTTTATTGATACCAAGTTATCTAGAAAGAGAAAGCTTTTATGGAGAAAAAATTCATGCTAGATTTAACATATTACTAAACATCATTAAATAAAAATGTTGGAACCATCAAAGCATGCAATACTTTTCCAACAACAAATACTCTTTAAGTGGTTAGAACCACTTGCTGAATTCCATGGAGTCTAATGAATTGATGCAGATGAAGCCTCTTCAAAATGTCAATGACTTCATCAGTAAATCATGCTGCAATATTATCAAACACCGTTCTAACGGTGGTAGGCCTGCATTCGAAGTTATTCCTTTCCCAGACATTGTAAACTTTAAAATGAAAAGTCAGTTAATGAAAGTAATATGAACAACCATGCCAAAGAAACTGAAAAAAATATCCACAAAATCATCTGTACTCTTAAGAGAGTATAGAGAGTACAAATGCAAAATAACATTACAAAACCAACCAAACAGCCACCAAATTACTTCCACGGGAATGTAATGAACATAATCTGAACAACCAAGCCAAATAAACTAAAAAAAATGTCCACAAAATTATCTGTACTCTTTTGAGAGTACAGAGAGTACATATGTAAAAATCTCCCAGAAACCAAATTGCTTCCAATGTAATGTAATGAACATAATCTGAACAACCAGGCCAAAGAAACTAAAAAAAATATCCACAAAATCATCTGTACTCTAAGAGTACAGATACAAAATAACACTACTAAACCAACCAAACAGCCACCAAATTACTTCCATTGGAATGTAATGAACATAATCTGAAAAACCAGGCCAAAGAAATTGGAAAAAAATGTCCACAAAATCATCTGTATTCTCTTGAGAGTACAGAGAGTACAGATGCAAAAATCTCCCAGAAACTATCCAAACATCCCACCAAATTGCTTCCAATGTAATATAATGAACATAATCTGAACAACTAGGCCAAAAAAACTAGAGAAATGTCCACAAAATTATCAGATTCTCAAGAGAGTACAGAGAATGTAAAATAACACTACTAAACCAACCAAATAGCCACCAAATTACTTCCACTGGAATGTAATGAACATAATCCGAACAACCAGGCCAAAGAAACAAGAAAAAATGTCTACAAAATCATTTGTACTCTCAAGAGAGTACATATACAAAATAATACTACTAAACCAACCAAACAGATACCAAATTACTTCCAATGTAATGTAATGAACATAATCTGAACAACCAGGCCAAAGAAACTGGAAAAAATATCCATAAAATAATCTATACTCTCAAGAGAGTACAGAGAGTACACATAAAAAAATTCCCCAGAAACTATCCAAACATCACACCAAATTGCTTCCAATGTAATGTAATGAACATAATCTGAACAACTAGGCCAAAGAAACTGAAAAAAATATCCATAAAATTATTTGTACTCTCAAGAGAGGACAGAGAGTATAGATGTAAAATATCACTACTAAACCAACTAAACAGCCACCAAATTACTTCCATTGGAATGTAATGAACATAATCTGAATAACTAGGCTAAGAAAATTGGAAAAAAATATCTACAAAATCATCTGTACTCTCTTGAGAACGAGGAAATCTGATGAAAAATCTCCAAAACCATCCAAACATCCCACCAAATTGCTTCCAATGTAATGTAATGAACATAATCTGAACAATCAGGCCAAAGAAATTAGAAAAATATCCACAAAATCATCTGTACTCTCAAGAGAGTACAGAGAGTACAGATGCAAAATAATAATACTTAACCAACCAAACAGCCACCAAATTACTTCCACTGGAATGTAATGAACATAATCTGAATAACCAGGCCAAAAAAACAGAAAGAAATATCCATAAAATCATTTGTACTCTCAAGAGCGTACAGAGAGTACAAATGCAAAATAACACTAATAAACCAACCAAATAACCACCAAATTGCTTCCAATGTACATAATCTGAATAACCAGGCTAAAAAAACTGGAAAAAATATCCACAAAATTATCTGTACTCTCAAGAGAGTACAAAGAGTACAAATGCAAAATAACACTACTAAACTAACCAAACAGCCGCCAAATTGCTTCCACTGGAATGTAATGAACATAATCTGAATAACCAGGCCAAAGAAACTGAAAAAATATATCTACAAAATTATCTGTACTCTCTTAAGAGTACAGAGAGTACAGATGTAAAAATCTCCTAAAAATAATCCAAACATCCCACCAAATTGCTTCCAATGTAATGTAATGTAATGAACATAATCTGAATAACCAGGCCAAAGAAACTGGAACCAGGCCAAAGAAACTGAAAAAAATTTCCACAAAATTATCTATACTCTCAAGAGAGTACGAGAGAAATCTGATGCAAAATAACACTACTAAACCAACCAAACATCCACCAAATTGCTTCCACTGGAATGTAATGAACATAATTTGAAAAACCATGCCAAAGAAACTGAAAAAAATATCCACAAAATCATTTGTACTCTCTTGAGAGTACAGAGAGTACAGATTCAAAAATATTTCAGAAACCATCCAAACATCCCACCAAATTGCTTCCAATATAATGTAATGAATATAATCTGAACAACCAAGCCAAAAAAATTAAAAAATATTAAATTATACTCTCAAGAGAGTGCAGAGAATATAGATACAAAATAACACTACTAAACCAACCAAACCGCCACCAAATTACTTCCACTGGAATGTAATGAATATAATCTAAACAACCAGGCCAAAGAAACAGGAAAAAATGTCCACAAAATCATCTGTACTCTCAAGAGAGTATAAAGAGTACATATGTAAAATAATAATACTAACTCAACCAAACAGCCACCAAATTACTTCCAATGTAATGTAATGAACATAATCTGAACAACCAGGCCAAAAAACTAGAAAAATGTTCAAAATCATCTATACTCTCAAGAGAGTAGAGAAATCTGATGCAAAATAACACTACTAAATCAACCAAACAGCCCCCAAATTACTTTCACTACAATATAATGAACATAATTTGAACAACCAGGTCAAAGAAACTGAAAAAAAATGTCCACAAAATCATCTGTACTCTCTTGAGAGTATAGATAGTACATATGCAAAAATCCCAAGAAACCATCCAAACATCTCACCAAATTGCTTCCAATGTAATGTAATGAACATAATCACAACACCAAAGAAAGGAAAAAAAAAAAATATCCAGGAAAATCATATGTACTCTCAAGATAGTACGAGAGTACGATGCAAAATAACACTACTAAACCAACAACCAAATTGCACGAATGTAATGAACATAATCAATCAAAAAAATTAGAAAAAATATCCACAAAATCATTTGTACTCTCTTGAGAGTATAGAGAGTATAGATGCAAAAATCTCCTAGAAACCATCCAAACATCCCACCAATTTGCTTCCAATGTAATGTAATATACATAATCTGAACAACTAGGCCAAAAAAATTGGAAAAAATGTCCACAAAATTATCTGTACTCTCAATAGAGTACAGATGCAAAATAACCCCACTAAACCAATCAAATAGCTACCAAATTACTTCCACTGAAATGTAATGAACATAATCTGAATAACCAGGCCAAAGAAATAGGAAAAAATATCCACAAAATTATCTGACTCAAGAGAGTACAAAATCTGATGCAAAATAACACTACTAAACCATCCAAACATCACACAAAATTACTTCCAATGTAATGTAATGATCATAATCTGAATAAATAGGCCAAAGAAACTGAAAAAAATATCCACAAAATTATTTATACTCTCAAGAGAGTACAGAGAGTATAGATGCAAAATAATATTGCTAAACTAACCACCAAATTGATTCCCTTTGGAATGTGAACATAATCTGAACAACTAGGCCAAAGAAACTGAAAAAATATTTACAAAATTATTTGTACTCTAAAGAGAGTATAAAGAGTACAAATATAAAATAACACTAAAAAACCAACCAAACAACCTCCAAATTATTTCTGATGGATTGCAATGAAGATATTTTCCCCAAACAGGCCAAAAAATAGAAAAAAATGACCAAAATTTTTTGTACTCTCAAGAGAGTACAGAGAGTACAGATGCAAAATAACACTACCAAATCAACCAAATAGCGACCAAATTACTTCCACTGGAATGTAATGAACATAATCTGAACAACCAGACCAAAGAAACTGGAAAAAATGTCCACAAAATCATCTCCGTACTCTCAAGAGAGTACAGAGAGTATAGATGTAAAATAACACTTAAAAACCAATCAAACAACCTCCAAATTATTCCTGATGGATTGCAACGAACAAATTTCCTCCAAACAGGCCAAAGCAGAAAGAAATGACCAAAATGCTCGATTCTCATAAGAGTACGAGAGTCCATGTAAATCACGTAATTTTAATTCCATCGACCATACTATCATCCCTAATCAGGCCACATAATTCATCTTGAAACATGAGCAAACATATTACCATGTGATATACTAAACATTTCACAAGGCTAATCAGTTTAAAAATTTGAAAATAACGACGTGTACCATCTTGACAGTACAGAGAGTACACATACAAAACATCTCTAAAAACTACTAAAATACATCCCGTTCATTTAAAGAACTCAAATGTTCTAAAATGTTTACATACTGGACAGTGAGAATAATAGAGAAAACCCTAAATTCATTAAAGTTCGGAAACACAGGTGTAAATATCTCATGTAGTCGCCTACAATACCTTAATGGAAGTTATTCCCAAGACTCGTTAAAACCACTGAGCGATGGCCGGACGTTCGCCGATCAAGAGCGGGAGCTGAGCAAGCAGAGAAAGCCCTAAACTGTCATACGCGGGAGGAATGTCGAACGACGCCCATCTCATTTTTCTTCTCCGCTGTTTGAACGAGGCGGGTCGGGCCGGGTCGGGCCGGGTCGGGCCAGGATAAACGGCGTGGTCACCGTCCGTCCAGTTACAGCGCCGTTAAGCGCTAAAATGTGAAAAAAAAATACTAAACACGCATCGGACCAGGATTGGAGTCTGCACGTAAAGCTACGTACGGACTCCAGATGTAATATTTTCTCCTCCGTTAAACCCCATCTAGCCGCCATCTCGCTATTTTGTTAGCTCGTCCCAGCTCCTCCTAAACTTGGATTTTTCTCTCAATCGTTGTGATTTCTCCTGATCTGCTTGATGGCCACATGAAGTGGAAGAGTGCTCCCCTGTTTAAGGTTCGTCCCCTATTTAAGGGCCTATTTGGTACCCCATTTTGTCCACGACGTGGTTGAAATCGTGCCGCAGTTCCATTTGTTTTCGCCAAATATGGAAAAGCTGTCGCGAAGCTTCAATGCTATTTGAAGCGAGCGGCCCACTGCAGGGTGAAGGATTCTTATCCAAATTACCCTTCCGCGCTCAGCCTCGTGCCGAAGGATTGTTCTACCCGTGACAAAAAAAATTTTTCTTCTCGCCGTAGCCAATCTCTTCAGATCTCACCTTCTTCTTCTTCGATCTCCTCCTTCTCTCTAGCACACATTATTGTGTGCATCTCCTCTGCTCCTAGTTTTTTTTTTCGCATTTGCCTATTGCCGACTTCATTCGTCTTCCCTAAACCTCATTGTGCATGTAAGCGTCGTCTTCTATTGGCCTCTGAATCAGTTATACACGAGAAAATGGGGTTATGTCTTCCGTAAAACTTATTGATTTCTATTCTTTGTTGTTCCATCAGTTTTGGTTTGCTAGTTGTGCTGGTTTTGCTATTTTTCGGTTAATCTGGCTAGTTTCTAGTGTTTCTTTCATTGGGTTTCTCTCGATGTGGCTGTGCTGTATTACTTCCTATTTAGCTTAGCTATTGGTTGGTGGCCGCAACTGGTTTGGGATGTTTAGATTTGTTTGCTATTTTTTAGTGGACGTGGTTGTGCTTTTGCTATTGGATCGTTTTGATTGGAGATTCATTTACTATGTCTTTGCCTTTTGGTTAGATGGAGGTTTTGGTGGCTGATTCATATTTCAGTGTCCTTCTTTGGTAATTGTGTCCTCTGTGTGAGAAGCTATTTTTGGTATTGGGTTGAGAGTGTGGAGTTGTCTTGACTTTCATATCGTGAGGCTTGAAAGATATTATAAGCTAATGATAGTGTCGATGGAGTCATCAAATTTGCTGCTACTTATATATGTTGATTTTTATTCATGATAACAACAATATAATTGGTGGTGACATGCATATATGAGAAATAAATATTGATTTATATATGAGACATTGATATTATTAGTAATAAGTGGCAACAAAAGGTACTAACTTTGATGGCAATGATGAACATTAGCTTTAATGTATACAATGGGTGACAATATTAATTTTAATGGTAGGCATGACTCTTATTGATATGATGATTATCAACACGATGTTTGTTATGGAAATTAGTCTTATCTGATGGTAAATGTTAATTTTAGTCGATAATGAGTTTGGATTGTGCTATGGTTGAGGGCTATAAAACTGATAAATGGGTTGTGATGACTGGGATGTTCCCCCTTATTTTTTCTTGGCTAGTAGCTTCACAGGTGATTGCAATCCTTCTTTGGAAATTTGGATGCTCACCTATGTAGTTGCCTCTTGTGATAGGTTTTCTTTGATTGAGCTGGAGCCTTTTTTTAGCTCTTGTTATTTTTTTCAATTACTTTGGTAGATTTTTATGCTTATTTTGGTTGTTTGTTCATGCTTCAATAGTTAAATGCAATTCATTCTTCTTCTTTCTTGTGTGAAGATCATATTTTGTTTAGGCAAGTGCAAGAGATCTCAAGCTTGTTTCTCTATTTCTTATGTTATATGTTTAGCATCGCCTAACCAAATTAAAAAAATTACAGATTAAAATAGTTGCAGCCACAATGGCTTTACATAATTATATACGCCGTCATCCATCACACCACGACATTGAGTTCAATATTGTAGATAATGATCAATTATTTATTTCACCTGAAACATTTGAATATCGATTGGGTCACTCAATGGTAAAAACTACTCAACAAAGAACAGAATTTGGGACATAAGATGGAGAAGGGGCTGAGGAGATGAAAGAGTTACAGGAGTAAATTACAAATGCCTTAGATATTGAGTAGAGCTTATGTAACCCTTATTTCAAATGACAGTTTAAATACTGTATGTTCACATCTACAAACCTATTAGAACAAGTAGTTAGTCATTGTATTATTTATTTCATAATTTTTTAAAATATCTGCTTAATTATCGTTGCTAATGTTGACCTCCTTATATGTGTCATAAATCAAGACAAGCGTTAAATTCGACTTGAAAGACACAGTGCGCAAACTAAGATTCAAAATGCACTGGACGTCACCGAAAATGGTCGAAACGACCTCCAATCGACGAACAGACTTCGCTGTCGCGTTCAGAACGTCAAAATTGATCAGAATATAAATATTGCAAAATCTAATGAGCAATCGATTAAGTGCTCGAGCTATTAATGTGTCGACGTGCATATCGGAGTTGGGAAAATGCGACGATAACCAAACGGCCTTCGTTTATAAAATTGATTGCGCAGTTAGCTCCGAAACGTCGAAACCTATTAAATGAGACTATTCGCGCTCAATTCGGATGAGTTTACGTCAACGTCAAATGATTAGAAGCGATAATGCACATTTTTGAACTGAAAGTGACCCAATTCGACGTCAAGTCGCTCAAACAGCCTCCGATTGTGAAACGGACTGCATCATTGTATCCATAATGCCGAAATTACCTAGAATAGACAACCAATTTAACTAAGATTGTCATACTTAAAATTTCATTAAAATTAGCATACATTTCGATGTAAATTCGTCTAATTATCTTATAATTATACCCGGCCAATGCTGGCAGCCGCCCACTCCCATACCTTCATCTCTCATCTCACAAATAAGAAGTTGCCACGTCATCTTGCCCATACTAATCCATATGTGTAATAATTAAAAAATATATAATTTTTTTTTATTTTTACTCAGCCGGTGAAAAGGAGAAAATATTATGTCCGACATATGTAATATCCTGGAAGGCGCCGACGTGGGGATCGCCGCTTGTCGTAGCGTGGCGGCATATCGAACGTGACGACGACCGACGTGGACTTTTGGACCCCCACCACTTCCTCAACGTTTATCTTTATTGTAGCAGCAGTGGATGAGGAGGAAATAGAACAATAAGTCCAATGTAATCTGTACTTGTATTATGCATTATATAATAAAATAATAATGATACGATGATCTAAAAATTAAGTCAGGTTCAAAAAAGTTTGCTAATATTTTGTGCATGTCAAAAGAAGAAATTTTTGAATTTATTATCTTTGGAGATTGAATACTATATTCTATGATAATTTTTTAAATAATATATTAAAAAATTTAGTTGGAAAATAAATTTGATTTAAACTGGTTCGAATTCAATCGAATCTTATTTGAATCAGCTGAAATATTATTTAAACTTGATTCAAATCTTCTGATGAGTTTTATGGTAGATGTCAACTAATCCAGTTAGTAATGACCTTCAAAGTTGTTACTAAGAACTTGAGTTCGTATCCTACATATATCATAATAAAATTTCATCTTACAGATATGGGTGATAAAAAAACCCTTCAAAGTGCTTCATCGACTTAGGTTAAATGTCGTTTAAACTATGTTCATACGAAGGTTCAATTTATGACCCTCAATGTAAACAATGGTATGTCACATTGAGGAAAAGAACACTTTAAAAGAGAATCTTCTTTGTCTTGTAATTAAATAAAAAAGTCATTTGGCATCTACCCATGTCTAATATTTGGCCTCATATTTATATGTAAGAGTCAAGGGGAATACCACAAAATGGGTTACATTTAATTTGGACAATAAATAAAATAGTATGAAATATATTGTGGATGGTCTTGCAACAATTAAGTGATCATCGCCACACGACGTTTCAGTGAGTAATACTAAACAATTATTTATTGAGTTTCTTTGGATGACTACCACATCAAGATATCAAAGTTGATATCTCAGTTCTAAAGGTATATTATTTGCTAAAATACATTTCTTCTTAGGCCACTACTTACTCAGTGGCTCTAGTTGATTCTTAATAGGTGTCTTATGACTCGACCTTAATTTAGGCTAGCTCAATTTTTATAGTCTTATTAAATTTGATTTAGACATTCTTGTTAAGATAGTTCGCTTAATCTAATTAAATATAGTTGTACATTAACCCCTCTTTTGATAATATCTTTCAACAAGTTAAAAATAATAAGAAAAACAATAAAGTTTGGCAACATAATTAGCATAGGGTGCTGCGAGGTTCACATTTCATGGGAAGTCAATTGAGACTATTGATTCTAGGTTTATTTCAATCATGACACATATCTTCGTTATGCTTATAGATTTTTAATTCTATTTTATTAGGTTTCATTCCATTTTCATCTCTAAACTCTTCAATCATCATGCTTTTGCCATTTTAATTCATTTATCATAGAAAATTTCATGTGCTTGAAATGTAAAATTTGGATGGCAATTTAAAAAGAAAATTCAAAGATGAAAGAAATTTATAGGAAAAATTATCCTTTGGTAATGAAAATACTACATCAATAAGAAAGTTTTTATTAAAGATGATACTATTCCTATACAACACAAATAGAGATAAAATCATAAAAGAGAAGCCTTCAAATAATCATTTTATGAACGAGTCTATTAATTTGCCCAAGGTGCGTAAGGATACACTTATTGATGATGTTATCGCCTCACCATTTTCAACTGAAGAAAAAGATCAAGTGTGAAATTCATTTAGACATGAGATGAGAGGGATTCAATCATTGAAGGTTTTGAGAAGATAAAGATTAAAGAAGAAATATAATTTAAGATACTCTAACAACAAGCATAGATTACACATCAAGAATAATAAACTGCAAAAGATAGTTAGGTCATTCAATCTTATGTCTTATATTAAATGTGCCACAAGCAAAAAAAAAAATTATTATAGAAGATGCAAGTGCAAAAAAAATTTATAGAAATACAATTTCACAAAAAAAAAATGAAATTAGATATATGTAATCTCTGACATGTTTTTATTGGATATTGATATTTGGTCTTCGGTGTTTGATGTTTAATGTCTGATATTCATTCTCTAAAAAATTTGACAACAATTATTTATAATAATACATATTCTTAGAAGATATATTCATTAAATGTTGGAGTAGATCTAACATCTAAACCTACTAATAAATATTTTAATTTAACTTGTCTATTATAACATCGGGTTTTCCTTAAATGTAGCATATTTGTTTAATCAATTGTTAATATCTTTATATCTTTAATGCAATTTATGGTTGATGTTTACAATTCTCCCAAAAGAATTTATAATAATAAACATTATCCTAAGTGACTTTCATGTTCATATGAGGATCTTTGAAAGTTTGATCATAGGAACTTTATAAATTAGATTCCAAAGAAAATTTGCTTTGAAATTTGAATATCTTGGAGTTAATTCTTCCTAAAAGTCATTCTGTTTTAATATATGTAAGTTCATAATACATTTTGGACTTGTGAAATACATTATTCTCCTTTTGTTTAAAAAAAATCTATAAATTGGATAAGATTTCAAGTGTGATCTATCTTTCTTAAATATTCAAACTCTTTTCCTCTATGAGTTAATCATCCATATGATGAAACTTTCAAGGTAAATTATACTCAAATTTTAATCAAGTAGATCAAGTCAAGCCATGACTAAATGATGGTGGAGCTGCACAAAAATTTCATAGATCGTCACAAATTCTACTTTGGAGGCTAAAATTAGTGATATTTTAATAAAGAATGAGAAAGAAATGATTATGCTTGAGTTTATATCTTTAGACGTTAAGACTTTAAAGAGGGGAGAACCGAAATCAAGAGAGATAGCCTTAGTCAAAAATAGATATCTAAAATGTATATTTTAATTTAAAAATGGGTTAATAAAGTTAATGCTTTTGTTGTTCTTCCTTAACATGACACTTAAAAAGATTACGGTTCTCTTCATTATGGCTACTATACTTTTGCAATTGAGCTACCAATAGAAGAGAGTAGTATTGTAATATAAATAATAAAAATAAAAACAACAATTAAAGGTCCTTCACTACTCTTGTTTATAGAGCTATCACAAATGTTATTATAAAGAACATGGACATCCACATTATTACTCTTCTTATGGAATAGTAAAAGAATCTTATGAAAAGATTATACTTAATAGTTAAACAATCATCAATAATATATGAAGCATAGTGAGCTAATTATTTTTAATATTTCCTCCAATCATAATGATAAATGACTTAAATAAGTTGGACCTTGACAATGATTAGTTGCATGCTTTGAATAAGCATGTGGAGATCCATGGATCTCATTTTGAGATTACTAACAAATTATTATTTTTATATGACACCAATCTGAATGAGTTGAAGTGCTATTCTAAGACCACAACATTGACTTATGCAATATTGAAGTAAAATCATGGTAGACCAATATATAATAATCTAATTTTTAGAGTAAAATAAAGCTTGAATACATAAAATTAGAATTAAATTTTATGGTGCATCTCCACTTCCTTTCTTTTAAGGTGCTTCCAAGCACTAACATTTTCTCTTTTCATTTTGATAAGTTTAATAATATCAAAATGATGATGTATGGCATCAAGTAAGTAGTGCATAGTATCATAACAACTTCAAAACTTGGCATGCACTTAATAGTGTTAATTATTCCCTAATAGTAGTCTAATAATGATACTTTTACCATCACATGAATTAGCTCTCCTAAAATCTTTAATGAGAAGAAGGGTAAATAATAATGTTGATTAGAGCATTGGATTATTGCACATTATGAACACACTATTATTATATTATTTTTCATTAATCATTAATATTAGGGGTAGCTAGCATAGTAATCAAGAATAGATAAAATGATTGATAGGAGGGGAGTGACATGCAATAATAGTAGTAGTAGTAGTAAAAGCTTTGATAGTAGTTATAGATTTGGGAGCCATAAAATCTCTAATGACAATAGTCAAGATCAGATTTACTTTAAACTACTCTTATATGATGAGGTTGCTATTTTATAAGAGCTTATTATATTGAGACAAAATGACATGACTCATTTATTGGATTAGAAATATCACTATAATAAAGTCATGAGTACTTATTATGAATGTAAACTTCAATGGCTAGATTTGGGGCCGATTATTGATATTAAGCACTAAAGTGGATCATAATAAATTTATATTAAAATTGAAATAGACATAGAGGATAACCAAGCTAGGCTTGTCAATCATCTTAAAACTAATTGAATATTGTTAGATGGATGAATGGAGGCAAGCAACTATATTAAGATAGAGTATAAGTA